>JASVEL010011875.1:0-600000 GCA_032618575.1 Nicotiana noctiflora | reverse complement strand
CTTGGAAGACCCTGGAATGTTTCGGCACATATTGTGGAAGTTAGTATTTTTGGAAGAATTTCATAAGTTTGGGTTGAAGTGCATTTTAGTGTTATCGATGTCCGTTTGGTATTTCGAGTCTGGGAATAACTCTGTATGGTGATTCTGGTGTTGGGAGCGGGATCGCAAGTGAATGCAGAGGTTTGTGGGACATTTTGGCTTCATTTGGCTAAAGTTGGAAATTTGAAGGGTTTTGAGAAGTTTGACCGAAAGTGGACTTTTTGATATCCATGTCGAATTGTGATTCCGGAAGTTGGAGTAGGCCCGTAATGTCGAATATTACTTGTGTTCAAAATTTGAGGTTAATCGGACGTGATCTTGATAAGTTTAAACATCAAAAGTACAAGTTTGAAAATTTAAAGTTCATTAAGCTTGAATTGGAGTGCGATTCATGGTTTTAGCGTCGTTTGATGTGATTTGAGGCTTCGAGCAAGTCTGTGTTATATTTTTAGACTTGTACGGGCGTTTGGTTTGGAGTCCCGGGAGTTCGGGTGAGTATCGGATTAGCTTCGGAGTATTTTGTGAAGGAGTTCAAATTTCTAGTTCTGGTATGATCTCATTTGCGAGGAATTGTTCGGCAATGCGATCATCGTATTTGCTAAGGTAAGCTCGCATTTGCGAACCTGGGACTGCTGAGGGGAGATTGCATTTTTGAGAGAATCATTGCTTTTGCGATGTTGTCCTTTTCGCATTTGCAAGGATTTTTGTCGCATATGGGACCATTCCAGGGGAAAGCTAGGCTTCGCATTTTAAATGCCTTTATCGCAAATGCGACCATCGCAATTGCGTTCCAGAGGTCGCAAATGCGACTTCTGCGTCTGATGCAATGGCTTTTTATTTCGAGACTTAGCCCATTTCCCTTATTTTCCCACTTGGTAGGTGATTTTTGAGAGAATTTGAGAAGGGGTTCCATCAGAATCAAAGATGTAGTGATTTCTTCTAGTTATGGGTTAAATGCAAGGATTATATATGGATTTAAACATGAAAATTTGTGGGAATTTAGGGATTTTGAAAAGACTAGAAATTGATTTTTTTTTTGATTTTGACCACGATTTTGGGCATAGAATTGAGAAAAAAATTATATATTTGAGTTCGTCGGGTCGTGTAAACTTTATCTTAAAAATTAGAATCCGAGCACGTGGGTTCGAGGACGTTTTTGTCAACTTTTTATTCGTGGTTAGGAATTGTTATAAATGGATTATAATGAGTAATTGAATATATGTTAATGAGTTTACATGATTATTGGCTAGTTTCGGAGCGTTTTGCATCGATTTGAGTCTTTTGAAGGATATGGAATGCCAATTATAAAACTTCGGAGCGAGGTGAGGCTCCATTCTAACCTTGTAAGAGGGAATTAATCCCATAGGTAAACCAAATTGATATGCGCCTCCATTTGTGGAGGCTGCATACACAGGAGGTGACGAGAGTCCATACGTAGCTACTAGTTATGCCTATGTCCGGGTAATTTTAGATTTGCACCATGCCTTGTTGATATTGTAACATTTTTGGGTTTTTGTTGTTAATTAACTACTAGTTTCAACTACAAGATAAGGCTAAATTATGCTAAGAGATATGTTCTAAAGTGTGATTAATATAGAGAAAAGCAACAGGGTTATGGCAATACCTAGGTGGTTAACTAATGGGTAGAAGTTACCAACAATAGATCGACATATTTGGGATCAATGTTATAACCGTTGTACTTTTAATTGTACCCACTCTCACACCTCTCAGTACAGAGAGCAATTTTACCCAATTGACTCTCTCGAGACCAATTGGGTAGGCCAATTAGACCAAGCAACTAGGGTTCAAGCAGGGAGATTACTCTCTCGAGGTTTAACCCGTTAATTGGGACAACCATTTCTCATGGGTCCATCCCAATAACTTGTTGGGTCAATTTTGGGGTCATAGACTCTCTTTCTCAAGAAGGGTGAAGACCCACTAAGCTAGAATCAATGTTTGCAACCACCAATCCTTAATTAAACCATAAAATTAACCTAAATAACAAACACCCAATATCAATCTATCATTAATAAGCAACACCTATCAATTACCCACTCTAAGGTTGAGCCACAACCCTAGTTAATGGGTTTAGCTAGATAATAAGAGAAGTAACTGAAGAAATAGAAGATGAAATAACCATATTAATTAATTACTAAGAAGAAACTACAAGAATCTATTGAGAAATTAATGCTAAATTGTCAAAATAGGCTAAACCTTTGGTCCTCACTAGCGCAGCTTAATATCAGATACAAAACTTAACCTAAAAATGGTAAAATAATCTATGTATACTGGGCAAGAAAAATTGGACAAAAATACCCATGCGGGGTCAATGCGGATCGCACAAAGTTGACATGTGGCGCTCTAGGTTGCTTGACTTTTAAAACTTTCTCTTTGAAGATGCTGATGCAGACCGCACAATGATTGATGTGGCCGCATGATGACTGGCGCGGACCGCGTTATCTTGTAATGTAGCCACATGGGCGGCTTGTGATAGTCTCTAGACTTTTGTGGTGCGGTCTGCGTAATCTTGTAGTATGGCCGCGCTGGCTGGCCTTTACGGACCGCGTAACTTGTAGTGCGGCCCCACTGCTTGTGATTTAGAATGACAACTCTTTGAACTCCTATAGTGCGGCCTCATGACATGATAGTGCGGTCCGCACTAAGTTCCGAATGTCTTGCTTCCATGATCATTGACACTTGATCACGTTACACTCCATTTCGATCCAATTATTGACTTTTGGCATCTTGTCGCTCAAACTTGCAATCAAGCAAATAAACCTTTGCTTGTCCTCAAGCAAATAAAATAAGATCTACCCCCAAAGGGAAACATCCAAGTAATTCCAGCTTATCCTAAAGTAACCTCATCACGCATCAATTAGGACCAACAATTGCCCTTAATAAGAATGCATCATTAACACATTTTTAGCTTTTAAGAACTATGGATCAAATGGGACACAAGAGCATCAAGGGTTGACTCATTTCATCAAGGAGCTTTTCTCAAATACCTTGGTCATTGTGGAACCCAAACTCACACATCCTCAACTCTTCCTAAGCGAACCTCACCTTTTAAAGTAATGACACACAAACCAAGGTTGATGGACTTTTCACTCATTTCTCTCACAAAGAAGGTCATAAGTCCGGCTCTAGGTACCATATGCTTTTCTCTTGTGTAAGTATCCACTAATATAGGTTCCGTTCCTGTCACGCCCCAATCGAGGAACATTGTGGAGTCATTGTAAAGGCTTTTGGGCAAGGGTGGGATATATTTTGTTCAAGTCGGTTCAATCTTCTCTCAAGCATTGCTTTTGATTCATTTTGGCACATTGTCTTGACTCATTTGAGTATTCACTTCTTTTTTGAGGGGTTATAGAGACACACTGTTGCTCTTTCTATGCAATTCAACACATTTCTCCTTTTTCCACGTTTTCACAACATTATTCACTTTTATTTTCTTTGAATCCCCTTTTTGACCTTATTCAATTTGGTCTTTTTCTTTGTCCTGTCTTTTCTTTCTTTTTTATTGCCTTTTCTTTTTTCTTATGCACTTTTTACCGCATTGTTTCCTTTCTTGTCTCCCTCTCCCAAACGTAGACATTTTCCATCTACTCAAGGGAAGATTCGGGTGTCAAGAGAGGGTGTCATTAAGAACGGGTATAGGCTCATAGCTTTTGTTCTTGAAAGAAGAAGGTTTAAGGCTCAAAGGGGTTAGCTAGGGATCATTTCATTGGTAGGTCATGGAATTGTTCAATCTTAGCATTTCGGATCATGGAGGGCCTATACTCACTTCTCAGGCCAAATTTCATCTAGGATTTTGCCTCAACAAACACTCGAGGCAAGTTCTAGACCACCGGCTCGGAGCTTAGACTCATGATTCAAATTCTTACCACACACACTCAAGGATTGCCAAAGATGTCAAGTCGAGGGCCCACAACAACCTTAGTTACGATTCAAGCGCACAATCGCCACAACGACCATATGATGATTGTTTGGTCAACACAAGATTCTCAAGACCACCATTTTCACCATCCTCAACACAATATTACGTCTTTGACCATGGGATCAAAGGCAAATATGTTAGGCCCAAGTGAAGCTTGCCTAAGGTTTCCTAAACTATAAAAAAATTTAAAATCAAAAGAAGAAAAATCAGAAATGGACTCAAACCCTTAAGAAGTTTGTCATGCCATCTATAATGTGGAAGAGCCCGGTTCGCACAATACTATACCCTTGGAAAGAAACGTGGCATTAAGAAAACCAAGGGCTTATTGAAAATACCAAAGCCAAAACAAAAGGCTACGAGCCTCACTACTAAGCTAAAATGATTCTTTTTAACAAAAATAGAAAAACCAAATGAATATGTACAATGGGGATTAGAATATACAATGGGGATAAATATATACATAGGAGTCTAAGTAGCCAAATTCGAAAGTTATACAGGCCAACTATTAAAATCCAAAACATAAATTAGAAATCAAATAAATATGTACAGTCATCCAAATATATCAGCATCAAAATAGTAGGGTCCACCTCACGAATAAAAGATGGCATTGTCCCCAATGCCAACTATCAAAATATGTAGAAAAAGAGAGATAAACTATATAGAATGGCTCCTCAAGCCTGGTCCACATGCATGGGGTCTCTTGTCGTCCCCTGATCCTCTATAGTAGCCGGGACCTCAAAGTGGTCTCCGGCTTGCTGCTCTAAAGTTAGTGCAGGATCCTACTACACGACTAGTGGAGCCTATGGAACCTCAATGGATGGAGTGCCCTGAATCTCAGCCAACTCAATCACGACTCCCTTAGTGCTTGGAAACTTCCTCTTCTTCCTCACAGGCTTGGGTGCGTGGTCCTGCTGTGGCTCAGGTTTTGGGACTGCTACTAAAGGGGCTGGGTCCCCGAATAACAAGTCTAATGGCATCTGATCCGCGATTAGCTTGTCCACATCTGCACGAAGTACCTTTACCGACTCCTTTGATGCCCTGGTCTTCCTCATTTTCTTGTGATCCCGAGCCAATTTCTCCAAGGTTGTGTTGTGTGCCCCAACTGCCTTAGTCAAGTCAGTCTGAGTCTCAAGTATATTCTTCTAGTTGGCTAGGAGTGTCTATAGTATTTCCTCAATAGAAGGAGGAACCTGGATAGTGGTCGGGGTAGACTGAGCCTCAACTGAACTGGCTAACATGGACAACTTGGATGTCGCTACGGACATCCAGTTTTTCAAATTCGCCAATGTCATGGATAGCTACTGGGCTGTCAATTGGTTGGGCCGGGAAACAGGAACTATAGGGCCAGCTGAAAAACTAGGGCCTGCAAAAGAGGAGGGCCTATCAACTGGGACATATACAGTTGGGATGGAGGGAAGCTCTATAGAAGGCTCGACATTAACCGGCTCCTCAGACTGGCTGGTCGGGGCAGAGGTGGATGACTTGCTTTTCTTGTCCCCTTTAGGTTGTCTGGACCCTGAACGCTGAACCAGGAAAAGGAGGCTATTGGGCACACTGACACATCATAATGCATTTTCTTCACCTTCAAGTCCCTAAAATACAGTGTTAGAGTGTTTGGCAAAGGGTAGTTCCGTGAACTGTCAATCCTCATAGTAGTGATTGCCTTATACATAACATTCCCCATATTTATAGGGAATCCAGCCATAATGGAACCAATAAGCACATCCCGGGGAAGAGGTATGGTTTGTTCATGTGAATTAGGATCCAACCTGTTTCACATAAAGGTGAGCCACCCTCTCTCCTCAAAATTCATATTCTTCCTAAGGATTTTTACCCCTGCCTGTATCGAATCCAGAACAACACACAGATGCGCCAAGAACTGAGCAAACCATGGATGAACAACCTCCTTCTATGCCAGCTTCACAAAGTATTAGGTCTCATCTCCATCTTTGAAACCCAAATAGTCATTGAATGCTTTGCCCGAAAATACAACATTCTTGTCCCTCACTTTGGTCACAGTGGAGTCCTTTTTGGTGTAGGATACATTTGTGTAGAACTCCTTTACCATGTGCTCATTTGCATTGATTAACCTATCACTAAAGTGGTCCCACCCACTTCTAGTTTGAAACAGTTCATAGACCTTAGGTAGGAGTGGCAATAAGTCCTTGATTATGATGCACCTCTCAGGGTGGAGATGTCTTTTGGACCATATTTCCCGAAATTTGTGGAAGGCCACTTGACTAACATAGAGGTCTTCCCATACCTCAGCCTTCCTCATTCATTCAACACCACCAACCTTGGGTACCCCACTAACTGGGACCTCCTCATCAGTGTCAGCACTCTACCCGGATTCTGAAGTTGTGGGGGAAGTGGAGTATCTGTCGCTGCCTGCTGCAGAGCCATCAGACGACTCAGGTTGTATAGCTTGTGGATCTTGGGTTGGGTCTAAGGGGGCTTACCCCGAATTAGCTGATAATTCCTAAGAGGGAAGGTACTCACTCCCCGAATTTGTCAATACTTGTTTTTTTGTCTTTAGTTTGGGTTGGGGAGTGAGTTTCTTTAGCTTAGCTTTCCCTTCCCGGGAGGGTTCACCTCGGTCGGGTTGTTTGGCACCTCGTCCTCATTGTTTCACCATTTTCTGCACACAAATGATTCTAACATTGTTAGTATAAGAAAGTGCAGCGTGTTATCATATGCATAATAAGGAAGAGCAACAAGATGCAATGGTGCATAATATACCAGACAAAAGCCACGTGGGCTGCGCCAACAGGGCATGCGGTCGTACAGGGCAAACTGAAGAATACCATCTGTCTGAACATGTCCCATGCGGGTCGCACAAATATGGGATATGGCCGCGCGGGACTTGCGTCGTCCGCACAAATAGGTAATGTGGCCGCACTGATAAAATATTCCACTGGGACCTTTATGAACCTCATTGATGCGGGCTGCGCAAACATGGCGTGCGGCCACACGAGACATGGCGCGGACTGCACAAACATGTCATGCGACCGCGCTGGGCTTTTTATACTAGGACAACTAGTGTTTAACAAAAATTGGTCAAATCTTTCATATTTTAGCCTCCTACTTTGTCCCTCCTCGTTTATAACCTGCCCATCATATCAAAGAACAACAAGAACAACATAAAACTATTCTAAGCATGAGCGATTAAGTACAAAAAAAAAGAAAAATGAAGAAGTTATTACTAGGGAAACATGTATAAAGTGTAAATTAGTACTAATTAATAACTAATGTGAGAGATATGTTACCAGTAAAGTGAAGAAATGCTCTTGATGATAATGCAAATGCGAGTCTCAGGATGTTCAGTGAAAAATTAGGGTTCAGAGATCGATTGGGCAAAAGTTCTCAATGAAGCCCTAGGGGTCTATTTACAGAAAAAAAAAAAGTGGGGCCCCGAATTACCATCCAGCGTGGACACGTGAACATGACTGCGAGATGCGCTGGAACTTACCATATACCATCGTGTTTAAAACCTCTGATGCGGGCACACCAATATGGATTCGGCCGCGCGGTACAATGCGGACCGTACAATTATGTGATGCGGTCGCACTTGCAACTTCAGAGAACAGCCTACCTCAGATCAATCTAATGCGGACCGCACAAATAAGGGTGCGGACGCACTAACCAACTTCAGAGACTTGGCAATATTTTCCTTGGCTGGTGCGTACCGCACAAGCAAGAGTGCAGCCGCACTAACCAACTTTAGAGATTGTGTACTTTTTGCACAGTTGTTTTGCATTGATTCAAGACAATTCCTGCAATACCTCACAAACCATTAGCTCAAAAATCCTAGTCTACAAAGAAAATAAAAGAAAAAGAAAAAGACATGGGTTGCCTCCCAAGAAGATCCTAATTTAACGTCGTGTCACGATGCATATTATCATCAAATCACTTCAAATGAATAAGTGCCACCACACGGATATCATCAATATTTCCCAAATAGTGCTTGACACGATTCACATTGATCGGAACACTTCACCATTCTTGTTTTTAAGATCAAGAGCACCAAAAAGAGTGACAAAGACCACTTCAAAGGGACCACTCCATTTAGATTTGAGCTGCCCCGGAAAAAACTTTAATCGGGAATTGAAAAGAAGAACCATGTCGCCCACCTTGAATTCTTTACCCCGAGCATACTTATCATGTAGGTACTTCATCTTGTACTTATACAAGGACGAGCTGGAGTAAGCATGAAATCTAAACTCATCAAGTTCATTCAATTGTTCCACTCGAAGGTTGGCCGCAACATCCCATTCCAAGTTCAATTTTTATAATGCCCACATAGCCTTGTGTTCTAGTTCCACCGGGAGATGGCAAGCCTTACCAAACACCAACTGATATGGAGACATACCAATCAGAGTCTTGTAAGCCGTCCGATAAGCCCAAAGAGAATCATCCAACTTCTTTGACCAATCGGTCCTATTAGCATTCACGTTTTTGGATAAAATACTCTTAATTTCCCGATTTTAAACCTCTACTTGACCGTTTGCTTGTGGATGATAGGGGTATTCACCTTGTGGTTAGCTCCATATTTAGAGAGCAAAGAGTCAAAGCCCTTGTTGCAAAAATGGCACCCCCCATCACTAATGATTGCACGAGGGGTTCCAAACCTAGTGAAGATATTTCTTTTCAAAAATTCCACGACACTCCGGGCTTCATTGTTGGGAAGAGCCACGGTTTCAACCCACTTTGACACATAGTCCACCGCCACGAAAATATACGTATTCCCACAAGAGCTTACAAATGGGCCCATGAAATCAATGCCCCAAACATAAAAAATATCTACCTCAAGGATTGTATAGAGAGGCATCTCATCTCGCATCTTGAAACAAAGTTGGCCAATAGAAGCCGCAACTTAAAACCTTTGACGTCGTCCTTACTACCCCATGATGACCACTATAAGGAGAAGAGTGGCAAGCCTCCAATATGTTCATTGCTCAATTTCTAGCACACATCTTCGTATTACCCTGTCCGTACAGATTTTGAACAAGTACGTCTCATCCCAATAAAAATACAAGCTATCCCACTTAAGTTTCTTCCTTTGGTTGGAAGATAGCTCACACGGGACACTGCCGGACACTATGAAATTGGCAATGTCCGTAAACCAAGGTATGTCACCCATAGAAATTGAGAAAACTTGCTCATCGGGGAAAGCATCATTTATCTCAACACAGTTGCTCGGTCTCCTTTCTTCCTCTAGCCGGGACAAATGATCCACAACTTGATTTTCACTTCCTTTTCTATCCACAATCTCTAGATCAAATTCCTGAAGGAGTAGTACCCATCTCATCAACCTTGCCTTCAATTCTTTCTTTGTCATCTAATACCTGAGGGTTGCATGGTCTGGATGTATGATCACCTTCTCCCCCATAATATAAGGGCAAAATTTATCCATTGCGAACACAATAGCCAAGAGCTCCTTTTCCGTCACAGTGTAGTTTCTTTAGGCCTCATTCATTGTCTTTCTCGTATAATACATGGGATGAAACATTTTGTTGATTCTTTGGCCAAGCACCGCACCAACCACTACATCACTCACATCACATATAAGTTCAAAAGGTAATTCCCAATTAGGTGTGGTGATGATGGGAGTGGTGGTCAAGTTGTGTTTCAATAACTCAAAGGACTCCATACACCTCTCATCAAAGACGTACTTCGCATCCTTTTCCAACAATTTACAAAGAGGGTTCAAAACTTTTGAAAAGTCCTTAATGAATCGCCGGTAGAACTCGTCATGACCCAAAAAACTCCTCACCCCCTTGATAGAAGTAGGGGTAGGAAGCTTGAGATCACCTCAATTTTCGCCTTATCGAATTCAATTCCATGTTTAGAGATTTTGTGCCCCAACACAATAGCCTCTTGCACCATGAAGTGACATTTCTCCCAGTTAAGTACAAGATTGGTTTCCTCACATCTTTTCAACACTTTTTACAAGTTCACTAGCCATTCTTCAAATGAGTCCCCCACCATACTAAAATCATCCATGAAGACCTCTAGAATATCCTCCACCATATCGGTGAAGATTTGCATCATACATCTTTGGAAGGTCGCCGCAGCATTACAAAGTCCAAATGGCATTCTTAAGAAAGCGAATGTGCCATACGGACATTTAAAGGTTGTCTTTTCCTGATCCTCTGGGGCAATGTGAATTTGATTGTACCCAGAGTAGCCATCAAGGAAACAATAATAAGCCTGGCCCGCTAAACGATCAAGCATTTAGTCCAAGAATGGTAGAGGGAAATGATATTTTCTTGTGACCTTGTTGAGCTTTCTATAATCCATGCACACTCTCCCACCTGTGACCGTACGGGTAGGAATCAACTCATTGTTGGCATTAGTTACGACCGTCATACCACCCTTATTTGGCACATATTGGATTGGGGAGGTCCATGAACTATCCGAGATTGGGTAGACTACACCAGCATCCAACCACTTGATAACCTATTTCTTGGCCACCTCTGCATAGCTTCATTTAGTCTTCGTTGATGTTCAATAGATAGCCTTGCATCTTCCTCCAAAATGATCTTGTGAATGCAAAAAGTGGGGCTTATACCCCGAATATCCACCAACATCCATCCAATCACCTGCTTTCACTTTTGTAGAATCGCCAAAGTGGCGTCAACCTGCAAGTTAGTTAAGCAAGACGAAAGAATAACCGGAAAAGTGAAATTAGGACCCAAGTATTCATACTTGAGGTGAGGAGGAAGTGGTTTCAACTCCAACACCTGCGGCTCCTCAATAGATGGCTTTGTTGGGGGAGTTTTGTAATTCTAAGGGTCCAATGACAACTTCCTAGGCTTATAAGAGTATGAGCCCATACCATGCAAAGCATTTACACATTCAATTATCCCTCTATCATCACTAGCCTCCATGTTCAAAAGCACCGCTTCAAGTGGATCTTCAACAATAATCATTGTGTTTATGTCATCCACTATCACTGCCGTGACAATGTCAATAAACTAGCACACATCGGTGCTATTTGGTTGCCTCATAGACTCACACACATGGAACACCACCTTTTAATCACCAACTCGGAAGGTCAACTCTCCCACCTTGACATCAACTAAAGTCTTCCCCGTTGCTAGGAAAGGTCTTCCAAGGATAATTGGGACTTCAAAGTCTATCTCACAATCTAGTATCATGAAGTCGACCGGTAAGATGAATTTATCAACACGAACAAGGACATCATCGATTATAACCAAAGTCCGCTTCATTGACCTATCTGCCATTTGGAGCCTCATTGACATCGGGCGAGGTTGCCCGATTCCCAAAGTACTGAAAACTGAATATGGTAAGTTGATACTCGCCCCCAAGTCACAAAGGGCTTTTGCAAAATTGGCGCTTCCAATAATGCATGGGATAGTGAATGCACCGGGGTTCTTAAGTTTAGGAGCTATAGAGTGTACAATTGCGCTCACTTGATGGGTCATCTTGATTGTCTCTCACCCCATTGGTCTCTTCTTTGTAACGAAATCCTTCATGAATTTTGCATACCCCAACATTTTCTCGAGTTCCTCCACCAAAGGCACATTGATAGTCAAATTCTTCATCATCTCAATGAATTTCTTAAATTGGTTATCTTCCTTTTGCTTGGCCAAACGTTGAAGGTAGGGCGGAGGAGGCCTAGGAAATGGTGCGTTGTCTTTGGGCACCTACGGCTCGGGCATATCTATCTTATTTTCCCTAGACGGGTTCATGTTCTCTTGTGTATCCTCTTCAACCTCATGAATGTCAATTCACATATCATTTCTCGCACTTTGTTCAACTACAACATCAACCCCCGTAGGCATATCATCATCACCCAACTCATCTTCATCTACCATGACTGAATTTTCTCTTGAGGCATTCACATCACCGCCTCGTCCACTTCGTGTGGTAACTGCCATGACATGGTTGTTGTGCCCACCCTTAGGTTTTGCTACCGTGTCACTTGGTAGAGCACCCTTTGGGCGAGTGTTTAAGGATTGAGAAATTTGACCGAGTTGCACCTCCAAGTTACGGATGGAAGTGTTGTGTGAAGCCAATTGCGTATCGGAGTCTTGGTTCTTCTTCATCATTTGCTCTAACATAACCTCAACTCTCCGAAATTCATTGTCTAAAGAACTAGACCCTTGAGATTGAAATGGTGGCAGGTTGTTCGGTTGTTGAAACATCGGGGGCCTTTGAAAGCCTTGCCCCCGAATACCTTGATTATCATTGTTGTTCCACCCCCAACCCCCCTTGACCGTTGTTATTATTCCAATTGTTGTTGTTGTTTCCATTCCAATTTCCACCATTGTTACCTTGATTACCCTAATATTTTCTTTGGTTATTCCCATTCCAATTTCCACCGACTTGTTATTGATTATTATTATTCCAACACCTCTTTGTTGATTGCCCTAATTTCCTTGGGATTGCCATTGTTGATTTCCTTGGTTTCCTCTGTTTCCTTGGTAGTTATTGACATATTGACAATCCTCACTTTTCTCATCATAGCACTTATTTGAATAACCACCACCATCATCATAGTTGTCACAATTTCCTTGAGGTTGTTGTCCTCTTTGCCTTATTTTCATCATATGCACTCCTTCAATGGCATTGACTTGGCGCGGGATTTGAACTTGTTGCAATTGTGCCATCGCCAATTGGTTAATTATTGTTGTAAGTTTGGCAATAGCTTGGTCGTGGTCATGCAACTCCTAATGCACATGTATGACATTAGGATCAATTGAGGAATGTTTGCCCGGCTTTGCCATGTCGAAGAAGTATCGTCCATTTCATCTAACACATCATAAGTTTTATTGTACGGGAGCTTCATAAAATTTCCACCCGCCAATTAGTTCAAAATACATTGGTTTGTTGTGTTGATGCCCTTATAGAACGTTTGTTGAATTATCACATCATCCATATCATTATTTGGACACTCTTTGACCATAGTTCTAAATCTCTCCCATATTTCATGCAAAGGTTTCGTTGGCTCTTGTTTGAAAGCCAAAATCTCATCACGAAGCGGAGCCATGTGACTTGGAGAAAAGAACTTGGAAATGAACTTGTCCGCCAATTCATCCTATGTTGTGATGGAATGATTTTGAAGCCTTTATAACCAATCCAATGCTTTCCCCCGAAGAGAGATTGGGAAAAGTCTCAATCTCAAAGCATACTCGGACACATTCATTTGTTTTACTCCCCCAACAAGTATCTATGAACTCCTTCAAATTCTTGTATGCATTTTGGTCGGAGGTGCCTGTAAAATACACTCTTTGCTCCAGAAGCATCAACATAACATTGGTGAGTTGAAAATTCCCCGCTCGAATTCGGGGAGGAACTATGGCACTTGCATAACCCTGGTTCGGAAGGATCCTTGGAGCTACTCTTGGTGGAGGCGAAGAAGGGTCTGGGATTTAGTCATTTGGATTTGCATTGGCATTTCTACCTCTCCGTGGTACTTGTGGTACCTAGAGCTCATCTTGCTCAACATCATCAACCTCCTCCCCTGCGATCACGTTGTTAAGAGGGACATTTTTGTTTAGATCCATGTGTACATGATGGATCGACACAAATAACGTTAGTAAAAAGAAGGAAAGAGAAGAAAAACATAAAACATTCTACGCAAATGGTCAACACTGTAAGCTCCCCAGCAACGGCGCCAAAAAGTGACCGCAGCAAACTCGACCTTACACTATGGTAGGAGGAGTGGGCGCTATTACTTTTACCCGAATAGCGGTATCGGGGTCAATTTTCACATGGAGCTAGAAAGGGAGTTGTGTATTTGCTTAGACAAGGAATGAGTGTTTGCTTCTAATTAAACTTCAAACATTTTTGGGTTTTTGTTGTTAATTAAGTACTATTGTTACTACAAGCTAAGGCTAAATTATGCTAAGATATATGTTCTAAAGTGTGATTAATATAGAGAAAAGCACTAGGGTTATGGAAATACCTAGGTGGTTAACTAATGGGTAGAAGTTATCAACAATAGATCGACATATTTGGGATCAATGTTATAACCGTTGCACAATTATACCCACTCTCACACCTCTTGGTAGAGAGAGCGATTTTGCTCGAGACCAATTGGGTAGGCCAATTAGACCAAGCAACTAGGGTTCAAGTAGGGTGATTGCTCTCTCGAGGGTTAACCCATTAATTGGGACTGCCATTTCTCATAGGTCCATCCCAATTCCTTGTTGGGTCAATTTTGGGGTCATAGACTCTCTTCCTCAAGAAGGGTCAAGACCCACTAAGCTAGAATCAATGTTTGCAACCACCAATCCTTAATTAAATCATAAAATTAATCCAAATCACAAACACTCAATATCAATATATCATTAATAATCAATACATATCAATTACCTACTCTAGGGTTGAGCCACAACCCTAGCTAATTGGTTTAGCTAGACATAATAAGAGAAGAAACTGAAGAAATAGAAGATGAAATAACCATATTAATTAATTACTAAGAAGAAAATACAAGAATCTATTGAGAAATTGATGCAAAAGTGCCATAATATTCTAAAACTTCGGTCCTCACGAGCACAACTCAATATCTGATACAAAACTTAAACTAAAAATGGTAAAATATTCTATTTATACTAGGTAGGAAAAACCAAACAAAAATACCCCTGCGGGGTAAGTGAGGACCGCACAAAGTGGATACATGGCCGCACTGGGTTGCTTGACATTTGAAACTTGCTCTCTGAAGATGATGACGTGAATCGCACAACGATGGAATGCAGCCGCATGATGACTGGTGCGGACCGCGTGATCTTGCAGTGCGGCCGCATGGGCAGCTTGTGATATTCTCTGGACTTTGTGGTGCAGTCCGCATAATCTTGTAGTGCAGCCGCGCTGGCTGGTCACGGACCGCGTAAGCTTGTAGTGCGGCCACGCTGCTTGTGATTTAGAATGACAACTCTCTGAACTCCTATAGTGCGGCCGCATGACATGATGGTTCGGTCCGCACTAAGTTCTGAATGTCCTTGCTTTCATGATGTTTGACACTTGAGCAGGTTTCACTCCATTTCGAGCCGATTTTTGACTTTTGTCATCTTGTCGCTCAAACCTGCAATCAAGCGCAACTTATAAGTATTCTAGGTCTATTTTATGGAAAATCATATATAAAGCATAAGCAAGTATGGGCATAAAACGTGTTGAAAATTATAGTTATCATACCACACTCTAATGGGAGCGGGTTGTTCGTCTCGGCAGGTTAATAGATGCATCTATGGTTCACGATGTTCGACCCCTTGACAGTGCACTATTTACTTTTATATTGGATCAGGCCGTATGCCTCGGCATTGCCTATATATGTACATCATTCTTATGGAATTCGTGCATAATATTTGGCTAGAAGCTGGTGTATATAAGGGGTTTTCCCTGATTTGATTTAAGACAACCTCTTGATGATACCCATCATATCTATATATGTGCTCCAGTTACGGAGGGAACTTGTAGCTGAAAACTTGAGTAAAATAAATAAGAATGAGGGTGTTACTATGTGTTTTATACAAGCTTATTTCATATAATTGCCCTGTTTCATACTTATTCACTTCTTTATTATCATGATATTATTGAACCGTTAGTAAGTATCGAAGTCGACCTCTCGTTTCTACTTCTTCGAGGTTAGGCGGGATACTTACTGAGTACACATTAATTTTTGTACTTATGCTACACTTGCTATGCATTTTTGTTCCGAAGGCACATGTACCTCTAGTGGCCTGATAGACGTAGTAGCATGGATGATACATAGACTATGGTGAGCCGCATCTCTCGAGATGACCCGAAGCCAACAGAGTCTCCTTTAGTGTATTATATTTACTTTCTATCCAAGTTTGTACTCCGGACAGCCATTGTACTTTATTAGAGTTCCTAATAATTTCTCATGCACTTGTGACACCGGGTCCTTGGATGATTTCGGGATCCAGTAAATAAATTTTGTAAAGACATCATTATCCATTCAGTGAAATTTATTATTCATTTTTTAATGTTAAGCGGAAATAATTTTGAAAATATTAAAACAAGAATTTACTAGCTAAATGGTGTTGGCTTTTCTGACAGGGGAGTCCGGTGTCATCACGGCCCTTGGTGAAATTTGGGTTTTGACAGCATTGGGGACTACACGAAAAATCGAAAATCGTGTTGAATTTGTGTTTTATGGCTTAAAATGCCAAAAAGAAGGAATGCGTATGGAGAAGTAATGACTATTGATCATTAGGTCATTTCTGACTGGCCTATGAGATTTTAGGCGATTCAGGGCCGGTCGCCCAAATTTCATGAAGATGGGATGGACATTAGCACATGAAAAATTAGAAATCATATTGAATTCCATTTTTATGTCCTTAAAATACTAAAAAATAAGTAATTGTCATGGAAAAGTAATGACTATTACTCATTTTGTCAGTTCTGATTGGACAATAAAATTTTAAGAGATTCCGAACCGGTCGCCCAAATTCGTGAAGTTTGCATGGACATTAGCACACAAAATTGGAATCATGTTGATTCCTATTTTATGGAACAAAAATGCCAAAATTTGAGGAATGGTCATGGAGAAACAATGATTATTGTTCATTAGGTTATTTTCTATGTGCCCACAAAATTTTAGATGATTCGGAGTTGGCAACCCAAATTCATGAAGATGGAATGGACATTAGCACATGAAAAATCAAAACTTATGTTGAATTCTTATTTTATGGCCCTAAAAGCCAAAACCCATGAAAATTTTATGGAGAAGCAATGAATATTGTTCAATATGTCATGTATAATAGGTCCATAAAACTTTTAGGCAATTCTAGGTTGGTCGCCCCAATTAATGAAGATGATGATGACATAAGCACACAAAAAATCAAAAATCGTACTTTTTTCTATTTTATGGCCATAATATGAAAAACAACGAGGGACAAACATAGAGAATCGATGATTGTAATTCATTAGGTGGTTTCTGATGGGATAATAAAATTGTAGGCGATTCGGGGCTGGTCATCCGAATTCATAAAGATGGAACGGACATAGCACATGAAAAATCGAAAATCATTCTGAATTCCTATTTTATGGACCTAAAAATTCCAAAAAAGAGGAATGGTCATGGAGAAGCGATGACTAATATTCATTAGGTCATTTCTGATAGGCCCACAAAATTTTAGGCGATTCGAGGCCAGTCACCCAAATATATGAAGTTGGCGTGGATCCAGTTTATGGCCCTAAAACGCCAAAAGATAATGAACGACCATATAGAAGCAATGAATATTGTTCATTAGGAAATTTTTAATGGGCCCACAAAACTTTAGACTATTCAGGGCCGGTCGCTCGAATTCATGAAGATTTCGTATACAGTAGGACATGAAAAATTATTATTTTAAGTGGGTGTTACTAAAATAGATTGGGTACATCGGAGTTTTAATTTCGGGTATTTCATGAACATGTCGTGAACACTATCAATTTATAAATATTATTAATATTAGCCAAATGTTATTAGTATTTGTGAGCTAGTTATTTGTAGGGGAAAAAATCAAAGTTTTGCTTTTTTTTTTTGGGTGTTAATAAAATAGATTGGGTACAAATTTTTGGATGATTTGGTGGAGTTTTGAGGCGGTTTGAATTGAAAATTCGAAGTAGAAAATTAATATGGAAAAAAAGATGATATGTGTATCACATATGTATAATATGTGTATCACATAAGTATAATATGTGTATCAAATATGTATAATATATATATATCCATGTATATATAGTTGTGACATACATAGTGATACATGATCCGTGTGTTGCAAAAAAATATTTTAAATTCGATTTTAAGTACGAATTTTAATACCAAATCACCTCAAATCTAACTCAAATTTTGTATATTGCCTCGTCTCTATGTCCTCAATGAATTCCACCTATACCTTATATATATATATAATAATTTTTTACTCCAAACTAGTCTAACTCGCCTTTAAACTTCGTCAAATTTTGCACATTGCATCATCTATGTGTTTTCAAAAATCTCAATAATACCCATTAAAATTTTTTTTTTACTTATGTTTTTTTTTAATGTTGTGAATTATTGGGAATTTTTTAGGCTATATTTTGTAGCATGACTAAAATGGCTAGTTATTGGTAAGTGGTATCTTTCTTTGATACATTATATTCCAGTAAGATTCCGTATAAATGGCGTGGGGTAGCCATTATTTAAGTTGGTATTAACTTTTTATCCAGCATTTTTAATACTTAGCAATAATAGCCACTAGTCTATTAATTTAATATGTAATGACTGTATTACCCTTTCTTCTTAGCAATAATAGCCACTAGTCTATTAATTTAATATGTAATGACTATGTTACTCTTTCTTCTATCTCTTTTCTCTATGATCCTACGTGCACAAATATGTACTTGCAACTTATTAAGACAACTTTTACACCATACAAGGTCTGAGTTGATCATATCCTAAAAGTAAGAAAGTGAGATATGGAGTAGAGTTCGTAGACCTTGAGCCAGACTAGAGGAAATAAGTTACTAAGAGAAACAACTTCTAGAGGGACACTCGAAGCATATGTCTTAGACTTCCATTTCTCAAATGTTGCTTGAAGCTCTTCAGCATCGTTATCTTCCACATTTTTCGATTTTCCAACTCCAGTGCCTATGTAATTCAAAGTCCATGGCACCAAGTAAAATAAGCAGTAAAAATAAAGAGGGAGAGAGTGTTTAACCAAAAATAAAATTTTAATTAAAGCTAGAATTTAGAAGAATTCGAGTTACTGATAATCAACTAAATGAATAAAAAGAAGTAATTTTTGATAGTAGGATGGTAATCAAGAGAAACAAATAAATCAATGTATATTCTCACAGTATTTCGTGTCCTTACAACTGATCATTTATCTCCTTTTTATAGATATCTTTGGAAATATGTGTTTTGCTCAAATCATAATGAAGCTATTATAAGTAATTAAAGACATTGAATACTACGTTATACAATCATTATATTCAATACAAATTCTCTAACGTATTCAGCATTTACTACCCATTAAATGTCATATCTGTACTCTTTTCTATTGTCATATTCACTCCTTCTAATACTCGGATATAAATAACTTAAATAGGTACGGGCGCCGATTTATTTGTCCGATTGCCCATGCCTCTTCCTCTGCATTTGCTCTTATCTGTTGCAACTCGTTGCTCTTGGCTAATTATAATTGTTTGACCATTTGACCCATCCATGTGTATTGACACGTCACCTTTATATATAAATATAATTTTTTCCATTACAGATAGTCCCCTCATTTTTCATTTATTCATAAGTTGAATATTTGGGAAGTGGATTTCATTAAAAGAGAATTTTGTCACCATTAATGCTCTGACAAAATTGTCGCTTCACTTGTCGCTTCCCTTTATTGCTCCGCACATGTGTCATTTTCTCATTGGTTATGCAGTTTTACAACCCTTTCTAAGGCTCTTTCATGGCTTCACTATTAACAAAGTGCGGTTATCATTATTATGGTACTTCCATCTCTGCATTTTTACCTCTAGCGGTTACTTATCAATATAAATATAACTACTTTCCTTGTCTTTTACCATACAAAGCTTATTGAACACTTCAATTCTTCAAAGCTCTATTCACTTTTTCCTCACTTTATAGCATGTTTGGCCAAGCTTCTCAAGATGTCAAAAGTGCTTTTCTTCCTAAAAGCAATTTTGCTCCTAACTTGAGGTGTTTGGCCAAGCTTTATTTAGAAAAAAAGTACTTCTGGGAAGAAGCAGAAGCGGAAAAAAAATAACTTTTTCCCAAAAGCAGAAACAGAAGCAGTTTTGACTTTTTTTCTTACCAAAATGCCCTTAACAAAATATAGTATATACCAAAATAACCATTAATCCTAATACTTAGGATATTAATGTACAAATATTTCTTGTTATTTTTAGGATAGCTTTCTAATAGATAGTGACTTTAGCGGTGAATGCTTTTATATTTGTTGAATGATTTGTAATATATTTAACTTATATTAAAAAAATTATGTTCTTTTTAATTTTATTTTCATATTTTACTTGAATAAAATGAAAAGATTTAATTATTGCATGTAATAATAAATTTTTAAAGGTATTTACTTACTTATAATATTAACTATAAAGTAAATCTATTCATGTCCTTATTCGTAATTTGATACTTAAAAGAACTTTCTGAAAAGCTTGGCCAAACACAAATTATTGCTCAAAAGTGTTTTTCAAAGTAATTAGCCAAACATAAATTGTTTCTCTCCAAAATTACTTTTTTCAAAAGCACTTTTAAAAAAAATATTTCTCAAAATAAGTTGATTTCTCCAGCTTGGCCAAACAGGCTATTAGTCTTCTTTGCCATGACTTCACCAAACCCTAACCTTAGGAGAACTCCTATTTTAGATACCTTCCCCAATGACCCCATTAGGCATAAAAGAGGTGGTAGACTTCATAGCTTAGGGTCTGCTCGCGGTGGTAGAACATCCATGCCTTCTCCTAGTTCTGGTCCCTCTTTTAGAACTAGAGGTTCCCTTTCTCAAAGGTCTTCTTCTAGGAATAAAGAACCCTCTGAGCCCTTACGTGAGCCTTTAGTAGAAAGAGATAGTCCCAACATAATTATCTTTTTACCATGATAAGGAATCTCTTAGGAGCCAAGTTGCCACTTTAGATCGTGTTGATGATTTCCCTACTCTAATTATAAAAAATTTAACTCCTATAGTTCGTAAAGACTCTCACTGGGGTAATGATTTCCCATTATCATTTTTAATCCAAATCAGAGAATCACTTCTTATATGACTGGATTATCTTTTGTTTATACATACCCTTTCACTCTAGGGTTCAAACCAGCCATTAACCCAGTCATTCTAGATTTTTTCCATTTTTTCAATGTATGTTTGGGTCAAATTGGCCTAATTGTTGTGATGATCCAACCCTTCATCTCATATGTCATCACCATGTTCCCCCATTTTATAATTCTTCATGTTTCATTATCGTCATTTGGTATGTTAGAGTTGAATTGGGTTGGTTTTGGTAGGAAATGAGACAATTAGTCTCTTTAAGGAAAACTTATTTTAGAAAAGTCTATCGGGCATTGACTTATGAGTTAGAAGGCTCAGATATGATTTCCGGTGATTCGGTTAGCTTCTTAGGGTGATTTGCGCCTTACAAGTACGATCAAAAGTGATTTTGAAGGTCCGGTTAGAATTAGGCTTGAATTGGCGAAGTTAATATTTTGGCGAATTTCGATTGATAGGTGAGATTTTGATCCGAGGGTCGAAATGGAATTTCTAGAGTTGATGTAGCTTCGTTAGGTGCTTTTGGATGTGTGTGCAAAATTTCAGGTCATTCAGAGGTGTTCTGGATGGGTTTTTGATCAAATGTGTATTTCCAAAGTTCTTGAAGAACTTAGGCTTGAATCCGATATGATTTGATGTTTTTAGCGATGTTTGATATGTTTTGATGATTCGAACAAGTTTAGATGATGTTTTGGGATGTGTCGGTATTTTCGGTTGAGGTCCCAGGGGCCTCGAGGTGAGTTCGGATGATTAAATAGAGAGTTTTAGAATTTGCATGTTGTTGAAGCCTGATGCAACTAGTATTTTCGCTTCTGCGAGTCTTGGACTGCCGAAGCGGACATGCTATACAATGGATTGACAGCACAAATGGTGAAACATTTGGGCGCTAGTTCCGCAGAAGCGATAGGCTAGCCCTAGAAGCGGTATCGCTTATGCGATGGTGCAACAGCAGAAGCAGTTGGGTTCGAGATTGGTATTTTCGCAAAAGCGGGAAGAGATCCGCAGGAGCGGAGTTGCATAAGCGACTTGATGATCGCATAAGTGGTCGTGTCCTTATTCTAAATTTCCGCACAAGAGGAAGGAAATCACGAAAACGGTCCCACTTTAGCGAGGAAGGGACCGCAAAAGCGAAAAGAGCTGGGCAGGCTTATAATATTTCCTCCGCGAGCTAGGTCTTACTTTCAACATTGTTGAGCAACCTTGATAGCTTTTTTACGAGGATTAAGGAGGATTTTGATGGAAATTGATTGGAGGTGAGTTTCGTGACCTAGAATCATTATCTTATTGAAGAATAAACACTTAAATTCATGGAAATTTGATTAAAAATGGAAGAACTAAGGTTTGACTTTTGAAATGGAAGAACTAGGGTTTGACTTTTGAAGAAGCATTTGAGCTCGGATTTTGGTAATTTGATATGTATAGACTCGTGGCGAGATAAGGAATCTAGTGATGTGAATTTTCTAATTTTTCGAGAAGTGGGCCTGGGCTCGGGTTTTGTCAATTTTGTAATTTTTGATATTTTTTGAGTCTTTTTGATTGGGTTATGTTCCCTTAGCCTATTGTAACATATTCCTTGTGGTTTTGATCAGATTCGACGCGCGGGGAGGCTGATTAGAGGGGAAAGGCATAACGAGCAAGACTTCTGGCCGGCTTGAGATGAGTAATAGATGCAAATGTGTCCTGAGGGGTTGGAGCCCCGTAATTTCACACTGTAACACTATATGAGGTAAGACACGCACTCTATGATGCGTGCGGGGTCATTTGTGGTTGGGGATTGTGACTTGATCCGTCTCGAGTGATGTTTATACAGTGTTTTCGACTAAGATTTGTTTGATAATCATCCTACTTGGATTGAATTATTATATTTGGGCTTTGTGCCGATTATTAGAATCCTTCAGGGATTGTTATCACTATTTTCACATTATTTGACTTGTTAATTGATTTCAGCCCTAAGTTTAAATACTGTTTTGAAATGCTCACCCATCTTTCTAAGACTTGAAAACAAAAACACTATTTTATTGGTATTCTGAGCTGAGAACTTATATTTTAATATAGCCCTAGAGGCTTATGTAAATTTCTAGACTGAGTATGGATCGGGTTGCGCGCCGCAGCGGTATATATTGATATTGAGAACTAGAGTCTAGTTTATGCCACTAGATGGCTTGATTATTTATGTTTGGGCTGTAGGAGCCCCTCCAGAATCTGTACACACCCCAGTGAGCTTTGTCGACATTAAATGGATCGGGTAGCACGTCGCAGCGGGTACTAGAGTGTACCATTCTATGTGTTGCATTGCATTCATGAATTTGATATTTATCTGGTTGATTTTTCATAGCCTTTTTGTACCCTATTTCATCGGTGTGTTGTTTCATGATTAAGAGTTCTGGACCACCAGTTACAGCTTATTTTGTTTTATTCCATGATTTCTTACTCTCAGCCTTTATTTTTGTTTATTACTCACTAGGTCGGAGTACTCACATTACCCCCTACACCATGCATGCAGATCCAGGCACCCCACACGCTGAGTGAGGACTTGATTAGCAGCACAACATCATTTGGGAGCATCGCGGTAGCTGTATGGTATTCACAACCTTGATCTCTCCCTTCTATCTCTATCATTTTGTTCCGTATTTTTTCTAGACGGACTTGTGTTAGATGGATATTCTGTATGAGAGGCTCGTATTCGCGACACCGGATTCTATTGGTCCATGTTATGGTATTTTTAATTAAACATCCACAGGTTTTATTATGAATTATAAACTTGAATGTAATGATTTAGTAAATTCCCTGTATTAATTATCTAAATTTGTGTTAATGTTAAATATGGTCAGGCTTGCCTAGCAATGTGTTGGATGCTATCATGACCGAAGTTGGGGTCATGACAAGTTTATATCAGAGCCTAGGTTACTTGGTCTCGTGAATTTTGAGCCGGTTTAGTAGATTCTCGCGGATCGGTACAGAGACGTCTATATTTATCTGCGAGATACTGCAGAACCTTTAGGAAAAACTTCATATTTTTGATATTCTTGTCCTGCGACTTTGTTGATCCGAGAAGTAAACTTCTGTATTCTATTCTCTCACAAAGGACGAGGACTCACACTACCAGACATGGCAGATGACCACCAGTACCACCTACTGAGGCCACTAGAGATCGTGGATTCGGTCGTGGTCGTGGTCGTGGTCGAGGCAGAGCAGTCGAGGGCAGCACCTGTTGATCCACCAGCTGCCCTAGTTCAGGACTAGACTCTAGCTAGGGATGCTTCAGCGGCACCTGTTCAGGAACAGATAGTGCCCATCGTGATTCCGGGTCTGCAGGAGGCCTTGGCTTAGATATTATCGGTTTGCAATGGCCTGGCTCAAGCAGTTTTAGCCACTATTGGAGCAGCTACTTTGTAGGCCGGGGAAGGTATACAGATCCCCGCTACTCGCACATCTAAGAAGGTTGTGCAAGGGATTACAGATACCAGGAGCAGTTCTAGCTCAGCCGGTTGCCCCAGTCCATGACTATGTGGTTCCATCTATGCCCGATGATGAGCATCGTCATCTCGAGAGATTCGGTAGGCTCCAGCCTCCGACATTTAGTGGTGTTGAGGGCGAGGATGCCTAGTTTTTCTTGACAAGTGTTAGTGTATGCTTCACACCACAAGCATTTTGGAGTCGAGTGTTATGGATTTTACTATCTTCCAGTTCTGAGGGGCTGCATTTACCTTGTGGGAGGATTTTGAGAGGCGTAGGCCTGTTGGTGCAGCGCCCTTTACATGGAAGCAGTTCTCCACTCTCTTCCTGGAGAAGTATGTACCACAGTCCCGCAGAGAGGAGTTGTATCGACAGTTTGAGTGGTTGACCCAGAGGGACATGTCTGTGACTCAGTACGAGATGAGATTTTTGTAATTGGTCCGTCATACTACCTAGATGATCCCGATGGATCTGGAGAGGATTAGGAGGTTTATGGATAGCCTTAACTATTCACTCCATATTTTGATGACTAGAGAGAGAGTATTGGGTGCCTCGTTCGAGGAAGTAGTTGACATTGCTCGTGATATTAAGACAGTTCGCCGTAGGGAGCGTGAGGAGAGGGAGGCCAAGAGGACTCGAGGTTCAGGTAGCTTTAGTGGTGCTTCCATCCAGGGGCTAGTTCCAGTGTGGTAGAGGCTGTTTCTTCAGGCCTCCTCAGTCGGCCGGTCTGGAGTATAGTGGGTCATCTATAGGCTACGACCATCAGGGGTTCCAGTAGGGGCAGACTTCACTTCGTGCCCTCCCAGCTCAGAGCTTATCTTATGCCCCTTCAGCTCAGGGTTCTTCTGCGCTAAGTGCATTAGCTAGTCATTCAGGTGCGAGGGATTCCCTTCAGTCCGCTTCTGTAGCACTTGGTAGTCGCTACAAGTGCATTGAGTTTGGTCATATGAGGAGGGCAGTGTCCTCGACTTCGTGGTGGTCATTCTCAATAGAGGGATCAGCCCTAGTCTTCTGCTCCAACTTCTTCTAGACCCACCCAGTTAGCTAGGAGTGGAGGCTAGGCAGCTAGGGGTAGAGGCTAAGGGTGGAGGCCGAACCGACGGTGGCCAGGCTCAATTTTATGCTATTCCAGACAAGACAAATGTTATGACATCGGGTGCTGTTATCATAGCTATTATCTCATTCTGCCACAGGGAAGCATATGTCTTATTTGATCCCAGTTCTACTTATTCTTATGTTTCCTCATATTTTGCTCATCATTTGGGTACGACCCGACGGTGTCTTACTTTACTTGTGCACGTATCTACCCCGGTGGGCGATAGTATTATTGTAGACCATGTATATCGGTCTTGTCTTGTGACTATCGGGGGTCTGGAGACTCGAGTTGATTTATTGCTATTGAGCATGGTAGACTTTGATGTTATTCTGGGCATGAACTAGTTATCTCCGTGTCATGCTATTTTAGACCTTCATGCTAAGATAGTCATTTTGGCTATGTCGGGTATTCCAAGGATCGAGTGGCATGGTGTGACTGACTATGTTCCGAGTAGAGTTATTTATTTCTTAAAGGCCCGGTGCATGGTTAGGAAGGGTTTCGTTTCACATTTGGTGTTTGTGAGAGATGTTGGAGCTGAGACTCCTAGCCTTGATTCTATTCACGTTGTGAGGGATTTCCCTGATGTATTTCTCTTAGACATGTCGGGCATGCCACCGGATATGGATATTGATTTTGGTATTGAACTGGTGCTGGGCACTTGATCCTTTTTTATTCTTCTGTATCGCATGGCACCAGTGGAGTTGAAAGAATTAAAGGACCAGCTTTAGGATCTCCTAAAAAAAGGGGTTCATTTGCCCTAGTGTGTCAGTGTGGGGTGAACCGGTTCTATTTGTGAAAAAGAAAGATGGCACAATGAGAATGTGCATTGACTATAGGCAATTGAACAAAGTAACAGTGGAGAACAAGTATCACATGCCTCGTACCGATGATTTATTTGACCTACTTCACAAGGAAAGGGTATTCTCCAAGATTGATCTCCGTTCAGGTTATCACCAGTTGAAGATCAGGGATTCATATATTATGAAGACTGCTTTCAGGACTAGATATGGGCACTATGAGTTTCTTGTTATGTCGTTTGGCTGACTAATGCCCCAACATTGTTCATGCACTTGATGAACAAGTGTATTTTGGCCGTATTTGCATTTATTTGTTATTGTTTTTATTGATGATATCCTGGTGTACTCGCGTAGCCAGAAGGAGCAGGTGCAGTATTTGCGAGTTGTATTACAGAGATTGAGAGAGAAGAAGCTTTATGCAAAGTTCTCCAAGTGTGAGTTTTTTCTTGGTTTTGTGGCTTTCTTGGGGCACGTAGTTTCCAACGATGGTATTTAGGCTAATCCAAAGAAGATAAAGGCGGTTCAGAGTTGGCCTAGACCGTCCTCAGTCATAGATATTCGTAGTTTCCTCAATTTGGCAGGTTATTATCTCCGGTTCATCCAGGGTTTTTCATATATTGCTTCTCCCTTGACCAAGTTGACGCAGAAGGGTGATCCATTTGTATGGTCAGACGAGTGCGAGGAGAGCTTCTAGAAGCTCTCCACAGCTTTGACCACATCTCCACTATTAGTTTTACCATCAACTTTAGGTTCTTACATTGTCTATTATGATACTTGAAGAGTTAGGTTTGGCTTTGTATTGATGTAGGAGGATAGAGTGATAGTTTATTATTCTCGTCAGTTGAAGCTCGTGAGAAGAACTACCATGTTCATGAGTTAGAGTTGGCTGCTATAGTTCATGCTATGAAGATTTGGAGGCCCTATTTATATGGCGTATCCTGTGAGGCATTCACCGATCATCACAGCCTTCAGCATTTGTTCAAGCAGAAGGATCTTAATTCGAGGCAATGGAGGTGGCTTGAGTTACTAAAGGATGATGGCACTACTATTTTGTATCATTCAGGGAAGGCCAATGTGGTAGCTGATACTTTGAGATGAAAGGCAGTCAGTATGGGGAGTTTGGCATACATTCCACTTGGGGAGAGGCCCTTTGTAGTTGATATTCTAGTGTTGGCCAATCGGTTTATGAGATTAGACATTTCAGAGCCTAGTCGGGTATTGGCTTGCATGGTTTCTCGGTCTTCCTTATATGAACGCATCAGAGAACACCAGTATGATGATCCGCACTTTCTTTTCCTCAAGGACAAAGTTTAGCATGGCGACGCCAGAGATGTGACCCTTGGTGATAATGGTGTATTGAGGATGCGGGGTCGGATTTGTGTGCCCAATGTAGATGTACTTAGAGAGTTGATTCTTGAGGAGGCCCACAGCTCGCGGTATTCCATTCATTCGGGTGCCACGAAGATGAATCAAGATTTCAGGTAGCACTACTGGTGGAGGAGTATGAAGAAAGATGTTATAGGTTAAGTAGCTCAGTGTCTTAACTATCAGCAGGTAAAATATGAGCATAAGAGATCGGGTGGTGTACTTCAGCGGATGGATATATCTTAGTGGAAGTGGGAGTGGATCACTATGGATTTTGTGAATGGTCTCCCTCGGACCTCGAAGAAGTTTGATTCGATTTGGGTGATTATGGATTGGCTAACCAAGTTCACGCACTTTATTTTGGTGTGTACTACCTATTCAGCGGAGCGGCTAGCAGGGATTTTCATCCGAGAGATTGTTCGGTTGTATGGTATCCCAGTTTCTATAATCTCATATAGGGGTACTCAGTTCACTTCCTAGTTTTGGAAGACTTTTCAGCGAGAGTAGGGTACACAGGTGGAGCTAAGCACAGCATTTCATCCTCAGACAGAAGAGCACACCAAGCGTACCAATCAGATAATGGAGGACATGCTGCGTGCTTGTGTTATTGATTTTGGAGGTTCTGGGGATGAGTTCTTTCCATTTTCAAAGTTTGCCTACAACAACAGCTACCAATCCAGCATTCAGATGGCACCGTGTGACGCCTTAAATGGGAGATGGTGTATATCTCCAGTTGGTTGGTTTGAGCCCAGCGAGGCCAGGCTATTGAGGACGGAGTTAGTTCAGGATGCCTTAGAGAAGGTGAAAGTGATTTAGGAGAGACTTCGTACAGCTCATTCACGTCAGAAGATTTATGCGGACCGAAAGGTTTGAGAAGTATCTTATATTTATGGGCGAGAAGGTCTTGCTGAAGGTTTTGCCCATGAAGGGCATCATGAGGTTTGGAAAAAAAGGGAAGTTGAGCCCGCGGTTCAGTGGGCCTTTCGAGGTACTTAGGAGGATAGGGGAGGAGGCCTATATGCTTTCCTTTCCACCCATCTTGTCGGAAGTTCATCAACTATTTCACGTATATATGCTCTGAAAGTATGTTGGGGACCCGTCTCATATGTTGGACTTCAGCACGGTCAAGTTGGATGATGATTTGACCTATGATGTGGAGCCGGTGGCTAATTTGGGTTGACAGGTTTGAAAATTGAGATCAAAGGACATAACTTTGGTGAAAATGCAGTGGAGAGGTCGGCCCGTGGAAGAGGCTACCTGGGAGACCAAGCTGGAGATGCGGAGCAGATATCCTCACCTATTTGAGACTTCATCTATGTTTCTTGACCCACTCGAGGACGAGTGATTGTTTAAGTTGGGGAGGATGTGACGACCCAACCCATCGTCTCATGTGTCACAGCCTCGTTTCCCCGATTTTATGTTTCTTCATGTTTCATTATCGGTATTTGGTGTGTTAATGTGGAATTGTGATGTGAATTTTCCAATTTTTGGAGAAGTAGGCCCGGGGCTCGGGTTTTCTCAATTCGACATTTTTCGAGTCTTTTCAATTGGGTTATGTTCCTTTAGCCTTCTATAACGTATTCCTTATGGTTTTGATCAAATTCGACGCACGAGGAGGTCGATTTGAGGGGAAAAGGCATAGCGAGGTAGACTTTTGGCCGGCTTAAGGTGAGTAATAGATGTAAATAATGTTCTGATGGTTTGAAACCCCGAAATTGCACATTGTAATGCTATATTGAGGCAAGACACGCACTCTATGATGAGTGTGGGGTCGTTTGTGGTTGGGAATTGTGACTTGGTCTGTCCCGAGTGATGTTTATATAGTGTTTTCGACTAAGACTTGTTTGATAATCATCCTACTTGGATTAAAAAATTTATATTTGTGCTTGTGTCAATTATTTGAATCCTTTAGGGATTGTTATCACTGTTTTCACATTATTTCACTTGTTAATTGATTTCATCCCTAAGTTTAAATACTGTTTTGAAATGCTCGACCATCTTTCTAAGACTTGAAAACAAAAACACTATTTTATTCATATACTGAGTTGAGCACTTATTATTTTAATATTGCCCGGGAAGCTTATGTGAATTTCTAGACTGAGTATGGAATGGACTGTGTGCCACAGCGGTATATATTGATATTGAAGCCGAGAGCCTGGTTTGTGCCACTTGATGACTTGATTATTTGCGCTTGGGCTGTAGGAGCCCCTCCAGAGTCTGTACACACACCCAGTGAGTGCCGTCAATGTTAAATGGATCAGGTTGCACGCCACAGCGGGTACTAGAGTGTACCATTCTATGTGTTGTATTGCATTCATGAATTTGATATTTATCTGCTTTACTTGTTATAGCCTTTCTGTACCATACTTCATCGGTGTGTTGTTTCATGATTAAGTGTTCTGGACTGCTAGTTATAGATTATTTTGTTTTATTCTATGATTTTGTCACGACCCGGATTTTTTCCCCAACATCGGGATCGTGATGGCGCCTACTCGTGGTAGCTAGGCAAGCCACTGTATTCATACTATCCGGTTTTTAACACAATTTTAATTAAATAAATGCGGAATACTTTATCGAAATAGAAATAACTAATTACAAGATGAAAATCATAATGAAATCCTCTACCCAAGACGTGGAGTCACCAACTCACGAAATACTACTGAATACTACACATAAAGTCTGAAAGAAATATAACATAATCTGTTCGTCTCGGAACAAAGAGACTACAGCTAGTAACATAAGTAAAGAGAGAGACGCCGGGCCTGCGGACGTCTGCAAGCTACCTCGATCTCAAATATGATCAACTCCCACGCAAAAGATCTACCGCTGCTGCTCCTGATCGAAACCTGGACCTGTGCAAAAACGCACAGAAGTGCAGTATCAGCACAACTGACCCCATGTGCTGGTAAGTGTCACGACCCAAATTCGGTCGTGATGGCGCCCAACAATTTAAGCTAGGCCAGCCAGACCAACTATATATATATATATATATATATATATATATATATATATATATATATATATATATATATATATATATATATATATATATGTACATAAACATTTATAAGGAAATACTCTGCTCTGCAATAACAGCCAATAACTCATAATATCCAAATTAATCTAATCCACAGAATTAAATCTTACTTTCGTGTCTCAATTCTTTATTTTTATTTTCTTATCTCGTGGTAGGCGTACCACCCGCTCCCAACTGTAACAATAAATTATATCTTGTGGTAGGCGTACCACCCGCTCCCAAATATATCAATAGGCTACCGGCAACTATGGCCAATGCCAAGATTCAAATCACTTTGTGGTCGACTTGCCACACGATTCCATTTCTTTAATATATATATTACCACAATTAACAAGAAATAACCAAGTAATAACACAATAAGGAATATCTCAAAAGAACTCAACAATTAACAACGGTTAATAAGTTCACAAGGAAAACAAAGTATAATGGAAACACAAGTAATATCAAGTCAAGGAATGGCAAATAGTTGCACGGCATCACCCTTCGTGCTTTTACTCTCGTCCTCACCAAATAAGCAAATAAAGTGCACGGCATCACCCTTCGTGCTTTTACTCTCATCCTCACATCCATAGTACGGCATGATCCTTCGTACATGGTTCAATAACAAGGCACGGCATGATCCTTCGTGCATAATCAATAAAACATGGCACGGCATTAACCTTCGTGCATAAATAATAAAACATGGCACGGCATCACCCTTCGTGCATTATCACTCTTCCTCACCCAAATAACAATCACGGTTAAGGGCAGAGAAAGAAAACAATAAATCATGAACCGTCCCGGCAAGGGACACAATAATCATTTCAACAAAGTCCCTGCAAGGGCAATTAATATCTCACTTCACAACAAGTCCCGACAAGGGAGAACAATAACAATTCTACAACCCGGCAAGGGTTCAACAATTTATCTTCAAAATATCTCACAACAAATATCAACAACGACTCACGGTCATGCTAGACGCCAGTGTATGGATGCTCGTCACCACAACCCATACACCGCACTCGATCACATAGCACATAATCCTATTCCCTCAAGCTAGGATAGAACAAACACTTACCTCGAATGTTTATGAACAATTCAATCCGTGGCAATGCCTTTTCCTTTCAAATTTGGCTCCAATCCAATCGTATCTATACACAATTGATTTAATATCATCAATACTACTCAACAAACTAATTCATAAGGCTAATTACAACTTTTACAACATTCTGCCCGGAATAGTGAATTTCGACCCCGGGCCCACATGGTCGGAACTCGGGGTTCGGACCAAAATCCGATTACCCATCCCCCCACGAGTTCATGTATATGATTTGTTTCAAAATCGGACCTCAATTCGAGGTCCAATTTCCCAATTTATGAAAAACCCTATATTCTAACAAAAACAAGAAATTCTACCATGAAAACTTTTGATTTCTATTGAAAAACATGTTTAATGATGTTAGGAATTGAAAGAATTAAGTAAAAAGTGACTTACAATTGTTTTGAAGAAGAAGGAATCCGTGAAGAATCGCAAATGGGTGTTTTTGGTTTGTAAAAAGTGAAGAAATGAACTGAAAATCGTGTTTTACAGGTTCTCTGTGTTCGCATTTGCGAACATGGGTTCGCAATTGCGAACCCCGACCAATTTCCGGAGTTTGAAAAATAAGCTAAGGCTGGGAAGTTCGCATTTGCGAACATTTGTTCGCATTTGCGAACACTGGCAGACAAAGGGATGTTCGCATTTGCAAAATAAGGTTCGCATTTGCGAACCAGCAGGCTTCTGGGCTTCTTCGCAATTGCGACACATTCTTCGCAATTGCGAAGACAGGCAATTACTAAAGGCCTCGCATTTGCGAGGTTAAGTTCGCAATTGCGAACTATGGTCCAGTGTGCTAGTGTCGCATTTGCGACACTTTGTTCGCATTTGCGAACTTGGTTGGTTCTGGCAAGCATCGCATTTGCGATAATGGGTTCGCATTTGCGAACCCAGCCTTGAACTGCCTTCTTCGCATTTGCGAGAAATTCTTCGCAAATGCGAAGCCAACAGCTGGGTGAAAAACCAGCAGTGCATAAACTCAGAAATTGATCCTACGGCCTATCAAATCTTTACCCGAGCCCCCGGGCTCCAAACCAAACATGTACACAACCTCAAAAACACATTATGAACTTGTTCGTGCGATCACATCGCCAATATCACATCGTTTTCATCAAATCAAGCCTCAAATTCATGAATTTCATACTTTTGGTTTTCAAAACCTTTAAACTTGGAACTCAAGGTCCAAAACATCTCAAACGACATCCGAATGTCACCAAACTTTACATAAATCACATATATAATATTTAAGACTTGTACCGGGCGTCGGAACCAAAATACGAGCCCGATACCAAGGTCAATTAATTCATTTCCTTTAACAATTACATCAAAAACAATTTTATAGAAAAATTCATAACTTGGGCTCTAGGCCTCGGAATTCAACTCCGGACGCATGTCCAAGTCCCATATTTTCCTACGGACCTCTCGGGACCATCCAATCTCGGTCCGGATCCGTTTACCAAAAATGTTGACCGAAGTCAACCATATCAATATTAATATCATTTTTATCCAAATTTCTCATAAAATTCATATTTTCTATCACAAAAATCTTTCCGGCTACAAGCTCGGATCGTGCACGTAAATCGAGGCAACATGGAATGAGGTTTTCAAGGCCTCGGAATCTCGAAATGATTAATTAAATAAGTGATGACCCTTTGGGTCGTCACAATCTCCACCTCTAAAACAACCGTTCGTCCTCGAACGGACAAAAGAAAGAAGTACCCGAGTCAGGAAACAAATGTGGGTAGCGGCTCCGCATATCAGACTCGGACTCCCAGGTCGATGCCTCAGGAGGCCGACCTCTCCACTGAACACGCACAGAAGGATAACTCTTCGACCTCAACTGTCGAACCCGCCGGTCTAGAATGGCCACCGGCTCCTCCTCGTAGGATAGATCATTGTCCAATTGGACAGTACTGAAGTCTAACACATGTGTGGGATCGTCGTGGTATCTCCGAAGCATAGATACGTGAAAAACCGGATGCACGGCTGATAAGCTAGGCGGCAAAGCTAATCTGTAAGCCACCCCTCCCACTCTGTCTAGAATCTCAAATGGACCAATATACCTAGGGCTGAGCTTGCCCTTCTTCCCGAACCTCATCACGCCCTTCATAGGCGACACTCGGAGCAATACTCGCTCCCCAATCATGAAAGTTATATCTTGAACCTTGCGATCTACATAGCTCTTTTTTCTAGACTGAGCCGTGCGAAGCCTATCTTGAATAATCTTGACCTTATCTAAGGCCTCCTGAAATAAATCTGTACCGAATAACCGAGTTTCTCCCGGTTCAAACCATCCAAAGAAGAACGACACCGCCTACCATAAAACGCTTCACAAGGAGCCATCTGGATGCTCGATTGATAACTATTATTATAAGCAAACTCCGCCAAAGGCAGGAATTGATCACATCAGCATCTAAGGTGACCTGATTAGCACCTCCTCATTGAACCGTGTCTCTAAGGTCACATAAATAGGAATCATTATATTGTTGATCGCGGATACGCTCCAATAATGAAGAGCGAGCGATCGCACAAGCTAGTGCTCGACTAGGCTCAGAAATATCCAACCTCACAAATCGATTGGCCAAGGACCGAACATCCAAAGCAATTGGCCTCTGATTGACTGGAATATAAACAAGACTGCCCATACTGGCTGACTTCCTACTCAAAGCGTCAGCCACCACGTTTGCTCTTTCCCTGATGATATAAAAAGGTGACATCATAATCTTTCCGCAATTCCAGCCACCTTCTCTGCCTCAAATTCAACTCTTTTGTTTAAACAAATACCGAAGACTCTTATGATCGGTGTATACTTCACATACTACACCATACAATTAATGCCTCTAGATCTTCAATGCGTGAATAATCGCCGCCAATTCTAGATCATGCACTGGGTAATTCTTTTCATGCATCTTCAACTGCCTCGAAGCATAGGCAATAACCTTGCCATCCTGCATTAACACTGCACCAAGCCCAATACGGGAAGCATCACAATAATCAGTATAAGGTCCCGTACCTGTGGGTAAAATCAATACCGGTGATGTGGTCATGGCTGTCTTGAGCTTTTGAAAGCTCGCCTCACATTCATCTGACCATTCAAATTGTCCTTTCAGTGTCAATCTGGTCAGTGGGGTTGCAATAGATGAAAGCCCCTCCACGAATCGCCGATAATAACCCGCTAATCCCAAGAAACTCCAAATCTCTCTGGCTGATGTTAGTCTAGGTCAGTCCTTGACTGCCTCAATCTTCTTCGGATCAACCTGAATACCTGCTGCCGTCACAATATGACCCAGGAATGCAACTGAACTTAGCCAAAATTCACACTTCGAAATTTTTGCATATAGTTGGCTATCTTTCGGAGTCTGCAAAGTCACTCTGAGATGTTGTGCATGCTCCTCATGACTGCAGGAGTATGTCAATATGGAAACAATGAAGACTACAACGAACAAGTCTAAATAAGGCACGAACACACTCATGCGTATGCACATATCCACGACTCTGAAGTCTGGCCATAAGAGTTATTCTTAAATTACAACATCGTCAATTAACCCTGTTATCAAATACCTTATTCTACAAATCCCACTTTACTCAGAATGAGGTATGGAGACCTCGTGATTATTTTTTTTTATTAATGAGTCATATTTATACGCACCTGGGTGCTCGTCTCAAAGGCTAAGCTCAACGGTTTCAAAATAGAAATGGCTAAATATGAATAGAAACTATACAAGAATTATCAAATAGTCCTAACGGACATGACTCTTATTTACGAATGCAATACGAAAATATTAATTCATAAAAGAAGAATTTTAAACACATAAACTCTTACTACCAGGACCCGGTCCTCATATGATATCCACCGCAGCTTGAAGCTCGGCTTAGAAATATTTCACATTATGCCAAAAATTGGAGGATCTCATCCTCAACTCTGAATCACAGTGCCTGCACATCATATAATCTGAAATTTTTTATTTCATTTCTTTCTTCCTTTCAATAATTGTCCGTCAAAGATAATCACGACATAAAATGAACCCTCATACCGATAGGGCACACAATTAACGATTAAAATTAGTTATTCCGAGAATTATATCAAAACCTACTGTAATAAGTAATATAAAGTCACTCTTAGTCTCATGGATATTTAGTGACTAACACCTAATAATAGGGATGTCTATCCTCATGTAATATCTCAACGGGAGTATTTCCCTAAGTAGTATGATTACGATGCTCGCTCATGAATGGAGCATGTTAAATAGACTCGCCTAAATTTTCTTTCAAAAACCAAATCAAATTAAGGGAAAATTATTCTGTTTATAACAATCTGAATTATACACGTGATGACACCATCTGGTGTAATAACCTCCCTCATACCATAAAAAGTATATCATTGGTTGGGTCTCCACCTCTAGGATTTTCACCTCCACCTCTAACATCCTGACCTATACATCTGGCTGGCCATGTAGGATAAATATTAACCGCAATGGAGCGTGTAGCCTGAGTGCTTTCCTAAAATTATATTTCTCCAAAAATTCCACATTCACAGCAATTCCTTTAAGGCTCAGTTAACTTGTTGTTCATGACAATATATATTCGGACACGGTCATTGTGACCTGGTACAACCGTTCAGATCGCATATACTACATATTGCAGAGAATCTCGGGGTGACGTCTTCATAACATTTTCTAAAAATAGAGTTTAGTAGATAGCGTTGCATTGGCCGGCTTGCCCTCTTGGTAATCTTGTCACAAACATTGATGGCCAATTTCCTCTTTTGCTATGTTGGCTTAACACTGCTGAGCTACCCCGTTTACTCACAAACTCTTCGTTATTCTCTGGGGCGATTTCTTACCCCATGAAAGGAACCAACCTTAAATATGTATAAATTATTTAGAGGACCTTTCCATACCATATATATACAGTCCAATAACTCACCATATTTGTCCTTCACAACTCCAACACATCGACCGGACGTCAAGGTCCGTTGAAACCCAACACGATTTATTAGGTGATCTCCTCATATAATTGCATCTTCCGTTGGGACCATAACTGATGTGGTAAATACATTATCTTCCCACTATTTCTGTGTGCCTTCTGTAGCACAATAAAATGAACTCCTCGCATTCGACTATTCCCACGTTCTGTAATTCCTCATAAGAACTGTCAAGCACAATCTCGTGGGTTCTCAAAAGATGCACCGCCGAAGGTGGTAGCGAAGACTTTGGTGAAACCTATCCGTCCTCCATAAAACTTTTGAAGGCATAGTTGATCTATCACCAGTCTGTGCCATTGTTCGGCCGGATAAGCGGTACGTGACTACGCCATTCGTGGGAAGACAAGAGTGGAAATTTAACTTAACACTTTGAAGAACAAATTCGCACGATAAGAAAGAACAAATGAGAGACTCTTTCCTAACTTAATAGACTCTGAAGGACAAGTACAGACGTCTCCGTACCTACCTCTCAAACTCTACTAAGCTTGTTCGTGAGTGGTGAGACCTATGTAACCTAGAGCTCTGATACCAACTTGTCACGACCCGGATTTTTCCCCCAATATCGGGATCGTGATGGCGCCTACTCGTGGTAGCTAGGCAAGCCACCGTATTCATACTATCCTATTTTTAACACAATTTTAATTAAATAAATGCGGAATACTTTATCGAAATAGAAATAACTAATTACAAGATGAAAATCATAATGAAATCCTCTACCCAAGACGTGGAGTCACCAACTCACGAAATACTACTGAATACTACACATAAAGTCTGAAAGAAATATAACATAATCTGTTCGTCTCGGAACAAAGAGACTACAGCTAGTAACATAAGTAAAGAGAGAGACGTCGGGCCTGCGGACGTCTGCAAGCTACCTCGGTCTCAAATATGATCAACTCCCACGCAAAAGATCTACTGCTGCTGCTTCTGATCGAAACCTGGACCTGTGCAAAAACGCACAGAAGTGCAGTATCAGCACAACCGACCCCATGTGCTGGTAAGTGCCTGGCCTATCCCGGCGAAGTAGTGACAAGCCTAGGACCAGACACCCACATAAACTTGTGCAGTTAGGACCAGACACCCACATAAACCTGTGCGGTTGCAATATATATATATATATGTGTACATAAACATTTATAAGGAAATACTCTGCTCTGCAATAACAGCCAATAACTCATAATATCCAAATTAATCTAATCCACAGAATTAAATCTTACTTTCGTGTCTCAATTCTTTATTTTTCTTTTCTTATCTCGTGGTAGGCGTACCACCCGCTCCCAACTGTAACAATAAATTATATCTTGTGGTAGGCGTACCACCCGCTCCCAAATATATCAATAGGCTACCGGCAACTATGGCCAATGCCAAGATTCAAATCACTTTGTGGTCGACTTGCCACACGATTCCATTTCTTTAATATATATATTACCACAATTAACAAGAAATAACCAAGTAATAACACAATAAGGAATATCTCAAAAGAACTCAACAATTAACAACGGTTAATAAGTTCACAAGGAAAACAAAGTATAATGGAAACACAAGTAATATCAAGTCAAGGAATGGCAAATAGTTGCACGGCATCACCCTTCGTGCTTTTACTCTCGTCCTCACCAAATAAGCAAATAAAGTGCACGGCATCACCCTTCGTGCTTTTACTCTCATCCTCACATCCATAGTACGGCATGATCCTTCGTACATGGTTCAATAACAAGGCACGGCATGATCCTTCATGCATAATCAATAAAACATGGCACGGCATTAACCTTCGTGCATAAATAATAAAACATGGCACGGCATCACCCTTCGTGCATTATCACTCTTCCTCACCCAAATAACAATCACAGTTAAGGGCAAAGAATGGAAACAACAAATCATGAACCGTCCCGGCAAGGGACACAATAATCATTTCAACAAAGTCCCTGCAAGGGCAATCAATATCTCACTTCACAACAAGTCCCGACAAGGGAGAACAATAACAATTATACAACCCGGCAAGGGTTCAACAATTTATCTTCAAAATATCTCACAACAAATATCAACAACGACTCACGGTCATGCTAGACGCCGGTGTATGGATGCTCGTCACCACAGCCCATACACCGCACTCGATCACATAGCACATAATCCTATTCCCTCAAGCTAGGATAGAACAAACACTTACCTCGAATGTTTATGAACAATTCAATCCGTGGCAATGCCTTTTCCTTTCAAATTTGGCTCCAATCCAATCGTATCTATACACAATTGATTTAATATCATCAATACTACTCAACAAACTAATTCATAAGGCTAATTACAACTTTTACAACATTCTGCCCCGGAATAGTGAATTTCGACCCCGGGCCCATATGGTCGGAACTCGGGGTTCGGACCAAAATCCGGTTACCCATCCCCCCACGAGTTCATGTATATGATTTGTTTCAAAATCGGACCTCAATTCGAGGTCCAATTTCCCAATTTATGAAAAACCCTATATTCTAACAAAAACAAGAAATTCTACCATGAAAACCTTTGATTTCTATTGAAAAACATGTTTAATGATGTTAGGAATTGAAAGAATTAAGTAAAAAGTGACTTACAATTGTTTTGAAGAAGAAGGAATCCGTGAAGAATCGCAAATGGGTGTTTTTGGTTTGTAAAAAGTGAATAAATGAACTGAAAATCGTGTTTTACAGGTCTCTGTGTTCGCATTTGCGAACATGGGTTCGCAATTGCGAACCCCGACCAATTTCTGGAGTTTGAAAAATAAGCTAAGGCTGGAAAGTTCGCATTTGCGAACATTTATTCGCATTTGCGAAGTCTAGGCAGTTACTGGGGATTTCGCATTTGCGAAATAAGGTTCGCATTTGCGAACCAGCAGGCTTCTGGGCTTCTTCGCAATTGCGACACATTCTTCGCAATTGCGAAGACAGGCAATTACTGAAGGCCTCGCATTTTCGAGGTTAAGTTCGCAATTGCGAACTATGGTCCAGTGTGCCAGTGTCGCATTTGCGACACTTTGTTCGCATTTGCGAACTTGGTTGGTTCTGGCAAGCATCGCATTTGCGATAATGGGTTCGCATTTGCGAACCCAACCTTGAACTGCCTTCTTCGCATTTGCGAGAAATTCTTCGCAAATGCGAAGTCAACAGCTGGGTGAAAAACCAGCAGTGCATAAACTCAGAAATTGATCCTACGGCCTATCAAATCTTTACCCGAGCCCCCGGGCTCCAAACCAAACATGTACACAACCTCAAAAACACATTATGAACTTGTTCGTGCGATCACATCGCCAATATCACATCGTTTTCATCAAATCAAGCCTCAAATTCATGAATTTCATACTTTTGGTTTTCAAAACCTTCAAACTTGGAACTCAAGGTCCAAAACATCTCAAACGACATCCGAATGTCACCAAACTTTACATAAATCACATATATAATATTTAAGACTTGTACCGGGCGTCGGAACCAAAATACGAGCCCGATACCAAGGTCAATTAATTCATGTCCTTTAACAATTACATCAAAAACAATTTTATAGAAAAATTCATAACTTGGGCTCTAGGCCTCGGAATTCGACTCCGGACGCATGTCCAAGTCCCATATTTTCCTACGGACCTCTCGGGACCATCCAATCTCGGTCCGGATCCGTTTACCAAAAATGTTGACCGAAGTCAACCATATCAATATTAATATCATTTTTATCCAAATTTCTCATAAAATTCATATTTTCTATCACAAAAATCTTTCCGGCTACAAGCTCGGATCGTGCACGTAAATCGAGGCAACATGGAATGAGGTTTTCAAGGCCTCGGAAGCTCGAAATGATTAATAAAATAAGTGATGACCCTTTGGGTCGTCACAGATTTCTACTCTCAGCCTTTATTTGTATTTATTACTCACTGGGTTGGAGTACTCACATTAATCCATGCACCTTGTGTGCAGATCCAGGCACCCCACAGGCTGAGTGAGGACTTGATTAGCAGCACAACATCATCCGGGAGTGTCGAGGTAGCTGCATGGCATTCGCAACCTTGATCTCTCCCTTTTATCTCTATCATTTTGTTTCGTATTGTTTCTAGACAGACTTGTATTAGGTGGATATTCTGTAATAAAGGCTCTTGTTCGCGACAACGGATTCTTTTGGGCTATATTATGGTATTTTTAATTGAACTTTCGTAGGTTTTAATATGAATTATGAATTTGAATGTAATGATTTAGTAAATTCCCTATATTAATTATGTAAAATATGTGTAAGAATTTGGGTTAATGCTGAATATGGTCAGGCTTTCCTAGTAGCGTGTTAGGCGCCATCATGACCGGGGTTGGGGTCATGACAATTGTATAGAGGGTTGTTGTTTATTTAAGGCACCTCACCAACATTGCAGATGTTTGCTTTACTTTCCCTCAACTAATTCACCTCTACTTCCCTAGGCTTTTTTGCAATGGTATTTTTACCCTAGTGGCCAGGAGCAAGAGGGTTTTAGTTAGCCCTAAAGAAGATAAAGATTGTAGCTGGTATGCTCAATAAAAATGAAAATCACAAAAATATTTTAATTTTACACCTTTTCCTTTTGTTGATTTTTGATTCACGTCCAAGCAACGGTCGTAGTCAATATAACTTGGTTTAATAAGTCCAAGATCGATCCCACAGAGAATTAACCTATCAATCACAACTTTCACAACCCAAGAGTACTTACGAATCAAGTTCCCAAAAGTTTGAGTATCTTTGTGTATGATTTTCGAATAGCTAGTTTGCAAGAATTAAAGAATGCTTTAAAAGAAAGAATTGAATGTTGAATAAAATAATATAGAGAAAGACTAAGGTATTGATTTCCCCTATTGACGGAATCCCTTATCGTTATGCTCATACAAATTGTTAATATATTCTATCAATCATGAACGCTATGTGTATCGTAACCCTCTCCCGAGCAATTACAATAATTTACTAGTGCACTCTCCCGAGCTACCCTAGCTAGCTTTAATTTGAATAGTTCACTTTAGATTGCACCCAAGACTTCGTTATTCCTAATCCCGTCTTTACGCCTAAAATTATAGATTCCTCTAATAACCTAGGTGTGGTGTTGTTCAACAATAAACCTAAATATGCACTCTTTTCCAAGTTATGCACACTAAATAGGCACCGCTAATTGGGACGTCTACCAATTAACTACAATAAGAATGAAGTTGAACAAATAGAAATCTAAGTCACAATTTGTAATCACATAAACGATAAGTTCATCTATCAATAGGTTCCATCAAAACCTTAGAAAAGAATTTAGCTACTCATGCTTGAAGAAACAAAAAGAATAATAATTGAAATCATAAAGAATTTCTTGATATAAAATAATAGAAAGAGTTTGAGAGGAATCTCTCCTACTAAAACCTTGCAAAAGTATTGAAGAAATAAAGTACATGCCTCTATGGGGCAAACTAGGGGTTTATATAGAGGTTTTAGGGCTAAGAAAACAAATTAGAGTCCAATTAGGATAACTGCCGCTGGGACCTCCGCGGTTCGTTCGCGGCCGCGAGCGGACCGCGAACAGTCAAGATTCAGAGGGCTTCCTTTTTCGCGGTTCATCCGCGACCGCGAGTGGACCGCGGATGAACGGTGCTTCTGTTTCTTTACTGCTTCGTCCAGCCCTCTTCACTTTAGCTCTTCTCTTGGCCTTTTCATCAACTTATGGCTTCAAAATGGCTTTTTAAAGCATCCAATGCATCACATGTACCTGTAAAACACAATCAAACACTAATCAAAGCATTTTGTCCTCTTAACAACATTATTCTTATAATAAAGTGTGATTATTTAGGGTATAATTATAGTCAAATTCACCTATTATCAATACCCCACACTTAAACCTTTGCTCGTCCTCGAGCAACCTTTAATCACACCTTAGGCCAATTAAAAATTTTTGTCTCCCCCAAAATATGTCACAAAAGCTATTATACATGAACAACCTAAGATATGCATAATCTTTACTTAACTGTAAATTCTCATGCCCGCACGTTATTACTTACTCTACTTATTACCAAAATCTTGCAAATTTACCTTCTTCCTCTTGAATTACATGCCCTCACAAAAGTTATTGAGAGAAGTTCCCACACATTAACAATTCAAATACATGGAACTTATAGATATCAGGAAAATTCACTCACTCTCAACAAAGAACATTTATATGAGTACAGACACACCATAAGCTTGCCCCTAGTGTAATACTCCACTAATCGAGTTATCCAATCATAGATCAAGAGGTCTTTAAGGGTTGTAATGTAGGCTATGGGACGGGTAGGATACTTTTGGGTGTAGTGACTAACCTCCCTAAGCACTTTTCTTTTCTCTTTCACCACTTTCCCTTTTAGTTTTCTCCCTTATGTCTCCCGAAAACATTTATTCACCTTTATTGGCTTTTAATCCCCATTTTTCTTTTGTTGGTGTAACTGGCCTTTGTAATTTTCATATATACATTGATATAGCTCTTTTTCTCATTGCTTTGCAACACATTTATATTATTTTGGCCAGCTTACTATTTTCTATCATTTATTCTTGATTTTCCCTTTTCAATTTCCCTTCACCCCACACTTAAACTTTTGCATATTCATTACAATACAAGTGCTTCTAGGAGGTAAAGTAGAACAAATATAATAATTTGAAGAACATTCAAGGGTTATCAAAGAAATAGGCTTAAAGCTCAAAGGGGTTAACTAAGATATAATGTACGGGTGAATTCATGTCTATTGATATATGGGGTTACACAAAGAAATGCCTCTATCCTCTCTACAACCAAACAACTTCTATTTCGCTTTGCAAACACACAGGGCAAGTTCTAGGAATCATGTACAACATACAATGTAAGTAAAAACCTCACACACACATGGCATGCAACTCATTTGGAATCCGGTTTATCTACAAAATCCTATCAATGTTCAAGCAAGCATTATTGTGCAATTTAAGGCATATTGAGATTCTACAATCAAGTCTAGATGATACATTCTCAAGTTCAATTTACGCTTTTGCTAATGTGCATATTTGGAGTTACATGTTGCCCTTTTACCTCTAATCCTAAGAGAAAAAAAAATCTACCTAACCCGGTTCAAATAAAAACCCTTGGAAAAGAACCGTGGTCAAAAGAAAAACCAAGGGTGAGATGATACACTACCTAGAAAAAAAAAATAAAAGAAAGAAAAAATTCCTACGTGGACTACTTCCCTCAAGAGTACTTGTCCTAAATAGTCCGTCATCAGGAAGAGTCCTCTACTCATATTTTTGGATTTTTTTAAAATTTTCTGATTTTTTTTTTTGTATTTTTATTATTTTATATTACTTACTACACTAATATATACATCATGTACAAGATAAGTTTCCCACCCCACACTTAAAAATATGCCATGTCCTCATGGTATAAACAATATGAAAGCACAATGGGGTTTAAGAAAACTTACCTGTGACTCACTCGGAGTCGGAAACAGTGGATGGGTCGACATGGCATGCTCTCCCAAGTGCTCTGAACCATGCCATAAACCTGTTCTCTGACCGGGCTTGCCTAGTTGACATGGCATCTAGTCGTGTGTGTAGACCGTCAACTGAAGTGCGTAGAGCAGCCACTTCCTCCTCCATTGACCTCAGCATAGGTCGTGTGGAGTTGGATCTAGACATGCTTGCTCCGCGAGGAGCAGGTCTGGAGGGTCCAGCTGAATCCATGGAGTGGCTGGCCGGGCCTCCGGTACAGGATCATCATCATCATCTAAGTCAATGGGTGTGGTGTCTCGTCCAACCCGAATAGTAGCAGCTCTAAATGGAGCTTTTGGTAGTAGCTCACCGTCAGTCTCAGTAACTGGGGTGTGGTTGAGGAGACACAAGGTAGTGACAAGAGATGGGTAATAGAAACCCTTGGCAGTGAGGGATCCCCTCAGTACCATCTCGTCACTAATAACCCGGGCAATATCAACATCCCGGTGTGTTACCAAACACCAAGTCAACAGAGCCCTATTAAAGGTAACATCTGTAGTGTTACTTGAGGGCAGAATGCGGTTGCAAATTATAGAAAACCAACATTTGGCAATGTGAGTGAAACAGTTAGAATGCAGAGTTTGGTTTCGAATCCATACGAGAACACCATCTACACATAAGGCCTCAATTAACATGTCCCATGTGACACCGGGCCTATCATGGTAATAATCAATATCACTCGTGTGTAGTGGTAGGCGAAGTACCTGCCGAATGGTGGGAATATGAGCATTTACATGCTTACCTCTGACGAAAACGCGTCTCACCGAGGAGTACGGGGCGTTGGCATAGAATTCTCTGACCAGCATCTTGTTTACTGTAGTGGGTGTTTCAAAAAGGAACTCCATCTCTCGCCGTCGGATCTCATCATACATTTCCGGCTTTTCTGAGCGGATGGCTATTCTGTCCACTTCAACCTCTTGAAGCCACTTTTTGTTCGCTTTGATGTTAAATGCATTTTCCGCCCCTTCATCGGCAAACCGAGATTCATCATAAGTTGGTTGCCTGGATGAGCTAGCACCATGTCGTGATCTCTTTGGAGCCATGATCCTGTACAATTAAGATAGCCAAAAAGTGTATAAACTGTTAGTTAGTGGAAGGCTACTCAGACTTCGCCATCCTTGATAATTCACAATTGACCATCAATTATGTGTAATTCCCGCAAACTCTTTATCTAACTATTCCCAACATGCCCAATTGCGAACCCCACACTTAGTTCATGGCACACATCCTATTTACTTAGTCCATCCCCAAAAAGTATTCCATAACCATTTTACGAGTTGGCATTATGTCTCCTAATTACCATTAGTCTATTATGCTCAATGTAATGTGCCCTAACTTAACCAACCAACACATATATATGGTAGAACTACTAGTTGGGTTTCCAAGTCATAAAATCAACACAATTAACAACCCAACACCCATTCTTCTCCAAACATCAATCGTAGAACAATGTTCCTTAAAGTAATTTCATGGCAAGATTAAAAGCACAATGATAAATCAAGCAACATTCATGAATAGACCCTAACTAAGACTAACTAAATATTTATACAAACTAAACAATCAAAACCTAAAAAGATGGAGCAAAATAAAAGAGAGAAGTAAAGAAACTTACAAGTTATAGTAATGGAGAAGTGGGGTGGAAGAAAGGGATGATTTGTAGAAGAGAGGGATGGGGATTTTTAGAGAGAAGGGAGAGGTTTTGAATTTAGAGAGAGAGAGATTTGAGAGGGGAGGGGCGGCTGTTTTGGGTTATGGGGAAGGGGGGTTAAGTTATTTTAGGGTTTAGAAAAGGGGGGAGGGAAAAAATTAAAAAAAAAAACTTGAAATTTTGCCGACCGCGGAACTGACCGCGACTGTTCGCGGTTCGTTCGCGGCCGCGGATGGACCGCGAACAGTCGAGATTCAGAGGAGGCATGTTTTCGCGGTTGGTTCGCGACCGCGGATGGACCGCGAACAGAGAAGTTCAGAAAGGGTATTTTTCCGCGGTTCATCCGCGGTCCGCGAGTGGACCGCGGACAGTGCTCCGTTATGAAAAAATTCGACTGCTTCAGCAAAAGATTTTTATTTGTTTTTTTCTTTTAATCCTTATTACTTACTACTAATATTAAATTACTTACAACATGTTCGTGGGTTGCCTCCCACGTAGCGCCTGAGTTAACGTCGCGGCACGACTCAACTTAGCACATATTACGGCTCGCTGGACCTTTGAGGTTCATTCAAATGCAATTCTATCTTGTCCTCCATGTCATCCAGGCCTATGTATTGTTTCAACCGCTGTCCGTTTACCTTAAAGGTACGTGATCCATCCATAGTTTGAATTTCCACAGCTCCGGACTCAAATGCCTCAATTACCTTGAAGGGTCCTGACCACCTTGATTTCAATTTACCTGGGAACAGTCGTAATCTTGAATTGTATAGTAGTACCTTGTCCCCATTTTTGAAGGTACGCTCAACTATATTTTGATCATGGATCCGCTTCATCCTCTCTTTATACAATCTTGTATTTTCAAATGCTAGATACCGAAATTCTTCCAACTCATGTAATCCGGTCAACCTTGCTTTACCTGCTTCCTCCAAGTTGAGATTCAATTGTTTCAGTGCCCACCACGCTTTATGTTCTAATTCAACCGGTAAGTGACAAGCTTTTCCGAACACCAATTTATAAGGAGACATGCCAATGGGTGTTTTGAATGCTGTTCTATATGCCCATAGTGCGTCATCGAGCTTCCTGGACCAGTCGGTTCTTGTAGCGTTCACTGTTTTGGTCGGTACACTTTTAATCTCCCTGTTGGAGACCTCAACTTGTCCGCTAGTTTGCGGGTGATATGGAGTGGCCACCTTGTGTTTAACATCATATTTGGCCAATAATTTCTCAAAGGCTCGGTTGCAAAAGTGTGTGCCCCCGTCACTAATGATGGCCCTTGGAGTCCCAAACCGGGTGAAAATATTCTTCTTCAAAAATCCCACTACCACCTTAGCATCATTGGTAGGTAGTGCTGCAGCTTCCACCCATTTGGACACGTAATCAACAGAAACAAGTATGTACTTATTTCCGTATGAGCTAATGAAGGGCCCCATGAAATCTATTCCCCAGACATCGAACACTTCCACTTGCTGGATTGGATTCATTGGCATCTCATGACGCCGAGAGATGTTCCCGGTGCGTTGACATTCGTTGCAACCTTTCACCCACAAGTGTGCATCCTTAAATATTGTCGGCCAATAGAAACCGGCCTCGAGTATTTTGGCAGCTGTACGAATTCCTCCAAAGTGCCCGCCGTATGCTGAAGCGTGACATGCCTGCAAAACAGAAGATTGTTCTATCTCGGGGACGCATCTCCGGATCATGTTATCAAGACATATCCTAAACAAGTATGGTTCATCCCAATAATAATGCCGACTTTCACGAAAAAATCTTTTCCTCTGGACCGATGATAGGTCATAAGGAACAATGCCACTGGCCAGATAATTAGCGTAGTCAGCATACCATGGAGCTTTCAGGAGAGTAGTTGTGAGCAATTGCTCGTCTGGAAAAGTTTCCAGAATTTCCCCACTCTCTTTGACAAGTTCAGCTCCTTCAAGTCTTGACAAATGGTCGGCTACTTGATTCTCAGTGCCTTTTCTATCTCTGATTTCGAGGTCGAACTCTTGGAGAAGCAACACCCAACGAATTAGGCGTGGCTTAGAGTCCTTTTTATCAATTAGATATCTTAAAGCTGCATGGTCTGTGTAGACGATTACCTTTGATCCTATGAGATAGGACCGAAATTTGTCGAATGCAAACACAACCGCTAGCATCTCCTTTTCCGTCACTGTGTAGTTTAGCTGTGCTCCATTCAGAGTTCTGCTTGCATAGTATATTGGATGCATCAGTTTATCTTTCCTCTGGCCCAGCACTGCCCCCACTGCATAATCACTTGCATCGCACATTAACTCAAACGGTTGATCCCAGTCTGGGGCAATGATGATGGGTGTTGTGACCAGCCTCTTTTTCAATTCCTCAAAAGCAATCCTGCATTCGTCAGTAAAAACAAAAGAATGGTCTTTCTCCAGTAACTTACAGAGAGGGTTTGATATTTTGGAGAAGTCTTTAATGAACCTCCGGTAAAAACCGGCGTGTCCAAGAAAGCTTCTTATGGCCCTGACGGATGTTGGTGGAGGCAACTTTGCAATGATGTCGACTTTAGCACGGTCCACCTCAATGCCTTTGCTTGAAACCCTGTGCCCAAGTACTATACCTTCTTGAACCATAAAGTGGCACTTCTCCCAGTTTAGTACTAAGTTTGTTTCCATGCATCTTTGTAATACTCTATTCAGATTGGCCAGGCATTCGTCGAATGAATTTCCAACCACCGAGAAATCATCCATGAACACTTCCATAATGTCTTCCACCATGTCGGTGAAAATAGCCATCATGCACCTTTGAAAAGTGGCAGGTGCATTGCATAGTCCGAATGGCATCCTCCCGAAGGCGAAGATACCATAAGGGCATGTGAAGGAGGTCTTTTCTCTATCTTCGGGGGCTATGGATATTTGATTGTACCCCGAGTATCCATCCAGAAAGCAAAAGTGAGATCTCCCTGCCAACCTATCAAGCATTTGATCAATGAAGGGAAGTGGGAAGTGATCCTTGCGAGTGGCTAGATTCAGTTTCCTGTAGTCCATGCATATTCTCCATCCGGTGACGGTTCTTGTTGAGATCAGTTCATTGTTGTCGTTTTTCACCACCGTCATGCCTCCTTTCTTGGGTACACATTGGACCGGACTCACCCAGCTGCTGCTGAGATTGGGAAGATTATTCCTGCATCTAGCCACTTTATGACCTCCTTCTTCACCACTTCCTTCATGTTGGGGTTTAGCCTTCTTTGGTGTTCCCTGGAAGGTTTGTGTCCATCTTCCAGGAAAATTTTATGCATACAATAGGCTGGGCAGATCATCTTTATGTCTGCCATGGTCCACCCGATGGCGGTCTTGCATTCCTTGAGTACCTGTATAAGCTTTTGGGCCTGCACATCTAACAAACTGGATGAGATAATAACAGGTAACGTGGAGTTAGGACCTAGATACTCATACCTGAGATGTGATGGTAGTGGTTTAAGTTCAAGCTTCGGTGGCTCTTCTATGGATGGCTTTGCTGGTGGGTTTTCTCTTTTTTCTAGGTGTAGGGGTTCGAATTCGATCTCTCGCTTCCAAAATCCCTTGCCTTCCAAGGATAATACCCACTCGGCCAGACATTCACCATTTACTTCTTCCATGTTCATCATGCATGCTTGCAGTGGGTCTCCGATAGTCAATTCTGCATCGTCGGTTTCCACTATTACATCAATCGCATCAACTAGAGAGCAATTTGCGAACTCGCTAGGGCGCCTCATGGATTTTTGTACATTGAAGATGATCTCCTCATCATTCAACCTCATCTTGAGTTCCCCAGTTTCACAATCAATTATGGCTCTCCCAGTAGCTAGGAATGGTCTTCCCAGGATTATGGGAATTTCTTCGTCGACCTTGCAATCAAGAATAACAAAATCGGCGGGAAACACGAACTTCCCAACCTGGATTAGCACATAATCTATAATACCAAATGGAAGTTTAACCATCCTATCAGCAAGCTGTAAAAGCATAGAGGTAGATCCGGCTCTCCCAATACCTAACCTCTTATAGATAACTAAGGGCATGAGATTAATGCTTGCCCCCAAATCACATAAAGCCTTAGTAAAGGCATAATTCCCTATAGTGCATGGGATGGTGAAGCTACCTGGATCGGATAGCTTCTCAGCAATGGGTCTGGAGACTACTGCACTACAAGTCTGTGTAAGTGTAACTGTGGCCAAGTCTTGGAAATCAAATTTCCGCGACATCAAATCCTTCATCATCTTAGCATAACCAGGCATTTCTTTTAAAGCTTCAATTAATGGAATGTTTACCTGGATTTGCTTGAGCATCTCGAAGAACTTTTTGTATTGTTCCTCTTTTTGGTGTTTGGCCAACCTTTGGGGGAATGGTGGTGGAGGCCTCTTCTTCCCAGTGACTTGGGATTTTTCTTTTTCTATCACTTTTTCTTCAACCTGCTGCTCTACCTGTTCGGCTACTTTTTCCGCTCCCTGTTGTGCTTCTTTATTATCGGCAATTGGCTGGACTGTGGCTTTTGTCAATCCTGTGGATTCATCCAGTTCAATGTGCAATGGCGCAGGTGTCTCAGCCTGTCTGTCAATATTTTCACTTTCATTCTCAGCATCAAGATCTCTACCGCTTCTCAGAGTCACTGCCATTATTTGCTTTGGGATTTGGTCCTTTGGGTTCGTTTGTGTATCTGCAGGTAATGTCCCTTGAGGACGATTGTTAAGTGACATAGCAATCTGCCCCATCTGCACTTCCATATTTTTGATCGCTGCATCATGTGCATCTATTCTTTCATTGGTCTTAGCGTTTGACCCAATTACCTGCTGCATCATAGCTTCCAACCTTGCAAACCCATCGTCGTGCCTGCCCCCATGTGGTGGTGGGGGTGGATGATATCCCTGCTGCTGATTGCCGAAATTCTGAGGTCTAGGATATGGAGCCATGTTGTGCGGTGGCCTCATACCTGCTGCATTGAATTGTGGCTGGGGAGGTCTGTATTGCATTGGAGCCTGTTGGCCCCGGTTTTGATTACCTTGTCGCTGTCCTCCATAGTTAGCCACATAGTTCATATCTTCATGCTGATGATGATGTTCTTGGTCTGCAGCCCATGGATTACCTATGGGTTGGCTAATGCAAGATGTGCATAAACCACCATTGGTAGTATCTACAATGTGAACTTGTTGCTTAACCCCTGATTCTTCCACCTTCTTTGTCAGGATGCTCATTTGTGTCAATAAAGTTGCCACGTTCTCCTCCAGAGTGTTGGATGGATCCAGAGGTACAGAGTGTACTACTGGTGTGATAGGAGCATTCCTGGACGTCCACCCGGAATTTTGAGCCATCTTGTCTAGCAAATTTTGGCCTTCTCTCCAAGTCTTGCTCAGAAAAGCCCCACCTGCTGAAGCATCTACAATGTTCTTCATACTGTCTGAAAGTCCCATGTAGAACCTTTGACCCAACATCTGTTCAGGAATCCCATGGTGAGGACACATAACAAGCATGCCTTTGAATCTCCCCCAAGTTTCATGTAGTGTTTCCAATGGTTTTTGTTTGAAGCTCACAATCTCATCAATTTGTTGAGCTGTTTTGTTGGGTGGATGAAACTTGTTGTGGAATTGTTTGACTAACTCATCCCAAGTTGCAATGGAGTTTATTGGGAGTGAGTTTAGCCATATCTGTGCTGCTCCTGTAACTGAGAATGGAAAAAGTAGTAATCCGATAGCTTCCGGAGTTACATTCGGTTGCCTTTGTGTTTTGCATATTGATAGAAAGTTTTTGAGGTGCTGCTGTGGATCTTCAACCTGAGACCCAGAGAATAATCCCTTGTTTTGCAACAAGTGAAGCATGTTGTTGGTAATCTGAAAAGACTCAGCTTGAATTGCTGGCACAACGATGGCAGTTGCCAAATTATCCGCTGTGGGTTGTGCCCAGTCGAACAATGCACCTTCGTGCGCCTCCTGTGCCTCTTGCATGTTTAGCCCGGCTTGCTGGTTTTGAGCGTTCATGTCACCCATGTCGAAGTCTAATTTGATTGGTTGTTGAGATTGTTGAATTTGTTTGATGGCTTTGTTACGTGCCCGGAAAGTTTGCTCGGGGTCTGAGAGTCCTTCAATTAGTTCTCCAGTCCTTGCAGATTTTCTAGGCCCACGCAACGGCGCCAAAATTGATTCACGTCCAAGCAACGGTCGTAGTCAATATAACTTGGTTTAATAAGTCCAAGATCGATCCCACAGAGAATTAACCTATCAATCACAACTTTCACAACCCAAGAGTACTTACGAATCAAGTTCCCAAAAGTTTGAGTATCTTTGTGTATGATTTTCGAATAGCTAGTTTGCAAGAATTAAAGAATGCTTTAAAAGAAAGAATTGAATGTTGAATAAAATAATATAGAGAAAGACTAAGGTATTGATTTCCCCTATTGATGGAATCCCTTATCATTATGCTCATACAAATTGTTAATATATTCTACCAATCATGAACGCTATGTGTATCGTAACCCTCTCCCGAGCAATTACAATAATTTACTAGTGCACTCTCCCGAGCTACCCTAGCTAGCTTTAATTTGAATAGTTCACTTTAGATTGCACCCAAGACTTCGTTATTCCTAATCCCGTCTTTACGCCTAAAATTATAGATTCCTCTAATAACCTAGGTGTGGTGTTGTTCAACAATAAACCTAAATATGCACTTCTTTCCAAGTTATGCACACTAAATAGGCACAGCTAATTGGGGATCCTACCAATTAACTACAATAAGAATGAAGTTGAACAAATAGAAATCTAAGTCACAATTTGTAATCACATAAACGATAAGTTCATCTATCAATAGGTTCCATCAAAACCTTAGAAAAGAATTTAGCTACTCATGCTTGAAGAAACAAAAAGAATAATAATTGAAATCATAAAGAATTTCTTGATATAAAATAATAGAAAGAGTTTGAGAGGAATCTCTCCTACTAAAACCTTGCAAAAGTATTGAAGAAATAAAGTACATGCCTCTATGGGGCAAACTAGGGGTTTATATAGAGGTTTTAGGGCTAAGAAAACAAATTAGAGTCCAATTAGGATAACTGCCGCTGGGACCTCCGCGGTTCGTTCGCGGCCGCGAGCGGACCGCGAACAATCACTGGAATATCGGGCTTCGTTTTTCGCGGTTCATCCGCGACCGCGAGTGGACCGCGGATGAACAGTGCTTCTGTTTCTTTACTGCTTCGTCCAGCCCTCTTCACTTTAGCTCTTCTCTTGGCCTTTTCATCAACTTATGGCTTCAAAATGGCTTTTAAGGCATCCAATGCATCACATGTACCTGTAAAACACAATCAAACACTAATCAAAGCATTTTGTCCTCTTAACAACATTATTCTTATAATAAAGTGTGATTATTTAGGGTATAATTATAGTCAAATTCACCTATTATCAATTTTGCACGTAAGTTTTATATCCTTATCGTGCCTTTTTCTTTCAAGTTTATTAATTTCTTTAATATCGCTTCTTTTATTTTCTTAGCAACCATGGGAGTTATGGAGGATGTGCCCAACTTCTGTGGTTGGGTAGAGAAATTGCTGAAGACCACTTCAGTGGAGGATAGGTCCTGGAAAAACCTTTCCAGCCATTACAGTTGTAAAGTAAAGACTCATGGTAAAAATCACGCATCTACACACGTATACAAATATTTTCCTTTATTGTTCTAACTTTCATCCTTCTTTTTATTAGGATTTGCTATTCAAGGAGTTACTGCTTAAGGAGTTGCGGCCTCTCGTGTCTCTTTGGGTACCCGTACCTCTTTAGAAAGAGCGAGAAATAGTCTTGGGTTCTTCTTCTATAAAAAGAAAAGCTTCTGAAGAATAAGACTCTGAAGAAGAGGATGAAGGAGGTTCCCTGGTGATGAGACCACGAGATAGAAGACGTATCATCTCTGATGGCAAAGGTGAACTCTCACCTCATCTTTCTCTTACTGAGCAGGTTGATACCCCAGTTATTGTTTCTGATGATGATGTCACTCCTCATGTTACTCGTGAGTCTATTGATCAACTTTTTACCATTGGTTTTGGTAGTGGAAATTCAGGGCATATTTTAGATGAACTTCCCTTATCTTCCTTTTCAACTCCCGTGCCTGTGATTCCCTACCTGCGGCACTGATTTCTGTTCCTCCCTCTACTATTTTTACTTCTCCCACCGCTTATTCTTTGTCAATTCCCCCACCTATCGCTCACCATACGGAGGTGGGATCTTCGAGTATAAGCACAACTATAAGGAGCGTAACTATTGAAGATCTTGCTGACGGCATCCTTTTGAGGAAGTCAGGTCAAGCAGATGTTTGGCTCGTTTCTTTAATTGGCCCAATCGAGAAAGCAAACTAGAGATCCATAGCTGCCTGACTCTAATGAATGACATAGTGCATGCCACTTTGAAGGTGTTTTCCTTCTTTCTCTTTTTTACTTTGTAAAAATTTCTATCTTTTGGGATTATTGTTTCCCTTCCTTTTTTCTTAGGCCAATCTTATCGGCACAGAGCTGATGAACAGAATCTCCCTCTTGGAGAAGGTAGCACGTGATTCAGAGAAGGTTGCACTGATTCTCAGTTGGAAGAAATAATTTGACAGTGCACAAATTAACAGGGAGGATTTATAAGAGAGCAGGAGTACCTTAGAGCAGCAGGTGCGAGCATTAACTTTGGAGTTAGCGGTTATCAAGGCTTCCTTGAGCCAAGCGCAGAAAAAGTAAAAGAATGCATTGAATCCTCCTTTTCAAAATAACTATCTTAGGCTAGCAAGGAGAACAGGGCATTAAAAGGCTCTACTGAATCAAAAAGAAGTTTACGTTGGATAGCTCGTACAAAACGTAACTCAAGCACAAGAAGATCTTTGAGTCTCTGCTGATAAGGTACGTGCTTTAGAGAGCTCTCATCCCTCTCTTCAAGGGATTAGAAGGGGAGCAGCACTTGGCTTCCAAGGCTGTTGAGAATATTTATCCATATCTACTTCATTGATCACGGGTGGCGCCCCGGGTATTTGCTCTATGTGGTCACTTTGCTCCTTGAGCTGTTTCTACAAGGTAAGTACTAAATTTTGTAAATCAAAATTAACTAAATGACCTAGTTTCCCTCCTGTGATTCGTTGTGGGCTCAACCACTACCTGAATTACGAGCCCAGAATGAGGGTTCTCTAGAGTGTTGTCATTTGGTATGGGTGTGGGTAGTGTAGCAATTAATTGACTAACAAAAGGATAAAAAGCTTTATTGACTTGTGAGGTAATAAGTTTTTGCAAAGCCTCATCCATAGTGTCAACTTTTTCAAATTGAGCATGTCCATCTGTGTGAGACCCATCAGGATCGTGCCTTCATAAGACCGCCGTAGAGAGCCTCGTGGAGAAGGAATCATCACGTTATTATTCTGTGGATCTCCCTCAAGTTGCTGGGTTGTTTGATTTTCTTTGTTGCCTGGAACGTTATCATTGTTGTTTGACATGGTTGATGTAAAAAGGAAAGTTAGGTTAGAATAAAATGAATTATCAGATTTCCGGTAACAGAACCAAATTGTTTAACCAAAAAATAAAATTTTAGACAAAGCTAGAATTTAGAAGAACCCGGGTTACTGATAATCAAGAAAATAAATAAAAAGAAGTAATTCTGAATAGCAAGATGGTAATCAAGAGAAACAAATAAATCAATGTATATTCCCATAGTATTTTATGTCCTTACAATTGATCATATATATCCTTTTTATTGATATCTTTGGAAATATATGTTTTGCTCAAATCATAATGAGGCTATTATGAGTAATTAAAGACATTGAATATGACGTTACACAATCATTACATTCAATACAAATTCTCTAATGTATTCACCATGTGTCACACCTCCTTTTTACGAACCTTTACCATTTACTACACCCCGTAAAGGTATAATAATAAAAGGAATGAGTTTTTCCAATTTAAGGTCAGCGCAACGGGATTTATTTATTTAGTTTCAAAGTTGCCACTTAGGACAATAATGGTATCCCAAGTCACCGGATGAATCCTGAACCGAGGTTTGACTCTGTTACAGTTTGCGAACTAGAAATCCGGATAAAGAATTCTGTTAATCCATGAGAAGGTGTTAGGCATTCCCGAATTTTGTGGTTCTAGTACGGTCGCTCAACTGTTGTATTGATTTTTATCTGATTTTATATGTCCTATTTTTATGTGCATTTAGTATTCCACTTTATAATCCATAAAATTGCAACATCGTGAAAATGTATTTCTTACCACGTCGTACCAGTACGCCCCTGGCTTTTAACATATTTCGACTTTCTTGAGACTTGGATTTGGATCACATAAATGTGCATATGTATTAAGAAGGTAATATTATTATAAATCGTGCCTAAAGTATCTACATCTTGTTAACTTAGGAAATGTCCGTGAAATTTGCTAAACGAACCTTCTAAATGTAATATTTTTCTTTTAACAATTATTGAGGGCCCCACGATTATTTTAGCGAGGCTCGTCTCATCATTTAAGTTAAAGTACAACTTAAAAATTACAATTATCTAATTAATTTTGTCTCTAAAATGAAAGGGAAATCCTAGTTATTTATTATTTTTGAAACTATTTTAATTTGACTTATGAATTATCACATCTTTGGGCCTTGATCATGGATATACATGCAAATGAAAATTCTAAATCGGCCAAAATCGTATGAGCACACCGTGTCTAAAACTTGGCCTATTAAGGCCACATTGGTTTGAAAAGGGCCTTTCGTTTCTGAACATCAGGCTGAGCCCAAACGCTATCACATAAGGCGCAATGTTGAGTCCAAAATTCATTATACTTAATTCGAATTACTTCATTTATGCCAAAATTTCTAAGTAAAGTAAATACTACTTCATACAAAATTAATTAGAGGTTTAATTCATATTACTAATGTCCTTTAATTTTAACGATTAACTACTGAAAACTAACAAGGACTACTTTCAATTTTCGTTTGAAACTTAAATGTATTAGCAACGGCTTTATTGACTAGATAATTTCTACTGATTTATTAGAGAAAATGAATATGTAATCTATGAGAATTTCTATTATAACAAACTTTGTATCAAATTGCTAATCCTATTGGAATCGTTTAGACAAATAAAATTTAACTAACTATTCCAGCAACTTGCATCTAATACTAATAATCGTCACATTTGTATTCGGATTTTGACTAGCTACAGCTTCATAGGCTAAATAGTTACAAAAATAGTCTACAGCTCAGTCAATTTAATTACAATACTCGATATTAAGGAATGTAAAGCTTTTTCGTTTTTATGCTAATGTTCCTACTCTGAACCTACAATGCTAATGCTAGTGTTTATCAGAGATATAAAGCTAAATCGAAACTCATAAAAGTGTTTCAGTTATACAGTCCTTATTTATACATTTGCAATGAGACTATAGATCAAAATATAGTTAACAATAATGATTTCAACGAACAAGCAACGGAGATGAACTTCATTCATTCAAAGCTTGAAGGATACAAATTATGTACCTGAGATAAAAGTTCAGGAAAGAAATGAATTAGATCTCTAGTAGCAAAGTAATAGAATCAGCACAAAACAGCTTCAAATATCCAGATTTAAGCCACAATAGTGACAGAAGTCCACAGAACCAAGCACTCAATTAACTCGACATCATTTTAACAAAATTTGAGTACCAGAAATCACCAGAATCATCTAACAAACTTCAACTTGATTTCAAAACTAATGAACCAGTGAGACTTTGCACTTTTCTACTGTTTTCAATATATTTGAGTTTTAAAAAGAGTTAATTTTGAAGTTGAAGACCTAGAATAGTAGAATTATTTCAAAGGGATTTCGGATTTCTCAAACTTGTAAAATGAGCCACATTGATGCCTATTTATAGACTAAAAAGGGAGGGAAACTCATACTTCATATTTTATGAATTAGTCCCTCTTTATTTCGATTTTTACCCTTATTTTTACTATTTTATTCAATTAACTACCCCTATTTGTTAAGAATTACACCAATTTCCCCATCTAGAACCTTCTATTTTAGTATAGTTCCCTATATGCCCCCACTTTACTTAGAAAGTTACCCTATTTCCATTTTCCTCTACCTAGAATGCCCCTACTTCTTAGGGTTTATTACTATGGGCCCTTTTTAAGATTCCCAAAATACCCCTGCATTTTAAATGTTTTACTAAGTAACCGAGCCCTTTTTCACCCTTTTATCCCATGAATTATTTAATTATTTGTATTTTATCATAAACTAACTAATTATCAGAATTTAATCAAATTTAACTATTGAATTTACTAATAACTAAGGGACTAACAGCTGTAACCAATTCAAATAACTAATCTCAAAATACACTAACAAACATTCGAACTAATTTAGTGTTGACTAATCTCAAACTAATTAACTGTAACAATTAATAGAATCGATAATTTCATAAAAGTGAAACAAACAAATAAAATAATTCTAAAAATAAATTTAATATCTAATTATTTATAAGATCAGTAGATTTTAACAAAAACAGAATTTTTTTAAAAGTCAAGAAATGGAAAACAAGCAAAAACTCATACAAAAACTACATGCACAAAATAGAAAACCGAGGAACAGAGGTAATATAAAAAATAAAAAATAAAAAGGAAGAAACTTAGCTTGGATTTTTTTAACGGATAGTCTCTTTTTGAGTTCTTTCTTTTAGTCGTGAAATATTTCCAGAGTTCTTTAGAGGTCTTGGCATCGATTTCTTGATTTTCTTGGTCACTGACGAACCTTAGATCTTATTTCGAGTCGTTTCAATGACTTTTAGGGCTCGAAACTTTTACAATAGTGATGAGGGTGGTAAAGGGGGTGGTTTGATATGATTTTGGACTTGATTAGTCGATGTGGTGTTCACCGGAGTTAGGGTTCCGACGATACCTTTTGGGATATTCGAAGGAAACTAGGGGGATTCGAGGGAAACAGGGTAGAGGGGTGGGATCAGTGGTTAACGAGGGTTCTAGGGTTTATTTTTGGGAAGGATTGGCATAAGTCTTGTCTCTCGCCGATAGGTTTCCGGTGGGATCGTAGAGGGTTTGAGGGCGACTAAGGGTAAATGATGAAGAAGATAAGATGAAATGATTTTAGGGTTTGGTATATTAGATATATTAAAAGGGGTTTATTGAACCAGAACCATTGGATAAAGGCTAATGAACGGATGCGATTGTTGATCTATGAACGACGTCATTTCTCTTTAATGAAGCCAAAAATTATGATCGTTGGATCAAATGATCTAAACAGTTCAGATCTTTTGAAACTGGAACGGCGTTGTTTCTTTTAAATGGCCTCAAACTTGGTCCGTTGGATTAAATTGATCAATGGTTAAGATCTATTTCTCAAAACGGTGTCGTTTGGTTTTACGGTTGGGGCTTAACCGGGTGGAATTTGGGCCTAGGTCAATTGTATTTAAATTTTTTGGGCCATTGACATTTAGCCCAATTTTATGTATATTTGTTTTTTATGATTTCTACTTGTATTTTTGTATTTTTTATTTCCTTTATTTTTTTTTGTATTTTCCTTTTGTATATATATATATATATTTTTACTTATTTTGTATTTCTTTCTTGTATTTTCTTTTTCTTCTATTTTCTATTTTTATTAAATTTAAAGAAATTAATTTCTATTATTATTTCAAGGTATTTTACAATTAGGAAAATAAAAATACTATTTTGATTTTTCTTTAATTTGTTCTTAAAAATGTATTAATGCCAAAATTGTAAAATTAAAATCCTAATACTCTTGCATATTTTGTATATATTTTATGAATTAACATGTAACTAATTAACACAAAAATGCCACAAATATTAGACAAATTATTTTTTAAAATATCATTTTATTTAGATTTTGGGAATCATTTGCTTAGGGCAAAAATCATGTGCTCACAGCTGCCCTCTTTGCTCGGGAACACGAAGAGTTTCAGTGCAAAGATAAGTGAGCAGTAATGAGGGATTTTTGCACATCAGCACATTCCGTGAAAGCATTTTTGAAAACCTTTTGACCGCATCCTACTTCAAAGATTGCCTACATATCCCGGCCTAAACAAGAATAAGGTCAGTGTAGTTTAGGAATGTCTGGTAGCTGGGAATACCAGGAGATGTGATGTCATTGTTGTTGTTGTTGTTACTGCTTGCTGACCCCTTATTACACTATTGTAAAGATAAAAGAAGCTATCCTAAGCTATGCCCTTTGTTTTACAAACTCATATCTAATGTCCGATATCTTGTGTTCTTGAATTTTCTTGATCTTGCATCTTGCATTCTTTCCATATAACTTTTGATTGTGTCCATTCTTCAGGTGGACTCATGCTTACGATTGCTTTAAAAATATTCCCTTATTCTTCAGGTGGGCTCCTGCTTGCGATTGCTTGAAAAAGTATTCACTTGTTCTTCAGGTGGGCTCTTGTTTGCGAGATTGAAATGCATTCCCTTTTTCTTCAGGTGGGTGCCTGCTTACATAATTGAGAAACAAAGAAAATTTTCTGCCCCAGTATGGTGCCCGAGTGTATCATATTATCAAATATTAAAACTTAAATCTAAATTTCAAATGGTACCTCCCTTGTTTTCCAGGTGGGTGCCTGTTTACTGCGTTTGAAAAGATATTCCCTTATTCTTCAGATGGGTGCCTACTTCCAAACTTTGAAAATATATTCCCTTATTCTTCAGGTGGGCGCCTGCTTACGAACATTGAAAAGATATTCCCTTATTCTTTAGGTGGGCGCATTCTTACGAACATTGAAAAGATATTCCCTTATTCTTCAGGTGGGTGCCTGCTTGCAAACTTGGAAAAGATATTCCCTTATTCTTCAATTGGGAGCCTTTCCTTATTCTTTAGTTGGGCACCTGCTTGCGAATTTTGAAAAGATATTCCCTTGTTCTTCAGGTGGGTGCCTGCTTTGAGAATTTTGAAAAATTATTCCCTTATTCTTCAGGTGGGCGCCTGCTTAGGAACTTCGAAAAGATATTCCATTATTCTTCAGGTGGGCGCCCGCTTGTGAATTTTGAAAAGATATTCCCTTATTCTTCAGGTGGATGCCTTCTTACATCATACAAAACAAAGAAAATTTCTACCCTAGTTTGATAACTGGGTGCAGCATATTATCATACATGCAATTCAAAAATTAAAGATTATACTTGCCTTATTCTTCAGGTGGGCGCCTGGTTGCTGGATTTTAAAATGGATTCCATTGTTCTCCAGGTGGGTGCCTGATTTTTGAGAACTTTTTTTGCTCCCTTGTTATCCACATTGGTCACATTCACTTTAAACTGATTAGTAATAATTTGAATCTTTTGTCCCTATTCTAATCAAAGAACAATTTGTTAGTATAAGATGGTGGTTAGTTGTTGGCATTCTTGTTGGCTATGCCCCCACTTTTGAACTTGCTCAATCTTGCTCTTTTGGACTTGTTGTGCCTTGCCATAATTTTCGGCTATCTTTCAAAAATTTCTGATCCTAATGACCCGACTATTTTCCTTATATCTCTGTCTTGGTGTTTCTTTCTCTTTATTTTGCTTCTTTCTCCAAATATCTGATTACCATATATCCTCCTTGTTTCAACTGTCCTTAAATAGATCCCGATTTTATTGTGCCCTATAACTGAGAAGCTGGTAGTTAGCTTCGACTGACAATTTCTTATAGACAGATTCCAAGAAAATGAAATGCAATGACCTTGAAGTTTGAGGATAGAAATACTTTGAAAAGACAAAAGGACAGGACTTATCTGAGTGGGAAGACTGATTCTTCTAATCATGCCATGCATTTGGATTCACCAGCCTAGTATGTCCAATCAACAATTATCAATTGCCACTTTTGCCATCTTCATTTTCACAACCGGATCTTCAGCAAAACCCAAAATTTGCTTATTTTGCCACCCTTCAACCACAAACTTCTTTCTTACTTTCGCCTTACGGTGCCCATGAGGGTTTTCACCAATAAGACTCTCTCATTTTCATTTTTCTCAACTCACATCGCCTTACGGTGCCCGTACGAGTTTTCACCAATAAGACTCTCATTTTCATTTTTCTCAACTCACATCGCCTTACGGTGCCCGTAAAGGTTTTCAAAATAAGACTCTCTCATTTTATATATCTTAACTCACATCGCCTTATGGTGCCCGTGAGGATTTTCACCAATAAGACTCTCTCATTTTTTATCTTTCATTTTCTAGTACCAAAGTGTTGTCCATAACATGATTCACTTTACCTGCTTGTATTGACATTCATTAAAACTGATCAGAAGGCCTTTCTTTGGATTGTATTGTGGCTTTTGTATGGGTTTAGAAAGAAGGGTATAAAGCTCAAAATTTCCAGCGTGGGTTCAAATATTACAACTTTTGGAATCATATCGTCCATAACAAACATAACTTCTTCCCAAGTTTCATTCTTTGGGGATTCTTGGATTTTATCTGTTGTGACTGAACATCAGTGAGGCTACCTACGTACCCTATCGGGATCAAGTCAAAACGTAGTTCAGATCATAAAAAATGCTTCATTGTTGCGATGTTTCCTTCCTCCCATTCTTCTTCTTTGAATTTTCTTTCTTCTCTTTTTGTTCTTTTCTTTTCTTCTCTTCTTCTTTTCTTTTTTTTTCTTTTCTTTTCCACTTCTTTTTCATTATTTTCTTTTCTTTTCCTTTCTTTTCTTTTCTTTTCTTTTCTTCTCTTGACTTTCATCATTCAATCCTTGACTTTGTTGTTGATTCCGAAAGAGGGATATGAAAGAATAATGTAATAAGGCTCAAAGTGATAGCAGTGGATAAAATATTTGGATAGAGGAAAAAAATGCCTTCATAATTTCAGTTTCAAAAATATGACAAATACAGTCAGATACAAGAAGATAAAGAAATCATACATAATATATTTTGACTGCGTCAGAATTGATAGCCATTTCTACACATTTTCCCTCCACATCTGTTAGATATACCGCTCCATTGGACAAAACTCGTGATACAACAAATGGCCCTTGCCAATTTGGAGAAAATATTCCTTTTGCTTCTACCCAATGATGTAAGATGCACCTCAATACCAATTGTCCGACTTCAAATTTTCATGGACGCACTTTCTTGTTATAGGCTCTGGCCATTCTCTGTTGATACAATTACCCATGACATACTGCTGCCAGTCTTTTCTCATCAAGCAAACTCAATTGTTCCAACCGGGATTTGACCCATTCATCATCATCAATTTCTGCCTCCGCAATGATTCGAAGAGAGGGTGTTTCAACTTTCGCAGGTATTAGTGCTTCCGTTCCATACACCAATGAATAAGGAGTTGCACATACCGAAGTGCGAACAGTAGAGCGATATCCTAACTGTTACAACCCATATCCACACACGTTAGTTCATGCCATATGTTAGTTAACTCAAATACAAGAAGGAATTATTCTTGAGATGATAAGAAGTTAATCTGATTGATCTTAAGTGATACAAGGGTGCATAAGGGTGATTAACAAGTATTAGAAGTTAAACGAATCAAGGATGATGTAACTCGTACTTTTGGGTAAACCTATAGATGCTTAATATACTCAAGAGGTCATGTTTTAAGGTATTTGAGTCATATAATATATGTATCATAAGTCTTGAAGTCAAATGAGTTATGAAACAAAAGTCGACAAAAGTTGTCGCAACTTAGGTTCATAGTTTTACTTAAACTTTAGGTCAAATGTTACTAAGATTTTATCCAAATTTACTTAGAATTGTGGAGTGATCTAACCACCAAATTGATTATCTATGAGTCTAGTTTCTAACGCATTAAACTGTTCGTCGATACAATCTCGAAGTAGAGAGATATTCGCATTTTCGCGAGACCGCGCCAAGCACCTCTCTATGGGGCCCACTTAGGCGGTTTAAGACATTTGGATCTATATAGGACTCCTCCAACCCGTTTTAAGTCATTTATATTCACTATATTCAGACCTTAGAACCCTAATAACACCCTCTCAAGGTTCTCTCATGGTTCAAGACCCAAACAAAGGGCAAACAACACAAATCAAGTGTCGGGAATCACGTGGCGCTAGTAAGTCTCTTGTTCTTCTTGTTGTTGCTCATTTTTGTGTTGTTAAAGCTCGTGTGGTGGGTTGTTTTAAAGGGTTTATGTTCTGTAAATACTCCCTCGAGTTCTTAATATCAACCATAGGTGATTTCAAGACTTCTAAAGTGATTCTAGTGCCGAAAAAATACTAATTGATTGCTAGCTTCGCTTCCTTGTTGTTGTGGCAGAATTGGAGGGATATTTCGTGGAGAATTAAGGTCAAATTGGAGTTGTTCTTTCTGTATTAAGGTAATGAACCTCTTAATCTTAATCTGTATGTATTTAAAATTATCCAAGTTGTGGCTAAGTCATTAAAGCTAGAACTTGTGAAATATATATCGAAAGGCTTGGTGAATAGAATACCGTGAACTGTGGGCCTCCGCTAGGATCAACTCTCGAATCCCCTCAACATTGGGCACACAAACTCGCCCCTGCAATCTCAATACTCTGTCATCATCTAGAGTTACCTTCGTGGAAGCTCTCCACTATACAGTATCTCTCAGGTCATACAAATGAGGATCATCAAGCTGCCTCTCACGGATGCGCTCCAATAGAGAAGAACGAGCAACCGTGCAAGCCAACAATCTACTAGGCTCAGAAATATCTAATCTCATAACTCAGTTAGCTATGGCCTGAACATCTAAGCAAACGGTCTCTGGCTGACTAGAATGAAAGCAAGACTACCCATGCTGGCAGACTTTCTACTCAACGCACCAGCCACCACATTGCCCTTACCTTGGTGATATAAGATAGTAACATCATAGTCCTTCAACAACCCTAAACATTTCCTCTGTCGCACATTGACTCCTTTTGCTTGAATGAATACTAAAGACTTTTATGATCAATGTACACCTCGCACTCCACACCATATAGATAATGCTTCAAGATTTTTAAGGCGTGAACCACTGCTGCCAGCTCGAGATCATGAACCAGATAATTCTTCTTATGGATTTTCAACTGTCTCGAAGCATAAGCAATAACTTTGTCATCCTACATCAATACCAATCCAAGCCCAGTAGGGGATGCATCACAGTAAATTGTGTAAGGACCTGAACTCGTAGGTAATATCAACACTGGTGCTGTAGTCAAAGCTGTCTTGAGCTTCTGAAAGGTCGCCTCACACTCATCTGACCAGTAGAATTGGGCACCCTTCTACAAATCGACGGTAATAGCTTCCTAACCCCAAGAAACTCGGAATCTCTGTGGCTGATGTTAGTCTAGGCCAGTCCTTGACTGCATTCATCTTCCTTGGATCAACCTTTATACCTTCTGCCATTACAACATGACCCAGGAATGCAACGTTACTTAACTAGAACTCACACTATTGAAATATTTGCATATAGCCGACTATTTTTCAGAGTCTGGAGAGCCACTCAGAGATGTTGCGCATGCTCTTCCTGACTGCGGGAGCATATCAATACGTTATCCATGGGTACTATCACGAGAAAGTCTAACTAAGGCATGAACACCTCGTACTTATACACATAACCATGATTTTGGCCATAAGGGTCGTCCCTAAATTACAACATTGCCAATCAACTATGTGTTATCAAATACCTTATTCCAAAGCTCCCACATTACTCAGAATGAGGTATGGAGACCTCGTGATTACTTTTCGAATTAATGAGTCATATTTATCTGCACCTGGGTGCTCGTCTCAAAGGCTAAACTCAACGGTTTCAAAATAGAAATGGCTAGATATGAATAGAAACTATAGAAAAATTGTCAAATAGTCCTAACGGGCATGACTCTCATTTACAAATGTAATACAAAAATATTAATTTCATGCAAGAAGAATTTTAAACACATAAACTCTCACCACCAGGACCTTGTCCTCGTATGATGTCCACCGCATCTTGAAGCTCGGTTTAGAAATATTTCACATTATGCAAAAATTTGAGGATCTCATCCTCAACTCTAAATCACAAGTACTTGCACATTGTATCATCTGACATTTTTTTTCATTTCCTTTCTTTCTTCCTTTCAATAATTGTCCATCAAAGAAAATCACGACATAAAATGAGCCCTCATAATGATGAGGCATACAATTAACGGTTAAAATTAGTTATTCCAAGAATTATATCAAAGCTCACTGTAATAAGTAATATAAAGTCACTCTTAGCCTCATGGCTATTTTAGTGACTAACACCTAATAATAGGGATGTCTATCCTCATGTAATATCCCAACGTGAGTATTTCCATAAGCAGATTCGATGATTACGATGCTCACTCATGAGTGGAGCATATTAAAAGGACTCGCCTAAATTTTTCTTTCAACAGCCAAATCAAATTAAGGAAATATTATTCTTTTTATAACAATCTAAATTGTACATGTGATGACACCATCTGGTGGAGTGACCTCCCTTATACCATGAAATTTTATATCAATGGTTGGGTCTCCACCTCTAGGATTCTCACCTCCACCTCTAACATCCTGACCTCTACCTCTGGCCGGTCATGTATGATAAGTATTGACTGCAATGGAGCATGTATCTTGAGTGCTATCCTAAATTACATTGTCTAACATTTAACATTCACAACAATTCCTTTAAGGCTCAGTTAACTTATTGCACATGACGATATATTCGGACATTGGCATAGTGACCTGGTACAACCGTTCAGATTGCATATACTACGTATTTTAGAGAATCTGGTAGGTGACGTCTTCCGAACATTTTCTTAAAATAGCATTTAGTAAGTAGTGTTGCATTGGCCGGCTTGCCCTCTTCGTAGGCTTGTCACAAACATCGACGGCCAATTTCCTCTTTTGCTATGTTGGCTTAACACTGCTGAGCTACCCCAATTACTCATATATTCTTCGTTATTCTCTGGGGGCGATTCTTACCCCATGCAAGGAACCAACCTTAAATATGTATAAATTATTTGGAGGACCTTTCCATACCATATATATACATTCCAATAATTCACAATATTTGTCCTTCACAACTCCAATAAATCAACCGTACGTCAAGGTCCGTTGAAACCCCACACGATTCATTAGGTGATCTCCTGATATAATTGCATCTTCCGTTGAAACCGTAATTGGTGTGGTAAATACACTACCATCCCACTACTTCTGTTTTCCCTTTGAAGTACAGTAAAATCAACCCCCTCGCATTTGACTATTCCTATATTCTGTAATTCCTCACAACAGTGGTCAAGCACAATCTTGTGGGTTCTCAAAAGATGCACCATTGAAGGTGGTAACGAAGAGTTTGGTGAAACCTATCCGACCTCCGTAAGACTTTTGAAGGCGTAGTTGATCTATCACCAGCATGTGCTATTGTTCGGCTGAAGAAGCGGTACATGACTTCGCCATTCGTGGGAAGACAAGAGTAGAAATTCAACTTAACATTTGAGGAACGAATTCGCACGATACGAAAGAACAATGAGAGACTTTTCCTAACTCAATAGACTCTGGAGGACAAGTATAAACGTCTCCATACCTACCCCTCAATCTCTACTAAGCTTGTTCGTGAGTGGTGAGACCTATGTAACCTAGAGCTCTAATATCAACTTGTCACAACCCGAATTTACCCCACCATCGGGATCGTGATGGCGCCTACTCGTGGTAGCTAGGCAAGCCAACTTATTCATATTTTCCTGTTCATACCATCATTTTTGTTCTCATATTTAATAGCAAAAAATAATTACTCAAATTGTTAAACGCGGAAGTCTTTTGAATAAGAGGTGAATAATAATAATGTAAAACAACTGACATAATCCTCTACCCAAGATGTGGAGTCACCAACCCACGAACTACTAAGGAATACTCCCTCCGTTTCAATTTATGTGAACCCATTTGACTGGGCACGGAGTTTAAGGAAATAGAGAAGACTTTTGATCTTGTGGTGTAAAATGAGGAACCTTTATTTTATGTGGCTATAAATCATTGCATAAAGGTAAATTGTTTCCAAATAAGGAAAGTGGTCATTCTTTTTGGCACGGACTAAAAAGGAAATAGGTTCACATAAATTAAAACGGAGGGAGTAACACATAATGGTCTGAAAGAAAATAATGAACATGGTTGCCAAAGAATAAGGTTAAATAATAAAAGTAAATAGAGGAGATGCCGGGCCTACGAACGCCTGCAAGCTACCTCGGTCTCGGAAGTACGATAATCCCGCTAGTGTACTACTGTTGCTGCTCCTGCTCAAAACCCGGACCTGTGCAAAAACGCACAGAAGTGTAGTATCAGCACAATCTGACCCCATGTGCTGGTAAGTGCCTGGCCTATTTTGGCAAAGTAGTGACAAGCCTAGGACCAGACACTCACATAAACCTGTGCATTTCTATATAATGTATATACCACAAATAACAGAATTATCGATTAATACAACTAACAAAAGAGGTATCATGTTGGGGGAACACAATCAGCAACATATAATAAATCAGTAAAGAGAATCAGAGTGTAATAAAAATAGCTATCACCAAAACAAGAAATTTAATAGTTGCACAGCATCACCCTTCGTGCTATTACTCTCTTCCTCATCAAATAATCAAATAAAAGTGCACGGCATCACTCTTCGTGCTTTTACTCTCATCCTCACCAAATAAGCAAATAAAAGTGCATGGCATCACCCTTCGTACTTTAGCACTTTAATCATATTCCCTCAAGCTAGGATAGATCAAACACTTACCTCGACGGCTTATAGTCCACTCAATCCTCAAGCAATACTTTTCCTTTCAAATTTGGCTCCAAATCAATCGTATCTATACACAATTTATTTAATATCATCAATTCTACTCAACAAACCAACCCAATTGCCTAATCAAAGTATTTATAACATGCTGTCCAAAAATTGTAAAATTGATAATAGGTGAATTTGACTATAATTATGCCCTAAATAATCACACTTTGTTGTTGAATTAATGTTGTTTATGAGAACAAAATGCTTTGATTAGTGTTTATTTGTGTGTTATAGGTACATATGATACATTGGATGCTAAAAGGAGCTATTTTGGAGTCACATGTTGATGAAAAGGCCAAGAGAAGAGCTAAAGTGAAGTGAGCTTGAAGAATCAGAGAAAAATCAGACGGACTGTTCATCCGCGGTTCACTCGCGACCGCGGATGAACCACAAAAAAAAGGCTCTCTGAAGTTTACTGTTCGCGGTCCGTCCGCGACCGCGGCCGAACTGCGGAAGACGCCGCAGCCGCAATCCTAATTGTATAAAACTTAGTTTTTTTAGCCCTAAAACCTCTATATAAACTCCTAGTTTTCCCAATAGAGGCATGTTTTCTATTTTTCACTACTTTTGCAAAAAAATTAGTAAGAGAGAATCCTCTCAACTCATTCCTATCTTTTATATCAAGTATTTCTTTATGATTTCAATTATTATTCTTGTTTCTTTGAGCATGAGTAGCTAAATCCTTTTCTAAGGTTTTGATGGAACCTATTGAGTGATGAACTTATCGTTTATGTGATTACAAATTGTTATCTAGATTTCTATTTGTTCAACTTCATTCTTATTGTAGTTAATTGGTAGAGCTCCCAATTAGCGGTGCCTATTTAGTGTGCATAACTTGGAAAAGAGTGCATATTTAGGTATATTGTTGAACAACACCACACCTAGGTTATTGGAGGAATCTATAACTTTAGGCGTAAAGACGGGGTTAGGAATAACGAAGTCTTGGGTGCAATCTTAAGTGAACTATTCAAATTAAAGCTAGCTAGGGTAGCCGGGAGAGTGCACTAGTAAATTATTGTAATTGCTCGAGAGAGGGTTACGATACACAAAGCGTTCATGATTGATAGAATATATTAACAATTTGTATGAGCATAACGATAAGGGATTCCATCAATAGGGGAAATCAATACCTTAGTCCTTCTCCATATTATTTTTACCCAATATTCAATTCCTTCTTTTAAGCCTTTTAATTCTTGCAAAGTAGTTATTCGAAATTCACACAAATCTATATTCAAAGTTTGGGAACTTGATTCGGAAGTGTTCTTGGGTTGTGAAAGTTGTAATTGGTAGGTTAATTCCCTGTGGGATCGATCTTGGACTTATTAGACCAGGTTATATTGACTGCGACCGTTGCTTGGGCGTGAATCAATTTTGGCGTCGTTGCCGGCGAATTAACGAAATTATCAATTGCCATTGATAGAACTTCAAGATTCTTGTGTATTCAGATTCTTTCTACACTTTACATTGAATATTTTGACGGTTGTTGATTTGGGGTATTGATAATAGGTGAATTTGACTATAATTACGCCCTAAATAATCACACTTTGTTGTTGAATTAATGTTGTTTATGAGAACAAAATGCTTTGATTAGTGTTTATTTGTGTGTTATAGGTACATATGATACATTGGATGCTAAAAGGAGCTATTTTGGAGTCACATGTTGATGAAAAGGCCAAGAGAAGAGCTAAAGTGAAGTGAGCTTGAAGAATCAGACAAATATCAGATGGACTGTTCATCCGCAGTTCACTCGCGACCGCGGATGAACCGCGAAAAAGAGGCTCTCTGAAGTTTACTGTTCGCGGTCCGTCCTCGACCGCGGACGAACCGCGGAAGACACCGCAGCAGCAATCCTAATTGTAAACAAACTTAGTTTTTTTAGCCCTAAAACCTCTATATAAACTCCTAGTTTCCCAATAGAGGCATGTTGTCTATTTTTCACTACTTTTGCAAGACAATTAGTAAGAGAGAATCCTCTCAACTCATTCATATCTTTTATATCAAGTATTTATTTATGATTTCAATTATTATTCTTGTTTCTTTGAGCATGAGTAGCTAAATCCTTTTCTAAGGTTTTGATGGAACCTATTGGGTGATGAACTTATCGTTTATGTGATTACAAATTGTTATCTAGATTTCTATTTGTTCAACTTCATTCTTATTGTAGTTAATTGGTAGAGCTCCCAATTAGCGGTGCCTATTTAGTGTGCATTACTTGGAAAAGAGTGCATATTTAGGTATATTGTTGAACAACACCACACCTAGGTTATTGGAGGAATCTATAACTTTAGGCGTAAAGATAGGGTTAGGAATAACGAAGTCTTGGGTGCAATCTTAAGTGAACTATTCAAATTAAAGCTAGCTAGGGTAGCTCGGGAGAGTGCACTAGTAAATTATTGTAATTGCTCGAGAGAGGGTTACGATACACATATCGTTCATGATTGATAGAATATATTAACAATTTGTATGATCATAACGATAAGGGATTCAATCAATAGGGGAAATCAATACCTTAGTCCTTCTCCATATTATATTTACCCAATATTCAATTCCTTCTTTTAAGCCTTTTAATTTTTGCAAAGTAGTTATTCAAAATTCACACAAATATATATTCAAAGTTTGGGAACTTGATTCGGAAGTGTTCTTGGGTTGTGAAAGTTGTAATTAGTAGATTAATTCTCTGTGGGATCGATCTTGGACTTATTAGACCAGGTTATATTGACTACTACGACCGTTGTTTGGACGTGAATCAATTTTGGCGCTGTTGCCGGTAACGGAATTATCAATTGCCATTGACAGAACTTCAAGATTCTTGTGTAGTCGGGTTCTTTCTACACTTTACATTGAATATTTTGACGGTTGTTGATTTGGGTACTCAGGTGCATGCCTAGAAAATCTGCAAGGACTGGAGAACTAATTGAAGGACTCTTAGACCCCGAGCATACTTTCCGGGCATGTAACAAGGCTATCAAACAAATTCAGCAATCTCAACAACCAATCAAACTAGACTTCGACATGGGTGACATAAACGAACAAAACCAGCAAGCTGGGGTTAAATATGCAAGAGGCGCGGGAGGCACAGGAAGGTGCACTGTTTGACTGGGCACAACCCACAGCGGATAATTTGGCAACTGCCATCGTTGTGCCAGCAATTCAAGCTGAGTCTTTCCAGATCACTAACAACATGCTACACTTGTTGCAAAACAAGGGATTATTCTCTGGGTCTCAGGTTGAAGATCCACAGCAGCACCTGAAGAACTTTCTCTCGATATGCAAGACACAGAGGCAACCGAATGTAACTCCGGAAGCCATCAGATTATTACTCTTTCCGTTCTCAGTTACGGGAGCAGCACAGATATGGCTAAACTCACTCCCTATAAACTCCATTGCAACTTGGGATGAGTTAGTCAAGCAATTCCACAACAAGTTTCATCCACCTAACAAGACAACACAACAAATTGATGAGATTGTAAGCTTCAAGCAGAAACCAATGGAGAAATTACATGAAACTTGGGGTAGATTCAAGGGTACGCTTGTTATGTGTCCTCACCATGGGATTCCTGGGCAGATGTTGGGTCAAAAGTTCTACATGGGGCTTTCAGATAGTATGAAAAATATTGTAGATGCTTCAGCAGGTGGGGCTTTTCTGAGCAAGACTTGGAGAGAGGGCCAAATTTTGCTAGAAAAGATGGCTCAAAATTCCGGGTGGACGACCAGGAATGCTCCTATCACACTAGTGGTACACTCTGTACCTCTGAATCCATCCAGCACTATGGAGGAGAACATGGCAACCTTATTGACACAAATGAGCATTCTAACAAAGAAGGTGGAAGAATCTGGGGTCAAGCAGCAGGTTCATATTGTTGATACTACCAATGGTGGTTTATGCACATCTTGCATTAGTCAACCCATAGGTAATCCATAGGCTGCAGACCAAGAACATCATCACCATGAAGACATGAATTATGTGGCTAACTATGAAGGGCAGCGACAAGGTAACCAGAGTTGGGGTCATCAGGCTCCAATGCAGTACAGGCCTCCTCAGCCACAATTTAATGCAGCAGGTATGAGGCCACCATACAACATGACTCCATATCCTAGACCTCAGAATTTCGGCAATTAGCAGCAAGGGATATCATCCACCTCCACCACCACATGGGGGTAGACATGACGATGGGTTTGCAAGATTGGAAGCTATGATGCAGCAGGTAATTGGGTCAAATGCCAAAACCAATGAGAGGATAGATGCACATGATGCAGCCATCAAAAATATTGAAGTACAGGTGGGCCAGATTGCTATGTCTCTCAACAATCGTCTTCTAGGGACATTGCCTGCAGATACACAAACAAACCCAAAAGACCAAGTCCCAAAGCAGATGATGGTAGTGACTCTAAGAAGCGGTAGAGATCTTGATGCTAAGAATGAAAGTGAGAAAATGGACAGACAGACTGAGACACTCACCCCATTGCCCATTGAACTGGATGAGTCCACAGGGTTGACAGAAGTTACAGTCCAGCCAATTGCTGAAAATAAAGAGGCAAAGCAGGGAACGGAGAAAGTAACTGAACAGGTAGAGCAGCAGATTGAAGAGAAAGTGATAGAGAAATAAAAGTCTCAAGTCATTGGGAAGAAGAGGCCTCCACCACCATTCCCCCAAAGGTTGGCCAAACACCAAAAAGAAGAGCAATACAAAAAGTTCTTTGAGATGCTCAAGCAAATCCAGGTAAACATTCCCTTAATTGAAGCTTTAAAAGAAATTCCTGGTTATGCTAAGATGATGAAAGATTTGATGTCGCGGAAATTTGATTTCCAAGACTTGGCCACCGTAACACTTACCCGGACTTGTAGTGCAGTGGTCTCCAGACCCATTACTGAGAAGCTATCTGATCCAGGTAGCTTCACCATCCCATGCACTATAGGGAATTATGCCTTTACTAAGGCTTTGTGTGATTTGGGGGCAAGCATTAATCTCATGCCCTTAGTCATTTATAAGAGGTTAGGCATTGGGAGAGCCAAGCCTACCTCTATGTTATTACAGCTTGCTGACAAGATGGTTAAGCGTCCATTTGGTATTATAGATGATGTGCTTATCCAGGTAGGGAAATTCGTGTTTCCCGTCGATTTTGTTATTCTTGATTGCAAGGTCGACGAAGAAATTCCCATAATCCTAGGAAGACCATTCCTAGTCACCGGGAGAGCTATAATTGATTGTGAAACTGGGGAACTCAATATGAGGTTGAATGATGAGGAAATCATCTTCAATGTGCAAAAATCCATGAGGCGCCCTAGTGAGTTCGTGGACTGCTCTCTTATTGATGCGGTTGATGTAATAGTGGAGACAGACGATGCAGAGTTGACCATTGAAAATCCACTTCAAGCATGCCCGATGAACATGGAAGAGGTAAATGGTGAAAGTTTAGCCGAATGGGTACTATCTCTGGAAGGCAAGGGATTTTGGCAGAGAGAGCTTGAGTTCAAGCCTCTACACTTAGAGAAAAGAGAGACTCCACCTGCAAAACCATCCATAGAAGAGCCACCAAAGCTTGAGCTTAAACCACTACCATCACATCTAAGGTATGAATTTCTAGGTCCTAACTCCACTTTACCTGTTATTACTTCTTCTGGTTTGCTAGATGTGCAGGCTCAAAAGCTTATACAGGTACTCAAGGAATGCAAGACTACCATTGGGTGGACCATGGCAGACATAAAGGGGATCAGCCCCGCATATTGCATGCATAAAATTCTCATGGAAGAGGGACACAAACCTTCCAGGGAACATCAAAGAATGATGAACCCGAACATGAAGGAAGTGGTGAAGAAAAGAGGTAATAAAGTGGCTAGATGAGGGAATCATCTTCCCAATCTCAGACAGCAGCTGGGTTAGCCCGGTCCAATGTGTGCCAAAGAAAGGAGGCATGACGGTAGTGAAAAATGAGAATAATGAATTGATTTCAACTAGAACCGTCACCGGATGGATAATATGTATGGACTACAGGAAGTTGAATATAGCCACCCGCAAAGATCACTTCCCGCTCCCCTTCATTGATCAGATGCTTGACAAGTTGGCAGGGAGGTCCCACTTTTGCTTTCTGGATGGATACTCGGGGTACAATAAAATCTCTGTAGCCCCCGAAGATAGAGAGAAGACCTCCTTCACATGCCCGTATGGCATTTTTGCCTTCAGAAGGATGCCATTCGGACTATGCAATGCACCTGCCACATTCCAAAGGTGCATGATGGATATTTTCACCGATATGGTGGAAGACATTATGGAGGTGTTCATGGATGATTTCTCAGTGGTAGGAAATTCATTCGATGAATGCCTTGTCAATCTGACAAGAGTGCTGAAACGGTGCATGGAAACAAACTTAGTGCTAAACTGGGAGAAGTGCCATTTTATGGTACAAGAAGGTATAGTATTGGGGCACCGGGTTTTAAACAAAGGCATTGAGGTAGACCGTGCTAAAGTTGATGTCATTGCAAAGCTGTCTCCACCAACATCCGTCATGGCCATAAGAAGCTTTCTTGTGCATGCCGGTTTTTACCGGAGGTTCATCAAGGACTTCTCCAAAATATCAAACCCTCTCTGTAAGTTACTTGAAAAAAATCACCCTTTTGTTTTTTCTGATGAATGCAGGATTGCTTTTGAGGAACTAAAGAAGAGGTTGGTCACAGCACCCATCATCATTTCCCCCGACTGGGAGCAACCTTTTGAGCTAATGTGTGATGCAAGTGACTATGCAGTCGGGGCAGTGCTGGGCCAAAGGAAAGACAAGTTGATGCATCCAATATACTATGCAAGTAGAACCTTGAGTGGAGCACAGCTAAACTACATAGTGACGGAAAAGAAGATGTTTGCGGTCGTGTTCGCATTTGACAAATTCTGGTCTTATCTCATAGGATCCAAGGTAATTGTATACACAGACCATGCAACTTTAAGATATCTAATTGATAAAAAGGACTCTAAGCCACGCCTAATTCATTGGGTGTTGCTTCTCCAAGAGTTCGACCTCGAGATTAGGGATAGGAAAGGCACTGAAAATCAAGTCACTGATCATTTTTCACGACTTGAAGGAGCGGAAATTGTCAAGAGTGATGAAATTCTGGAAACCTTTCCAGACGAGCAGCTACTCACCACCACTCTCCTTGAAGCATCATGGTATGTTGATTATGCTAATTACCTGTCTAGTGGTATTGTTCCTCACGACCTCTCATCGGTCCAGAGGAAAATATTTTTTCATGAAAGTCAGCTTTATTATTAGGATGAACCCTATTTGTTTAGGATATGTCTAGATAACATGATCCGGAGATGCGTCCCCGAGATAGAACAATCTTCTGTTTTGCAGGCATGTCACGCTTCAGCATATGGCGGTCACTTTGGAGGAATACGTAACAGCTGCCAAAATACTTGAGGCCGGTTTCTATTGGCCAACGGTGTTTAAAGATGCACACTTGTGGGTGAAAGGTTGCAACGAATGTCAACGCACCGGGAACATCTCCCGGCATCATGAAATGCCAATGAACCCAATCCAGCAAGTTGAAGTGTTCGATGTCCGGGGAATAGATTTCATGGGGCCCTTTATTAGCTCATACGGCAATAAGTACATACTTGTTGCAGTTGACTACGTGTCCAAATGGGTGGAAGCTACAGCATTACCCACCAATGATGCTAAGGTGGTGGTGGGGTTTTTGAAGAAGAACATTTTCACCCGTTTCGGGACTCCAAGGGCTATCATCAGTGACGGGGGCACACACTTTTGTAACCGGGTGTTTGAGAAATTATTCGCCAAGTATGATGTGAAACACCGTGTGGCCACTCTGTATCACCCGCAGACCAACGGTCATGTTGAGGTCTCCAATAGGGAGATAAAGAGTGTATTGACTAAAATAGTGAATGCCACAAGGACCGACTGGTCCAAAAAGCTTGACGACGCACTATGGGCTTATAGAACAACATTCAAGACACCAATTGGCATGTCACCATACAAATTGGTGTTTGGGAAAGCTTGTCACCTACCGGTTGAATTAGAGCACAAAGCATGGTGGGCACTGAAACAATTGAATCTCAACTTGGACGAAGCAGGTAAATCAAGGCTGACTGGGTTGCATGAATTAGAAGAATTTCGGTATCTAGCATTTGAAACCACTAGACTATATAAAGAGAGAATAAAGCGGATTCATGATCAAAATATCATTGAGTGGAACTTCAAAAGCGGGGACAAAGTACTATTATACAATTCAAGATTACGGTTGTTCCCAGGTAAATTGAAATCAAGGTGGTCAGGACCCTTCCGGGTAATTGAGGCATTTGAGTCAGGAGTTGTGAAAATTCAAACCATGGATGAATCACGCACATTCATGGTAAATGGACAGCGGTTGAAACCTTATGTAGGCTTGGATGACACCGAGGACAAGGTAGAATTACGATTGGATGAACCTCAAAGGTCTAGCGAGCCTTAAAATGCGCTAAGATGAGTCGTGTCGCGACGTTAAATCAGGCGCTACGTGGGAGGCAACCCACGAACATGTTGTAAGTATTCTCATTATAGTAAGTATATATTAAAATAAAATAAAAATTGCTGACTAGCGGAGAAAAAATTTTCAGAGGATCACTGTTCGCGGTCCATCCGCGACCGCGGATGAACCGCGGAAAAGTGACCTCTCTGAATTTTCTCTGTTCGCGGTCAATCCGCAGCCGCGAATGAACCACGAAAAAATGACCCTTCTGAACATTGACTGTGTATGGTCCATCCGCGGCCACGAACGAACCGCGAACAATCGCAGCCAGCTCCGCGATCAGTGAAAATAAAAAGATTTTTTTTTATTTCTTCCCCCCCCCCCTTCTTTAAACCCTAAAACATAACCCCCCACTCCCATATCTCCCAAATAGCCACCCCCCTCTCTCAAATCCACTCTCTCTCTAACTCAAATTCTCTCCCTTCTCTCTACAAACTCCCACCCCTCTCTTCTCCAAATCAATCTCCCTCTTCCACCATACTCCTCCATTATTCTCACTAGTAAGTTTCTCTACTCTTATTATTTTTATTTTTTTCTCTTAGTTCTTGTATGTTTATTTTGTAGACTTAATTATATAAGGTTAGTTTAGGGTAGTTCATGAATATTACATGGTTTCTTTTTGCACATTGAATGTTCCATGAATTATTTTAAGGAACCTTGTGATATGATTGAAAGTTTGGTAAAGATTGGATTGTTAGGTCTCCAATTGAGTTTATAATGCTAAATTTGTGATTTGGAGACCCAAAAGTGTTGTGACTATATGTGTTGGTTGGTTGGCCAAGTTGGGCAATTATCCTTGGTAATAATTGATGAATGTATTTTTAGGAGACATAATGCCCAAGTCGTGAATTGGTTGTTGTTGTATATTATTGGGGATGGCTTAAGTTGATTGGGTAATGTTAGAGTGCCAAAATAATTAAGTGTGGGGTGCTTGAATAGGCATGTGTAAAATCGTTAGATAAGAAACTAAGTATAGGAGTTATGAGGTGATTGCACAAAAAATTGTCAATTGTGATATTCCACGGATGGCGAAGTCTGAGTAGCCTACCGGTGACTAATAGTTTGCAAATTTTTGGTTATCTTATTTGTGCAGGATCATGGCCCCTAAGAGATCTCGACATGGTGCTAGCTCTTCGAGGCAACCTACTTATGATGAGTCAAGGTTCGCTTCCGAAGAGGCTGAAGCTGGGTTTCACACTAAGGCAGCTAAAAAATGGCTTCAGGAAGTTGAAGTTGACCGGATAGCCCTCCGCTCTGAGAAGCCTGAAATATATGACGAAATTCGCAGACGCGAAATAGAGTTCCTATTTGACTCACCTCCTAAAGTGAACAAGATGCTTGTCAGGGAATTCTATGCCAATGCTTCTTACGCGAAGGCCAGGATGGTATTCGTCAGAGGTAAGGATGTCTTTGCCCAGGCTCCTACTATTAGGCAGGCACTTAGACTGCCAATTCACACTAGTGATGTCGACTATTACCATGATAGGCTAGGTGTCACATGGGACATGATAATTGAGGCCTTATGTGTAGACGGAACCCCTGTGTGGATTAGAAATGAAACACTGCATTCTAATTGCTTTACACACACCGCTAAATGCTGGTTTTCTATAATATGTATTCGGCTCTTGCCCTCTAGCAACACCACGGATGTCAATTTTAATAGGGCACTTCTAACTTGGTGTTTTGTAACACAACAGGATGTTGACATCGCCCGCTTAATTAGTGATGAGATGGTGTTGAGGGGATCCCTCACTGCCAAGGGTTTTTACTACTCGTCTCTTGTCACTACACTGTGTCTCCTCCATCAGACCCCAGTCACTGCCACTGATGGTGAGCTACTACCAAAAGCTCCGTTTAGAGCTTCTCAAATCCGGGTTGGACGAGACACTAACCCAATTGACTTGGATGAGGAGGACGACCCTGTACCGGTTGTCCGGGCCAGGCACCCCACTGATTCAGCCGGACCTTCCAGGCATGCTCACCGTGGAGAGAGTATGTCTAGTTCTGAGTCCTCACGACCTATGCTTAGGTCCATGGAGGAGGAGGTTGCTGATCTGCACACCTCCGTTGATGGCTTGCACACGCGTTTAGATGCTATGTCTTAGAGGCAAGCTCGGTCAGACAGCAGGTTTATGGCATAGCTCAGAGCACTTGGACGAGCATGTCATGTCGACCCATCCACCGTCTCCGACTCCGAGTGAGTCTCAGGTAAGTTTTCTCGCCCCTCTTGTGCCTTATCTTTCTTGATGTCATGGGGACATGACATGTTTTTAAGTGTGGGGTGGGTGACTTATCTTGTATATGATGTATATATTAGTTGTAGTGGTTAATATAAAAAAATAAAAACACAAAACAAAATCATAAAATTTAAAAAACAATACAAAAATATGAGTAGAGGACTCTTCAGGATGACCGACTATTTAGGACAAGTACTCTTAAGGGAAGTAGTCCAAGTAGGAATTTTTCTTTCTTTTATTTTCTTTTTCTAGGTAGTGTATCATCTCCCCCTTGGTTTTTCTTTTGACCACGGTTCTTTTCCAAGGGTTTTTATTTGAACCGGGTTAGGTAAATTTTTCTTTTCTTAGGATTAGAGGAAAAAAGGTAACATGTAACCCCGAGTATGCACATTAGCAAAAGCTTAAATTGAACCTGAGAATGTATTTTCTAAGCTTGACTGTAGAATCTCAATATGCCTTAAATGTGCACAATAATGCTTGGTTAAACATCGATAGGACTTTGTAGATGAACCGGATTCCAAATGCGTTGCATGCTATGTGTGTGTGAGAGGTTTTACTTACATTGTATGCTTTACATGATGCCTAGAACTTGCCCTGTGTGTTTGCAAAGCGAAATAGAAGTTGTTTGGTTGTAGAAAGGATAGATGCATTTCTTTGTGTAACCCCTTATAACCAATAGACATGAATTCACCCATATATAATATCTTAGTTAACCCCATTGAGCTTAAAGCCTATTCTTTGATAACCCTTAAATGTTCATCAAATTATTATATTGTTCTACTTTACCTCCTAGAAGCACTTTTATTGAATTGAATATGAAAAAGTCTAAGTGTGGGGTGAAGGGAAATTGAAAAAGGGAAAATCAAGAATGAATGGTAGAAAATAGTGAACTGGCCTAAATAATGTAAATGTGTTGCAAAGCAATGAGAAAAAAAAAGATATTCTGAGAAAAAGAGCTATATCAATGTATATATGAAAATTAGAGAGGTCAGTTACACCAACAAGAGACAAATGGGGATTCAAAGTAAATAAAGGTGAAGGACTATTTAGGGGAGACATAAGGAAGAAAACCAAAAAGGGAAGTTGTAAAAAGGAAAAGAAAAGTGCTTAGGGAGGTTAGTCACTATAACCAAAAGTATCCTACCCGTCCCGTAGCCAACTTTACAACCCTTAAAAGGCCTCTTGATATATGATTGAATAACTCGATTAGTGGAGTAGTACACTAGGGGCAAGCCTATGGTGTGTCTATATGCATATAAATGTTCTTTGTTGAGAGTGAGTGAATTTTTCCGATATTTATAAGTTCCATGTTCTGAATTGTTTATGTGTGGGAACTTCTCTCAATAAATTTTGTGAGGGCATGTAACTCAAGAGGAAGAAGGTAAATTTGCAAGTTTTTGGTAATAAGTAGAGTAAGTAATAATGTGATGGCATGTGAGTTTACGGTTAGGTAAAGATTGTGCATATCTTAGGTTAATCAGGAAAGATGGCTTTTGTGACATATTTTGGGGGAGACATTCTTAAAATTGGCCTAAAGTGTGATTAAGGTTGCTCGAGGACGAGCAAAGGTTTAAGTGTAGGGTATTGATAATAGATGAATTTGACTATAATTATGCCCTAAATAATCACACTTTGTTGTTGAATTAATGTTGTTTATGAGAACAAAATGCTAAAATGAGCTATTTTGGAGTCACATGTTGATGAAAAGGCGAAGAGAAGAGCTAAAGTGAAGTGAGCTTGAAGAATCAGAGAAAAATCAGACGGACTGTTCATCCACGGTTCACTCGCGACCGCGGATGAATCGCGAAAAAAACGGCTCTCTGAAGTTTACTGTTCGCGGTCCGTCCGCGACCGCGGACGAACAGCGGAAGACGCCGCAGCAGCAATCCTAATTGTATACAAACTTAGTTTTTTTAGCCCTAAAACCTCTATATAAACTCCTAGTTTGCCCAATAGATGCATGTTGTCTATTTTTCACTACTTTTGCAAGATAATTAGTAAGAGAGAATCCTCTCAACTCATTCCTATCTTTTATATCAAGTATTTATTTATGATTTCAATTATTATTCTTGTGTCTTTGAGCATGAGTAGCTAAATCCTTTTCTAAGGTTTTGATGGAACCTATTGGGTGATGAACTTATCGTTTATGTGATTACAAATTGTTATCTAGATTTTTATTCGTTAAATTTCATTCTTATTGTAGTTAATTGGTAGAGCTCCCAATTAGCGGTGTCTATTCAGTGTGCACAACTTGGAAAAGGGTGCATATTTAGGTATATTATTGAACAACACCACACCTAGGTTATTGGAGGAATCTATAACTTTAGGCGTAAAGACGGGGTTAGGAATAACAAAGTCTTGGGTGCAATCTTAAGTGAACTATTCAAATTAAAGCTAGCTAGGGTAGCTCGGGAGAGTGCACTAGTAAATTATTATAATTGCTCGAGAGAGGGTTACGATACACATAGCGTTCATGATTGATAGAATGTATTAACAATTTGTATGAGCATAACGATAAGGGATTCCATCAATAGGGGAAATCAATACCTTAGTCCTTCTCCATATTATTTTTACCCAATATTCAATTCCTTCTTTTAAGCCATTTAATTCTTGCAAAGTAGTTATTCGAAATTCACACAAATATATATTCAAAGTTTGGGAACTTGATTCGGAAGTGTTCTTGGGTTGTGAAAGTTATAATTGGTAGGTTAATTCCCTGTGGGATCGATCTTCGACTTATTAGACCCGGTTATATTGACTGCGACTGTTGCTTGGACGTGAATCAAAAATCGACCCCGGGTCCACTTAGTCAAAAAATTTTGAAACTTATACCAATGGATTCCTCGTCTCGCCACGAGTCCGTCCATATAAAGAACACCAAAGTCCGTTTGTCCCCTCAAATCGACCCCTAAAGGTCTCATAATTCCAGGCCCCAAAATCCTATTTTTCTGCTATTTTCATGAATTAAAGAATGGGATTGTGGTTTATAATCTCCCATAAACGAGTTTTAATAATAAAATCACTTACCTATGTGATACCCACTGATTTTCTCTTTTAAAGATCGCCTCAGAACCTTCTTCCCGTTCATAAATTGGAAAAGAACTCGAACTGCTCATTATAGGTATCCTCTTCACACGTTTTACGGCTCCCAATGGATGCCTTGTGAAATTCTAATGAATTTAGGCTTTTGAATCACTCCATATGACCTTATAATGAAGGAGATATGTAGGTTTTAAGATTTGCAAATAGTGCAGATTTTAATACGCCCTCAGGGGCAATTTCGTCATTAACCTGAAAATCTGGGCAACCTTAGAAAAATGGCCATAAAATCCTCATACGATGTCCAAATTCAATGATTCTTTTTGCTACAGGTCTGTAATTACGATACGGATCTAATACTTCATTCAAAACAGTAATCGAAGCTCATTTATTCAATATGATATCATTTATGCTTGAAGAAACGATGTTGAAGCATAAGAAAACGAGCATAACGCAACCCAAACATATCCGAAACATGTCAAACGGCGTCCATTTTTTACCAAAATTTACATGAAGTGCTTAAACAATATATAAGACTTGTACCAGGCGTCAAAATAAAAATACGAGCCCGATACCATGGTCTTTTAATCAATTTTCCTTTCCATTTTCATTAATAATTTCAGAAAAACAATTTCACAGAAAAATTCATATCTTGGGCTCTAGACCTCGGAATTTGACTTCGGACGCATGCTCGAGACCCATATTTTCCTACGTACCTTCCGGGACCGTCCGATCTTGGGTCTGGGTCCATTTACCAAAAATGTTGACCGAAGTCAACTATATCAATATTAATATCAAATTTTTTCAAATATTCCATAGAATTCCAATACTCTAACACAAAAAATTTCTGGCTAAGTGCCCGGACTATGCACATAAATCAAGGCAATATAAAATAAGGTTGTCAAAGCCTCGGAAGCGCGAAACAGATGAGGAAAGCGGGTGATGACCCTTTGGGTCGTCACAAGAATACATCGGAATCATCTTTGGTAGCCGAGGTAAATGCACGGCAATATGAAGATCCTATCTTACTACGATTGAGAGAGACCATTCAACAGTGTAAAATTACGGCTTTTGAGATCGAAGGAGATGGGGCACTGAGATACCAGGGCCGATTATGTGTGCCGAATGTGGCAGGGTTGCGAGAAAAGATTATGAATGAAATTCATCAATCCCGATATTCCATCCATCCTGGCTCAACAAAGATGTATCATGATGTCAAGGAGCAGTATTGGTGGGATAACATGAAAAAGTCTATTGCAGAATTTGTAGCCCAGTGTCCCAATTGTCAACAAGTAAAGATGGAACATCAGAAACTCGGTGGATTGCTTCAGAATATGGAGATTCCGACCTGGAAATGGGAGGTGATTAATATGTACTTCGTTATTAGATTACCTCGATATTATCATAAGTTTGACTCTATCTAGGTGATAGTTGATCGACTTACAAAATATGCTAATTTTTTGCCAGTTAAGACAACTTACTCGGCTGAAGATTATGCAAAGTTGTATATCAAGGAGATTGTTAGGCTTCATGGTGTGCGGGTATCTACTATATCAGATCAAGGAGCTCAATTTACGGCTAAATTTTGGAGGTCTATTCAGAAAGGTTTAGGCACACAGGTGAATCTCAGTACTGCATTTCATCCGCAGACTGACGGACAGGTTGAACGTACCATTCAGACATAGGAAGATATGCTACAAGCATGTGTTCTAGATTTTAAGAGAAATTGGGATGACCATCTTCCACTCATAGAATTTGCTTACAATAATAGCTACCATTCTAGTATTAAAATGGCCCCATATGTGGCACTATATGGGAGGACATGTAGATCAACAGTTGGATGGTTCGAAGTCAGTGAAACAGAATTATATGGGCAAGATTTGATTCACCAAGCCATTGAGAAGGTTAAAGAGATACAGGAACTATTGAGGACGGCACAAAGCAGGCAAAAGTCTTATTCTGATGTCTGACGTCGTGATCTAGAGTTTGTGGGTTTTCCTGAGGATCTCACCAAAGAAGGGTGTTATGCATTTTGGGAAGAAAGGTAAGCTGAGTCCAAGGTATATCGGTCAGTATAAAATTCTTCAACGAATTGGACAAGTTGCTTATGAGTTAGAATTTCCATCCGAATTAGAATTTGTCCACCCGGTATTTCATTTATCTATGTTGAGAAAATGTATTGGAGACCCTTCTCGATTTGTCCCTATCAAAGATGTTCAAGTTATAGAGGATCTATCATATGAAGAAGTGCCAGTGGCTATATTAGATCGACAAGTCCGCAAGCTGAGAACAAAAGATGTAGCTTCCGTCAAAGTATTGTGGAGGAACAAGAATATGAAAGAAATGACATGGGAAGCGGAAGAAGAGATGAACTCTAAATACCCTTACTTATTCTAGAATGATGATAACAAGGATGTTGGTGGAACACAAGATACATTGTAAAGGTGAAACGGCTTTATGAGGTAAGCAATAACTTGAGAACACTCTTCCTTAATACAAAATGGTGATATGTAAATAATGTCCATGTCCATAATGCTTTGTGTAGCCTTGTGAGGCCATACTTTGAGCTTCACTGCTTGCAAATTTTGCTAGTGACCATTTTATAGGGGAAAATTGACCAAAAATTTCCGGTGGAATCCACGATGATTTGGACTCCCCACAAACCCTTACATTCGAGGACGAATGTTCCTAAGGGGGGAGGGTGTTACAACCCATATCCATACACGTTAGTTCATTCCATATGTTAGTAAACACAAATCCAAGAAGGAATTATCCTTGAGATGATAAGAAGTCAATCCGATTGATCTTAGGTGATACAAGGGTGCATAAGGGTGATTAACAAGTATTAGAAGTTAAACGAATCAAGGATGCTGTAACTCGTACTTTTGGGTGAACCTATAGATGCTTAATATACTCAGGAGGTCATGTTTGAAGGTATTTGAATCATATAATATATGTATCATAAGTCTCGAAGTCAAACGAGTTATGAAACAAAAGTTGACAAAAGTTGTCGCAACTTAGGTTCATAGTTTTACTTAAACTTTAGGTCAAATGTTACTAAGCTTTTCTCCAAATTTACTTAGAATTGTGGAGTGATATAACCACCAAATTGAATATCTATGAGTCTAGTTTCTAAGGCATTAAACTGTTCGTCGATACAATTTCGGAGAAGAGAGATATTCGCATTTTTGCAAGACTACGCCAAGTACCTCTCTATGGGGCCCACTTAGGCGGTTTAAGACATTTGGATCTATATCGGACTCCTCCAACCCGTTTTAAGTCATTTATTTTCACTATATTGATACCTTAGAGCCCTAATAACATCCTCTCAAGGTTCTCTCAAGGTTCAAGACCCAAACAAAGGGCAAACAACCCAAATCAAGTGTCGGGAATCACGTGGCGCTAATAAGTCTCTTGTTCTTCTTGTTGTTGCTCATTTTTGTATTTTACAGCTCGTGTGGTGGGTTGTTTTAAAGGGTTTATGTTCTGTAAATACTCCCTCGAGTTCTTAATATCAACCCTAGGTGATTTCAAGCCTTCTAAAGTGATTCTAGTGCCGAAAAAATACTAATTGATTGCTAGCTTCGCTTCCTTGTTGTTGTGGCAGAATTGGAGGGATATTTCGTGGAGAATTAAGGTCAAATTGGAGTTGTTCTTTCTGTATTAAGGTAATGAACCTCTTAATCTTAATCTGTATGTATTTAAAATTATCCAAGTTGCGGCTAAGTCATTGAAGCTAGAACTTGTGAAATATATATCGAAAGGCTTGGTAGTAATGTTATCGGTTGGTGGACTGTTTTGGGATGTGCAATATGATTAACATTGATGTTGTTTGGCTGTTTGGTGATTGTTTTTACATTTGGGAATTCATATAAATAGGGGAGGTGCTGTCCATTTCATCACAAAATAGGTTGTGGTTGGTACATAATAGTTGCGACGCTTAAACATTAACGATAGTGTCATTTCTCCTATTGTAGACTAAGGAGTTGTGACATTTGCATAGCTTGAGGTTGGGGCAGTATATACAAGGTATGTGAGGCTATCCCTTTCCTTCTTTTGCACGACTCAGATTGTACATAATGTAATGAACGAGCTTCCAAAGATACTCTACTCTTAGAAGCTAGCAGTACTTACATTGTTTCCCCTCTTATGGAACGATTGATGTTCATGTTGCTTCTCTTATTCTTATGTTATCAATCTTGTTGGTACTTCCTGATTCCTATAAGGTTCATAGTGAAGAGTTAGTCCTAATAAGGTGTACATAGGATACCGACCTTACGTCACTCCGAAAGGTCTACAAGGTGTTTCCATGAGTCGAGCATGCATTATATATATGTATCTATTTTACTCTACCGAGCCATGCTATAGTCGGCCGGGTACGACACCTATTATGCAACCACTGATCAGTTGGGTTTTACCGATCTCCACGTGGCTGTGTACGATTCTACCGAGCCTTATAATGGCCGGGTACGTTTTTACCGAGCCTATTACGGTCGGGCACGATATGATGATGATGATGCCCACAAAGGCGTATGTTTTAAAAGATTATGTATTTATACATATGTATCATGTATTTCATGTCAGTAGCCCTCAGAGGTACTCAGATGTTACAGGTTGTATATTCTCTATCCCTGCTCACATTGCTGTTCATATTTATGGTTCTCTGCCTTACATACTCAGTACTTTATTTGTACCGACGTCCTTTTATTTGTGGACGCTGCATGTCGTGCTGCAGGTCCTGATAGACAAGCAGGTGCAGCTCCACCATCACAGTAGGTTGTCCAGTTCGGCGGTGATTGGCGAAATCCCTTCTCGGACTTGCCTTGGTCTTGGTATGCATTTTTGTTATAGACATTATGGGTATGTCGGGGCCCTGTTTCGGCTATGTTGCAGCACTTATGTTCCTTTAGAGGCTCATAGACAAGTGTCGACTCATGTATAGTTTGGTATGCCTTGTCGGCTGGTGTTTTTTGTTGTATAGTCTTTCATTTTAGCATGGTAGCTTGTACCATATGTATATAGTTTCTTGATTGTCCGGTCATCCCATGTTATGTAGGTTCATGCCATCATATTTTATTGTTGGTTGTCCATGATCCATGTCTACCATTTATATTACTCTCGTCAGCCCTAAAAGATAATAAAGAAGGTTAGATAAAATGTACGTTTGTGCTTGACAAGTATGGTTGGGTGCTAGTCATGGTCCTATAGTTTGGGTCGTGACAAACTTGGTATCAGAGCAAGTCTATCCTACGGATTGTCTATGAGCCATGTCTATTAGAGTCTTGATTATGGATGTGCAGCGTGCCATATTTATAATCAGGAGTCTACATGACATCTAGGGTTGTTACCTTCTTCCTGAATCTAGATCGTGCATAGAGTTGAGTCGGAAGTGTTCGTCTCTAATATTCACCTTGTTTTCTTTCAGCGATGCCTTCGACTAGGAAACAAACAATTAGTAGACGGCTTGATACAGCTGCGGGAGAGGGTACCAGTCAGGTGCCCCAAGCCAGAGCAGGCCAAAGTGAGGCTCAAAGTGAGATTTCATCTCATACCTCATCTACTCCGTCTCCTCCAGAGGATATTAGGAGGCACCCAGCACCTCCAGCTCCTCTGTCTAGCACTACAGACCAGCATATGCAGAATGCTTTGCAGTTATTGACTAGCTTGGTAGCTGCTCAGGCTTAGAGGCAGAATATAGGTGCTGCTGATAAACCAGTTAGTACAAGAGTACGTGATTTTATTAATTTAGACCCTCCAGTGTTTACCGGATCAGACCCCAAGGAGGATCCGCAGACTTTTATTGACCAGGTTCATCGTACACTATGTGTTATGCATGTTAGTGATACAGAGGCAGTAGAGTTGGCTTCTTATCGGCTACGGGATTTAGCGGTTCTCTGGTATGATAGTTGGGAGAGATCCAGGGGTCCGAACGCTCCTCCAGCTGTGTGGAAGGATTTTTCTGAGGCCTTTCTTCGTCACTATTTGCCAGTTGAGATACGACGAGCTAGAGCTGATAAGTTTTTGAACCTTAGACAAGGTAATATGAGTGTGCGAGAATATAGTATGGAGTTTGATTCTTTAGCAAGGTATGCTCCCCATATGGTGGCCGAGATGAGTGATAGGGTGCATTTGTTCGTGAACGGGTTGGGACCCCATCTGATTAATGAGTGTATGACAGCCTCCTTGGTAGAAGGCATGGATATTTCTCGTATTCAAGCTTATGCCCAGACCTTAGAGGATCGTAAGCGCCAGCAGAGGGCAGATAGGGAGCACGATAGGGGCCAGCATAAAAGGGCGAGATTGACAAGGTATTTTGATGACTTCAGAGGCAGCGCCAGGACCCAGTCTTCGAGGAGTTCGGCGCCATATGTAGCTAGTGCTCCTCCACAGTTTCATAGGCCTCGATATGATTGATCCTATTCTAGTCTAGGTCAGAGTTCGCAGGCATCTGGATCGTAACATCACAGGGATACTAGTCAGACGAAACCCCCAACACCACGTTGTGATCAGTGCGGCGAGGCCCACTTTGGACTGTGCCGTCGAGGTTCTGATGCGTGTTATTCTTGCGGACAGCCTTGGCCATATGATGTGGGATTGTCCTAACAGGGTAGGTGATGGTATGGCTCAGCCGACTAGATCTGTGTATGGTTCTTCCTCATTAGTTCAACCTCCAGCATGGGGTTTTCAGCAGTCGACAAGTCGTGGTAGAGGTAGAGGTGCAGGGCCGAGTTCGAGTGGTACTCAAAATCAAACCTATGCTCTAGTAGGTCGACAGGATCTCGAGTCATCTCCGGATGTTGTTACAGGTATATTGTCTGTGTTTTCTTATGATGTATATGCGTTGATTGATCCGGGATCTACATTATCATATCTTACACCCTTTGTGGTTAATAAGTTTGGCATTGAACCTGAATTGATAAGTAAACCCCTTGCGGTATCTACTCCAATAGGAGATTCTGTGATTTCTAGAAGGGTATATAGAGGTTGCACTGTGATGATTTGTAGTCGTCAAACCTCGGCAAATTTATTTGAGTTAGAAATGGTTGATTTTGATGTGATACTGGGAATGGACTGGTTGGCCTCATTCTATGCAAATGTTGACTGTCGTATGAAGATGGTTAGGTTTCAATTTCCTGGTGAACCCGTCATTGAATGGAAAGGGAACATTGCAACATCGAAAGGTAGGTTTATTTCACATCTTAAGGCAAGGAAAATGATCTCAAAAGGTTACATTTATCATCTTGTTCGCGTCAAGGATGCGGAGGCGAAGCTGCCTACTCTACAATCTATCCCCATGGTCAATGAATTTCCATATGTTTTCCCGAATGAACTCCCAGACCTTCCTCCAGAAAAGGGAGATTGAGTTTAGCATTGATGTGTTGCCTGACACTCAACCGATCTCTATCCCTCCATATAGAATGGCCCCGGTAGAGCTGCGAGAGTTGAAGGCGCAGTTAAAGGACTTGCTGGATAAGGGCTTCATTAGGCCTAGCACTTCACCTTGGGGTGCGCCATTCCTATTCGTGCGGAAGAAAGATGGGTCATTACGGATGTGTATCGACTATCGGCAGTTGAATAAGTTTACTATAAAGAACAAATATCCACTTCCAAGAATTGACGACCTGTTTGACCAACTCCAGGGTGCCAAGTATTTCTCCAAGATTGACTTACGTTCAGGGTATCATCAGGTGAGGGTTAAGGAGAAGTATATTCCAAAGACGGCCTTTCGAACAAGATATGGGCACTTTGAGTTCTTGGTGATGTCGTTCGGGCTAACAAATGCCCCAGCAGCTTTTATGGATCTCATGAATACTATATTCAGGCCCTATCTTGATGTGTTCGTGATTGTATTCATTGATGACATTCTGGTGTATTCTCGTTCGGAGGAGGAACATGCGAGCCACTTGCGGATAGTATTACAGATGCTTCAGGATCGTAAATTATATGCTAAGCTCGCCAAATGTGAATTCTGGCTGAACTCGGTAGCATTCCTTGGCCATGTGATATCTAACGAGGGTATTAGTGTCGACACTCAGAAGATTGATGCAGTAAAGAATTGGTCGAGACCTATAACACCATCAAAAGTTCGTAGCTTCCTGGGGCTAGCAGGATATTATAGGCGGTTTGTAGAAGGGTTTTCCTCTATATCAATACCATTGACTAATTTAACACAGAAAGTTACCATGTTCTAGTGGTCTAACACTTGTGAATGTAGTTTTCAGGAGCTGAAGGATCGATTGACATCCGCACCGGTGCTCACTCTCCCTAAAGGAACAGAAGGATATGCGGTATATTGTGATGCCTCAGGTATAGGTTTGGGGTGCGTGTTGATGCAGCATGGGAAGATGATTTCATATGCATCAAGACAATTGAAGAAGCATGAAAAGAATTATCCAACCCATGATTTGGAATTGGCTGCAATAATATATGCTTTGAAGATATGGCGGAACTACTTATACGGTGTCCATGTTGACATCTACACAGATCACAAGAGTCTACAATACATCTTCAAGCAGAAAGAGTTGAATTTGAGGCAGCGTAGGTGGCTTGAATTACTGAAAGACTACGATGCCAAGATATTGTATCATCCCGGTAAAGCCAATGTTGTGGCAGATGCTCTCAGCCGTAAGTCAATGGGAAGCTTAGTACATATTGATGCAGGTAGATGGGGGTTGACTAAAGAGCTTCATCAGCGAGCCAATATGAGAATCAGATTGTTAGACTCTGATGACGGAAGTGTTACTGTACAGAATTGTCACAACTCGGATTTACCACACCATCGGGATTGTGATGGCGCCTACTCGTGGTAGCTAGGAAAGCCAACTCATTCACATTTGCACTGTTCATACTATCATTTTTGTTCTCATATTTAATAGCAAGAAACAATTACTCAAATTGTTAAATGCGGAAGTCTTTCGAATAAGAGGTGAATAATAATAATGTAAAACAACAGTCATAACCCTCTACCCAAGATATGGAGTCGCCAACTCACGAACTACTAAGGAATAACTACACATAATGGTCTGAAAGAAAATAATGAACAACCGTCTGTCTCGGAACAATGAGACCACAGCAATAAACAAAATAAATAGAAGATACGCCGGGCCTGCGGACGCCTGCAAGCTACCTCGGTCTCGGAAGCACGGAAATCCCACAAGTACTCTACTGCTGGTGCTGCTCCTGCTTGGAACCTGGACCCGTGCAAAAACACACAGAAGTGCAGTATCAGCACAATCCGACACCATGTGTTGGTAAGTGCCTGGCCTATCCCGGTAAAGTAGTGACAAGCCTAGGACTAGACACTCGCATAAACCTGTGCATTTCTATATAATGTATATACCACAAATAACAGAATTATCGATTAATACAACTAACAAAAGAGGTATCATGTTGGGGGAACACAATCAGCAACATATAATAAATCAGTAAAGAGAATCAGAGTGTAATAAAAATAGCTATCACCAAAACAAGAAATTTAATAGTTGCACGGCATCACCCTTCGTACTTGTACTCTCTTCCTCACCAAATAATCAAATAAAAGTGCACGACATCAACCTTCGTGCTTTTACTCTCATCCTCACCAAATAAGCAAATAAAAGTGCACGGCATCACCCTTCGTGCTTTTACTCTCATCCTCACATCCATGGCACGGCATGATCCTTTGTGCATGGTTTAAATAACAACGGCACGGAATGTTCCTTCGTGCATAATCAGTAAAACAAGGCACGACATGATCCTTCGTGCATAATCAGTAAAACAAGGCACGGCATGATCCTTCGTGCATAATCAGTAAAGCAATGCACGACATGATACTTCGTGCAAACATAAGTAAAAATGGCACGGCATCACCCTTCGTGCATTATCACTCTTCCTCACCCAAATAACAATCACAGTTAAGGGCAAAAGAATGAAACAAATAATATGAACCGTCCCGGCAAGGGAAACAATAATCATCATAGTAAAGTCCCGGCAAGGGAAACAATAAACAACTTCGCACTAAAGTCCCGACAAGGGAAATAATAATCAACTTCACAATAAAGTCCCGGCAAGGGAAACAATAATCAACTTCACAATAAAGTCCCGGCAAGAGAAACAATAATCAACTTCACAATATATGTCAACAAACGACTCACGGTCATGCTAGACGCCATTGTATAGATGCTCATCACCACAGCCTATACACCGCACTCGATCACATAGCAATTAGCACATTCAATCTTATTCCCTCAAGCTAGGATAGATCAAACACTTACCTCGACGGCTTATAGTCCACTCAATCCTCAAGCAATACTTTACCTTTCGAATTTGGCTCCAAATCAATCGTATCTATACACAATTTATTTAATATCATCAATTCTACTCAACAAACCAACCCAATTGCCTAATCAAAGTATTTTTAACATGCTGTCCAAAAATTGTAAAATCGACCCCGAGTTCGCTTGGTCAAAAAAATTCCGAAAATTATACCAATGGATTCCTCGTCTCGCCACGAGTCCGTACATATAAAGAACACAAAAATTGGAGTCCGTTTGACCCCTTAAATCGATCCCTAAAAGTCTCATAATTTCGGGCCCCAAAATCCTATTTTTCTGCTATTTTCATGAATTAAAGAATGGTATTATGGTTTATAATCACCCATAAACGAGTTTTAATAATTAAATCACTTACCTCTGTGATACTCACTGATTTTCTCTTTTAAAGATCGCCTCAGAACCTTCTTCCCGTTCAAAAATTGGAAAAGAACTCGAACTGCTCATTATAGGTACATTGTTCACGCGTTTTACTGTTCACAATGGATTCCTTGTGAAATTATAATGAACATAGGCTTTTGAATCACGCCATTTGACCTTATAATGAAGGAGATATGTAGGTTTTAAAATTTGTAAATAGTGCAGGTTTTTAATACGCCGTCATGGGCAATTTCGTCATTAACCTTAAAATCTGGGCAACGTTAGAAAAATGGCCATAAAATCCTCATACGATGTCCAAATTCGATGATTCTTTTTGCTACAGGTCTGTAATTACGATACGGATCTAATACTTCATTCAAAACAGTAATCGAAGCTCATTTATTCCATATAATATCATTTATGCTTGAAGAAACGATGTCGAAGCATAAGAAAACGAGCATAACGCAACCCAAACATATCCGAAACACGTCAAACAACGTCCATTATTTACCAAACTTTACATGAAGTGCTTAAACAATATATAAGACTTGTACCGGGCATTGAAATAAAAATATGAGCCCGATACCATGGTCTTTTAATCAATTTTCCTTTCCATTTCCATTAACAATTTCACAGAAAAATTCATATCTTGGGCTCTAGGCCTCGAAATTCGACTCCGGACGCATGCTCGAGTCCCATATTTTCCTACGGACCTTCCGGGACCGTCCGATCTAGGTTCTGGGTCCGTTTACCATAAATGTTGACCGAAGTCAACTATATCAATATTAATATCAAATTTCTTCAAAATTTCCATAGAATTCACATACTCTAACACAAAATTTTCCGGCTAAGTGCCCGGACTACGCACATAAATCAAGGCAATATAAAATAAGGTTGTCAAAGCCTCGGAAGCGCGAAACAGATGAGGAAAGCAGGTGATGACCCTTTGGGTCGTCACATCCTCCATCTCTAAAACAAACCTTCGTCCACGAACGGACAAGAGAAGGAAGTACCTGAGTCGGGGAACAATTGTGGGTAACGGCTCCGCATATCAGACTCGGACTCCCAGGTCGATGCCTCAGGAGGCTGACCCCTCCACTGGACACGCACGGAAGGAAAACTCTTCGACCTCAACTATCGAACCTGTCGGTCTAGAATTGCCACCGGCTCCTCTTCGTAAGATAGATCCTTGTCCAATTGGATAGTACTGAAGTCTAACACATATGTAGGATCGCCGTGGTATCTCCGAAGCATAGATACATGAAAAACTGGGTGCACGACTGTTAAGCTAGGTGGCAGTGCAAGTCTGTAAGCCACCTCTCCCACTCGGTCCAAAATCTCAAATGGACCAATATACCTAAGGCTAAGCTTGCCCTTCTTTCCGAACCTCATCACGCCCTTCATAGGCAATACCCAGAGCAATACCCGCTCACCAACCGTGAAATCCACATCTTAGACCTTATGATCCGCATAAGTCTTCTACCTGGACTGAGCTGAACACAACCTCTCCTGGATAGTCTTGACCTTGTCTAAGGCCTCCTGACCTAGGTTTGTACCCGACAACCGAGCCTCTCCCGGCTCAAACCATCCGACTGGAGACCAACATTGCCTACTATACAACGCCTCATATGGAGCCATCTGAATGCTAGACCGGTAGTTGTTGTTGTAGGTGAACTCTGCTAATGGCAGAAACTAGTCCCAAGAGCCCCAAAATCAGTGACGCAAGCTCAGAGCAAGTCCTCTAGAATTTGAATAGTTCTCTCAGACTGACCGTCCTTCTGAGGATGAAATGCTGTACTCAACTAAAACTGGGTGCCCAACACCTACTGGACCGCTCTCCAGAAGCGCGAGGTAAACTGCCTACCCCGATCTTAGATAATACACATTGTCACCCCATGAAGGCGAACAATCTCCCGGATGTAAATCTCTGCTAACTTCCGATGAGTAAGAGACAGATACTGGAATGAAATGTGCTGACTTGGTCAGCCAATCAACAATGACCCCGATAGCATCAAATTTCCTCTGAGTCAAAAGGAGTCCAGTAACGAAGTCCCTTGTAATCCTCTCCCATTCCACTCGGGAATTTCAATTCTTTGGAATACACCACCAGGCCTCTGATGTTCCTATTTGACCTGCTGACAATTCAAACACCGAGCGACATATGCAACAATGTCCTTTTTCATCCTACACCACCAATAATGTTTCCGTAAGTCCTGATACATCTTCGCGGTGCCCGGGTGAATAGAATACCGTGAATTGTGGGCCTCCGCTAGGATCAACTCTCGAATCCTCTAAACATTGGGCACACAAACTCACCCCCGCAATCTTAATACTCTGTCATCATCTAGAGTTACCTTCGTGGCACCTCTCCGCTATACAGTATCTCTAAGGTCATACAAATGAGGATCATCAAGCTGCCTCTCACGGATACGCTCTAATAGAGAAGAACGAGCAACCGTTCAAGCCAACACTCTACTAGGCTCAGAAATATCTAATCTCATAACTCGGTTGGCTAAGGCTTAAACATCTAAGCAAGCGGTCTCGGGCTGATCGGAATAAAAGCAAGACTACCCATGCCGGCAGACTTTCTACTCAATGCACCAACCACCACAGTGCCCTTACCTTGGTGATATAAGATAGTAACATCATAGTCCTTCAACCCTAACCATTTCCTCTGTCGCACATTCACTCCTTTTGCTTGAATGAATACTAAAGACTTTTGTGATCAATTTACACCTTGGACGCCACACCATATAAATAATGCTTCCAGATTTTTAAGGCATGAACCACTACTTCCAGCTCGAGATCATGAACCAGATAATTCTTCTCATGGATTTTCAACTGTCTCGAAGCATAAGCAATAACTTTGCCATCCTGCATCAATACCGCTCCAAGCTCAGTACGGGATGCATCACAGTAAACTATGTAAGGCCCTGAACCCGTAGGTAATATCAACACTGGTGCCGTAGTCAAAGCTGTCTTGAGCTTCTGAAAGCTCGCCTCACACTCATCTGACCACTTGAACTGGGCACCCTTCTGGGTCAACTCGACGGTAATAGCTTGCTAACCCCAAGAAACTCGGAATCTCTGTGGCTGATGTTAGTCTAGGCCAGTCCTTGACTGCCTTTATCTTCCTTGGATCAACCTCTATACCTTCTGCCGTTACAACATGACCCAGGAATGCAATGTTACTTAACCAGAACTCACACTTTTGAAATATTTGCATATAGCTGACTATTTTTCAGAGTCCGGAGAGCCACTCTGAGATGTTGCGCATGCTCTTCCTGACTGCGGGAGCATATCAATACGTTATCCATGGGTACTATCACGAGCTAGTCTAACTAAGGCATGAACACTTCGTACTTATACACATAACCATGATTTTGGCCATAAGAGTTGTCCCTAAATTACAACATTGCCAATTAACTACGTGTTATCAAATACCTTATTCCAAAGCTCCTACATTACTAAGAATGAGGTGTGGAGACCTCGTGATTACATTTTCGAATTAATGAGTCCCATTTATCTACACCTGGGTGCTCGTCTCAAAGGCTAAACTCAACGGTTTCAAAATAGAAATGGCTAGATATGAATAGAAACTATAGAAAATTTGTCAAATAGTCCTAACGGGCATGACTCTCATTTACAAATGTAATACAAAAATATTAATTTCATGCAAGAAGAATTTTAAACACAGAAACTCTCACCACCAGGACCTTGTCCTCGTATGATGTCCACCGCAGCTTGAAGCTCGGTTTAGAAATATTTCACATTATGCAAATATTTGAGGATCTCATCCTCAACTCTAAATCACAAGTACTTGCACATATCATCTGACATTTTTTTTTCATTTCCATTCTTTCTTCCTTTCAATAATTGTCCATCAAATAAAATCACGACATAAAATGAGCCCTCATAATGATGGAGCATACAATTAACGGTTAAAATTAGTTATTCCAAGAAGTATATCAAAACTCACTGTAATAAGTAATATAAAGTCACTCTTAGCCTCATGGCTATTTTAGTGACTAACACCTAATAATAGGGATGTCTATCCTCATGTAATATCCCAACGTGAGTATTTCCATAAGCAGATTCGATGATTACGATGCTCACTCATGAGTGGAGCATATTAAAAGGACTCGCCTAAATGTTTCTTTCAACAGCCAAATCTAATTAAGGAAAAATTATTCTTTTTATAACAATCTGAATTGTACATGTGATGACACCGTCTGGTGTAGTGACCTCCCTTATACCATGAAATTTTATATCAATGGTTGGGTCTCCACCTCTAGGATTCTCACCTCCACCTCTAACATCCTGACCTCTACCTCTGGCCGGTCATGTAAGATAAGTATTGACTGTAATGGAGCACGTAGCTTGAGTGCTTTCCTAAATTACATATGTCCAACATTTAACATTCACAACAATTCCTTTAAGGATCAGTTAACTTATTGCACATGACAATATATTCGGACACTGGCATAGTGACCTGGTACAACCGTTTAGATCGCATATACTATGTATTGTAGAGAATCTGGGAGGTGACGTCTTTTGAACATTTTCTTAAAATAGCATTTAGTAAGTAGTGTTGCATTGGCCGGCTTTCCCTCTTCGTAGGCTTGTCACAAACATCGACGGCCATTTTCCTCTTTTGCTATGTTGGCTTAACACTGCTGAGCTACCCCATTTACTCATATATTCTTCGTTATTCTCTGGGGGCGATTCTTACCCCATGCAAGGAACCAACCTTAAATATGTATAAATTATTTGGAGGACCTTTCCATACCATATAAATACATTCCAATAATTCACAATATTTGTCCTTCACAACTCCAATAAATCAACCATACGTCAAGGTCCGTTGAAACCCCACACGATTTATTAGGTGATCTCCTAATATAATTGCATCTTCCGTTGAAACCGTAACTGGTATGGTAAATACATTACCTTCCCACTACTTCTGTTTGCCCTCTGAAGTACATTGAAATTAACCCCCTTGCATTTGACTATTCCCACATTCTGTAATTCCTCACAACAGCGGTCAAGCACAATCCCGTGGGTTCTCAAAAGATGCACCGCTGAAGGTGGTAACGAAGAGTTTGGTGAAACCTATCCGACCTTTGTAAGACTTTTGAAGGCGTAGTTGATGTATCACCAGCATGTGCCATTGTCCAGCTGAAGAAGCGGTACGTGACTTTGCCATTCATGGGAAGACAAGAGGAGAAATTCAACTTAACATTTAAGGAACGAATTCGCACGATACGAAAGAACAATGAGAGACTTTTCCTAACTCAATAGACTCTGGAGGACAAGTACAGACGTCTCCATACCTACCCCTCAATCTCTACTAAGCTTGTTCGTGAGTGGTGAGACCTATGTAACCTAGAGCTCTGATATCAACTTGTCACAACCCGGATTTACCCTACCATCGGGATCCTGATGGCGCCTACTCGTGGTAGCTAGGCAAGCCAACTCATTCACATTGTCATGTTCATACCATCATTTTTGTTCTCATATTTAATAGCAAGAAATAATTACTCAAATTGTTAAACGTGGAAGTCTTTCGAATAAGAGGTGAATAATAATAATGTAAAACAACTGACATAATCCTCTACCCAAGATGTGGAGTCACCAACTCACGAACTACTAAGGAATAACTACACATAATGGTAGGAAAGAAAATAATGAACAACCGTCTGTCTCGGAAAAATGTGACCACAACAATAACAAAATAAATAGAAGAGACGCTGGGCCTGCGGACGCCTGCAAGATACCACGGTCTCGGAAGCACATAAATCCCACTAATACTCTACTGCTGCTGCTCCTGCTCAAAACCTGGACCTGTGCAAAGATGCACAGAAGTGCAGTATCAGCACAATCCGACCCCATGTGCTGGTAAGTGCCTGGCCTATCCCGGCGAAGTAGTGACAAGCCTAGGACCAGACACTCACATAAACCTGTGCATTTCTATATAATGTATATACCACAAAATAACAGAATTATCGATTAATACAACTAACAAAAGAGGTATCATGCTGGGGGAACACAATCAGCAACATATAATAAATCAGTAAAGAGAATCAGAGTGTAATAAAAATAGCTATCACCAAAACAAGAAATTTAATAGTTGCACGGCATCACCCTTCGTTCTTTTACTCTCTACCTCACCAAATAATCAAATAAAAGTTCACGACATCACCCTTCATGCTTTTACTCTCATCCTCACCAAATAAGCAAATAAAAGTGCATGGCATCACCCTTCGTGCTTTTACTCACATCCATGGCACGGCATGATCCTTATCAAACACTTATCCCGACGGCTTATAGTCCACTCAATCCTTAAGCAATACTTTTCATTTCAAATTTGGCTCCCAATCAATCATATCTATACATAATTTATTTAATATCATCAATTCTACTCAACAAACCAACCCAATTGCCTAATCAAAGTATTTATAACATGCTGTCCAAAAATTGTAAAATCGACCCCGGGTCCGCTTGGTCAAAAAATTCCAAAAATTATACCAATGGATTCCTCGTCTCGCCACGAGTCCGTACATATAAAGAACACCAAAATAGGAGTCCGTTTGACCCCTTAAATCGACCCCTAAAGGTCTCAAAATTCCAGGCCCCAAAATCCTATTTTTCTGCTATTTTCATGAATTAAAGAATGGGATTGTGGCTTATAATCACCCATAAACGAGTTTTAATAATAAAATTACTTACCTCTGTGATACCCACTGATTTTCTCTATAAAGATCGCCTCAGAACCTTTTTCCCGTTCATAAATTGGAAAAGAACTCGAACTGCTCATTATAGGTATATTGTTCACGCGTTTACTGCTCCCAATGGATTCCTTGTAACATTCTAATGAATTTAGGCATTTGAATCACTCTATTTGACCTTATAATGAAGGAGATATGTAGGTTTTAAGATTTGCAAATAGTGCAGGTTTTTAATACGCCGTCAGGGGCAATTTCGTCATTAACCTGAAAATCTGGGCAACCTTAGTAAAATAGCCATAAAATCCTCATACGATGTCCAAATTCGATGATTCTTTTTGCTACGGGTCCGTAATTACGATACGGATCTAATTCTTCATTCAAAACAGTAATCGAAGCTCATTTATTCAATATAATATCATTTATGCTTGAAGAAACGATGTCGAAGCATAAGAAAACGAGCATAACGCAACCCAAACATATCCGAAACACGTCAAACAACATCCATTATTTACCAATCTTTACATGAAGTGCTTAAACAATATATAAGACTTGTACCGGGCATTGAAATAAAAATCCGAGCCCGATACCATGGTCTTTTAATCAATTTTCCTTTCCATTTCCATTAATAATTTCACAGAAAAATTCATATCTTGGGCTCTAGGCCTCGAAATTCGACTCCGGACGCATGCCCAAGTCCCATATTTTCCTACGGACCTTCCGGGACCGTCCGATCTCGGGTCCGGGTCCGTTTACCAAAAATGTTGACCGAAGTCAACTATATCAATATTAATATCAAATTTCTTCAAATTTTCCATAGAATTCACATACTCTAGCACAAAAAATTTCCGGCTAAGTGCCCGGACTACGCACATAAATCAAGGCAATATAAAATAAGGTTATCAAAGCCTCGGAAGCGCGAAACAGATGAGGAAAGCAGGTGATGACCCTTTGGGTCATTACAAGAATACATCAGAATCATCGTTGGTAGCCGAGGTAAAAGCACGACAATATGAAGATCCTATCTTACTACGATTGAGAGAGAACATTTAGTAGTGTAACATTACGGCTTTTGAGATCGGAGGAGATGAGGCACTGAGATACCAGGGCTGATTATGTGTGCAGAATGTGGCAGGGTTGCGAGAAAAGATTATGAATGAAATTAATCAATCCCGATATTCCATCCATCCTGGCTCAACAAAGATGTATCATGATGTCAAGGAGCAGTATTGGTGGGATAACATGAAAAAGTCTATTGCGGAATTTGTAGCCCAGTGTCCCAATTGTCAACAAGTAAAGATAGAACATCAGAAACCCGGTGGATTGCTTCAAAATATGGAGATTGCGACCTGGAAATAGGAGGTGATTAATATGGACTTCGTTATTGGATTACCTCGATCTTATCATAAGTTTGACTCTATCTGGGTGATAGTTGATCGACTTACAAAATGTGCTCATTTTTTGCCAGTTAAGATAACTTACTCGGCTGAAGATTATGCAAAGTTGTATATCAAGGAGATTGTCAGGCTTCATGGTGTGCCGGTATCTATTATATCAGATCGAGGAGATCAATTTACGTCTAACTTTTGGAGGTATATTCAGAAAGGTTTAGGCACACAGGTGAATCTTAGCACTGCATTTCATCCACAGACTGACGGACAGGCTGAACATACCATTTAGACATTGGAAGATATGCTACGAGCATGTGTTTTAGATTTTAAGGGAAATTGGTATGACCATCTTCCACTCATAGAATTTGCCTACAATAATAGCTACCATTCCAATATTAAAATGGCCTCATATGAGGCACTATATGGGAGGAGATGTAGATCACCAGTTGGATGGTTCGAAGTCGGTGAAACAGAATTATATGGGTCAGATTTGATTCACCAAGCCATTGAGAAGGTGAAAGTGATACAGGAACGATTGAGGACGGCACAAAGCAGGCAAAAGTCTTATTCCGATGTCCGGCGTCGTGATCTAGAATTTGAGGTTGGTGATTGGGTTTTCCTGAGGATTTCACCAATGAAGGGTGTTATGCATTTTGGGAAGAAAGGTAAGCTGAGTCCAAGGTATATCGGTCTGTATAAAATTCTTCAACGAATTGGACAAGTTGCCTATGAGTTAGAATTGCCATCCGAATTAGAATTTGTCCACCAGGTATTCCTTGTATCTATGTTGAGAAAATGTATTGGAGACCCTTCTCAAGTTGTCCCTATCAAAAATGTTCAAGTTATAGAGGATCTATCATATAAAGAAGTGCCGGTGGCTATATTAGATCGACAAGTCCGCAAGCTGAGAACAAAAGATGTAGCTTCCGTCAAAGTATTGTGGAGGAACAAGAATATGAAAGAAATGAAATGGGAAGCGGAAGAAGAGATGAAGTCTAAATACCCTTACTTATTCCAGAATGAAGATAACAAGGATGTTGGTGGAACGCAAGATACATTATAAAGGTGAAACAGCTTTATGAGGTAAGCAATTACTTGAGAACACTCTTCCTTAATACAAAATGGTGATATGTAAATAATGTCCATGTCCATAATGCTTTGTGTATCCTTGTGAGGCCATACTTTGATCTTCACTGCTTGCAAATTTTGCTAGTGACCATTTTATAGGGGAAAATTGACCAAACATATCCGGCGGAATCCACGATGATTTGGACTCCCCATAAACCCTTACATGCGAGGACGAATGTTCCTAAGGGGGAAGGGTGTTACAACCCATATCCACACACGTTAGTTCATGTCATATGTTAGTTAACACAAATACCAAGAAGGAATTATCATTGACATGATAAGAAGTTAATCCAATTGATCTTAAGTGATACAAGGGTGCATAAGGGTGATTAACAAGTATTAGAAGTTAAACGAATCAAGGATGTTGTAACTCGTACTTTTTGGTAAACCTATAGATTCTTAATATAGTCAAGAGGTCATTTTTTAAGGTATTTGAATCATATAATATCTATATCATAAGTCTTGAAGTCAAACGAGTTATGAAACAAAAGTCGACAAAAGTTGTCGCAACTTAGGTTCATAGTTTTACTTAAACTTTAGGTCAAATGTTACAAAGCTTTTCTCACAATTTACTTAGAATTGTGGAGAGATCTAACCACCATATTGAAGATCTATGAGTCTAGTTTCTAACTCATTAAACCGTTCGTTGATACAATCTCGGAGTAGAGAGATATTCGTATTTTTGCAAGACTACGCCAAGCAACTATCTATGGGGACCACTTAGGCGGTTTAAGATATTTGGATCTATATAGGACTCCTCCAACCCGTTTTAAGTCATTTATTTTCACTATATTCAGACCTTATAACCCTAATAACACTCTCTCAAGGTTCTCTCAAGGTTCAAGACCCAAACAAAGGGCAAACAACACAAATCATGTGTCGGGAAATCACGTGGCGCAAGTAAGTCTCTTGTTCTTCTTGTTGTTGCTCATTTTTGTGTTGTTACAGCTCGTGTGGTGAGTTGTTTTAAAGGGTTTATGATCTGTAAATACTCCCTCGAGTTCTTAATACCAACCCTAGGTGATTTCGAGCCTTCTAAAGTGATTCTAGTGCCGAAAAAATACTAATTGATTGCTAGCTTCGCTTCCTTGTTGTTGTGGCAGAATTGGAGGGATATTTCCTGGAGAATTAAGGTCAAATTGGAGTTGTTCTTTCTGTATTAAGGTGATGAACCTCTTAATCTGTATGTATTTAAGATTATCCAAGTTGAGGTTAAGTCATTGAAGCTAGAACTTGTGAAATATATATCAAAAGGCTTGGTAGTAATGTTATCGGTTGGTGGGCTGTTTTGGGATGTTCAATATCATTAACATTGATGTTCTTTGGGCTGTTTGGTGATTGTTTTCACATTTGGGAATTCATATAAATAGGGGAGGTTCTGTCCGTTTCATCACAAAATTGGTTGTGGTTGGTACATAATAGTTGCGACGCTTAAACATTAACGATAGTGTCATTTCTCCTATTGTAGACTAAGGAGTCGTGACGTTTGCATAGCTTGAGGTTGGGGCAGTATATACAAGGTATGTGAGGCTATCCCTTTCCTTCTTTTGCACGACTCCGATTGTACATAATGTAATGAACGAGCTTCCAAAGATACTCTACTTTTAGAAGCTAGCAGTACTTACATTGTATCCCCTCTTATGGAACGATTGATGTTGATGTTGCTTCTCTTATTCTTATATTATCAATCTTGTTGGTACTTCCTGATTCCTATAAGGTTTATAGTGAAGAGTTAGTCCTAATAAGGTGTACATATGATACCGACCTTACGTCACTCCAAAAGGTCTACAAGGTGTTTCCATGAGTCGAGCATGCATTATATATATGTATCTATTTTACTCTACCGAGCCGCGCTATAGTCGGCCGGGTATGGCACGTATTGTGAAACCACTGATCAATTGGGTTTTACCGAGCTCCACATGGCTGGGTATCATTCTACCGAGCCTTCGAATGGCCGGGTACATTTTTACCGAGCCTATTACGGTCGGGTACTATATGATGATGATGATGCCCACAGAGGCGTATGTTTTAAAAGTGTATGTATATATACATATGTATCATGCATTTCATGGCAGTAGCCCTCAGGGGTACCCAGATGTTACAGGTTGTATATTCTTTATCCCTGCTTATATTACTGTTTGTACTTATGGTTCCCTGCCTTACATACTCAATACTTTATTCGTATTGACGTCCTTTTATTTGTGGATGTTGCATGTCATGTTGATGGTCCTGATAGACAGGCAGGTGCAGCTCCCCCATCATAGTAGGTTGTCCAGTTCAGCGGTGATTGGCGAGATCCCTTCTCCGGACTTGCCTTGGTCTTTGTATGCATTTTTGTTATAGACATTATGGGTATGTCGGGGCCCTATTCCAGCTATGTTGCAGCACTTATGTTCCTTTAGAGGCTCATAGACAAGTGTCGACTCATGTATAGTTTGGTATGCCTTGTCGGCTGGTTTTTGTTGTATAGTCTTTCATTTTAGCGTGGTAGCTTGTACCATATGTATATAGTTTCTTGATTATCTGGTCATCCCATGTTATGTAGGTTCATGCCATCATATTTTATTGTTGGTTGTCCATGATCCATGTCTACCATTTATATTGCTCTCGTCAGCCCTAAAAGATAATAAAGAAGGTTAGATAAAATGTACGTTGGTGCTCGGCAAGTATGGTCGGGTGCTAGTCATGGTCCTCCAGTTTGGGTCGTGACACTAAAAAAGCAAATGGTAATTTCTCATGCCACTGCCTCTGTCACGACCCTAGTTCAGGATTCGTGAACATGTCATGACGGCACCCAGTCTTCACGACTAGGTAATCCTAACACAACGCGGAATATACTCTTTTATGGGCAAAAGATAAGATAACAGCGGAATAATATAAAAGAAATGTAATAAGTTCCGCTCGGCACGTACACTTCACTAAATACCAAGAAGAAATACAACTACCAAGACCCGGAAACTCACGGGCAACACAGAATAAGAGAGTACAACTGTGGCTCTATACATCAAGAATATCTACACAACGAAAATAAGGAAATAGCTGACATCACTAAGAAGAATAAAAGAAGACCCTACGGATCTGTGGACGTAGCAGATCATAGCTCGAGTCTCCTGAAGATGCTCCTAAGTCACCGGTAGTGTGTCTGATCGGATGGACCTGGATCTGCACAACAAAAGTGTGCAGAAGAGTAGCATGAGTACACCACGGTGGTACTCGGTAAGTGCCAAGCCTAACCTCGATGGAGTAGTGACGGGGAAGGTCAGGGCCCTACCGAGAAATAAAATAAGATAATGATAATAATATAACGAACAACTCAAAATAAGAACAAGTCTGAAATAACAGCATTGAAATAAAATACTATAAACCGTCTACAACTAACTAACAACAGAAATAAACACAACAAGTACAATCAACAATCTAGGATCTTCGGGAATTGAACCTGCAGTCCTTTTTATACTCCGAAACTCAGGATCTCCCGGAATCGAAACCGCAGTCCACATATCAGTATCACAGGATCTCTGAGAATTGAACCTGCAGTCCGTATATCAGTACCTCAGGATCTCCAGGAATTGAACCCGCAGTCCGTATCTTAGTATCTCAGGATCTCCGGGAATTGAACCCACAGTCTGTATCTCAGTATCTCAGGATCTCCCGGGAATTGAACCCGCAGTCCACTCATCTCAGTAACAAGGATCTCCGGGAATTGAAACTACAGTCAACTCATCTCAGTAACAAGGATCTCCGAGAATTGAACCCGCAGTCCACATATCTCAGTAACCAGGATCTCCGGAATTGAACTCACATTTCACAGAACACAAACACAATCAATAAGAGGAAAACACAAATAAATATGAAGTACACAGCTACAATTAACACCAAATCTAGTCTCAACAAGTTCCAGGGAGTTCAATTAAGGCAAGTAGGCACTTAGACAGATAATCCTATCTAATCATGCTTCCCTAGCTATCACCAGATAAGTCTTGCAATTTAACCAATTAAATAACAAAGATAACACGGATTGAGCAGTTCAACTAAGGTGATTTTCAACAATCCGTGCAAGTACATGCATGTTACCTCGCGTACAAGGCATTTAAATCAACACATATATATGCTAGGGGAGAAAATCCCCCACGCAAGGTTAGACAAGCCACTTACCTCAATCCCGGTACAAAACCGCTAAGAAATAACTCCCTTGCCACGAGTATCCGACTCCGAATGGCCAAAATCTAGTCAAACCAATTACACAATGTAAATAACATCGCAAGTAACTAATTACAGTGATAAAATTAAAGCTACAGCGCGAAAATGGGTGAAATGATCAAAATACCCCTATAGTCATCGGCTCGGAATCGAAATATTTTTACGTTTTCAGAACCCTCGTACTCTCACGAGTCAAACCATATAAAATTTATCGAAATTGGACTCCTTTTGCCTATTCAAATCAAGGATTTTCAATAACCCAGGCTTGGAGCAAAATCCTCCATTAACGCACCTTCAATCATCTATTTTCAGAGGTTTAATCCGTGGTTTAACAATATATTAACATAAATTTAGTCTATGAGTGATTACATGATGATCCCCTTTGATTTCCTCCTCAAAATCGCTAAAATCCACTCCTAGTTCAAAGCCTCCAATGTTTAAAGTTCTAAAAATTTTGAACCCATTTTGTTCTCAAAAGACACTGGGCGATTTTCTCTTCTGTGGTGCATTGACCGCTTCCGCGATAAAATCAACCGCTTCTGCGGTTTGTCAATTAATCCATTTCCACTTCTGCGCTACAGGGACTGCACCAGCGGTTCCGCTTCTGCGTTTATTAGCCGCTCCCGCGAAGGTGCATCAGCGATCGCACCTCCGCTTCTGCGGACTCTCCCCTCAAGCTCCCAATCGCTTCTGCGATAATCTTAGCCGCTTTTGCGGTGCCGCACATGTGGTCCCATGGCCGCAGGTGCAAAAACACCAGAAGATCAAAACTCACACCTGCAACTTTCCATATTTTCTTCCGTTTAACCATCCGAAAACACCCCGAGGCCCCCGGGACCTCAACCAAACACACCAATACATCCTAATACCCTATTTAAACTTGTTCCAATCATAAAAGCATATCATTAACCACAAAAATCATCCAATTATGGTGGATTCAATCCTAAGTTTCAACCAAAACTTCCGAAACCTACATGCTATGAAAAACCCTACCAAACGACGTCCGAATGACCTGAAATTTTGCACACATATCCAAAATCACCAAACGAAGCTACTTCAACTGTCGAAATTGCATTCTGATTCCCAGATCAAAATCTCACCTATCGATCGGATTTCCAAAAATTCCAAACTTTGGCATTTCAAGCCTAAATGAGCTACGGACCTCCATAATATGTTCCGAACGCGCTCCCAACCCCGAAATCACCTAACGGAGCTAGCAGAACCATCGAATTTCCGTTCTGAGGTCGTCTTAACACTATTTTGAATACGGGCCATTTTTCAACTATAAAGCTCTCATTTAGGGACTAAGTGTCCCAAAACACTCCAAATTCTAAAACCGAACATCCCGGCAAACCACAATAGCACAAATGAACTTAGGGGAATAGTTAAATTGGGTATCGGGGTGTAAATTTAAAAGATGACCGGACGGGTCATTACATCTTCCCACACTTAAACATTCGTTCGTCCTCGAGCGAGCCTAGAAAACATACCTAAAGTGGCAAAGAGATGAGGGTACTGGCTGCGTATATCTTGCTCAGTCTCCCAAGTCGCCTCCTCGGCCGGCTGACCCCGCCACTGGACCTTCACCGAAGCAATGTTCTTTGATATCAGCTTCCTGATTTGCCTGTCCAAAATGGCCACTAGCTCCTCAACATAAGACAAATCCTCGTCTAGCTGAACAGAAGTGAAATCCAACACGTGCGACGAGTCACCATGGTATCTCCGGAGCATAGAGACATGAAATACGGGATGGACTTCGGCTAGGCTGGGAGGTAAGGCCATCTCATAAGCAACCTCTCCAACACGCCTCAAAATCTCAAAAGGGCCAATAAATCTCGGACTCAGCTTCCCTTTCTTCCCAAACCTCATGACGCTCTTCATGGGCGAGACCCAATGTAGAACCCGCTCGCCAACCATAAAAGCCACACCGCAAACCTTCTTGTCCGCATAACTCTTCTGTTTGGACTGGGCTGTACGAAGTCTGTCCTGAATCACCTTGACCTTGTCCATTGCATCCCGGACCATCTCAGTACCTAGCATCCTAGCCTCGCCCGGCTAGAACCAACCCACGGGGGACCTGTATCTCCTACCATATAGGGCCTCATACGGTGCCATCTGAATGTTGGACTGATAGTTGTTATTATAAGCAAACTCCGCCAGTGGCAAGAAGTGATCCCATGAACCTCCAAACTCAATCACGCACGCATGGAGCATATCCTCCAAAATCTAAATAGTGCACTCAGACTGGCCATCCGTCTGGGGGTGAAACGCTGTGATCAGCTACACCCGAGTGCCTAACTCCTGCTGCACGGCTCTCCAGAACTGTGAAGTGAACTGAGTGCCTCTGTCTGAAATGATGGAAACTGGAATACCATGCAGCCGGACTATCTCCCTGATGTAGATCTCCACCAACCACTCCGATGAGTAAGTGGTGCACATAGGTATGAAATGGGCGGACTTGGTCAGCCGATCCACAATGAACCAAATGGAATCAAACTTCCTCACAGTCTGCAGAAGCCTAAATATGAAGTCCATGGTGATGCGCTCCCATTTCTACTCTGGGATCTCAATCTGTTGCATTAACCAACTCGGACGTTGATGCTCATACTTCACTTGCTGGCAGTTGAGGCACCTAGAAACATTGTCAACTATATCCTTCTTCATCCGCCTCCACCAATAATGCTGCCTCAAGTCCTGATACATATTCGCGGCACCCGGATGGATAGAATTCCGCGAGCTATGGGCCTCTGCTAGAATCAACTCTCGAAGATCATCTACATTGGGCACACAAATACGCCACTGCATCACTCTGTCATCCCGATAGTGACATCTCGAGCATCACCCTGCCGAACCTTGTCCTGAAGATCCTGCAAATAAGGGTCATCAAACTGCCGCTCTCTGATGCGATCAAACAGAGAATACCGAGAAACCACACGGGCCAGAACTCGGCTGGGCTCCGAAAGGTCCAATCTAACAAACTGCCTGGCCAAAGCCTGAACATCCATCGCCATAGGTCTCTCCAAAGCTGGCAGATATGCCAAACTCCCCAAGCTTTCCGCCCGGTGACTCAAGGCATCGGCAACCACATTGCCCTTGCTCGGGTGATAAAGAATAGTAATATCATAGTCCTTCAATAGCTCCAACCATCTCCTCTGACGCATGTCCATGTCCTTCTGCTTAAGCAAGTGCTTCAAGTTCCGATGATCAGTGTAAATCTCACAAGGAACCCCATAAAAATAATGACGCCAAATCTTCAATTCGTGAACAATGGCAGCTAGCTCAAGATCATGGAAAGGGTAGTTCTTTTCATGTACCTTCAGTTGTCGGGATGCGTAGGCAATCACCCTACCATCCTGCATCAATACCGCTTCGAGTCCAACCCATGAGGTATCACAATATACCGTATTAGGACCCCGAACCGGTAGGCAATATCAAGATAGGGGTCGAAGTCAAATCTATCTTGAGCTTTTGAAAGCTTGCCTCACACTCCTCTGTCCACTGAAAAGGGGCACCCTTTTGGGTCAATCTGGTCATAGGTGCTTCGATTGAAGAGAAACCCTCTACAAAGCGACGGTAATAACCTGCCAAACCAAGGAAGCTACAAATCTCAGTAGCTGAGGAGGTCCTGGGCCAACCCTGCACGGCCTCCACCTTCCTCATATCCACTCGAATACCCTCGCTCGATACCTTGTGGCCTAAAAATGCCACTGAACTTAGCCAAAATTCACATTTAGAGAACTTTGCATATAATTGCTTCTCCATCGGAGTCTGAAGCACTATCCTCAGGTTCTGCTCGTGCTCTTCTCGACCCCGGTAATATATCAAAATATCATCAATGAAAACAATCACAAACGATTCAAGATATGGCCTGAGTACACTGTGCATCAAATGCATAAAAGCTGTTGGGGCATTAGTCAGACCGAAAGACATAACGAGAAACTCGTAGTGACCATACCGAGTCCTGAAGGTAGTCTTCGGGATATCTGGCTCCCGAATCTTTAGCTGATGATAACCAGAGTGAAAATCAATCTTGGAGAACACATGTGCGCCCTGTAGCTATTCAAATAAGTCATCAATATGTGGTAAAGGATACCGGTTCTTCACTGTAACTTTGTTCAACCGGTGATAGTCAATGCACATACGCATAGAATCGCCCTTATTCTTCACAAACAAAATAGGAGCACCCCAAGATGAAACGTTAGGTCGAATGAAACCCTTACCCAACAACTCATGTAACTGATCCTTCAACTCCTTCAACTCGGAAGGATCCATGCGGTACGGAGGAATAGAAATGGGTTGAGTGCCCTACAATAAGTCAATACCAAATTCGATATCTCTGTCGGGCGGCATGCCGGGGAGATATTCTGGAAATACATCAGAGAAATCACGTACCACTGGGACAGAATCAATAGAAGGAGTGTCAACACTGACATCCCTCACATAAGCTAGATAAGCTGCACACCCCTTCTCAACCATACGTTGAGCTTTGAGAAAGGAATAACACGGCTTGGGGGTGTGATCTAGAGTACCACTCCGCTCAATACGTGGAATGCCTGGCATAGCCAGCATCACGGACTTGGCGTGACAATCAAGAATAGCATAGTGGGGCGATAACTAGTCCATGCCTAGAATAATATCGAAATCAACCATACCGAGCAATAAAAGATATTCTCTGGTCTGAAAACCACAAAGAGTGACCAAACATGACCGATACACACAGTCCAAAACCAAAGAATCTCCCACCGGAGTAGACACATAAATGGGGGCACTCAAAGAATTCCGAGGCACACCTAAATGCAAAGCAAAATAAGAGGACACATATGAAAAAGTAGAGCCGGGATCGAATAGAATTGATGCCTCTTTGTGACTGACCAATATAAGACATATGATAATATAATTGGAGGCGATAGCCGCATCACAATCAGGAATAGCATAAAATCTGGCCCAGCTCCTCCCTCGAAGGCGGCCTCTATCTCCCTGATCTGTGCCCCTGGCTGGCTGGGCAGGTGGGGTGGCAGCTGGAGCTGGAACGATGGTCTGCTGTCCCTGTGAACTATACTGAGGCTGTGAAGTCTGTGGAGGCGTTCCTCTCCTACGCCTAGGGCCTCCCTAACCAGATGGCGAGTATCCCCGCACTCATAACAAACCCTGGGAGGATGTGGTGGCTGTGATTGAGTGGCCTTGCTCCCGCTGGACTGACCCCTGGAGGTACCCAGCACAGGAGGCGCACGGGAAACTGGGGAGCATAATAAGGCTCCTGAGGTGCTGGAGGAGCTGGAGTACTACCAGCTGTTGGCAATGCTGAATGAACTGGACAACCAGAATAGCCCCTACCAAAATGATCGGCTGCTGAAGTACGGGCACCAGAGAAATGACCCGACTCACGAGACCTCTTGGCCTCCCTCTCTCCTCGCTCTCTAGTGAGCATACCCTCGATCCGTCTGGCAATACTCACTACCTGCTAATACGGTACATCTGTCTCCAGCTCTCTAGACATGCTGGACCAGATAGGCGGAATAAGGCCCTCAATAAACCTCCGCACTCTCTCCTGGACCATGGAGACCTAGGTCGGTGCATGTCTGGCTAACCGGGTGAAACTGATAGCATACTCCGACACCGTCGTAGAGCCCTGACGCAACTGCTCAAACTCCGATCACCAAGCATTCCTAAGGCTCTGGGGAACAAACTCCCTTAAGAACATATCAGAAAACTATGCCCAGGTCAACGAGGCAGACTCGTCTGGACTGTCCAACTCATAGGTGCGCCACCAATCATAATCGGCCCCTCGAAGCTGAAAAGTGGTAAAGAAAACCCCACTGTATCCACTATACCCATAGTACAGAGGATACGATGACACTCCTCCAGAAATCCCAATGCATCATCAAAAGCCAAGCTACTGAACACTGGGGGATCATATTTCTTGAACCTCTCCAACCTATGTTGCTCATCCTCGGAGGCAGCTGGCCCACCTCTGGGCTATACTGGTGTGGCAGGTTGTATAGTAAAAACCTCCGAAACCTGCTCCGTGGGCTCTCACTGCTCAGGTGTGTGGGCTGCGGGAGTCTGGGCCCCTCCCCCGGCCTGAGATGTAGCTGCAGCGAGAGTGAGCAACCCCGCCTGAGCTAGAGTAATATACATGCTCATAAACTGGGCTAAAGTCTCTTGGAGTGCTGGAGTCGTAGCAGTTGTAGTTGGTGTACCAGGTTGCTGCGCTCCAACCTGATCCACCGGTGGTGTCTCAGCAATAGCGCGCGCGTGTGTTATCGCTGCACCTCGGGCGAGTCCTCGACCTCTACCACGGCCCCGGCCTCTAGCGGCGGTAGCAGGGGCGCGTGTACCTGATCCTCATGAGTAGCACGTGTCCTCACAATCTGTGAGAGAATATAAGACAGAAGTTTCGATTTTGTGTCAAAATATCGCACGACAAGGAATTCAAAAGAATGAAGAGTTTCCTAAACAATTACATAGCCCCTCGTAGATAAATACAGACGTCTCAGTATCGATCAGCAAGACTCTAAATAATCGGTTTGTGTCCTGTGACTCCTACGAACCTAGAGCTCTGATACCAACTTGTCATGACCCTAGTTCACAAATCGTGAACATGACATGACGGCACCCAGTCTTCGCGACTAGGTAAGCCTAACACAATGCAGAATATACACTTTTATGAGCAAAAGATAAGGTATCAGCGGAATAATACAAAAGAAATGTAATAAGTGCCGCTCGGCACATACACTTCGCCAAATACTAGAAGAAATACAACCACCAAGACCCGGAAACTCACGGGCAACACAAGAGAGCACAACTGTGGCTCTATACATCAAGAGTGTCTACACAATGAAAATAAGGAAATAGCTGACATCACTAAGAAGAATAGAAGAAGACCCTCCGGATCTGCGGATGTAGCAGATCATACCTCGAGTCTCCTGAAGATGCTCCTAATTCATCTCTAGTGCGCCTGATCAGATATACCTGGATCTACACAACAAAAGTGTGTAGAAGAGTAGCATGTGTACACCACAGCGGTACTTAGTAAGTGCCAAGCCTAACCTCGATGGATTAGTGACGAGGAAGGTCAGAGCCCTACCGAGAAATAAAATAAGATAATGATAATAATATAACGAACAGCTCAAAATAACAACAAGTCTGAAATAATAGCATTGAGATAAAATACTATAAACCGTCTACAGTTAACTAACAAAAGAAATAAACACAACAAGTACAATCAACAATCCAAGATCTCCGGGAATTGAACCCGCAATCCTTTTTATACTCCGCAACTCAGGATCTCCGGGAATCGAACCCGCAGTCTACATATCAGTATCACAAGATCCCTGGGAATTGAACCCGCAGTCTGCATATCAGTACCTCAGGATCTCCAAGAATTGAACCCGCAGTCCGTATCTCAGTATCTCAGGATCTCAGGGAATTGAACTCGCAGTTGGTATCTCATATCACAGGATCTTCGGGAATTGAACCCGCAGTCCGTATCTCAGTATCTTAGGATCTCTGGGAATTGAACTCGCAGTCCGTATCTCAGTATCTCAGGATCTCCGGGAATTGAACCTGCAGTCCTTTACCACAGTAGCATCGGATCTCCGGGAATTGAAATCGCAGTCCATAGAACACAAACACAATCAATAAGAGGAAAACACAAAGAAATATGAATTACACAGCTACAATTAACACCAAATCCAGTCTCACCAAGTTCCAGGGAGTTCAATTAAGACAAGTAGGCACTTAACAGATAATCCTATCTAATCATGCTTCCCTAGCTATCACCAGATAAGTCTTGCAATTTAACCAATTAAATAACAAAGATAACACGGATTGAGCAGTTCAAGTAAGGTGATTTTCAACAATATGCGCAAGTACACGCCCGTCACCTTGCATACAAGGCATTTAAATCAACACATATATATCCTAGGGGAGAAAATCCCCCACGTAAGGTTAGACAAGCCATTTACCTCAATCTCGGCAGAAAACCGCTTAGACAAGCCATTTACCTTGTCACGAGTATTCAACTCCGAGCGGCCCAAATCTAGTCAAACCAATTACACGGTGTAAATTACATCGCAAATAACTAATTACAGTGATAAAACTAAAGCTACGGTGCGAAAATGGGTGAAATGACCAAAATACCCCTGTAGTCATCGACTTGGAATCAAAATATTTTTATGTTTTCAGAACCCGCGTATTATCACGAGTCTAACCATATAAAATTTATCAAAATCGGACTCTGTTTACCTATTCAAATCAAGGATTTTCAATAACCTAGGCTTGGAGCAAATCCTCCATTAACACACCTTCAATCATCTATCTTCAGAGGTTTAATCCGTAGGTTAACAATATATTAACACAAATTTAGTCTATGAGTGATTACCTAATGATCCCCCTTGATTTCCTCCTCAAAATCGCTAAAATGCCCTCCTAGTTCGAAGCCTCCAATGTTTAAAGTTTTGAAATTTTCGAACCCTTCTGTTCTCAAAAGACACTAGGCAATTTTCGCTTCTGCGGTCCATTTACCGCTTCCGCGGTCCTTCTTCCACAATAAAGTGAACCGCTTCTACAGTTTCTCACTTAAAGATCCATTTCCTCTTCTGCACTACAGGGACCGCACCAGCGGTCTCGTTTCTGCGTTTATTGGCCGCTCCCGCGAAGGTGCATCAGCGGTCGCACCTCCGCTTTTGCGGACTCTCCCCTCAGACTCCAATCGCTTTTGCGATAATCTTAGCCGCTTTTGTGGTACTGCACCTACTGTCCCAGAGCCACATGTACGAAAACACCAGAAGATCAAAACTCAGACCTGCAACTTTCCACATTTTCTTCCGCTTAACCATCCGAAAACACCCCTAGGCCCCCGGGACCTCAACCAAACACACCAACACATCCTAATACCCTATTCAAACTTGTTCCAATAATATAACCATATCATTAAACACAAAACTCATCCAATTATGGCGGATTCAAGCCTAAGTTTCAACCAAAACTTCCGAAACCTACATGTTATCAAAAACCAGACCAAACGACGTCCGAATGACCTGAAATTTTGCAGACATATCCAAAATCACCTAACGAAGCTACTGCAACTGTCGGAATTCCATTCCGACTCCCGGATCAAAATCTCACCTATCGATCGGATTTCCAAAAATTCCAAACTTCGGCATTTCAAGCCTAAATGAGCTACGGACCTCCAAAATACGTTCCAAACGCGCTCCCAACCCCAGAATCACCTAACAGAGCTAATGGAACCACTGGATTTCTGTTCCGAGGTTGTCTTAACACTATTCCGAATACGGGCCATTTTTCAACTATAAAGCTCTCATTTAGGGACTAAGTGTCCCAAAATACTCTAAATTCTAAAACCGAACATCCCGACAAACCACAATAGCAAAAATGAACTTAGGGGGAATAGTTAATTGGGGATCGAGGCGTAAATTTCAAAAACAACCGGCCGGGTTGTTACAGCCTCGATTCTTCCACCATTTTTTGAAGAATTTTCTTAATGTTCTTATTAGCTGCTTCAACTGCTCCATTCGCCTTGGGACGATATGGTATGGAATTGTGGTGCATAATTTTGAACTTTTAACATGTCTCTGCCATCAAATGACTATTAAAATTAGCACCATTATGTGTAATAATCACCTTCGAAATTCCAAATTGGCAAATGATGTTTGCGTGCATAAAATCAACCATTACTTTCTTGGTCACTGCCTTGAATGTTTTTTGCCTCAACCCATTTAGTAAAATAGTCAATGGCAACCAGAATAAACTTATGTCCATTAGATGTTGTTGGATCAATTGGCCCGATGACATCCATACCCCAAGCGACAAAGGGCCATGGTGCTGACATTGTATGCAACTCATATGGTGGAGAATGAATCAAATCTCTATGTACCTGGCATTGATGACATTTGCACACAAATCTGATACAGTCTTGCTCCATAGTAAGCCAGTAATATCTTGCTCTGAGAATTTTTTTTGCTAGCACATACCTACTCATATGTGGTCCATAGACTTCCGCATGTACTTCGGTCACAATTGTTGTAGCCTGCTTTGCATCCATACACCTCAATAAATTGAAATTCGGGGTTCTTTTATACAAAACCGCTCCGCTAAAGAAAAATCCACATGCCAATCGTCTGATAGCTCTCTTTTGATCCCATATGCCCTGTGCCGGATACACCCCCATTCTGAGGTACTCTTTAATATCATGGAACCATGGCTCACCATCAAGTTCTTCTTCTACCATATTGCAGTAAGCATGTTAATCACGAACCTGAATTTGCAATGGGTCCACAAAAGCTTTGTCCGGATGATGTAGCATTCATACCAGAGTGGTCAAAGCATCAGCAACATCATTATGGATTATTGAAATGTGCTTGAATTTTATGGACTGAAACCACTGACACAATTCATGTAAACACTACCGTTATGGTATGAGTTTTAAATCCCGTGTTTCTCATTCTCTTTGAATCTGATATACCATGGTATCTGAGTCACCCATGAACAAAATCTCTTGGACATCCATATCTATAGACATTCTCAACCCCAAAATACATGCTTCATACTCAGCCATATTGTTAGTGCAAAAGAAACAAAGCTGAGCTGTGACAGGATAATGCTGACTCCTCTCTGAAATAAGTAATGCTCCTATTTTGATGCCTTTGTTGTTAGCAGCCCCATCAAAGAATAACTTCCAGCCAAGCTTTTCATCATGTTCGAGTTCATCAATGTTTATCAATGTTCATCTATTCCTCATCGGGAAAATATGTTTTCAGCGGTTCATATTCATCATCAACTGGATTCTCCACTAGGTGATCAGCAACTACTTGTGCTTTCATCGTAGTGCGGGTTTCATAAACAACATCAAGTTCTGTAAGCAGGATTTGCCATTTAGCAAGCCTCCCAGTGGGCATGGGCTTCTGAAAGATATATTTCAGCGAGTCCAACCGGGAGATGAGATAAGTGGTATAAGCTGACAAATAATGTTTCAACTTTTGTGCCACCCAGGTAAGCACAACATTTCCTCTCCAATAGATTGAATTTTACCTCGTAAGATGTGATTTTCTTGCTAAGGTAATAAATTACCTATTCCTTCTTCCCTGTTTCATCATGCTGCCCCAGTACACAGCCGAAAGAATTATCCAACACTGTCAAATAAAGGATCTGAGGTCTTCCTGGCTCAGATGGAACCAATACAGGTGGATTGGCTAGGTATTCTTTGATTTTGTCAAATGCAGCTTGACATTCATCTGTCCATTTAACTGCACCATCTTTCTTCAATAATTTAAAGATAGGATCACAAGTTGATGTAAGCTAAAATGAACCTGCTGATATAATTCAACCTGCCGAGCAAACTCAGCACATCTTTCTTACTCTTTGGTAGAGGCAATTCATGGATAGCTTTGATTTTGGAAGGGTCCAATTCAATACCACGTCGACTCACCACAAACCCCAACAACTTCCTTTATGGCACCCCTAAAGCACATTTTGCTAGATTGAGCTTGAGATTGTACCTGCGAAGCCTTTGGAAAATCTTCTTCATGTCTTTAACATGGTCATATTGCTTTCTGGACTTGATAATGACTTCATCCAAATAATCTTCAATCTCTCGATGTATCATATCCTGGAACATGGTGGTAATTGCCCTCATGTATGCTGCCCCGGCATATTTCAGTCCGAACGACATTACCCTATACAATATGTTCCCCAAGGTGTGATAAATGTTATCTTTTCAGCATCTTCCTCATCCATAAGAATCTGGTGGTAACCCGCATAGCAATCCACAAAAGAACCAATCTCACATTTGTCACAATTGTCAATCAATATGAGGATGTTTGGTAATGGAAAATTGTCTTTTGGACTTGCTTTTTTAAGGTATCAATAATCAACACACACCCTGGTTTTTCCATCTTTCTTAGGAACAGGCACAACATTGGCTAACCAGGTGGGATCTTTGGTAACCCGTATAACCTTTGCTTCAAACTTCTTATTGACTTCTTCTTTTATTTTCACACTGATATCTGTTTAGAATTTCCTCAGCTTCTGTTTGATGGGTGGGCATTCTAAATAAATGTGCAATTTATGGACCACCAAATCGGTGCTCAGTCCCGGCATATCATCATATGACCATGCAAATATATCTTTGTATTCGTGCAACAGTTTTATCAATTCTTCCTTGAGTGAGGCTTCCAAAGTAACGCTTATCTTTGTTTCCCGAACATTTTCCTGATCCCCCAGATTAATGGCTTCTGTCTCATCAATGTTCGGTTTAGGTTTTTCCTCATACTGACTCAACTCTTTACTAGTTTCTTCCAACGCTTCCTCATCATCATACTCCGCCTCATTATCATATTCAATTTATTGTATTACTATTTGATTATCAAGACTAGGCCGGGAATTCTTCATGTATGACACATCATTGAAATCAACATAAAATGGACTATACAAGAAAAAGAAAATAAAATAAGGCTATCAAAAATGGAGGGATAAAGAAATTGCATTTCATTAAAATTCGAAAGATAACAAGGTTGGACACATCCGATAAGACGGAACATAGAAATCTGTATTACAATCTTGAAATAAAATAGATTTTAAAAACAAAAACAAAAGCTAACTACCACAACTCCCTTCGAGTTGGAAGAGGAGTAGATTCCCAGTTATTCAACTTGGCCCAGGATCCAATAAATTGGACATCCATTTTACTTGTGCCCTCAGCCGCTTCTACCATATCCACTTCTTCAAATAGCTTTTCAAATCTTTCAAGTAGCTCCCTGTCGGGCCTTACTTCTGCTAAGTTGAGCATTACTGTTGTTGGACAACTATTTGTACCAGACCTGACGAATGAACAGGAGAGGCGATGGATAGGCTTAGGGAGGGTCCATCCTTTCTTTTTCAGTTTTCGGGCTCTTTTTATATCAGCAATGGTTCGTTTAAAGCCCAGACCAAAAGTATCAATGTTACCGGGAAGAGATAACGGTTGTGTAATACCCTGTAATGCATCTCCCAATCCCTTTACTGGTAGAAATCCATTTTTCAACATTTTTGTGGCAACTATAACAGATGCGGAAGCCACCTTTGGCATAGGAACATGCTCACCCTCCTTAACCTTAGCAACTGATACTGTATCTACCACTTGGTACACCCATGGGACTTTATCGTCCTCAACCTCTTCAAAAGAAGTGATAATATTGCAAGAATTTTCTTCACCATGGACCACAATTTCTTCATGGTCCCATTCGAACTTTACCATCTGATGAAGTGAGGATGGAACAGCCTTCGTAGAACGGATCCATGGTCGACCCAGCAGAAGATTATAGTATACAGCAACATCTAATACTTGAAATTCCATAGTAAACTCTACCGACCTGATAGTAAGTTCCAGCATAATGTCTCCAATGGTATTCTTTCCACCCCCGTCGAATCCACGCACATAAATATTGTTCTTATGGATTATTTCATTATCAATCTTGAGCTTTTCCAAAGTAGACAAAGGGCATATGTTGGCACTCGACCTGTTATCAATCACCATACGGGTCACTACCGAATCTTCACATTTCACAAGTAAGATACAAAGCTCTATTATGCTCCGCTCCTTCTATCGGCAGTTCGTCATCTGAGAATGTTACCATATTCACCTCAAAGATTTGATTTGCGATCTTTTCAAGATGACTCACTATAATCTTCTCAGGTACATGAGCCTCATTCAAGATTTTCATTAATGCGCTACGATGCTCATCCAAGTGAATTAGCAGGGACAATAGAGATATTTGCGCTGGCTTTATCAATTGTTCTACTATAGAGTAGTCCTGCGCCTTCATTTTCCTCAAGAATTCCTCGGCCTCCTCCTCAGTAAAAGCTTTCTTCACGGTAGCCGGATTATCTTTGGTAAGTTTTGCTTTTCTTAATTCTTCGGAAGCAAAGCACTTCCCCGACCTCGTCAATCCATGGGTCTAACAAATTTCATATTTAACCTCTTTCCCTCGATACATGACGGTCACTTTGTTGTAATCGGCACAGCCTCCACAATGGGCAATTGAGCAACCGGTTTGATAATGAGCGATTCTATTTGAGCCCCTTTCACAATCAACACAGTTTTTACACTTGATCCTGGAACTATCACCTTCGCTGGTTCAGGTTTTGTTACCACCACTGGCTCATCCATCACTTGCTTGATTGTAATCATTGCTTTCTCATCCATTGCTTTCTCCTCTACCTTGCTTTCGCTTTCCTTAATCATCATTACAGTTTGAAAAGGCTTTTTACAATCTCCCATTTGTATCACTCTATCATATGAGCTTCATGATGAATAGGTAAGGGGTTTTGTGTAATATTGGAAGCTTTGGGGGCTTGTACTTCAATTCTTCTTGAATCAATAAGCTCCTGAATTGTGGGTTTTAGATGCCAATACTTCTCTGTGTCGTGTCCTGGAGCTCCTAAACAGTACTCACAACTAACAAAATGGTCCAAGTTCCTTGGTGGTGGGTTAGGGATTTTGGATTCAATGGGGTTTAGGATTCCGAGCTGCCTCAGTCAATGAAACAGATTGATGTATGATTCTCCTAATGGAGTAAAAGCTTTCTTCTTTTGCATCCTATCATTCCTGCCACCGGGATTAGGATGGAAGCTTGTTCAACCAGGGTTTTTATATGTTTAGGGTTGTGGATATGTATTTTGGGTGTGGTATGTGTTATGAGGTAGGGTGCAAGCTATGATGTTTGCGGTTGTGGGTAGGTTTGCACATGGTGCACTGAAAATTGTGGAATAGGGAGAGGACAATAGTGTTGTGGTGGGCCATATAGTGCTGGTGGGTAAGGCTGATGATGTGGGCAAGATTGATGGTAGTAAGGATTAGGATTCCTGGACCATGATCTTCCTTCTACAATGGCCACCTCTTTTTTCTTCTTTTTCCCAAAGACTCCTCCGGTGCCTGTTTAAATTGCCTGGGTTGTGGATTTTATCACCAAATAGCTCATAATCTTGTTAGATTTTAAACCTTCCTCGACCATGATCCCCATCTTGACGATTTCATTAAACGATTTTCCAACAGCTGAAACCAAATGCCCATAATATGTAGGCTCTAGAGCTTGTAAGAAGTAGTCCACCATTTCACCTTCCTTCATGGGTGGATCCACTCGGGCAGCTTGCACTCTCCACCTGAAACTGTATTCTTGGAAGCTCTCTCCTGGCTTCTTCTCTATCTTTGTTAATGGAAGCCTGTCGGGAACAATCTCCAGGTTGTATTGGAAATTATTAGCAAAAGCTTGGGCAAGATTGTCCCAAGTAAACCATCTAGCGTGGTCTTGCCTTGTGTACCATTCTAGGGCTGATCCGCTAAAGCTTTTGCTGAAATAAGCCATTAGCAACTCATCTTTACCGCTGGTGCCTCGCATTTTGCTGCATAGGCCTCTCAAATGTGCCACTGGGTCGCCATGACCATCATAGAGATCAAATTTCGGCAGCTTAAAACCATCGTTTCTTGTTCGGGATTTTTGGGTGGTTTTTCCTCCTTGGATATGTCAATGAAAGAAGTCTAAGAATCATGATGTCGGAAGGTAGGCTCTGGTGGATAATAATGATTGTCTTGGGTATGAAATAATGGTTCACTGGATGACTTGTGTAATGTGGCTGGTGGAGGATCAACATACACCGGAGCGACATGAGGTGGTGGTGGTGGAATCTGTTTTGGTGGTGGAAGAGGTGGTGGTGTTTGTAAGGTAGCTGCATAGTGAGGTGGGTATGTGGGGTAACCAGGAGATGAATTCACGGGGGTGGGTCCTATGATTGGACTGGTGGAGGAATATAAGCAGGATTGGTTGGGTATGTGGGTAAAGGTTGTCCGTTCACCCAGGCCTGGTACATTTTGGCCATCTGCTGCTTGAGTTTGTACATCTCTTCTTTCATAGCACTTACGTCTACCACCTCATCTTCCCGAGCTGGGTCCACAATCGTAGCCTCAATCTCTTGGCTGATTGATTTTGTCATGTCTCTAGAGCGAGTGTTGTAATGATGGATTGCCAGAATGCCATCTAGCTAAAAAACACTTGTCTGGACTCAACAACAACAACGCTTGTTAGTGGTTAGGTCTTATTGATCAAATAATCGCACGTTGGGAGCACAGACATATTTACACAATTTTGCTCGGCCATATGTGTCATCCTGGCTTTCTTAGTTATGGCTTTTCCGTTCATTTTGCCTTTTTCTTGCTTTTCCAATTCTTTTGCTTCGGCTTTTCTCTTCATCATCTTTCATCAACACCATTTTTCTTCTCTCCTTTTTCATCAACACTCTCTTTTCTTTCTTTTCTTTGTTCTTTTGATTTATAATTAAAATGTCGATCCTATGGATTTGCCTATCGCATAAGAAAAGAAAAACAAAGAACACAATACATATTTTTTTGGGAATTTTTGAATTTACTAATAACCAACGACGATTACAAAGATAAACTCTAAATGATAACGGAACTACAACTTTCTAAACAACAGTTTGTATTGAAATGAGAAAAATGAAAAAATACAGACTCAAATGCTCAACCTAAGAATACATCAAAGATCATAGTGCTCGCGGGACATCGTTCGGTCTCGCCGCGGGTCTATATGCAAGTTCCCTTTGGAGTTGGTCTATATCACCCATTATTTGCTTCACGAATATTATCGTTGAGGCGAAAAATATGGTTTGGGTCATATCTTCACATATCTGGAACTTCTGAGTGATATAATGAGCAATGTTAAGGATTCTTTCTATGATGAACCTCTTTTTCTGAAGTAACCTCCATATTTGTTCAGCACCAGCCTCCAGAGTTTGTTGGCTTTTCTCTTGCAGTTGTTGCAGATCCATTTCTAATCGTGCTAAGGCCGTATAGCAATGTTCTCTTTCCATACTGAAATCCTTCACTTGTTTGCTAATCTTGACCTCAGCAGTAATAATATTTTTCCTCAATAGAGCAACCTCGATGTTATGTTCTTCCTTCAATTGTTGAATCATGTGGGCCCTTTCTTCTGCATTCCTAGCCAACTATTTTTGAACCCCGGTCAATTCTTTTTCTGCTTTGTCAAGGTCAAAACTATAATTGCTCACTTTTCGCCGCAAATTATCAATCAACTTTTCATCTCGGGCATTTCGGATAGGGATTTCAGTTGCAATCCTCATTTTCTGAATTTGAGCTCGTAGGGCCTCATTTTTTTTAACCAATTGCTTCTTTTCACCCTCGTCAACTGCTACTTGCATACTATTTTCAAACTTGAGATCTTGCAATTGTTTTTCTAGCATGCTGATTTTTGCTCAGTATTTATTTTCTTTAGCCAACCAATCCCATTGTTCACTTGACAACTCGGCAAATTCTTGGATGTAAGGTCTCTTTGCTGGCCTTTCATGCTCACAATATCTTCTATACCACATGGAATAACCAGGGGACACTTCGCCTTTAGCTCGATCCCTCACACAGGTGTCTGATTTCAAACATTGGCATTCATTCCAAATTTGACGGACTTTTGCTTTAGGAAATTGCCCATCAGGACTAATCTCAGTTACTTGGGTGATGAGGTCTCCATCTTTTGGCACTATTTGATTTCTGAGTTGCCATAAGCTCGATATGGAGCATAGAGTTGAATACTTCTAAGCCCCATTAAGAGAAAATGTGGTCCTTCTACCGGCATGTATATGATTTCATTGACAGGTAGACATCCGAATGTCCATTCTATTTGGCTAGAAGTAAGATATTGGAAGTATGTTATCCAACCCTTAAATCCTTCCGGCAACTTGACCCATTTTATCCTTGCGTAGAATTCTTCGATGCATGTTCTTTCTGAAGACCCATAACTCAGAAATTGAGGACGATGGCACAAGTGCTCGATCATCCACATTTGTAATAACAAATTGCATCCCTCGAAGAAATCTACTCCGGCTTTATAAGTTGTAAGGGCATGAAAGACATCTGCTACTATCATCGGTGCTAAAGTACTATTATCTTGTGTGAAGAGAGTAGTGCCAATTCTGGCTACTCTTATATCAATGTTCCCCTCTTTCCTTGGGAACACTATCAAACCCAAAAATACTACCATGAAAGCAAAACGTCTACGCTCCTCCCATTTCGCACGGTTTGCTTTGCTGCAGAGTTGTTTTGCCAGGTTGTTAAATCCTCCGATATGACCATATCTATGATATATGAAACCATTGGCCAAATCTTCATTATGAACACTTCGGGCTATTTTCAAGGAATCTAGGAATCTGTGAGCTGTAACGGCTCTTGGAGCAACCAGGTATTTGTCTTTCAGGGGAACCTCATCTTTCCCAATATAAATGGCAATTTCCTCTAATGTCGGAGTAAGCTCAAAGTCCGAGAAATGAAACACATTGTGGTCCGAATCCCAACAAGTAACCAAGGCTCTGATGAAATCTCTTCGGGTTATAATGACGAGTTATCCGGGAAGACCCGTCAAATATTTCTTGACTTCGTCTTGTCCGTCTTTACCTAGATCATTCCACCATTGACGTAACTCCAAAGGAATTTTATTCATGATTGAAAAAGGTTCATTTTGAATCATGCTCATCCTGCACATTTATTAAGGTGATTTAATCATTGATTATGACCCAAAAAAGAAAAAGAAAAAAAGATATTATATTTTTTCACAATTTCAAAATAAAGCCCACTTTCGCAAATACGGCCCTTCAGTACTCCGAATGAAGATTTTAAGGTTGTGCTCACTAATTTGGGGAAATGACTCAGAAGTGGCCGTGTTTGCACAAACAGGCTTCCGGCGCCCTTTCGGGACATTCGGCTATTTTGACAAAACGGCATCACTTGATTTATAACAAAAATGCAAAATTTGACATTTTTTGGCTGTTTTCGCAAAATTGTGGTTGGACCCATCAAGGGTTATCTACGTATCATGCCCCGAAAGATGAGAAAAACCGGCATAGTTCGGTCAAATTATTTTTTTTTGACAAACTATTTTCCTTTTTCGAATTTTAGCAAAATTGGATATCCCAAATATTTCTAATGACAAATTGACGATCTTTTCTCAAAATTTTGATAGAGTTTCGATAGTATTTGAATAGCAGTTTTCTTCTAAAATCAACCATTGTTATTATTTTTTTTTTTGTTTTCTTTCCCTCAATTCTTTTTGCTAACCAGACAGCATAATGGCCCGAGACAAATAAATGCAACATATAATCATGATGGTCTTTTCATATTAAGGTCACCTGTCCTAGACGGACCCACCCCCTGTGTTGAGTCCCCTACGTCAGATATGATGCAAATAAATGTTCTATTTCTAGGTTCAAAACCTAGTTATTTGGTTCAAGACTGTGCACCCGAGTGAACGATTCGAGTCGAGGCGGGGGCTACGTACCGAGGACCCGCGGGATTATCCGGCTTAGTAACTTGTCTGGCCTCTTTTCTTATTTGGGTATGACACTAACAGAATGGGGAGTCTCAACCAGTAAGCATATCCCCGGGAGTAAGAAGAGAAGGGTTTTCGGTACAATTTATACACAGTTCAAGTAATATCAAAGCGGTAAATATTTAGCACATTAATCAAGAACATATAGGAAAATCATATATAAACAAATACAACAATTTAACTGAGCTCGAATTCTTAAACCCTAAATTGAAGTTCTCGGTTTCTTATCCCCAGCAGAGTCGCCAGAGCTGCCACACCTCCTTTTTACGAGCCTTTACTATTTACTACACTACATAAAGGGTATAATAATAAATGGAAGGAGTTTTTCCAATTTAAGGACAGTCATAACAGGATTTATTTATTTAGTTTCAGAGTTGCCACTTGGGAAAATAATAGTGTCCCAAGTCACCAGATGAATCTCGAACCGAGGAAAGTTTGACTTTGTTACAGTCTGCGAACTAGAAATCCGGATAATGAATTCTGTTAATCTGGGAGAAGGTGTTAGTCACTCCCAAATTTCGTGGTTCTAGCACGGTCGCTCAACTGTTGTATTGATTTTTATCTGATTTTATATGTCCTATTTTTATGTGCATTTAGTATTCCACTTTATAATTCATAGAATTGCAACATCGTGAAAATGTATTTCTTACCACGCCATACCAGTACGCCCATGGCTTTTAACATATTTCGACTTCGTTGAGACTTGGATTTGGATCACATAAATGTGCATCCGTATTAAGAAGGTAATATTATTATTAATCATGCCTAAAGTATCTACATCTTGTTAACGTTGGAGAAGTCCGTGAAATTTGCTAATTGGACCTTCCAAATCTAATATTTTTCTTTTAACAATTATTGAGGGCCCCACAGTTATTTTAGCGAGGCTCGTCTCATCATTTTAGTTAAAGGACAACTTAAAAGTAATTACAATTATCTAATTAATTTTGTCTCTAAAAAAAAAGAAGAAGAAAAGAAAAAAAAAGAGGAGAAAAAGAAAAAAGAGAAAAGAAAAAGAAAAAAGAAAAAAAAAGAGAGAAAAAAAAGAAAAAAAAGAAAAGAAGAAAATAAAAAATAAAATAAAATAAAAAGAAAAAAATGACAAAATGGTGGATTAGTGTTTGTTTGTGTGTTATAGGTACATGTGATGCAATGGATGCTAAGAAGAGTATTTTGAAGTTATTTTTTTTTAATTGAAATCATAAAGAAATAATTGATATAAAATAAAATAAAGAGTTTGAGAGGAATCTCTCTTACTAAAAATCTTGCCAAAGTAATGAAATAAAGATAACATGCCTCTATGGGGCAAACTAGGAGTTTATATAGAGGTTTTAGGGCTAAAAACACTAAGTTTGAGTACAATTAGGATTGCTGCTGCGGCGACTTCCGCGGTTCGTTCGCGGCCGCGGACGGACCGCGAACAGTAAACTTTAGAGAGCCTGTTTTTCCGCGGTTCATCCGCGGTCGCGAATAAAATGCGATATTTCACCATGTTCCGTTGCGAATTTGAGAAAACTCAAAACATGAAAGTTGTAGCCCCTGTTAGATTTCCAACCATATATTATGGAGCCAAAATGGAGGTCGGAGCGAAAGGTTATGTCCAATTTACTAGACAGTGCACAATATGCCTCATCCATTCTTCGCTTGTACTACACTTATCAAATTTGACCCCGAACTCGATCCCGGCTTAATTCCTTGATCTTTTACTCAGACTTCAAAGCTCCAAATCACTTAAATTCATTCCATAACATCCATATAGCTCGGTATCACACCTTCCCGACTATTTTCAACATAAGTTCTTGACTTGTACCACACTTTGGCCTTTTTCACCATCTTTTGACTCCAAAACTTTCTCTTTTAGTCTTCATTAGCTCATGTGTACCTATAACACGCTAAGAACACTAATAAAATCATTTTGTCATCGTAAACAATATCAAAACAACAATAAAGCATGATTATTTAGGGCATAAATATAGTCAAATTCACATATTATCAACAGTCTCAGAATCACCAATATCAGCTAAACGGTACAACAGTTATATCTAAATGCAATGCAGATGCTTGAACATGATCGCTACGGTGCGTAGCCTGATCCATTTGGGTACTTGAGCTCACTGTGGGGGTTCAGACTTCGGAGGTGCTCCTATAGCGCAACCGCAATATCAATGATATGCTGCGGCGTGTAGCCCGATCCACTATCAGACCAACTATATGCAATGCAAGCCTCGCAGGCACAGAAATATCATTTGAAATCTCTTTTTATCAATAACAGTAGAAAACAGTGTTTCAGAAATACCAGAGTTTGGAAAACCATTTTAGACAGTGTTTAGCTCAGGACTAATATCAGAATAACATGCTATGATCACGAAAGCTATAATAACAATCCTCACGGGATCCAAATAACTGGCTCACATCCTAGAGATATCCACAACCATCCAAGTAGGAGGTTTACCGGCTCAATTATAGCCAACAACACAGTATAATACTACACAATCGGACTAAGCCATAGTCCCCAATCACAATCGACCCGCACTCACAGTAGAGTACGTGTCTCGCCTCAATACAACGTCACAGAGTGATATACCGGGGTTTCGAACCCTCAGGTCATTACCCATACCCATTACTCACCTCGACTCGGCTCGAAAACTAGCCTGCAATGCCCTTGCCACGAGAATCGGCCTCCACGGGTGCAGAATCTGATGAATTCCCTCGATTTCCTCCTCAAAATCGCCAAAATCGCCTCTTAGTTCGAAGCCTCAAATGTGTTAAATGTTCTAAAATTTCGAACCCTTCTGTTCATTAATCCCTGACATATTTTCGCTTCTACGATATACATCTCGCTTAAGCGAGACCGCTTCGTGGTTAATTGGTCGCTTCTACGACCCATGCTATAGACCAAGACCGCTTCTGCGGTAAAAATAATGCTCCTGCGAGTCAGCTTAAGCGGACCTCCTTCCGCTTCTGCGAGCCTACCCAACAGGCCCATTTTCGGTTCCGCAGAACATTTCTCGCGCCTGCGATTCCGCTCTTGTGACCAATCGTCTGCTTCTGCGGAATTTCCACTAACCTCCTCCTGGATCGCATCTTGTGATAATTTTGTCGCTTCTCCGGAGCCGCTTCTGCGGTCCCCCGTCCGTAGCAGCGAAAACCTCTGCTGCAATAAATACCAGCAGTTACATACACCAAAATTCATCTGTTTCACCCTCTAAAAACGTCTCGAGGCCCCCGGGACTTCAACCAAAAATACAAATCCACTCTAAATCATCTCACGAACTTGTTCCAATCATAAAAACATACCCTCAAACACACGAATCATCAAATTAAGGCCGGTTCAAGCCTAAGATTTAACCAAAACTTCTGAAACCTACATTCTATCAAAAACCCGACCAAACGATGTCCGAATGACCTGCAAATTTGCAAAAATATCCAAAATCACCTAAAGAAGATACTACAACTGTAAGGATTCCATTCCGACACCCGGATCAAAATCTCACCTATCGATCGGATTTCGCCAAAATTCCAACATAGCCAATTCAAGCCTATTTCTACACTGGACCACCAAATTCATTTTCGATCGCTCTCCTAAGTCACAAATCACCTCCCAAAACTAACCGAATCATCAGAATTCGATTCCGACCCTCTAACCACATAGTCAACTTCAGGTTGTCTTTTCAGAAACAAGTTTCACTCAAAAATGCTATATGCCTTATCTTTTGCAAGAATTAATCTGAATTTACCCGATAGACTCTAACACAGATATAGAAACATAAAACGTATAAATGAGGAAATAACGGGGCGATAACTCACATGACGATGGGCCGGGTCGTCACATTCTCCCCAACTTAAACAAACACTCGTCCTCGAGCGGGTCAAGAAACATACCTGGTGACTAAAATAAGGGAGGATATCTGCTCCGCATCTCCTGCTTGATCTCCTAAGTGGCCTCCTCCACGGGCCGACCTCTGCACTAAACCTTTACTAATGCTATGTCTTTGGACCTCAATCTTCTCACCTTACGACCCAATATAGCTATACGATCTACGTCATAGGTCAAGTCATCATCAAGCTGAATAGTACTGAAATCCAACACATGTGATGGGTCGCCAACATACTTCTGGAGCATAGATACGTGAAACACTAGATGAACTCTCGATAGACTGGGTGGAAAAGTAAGCATATAGACCACCTCTCCAATCCTTCTGAGAATCTCAAAAGGGCCAATGAATCTCGTACTGGGCTTTTCTTTCTTCCCAGATCTCATGACGCCTTTCATACATGAAACCTTCAGTAAGACCTTCTCAACACGGAATAAGCCACATCCCGAACATTCCGGTTCGCATAACTCTTCTAGCACCACTGGGCTATACGAAGTCTCTCCTAAATCACCTTCACCTTGTCCAAAGCATCCTGGATCAACTCTGTCCTCAACAACCTAGCCTTGATGGGCTCGAACCAACTAACTGGAGATCTACACCGTCTTCCATACAAAGCCTCATACGGCGCCATATGAATACTAGATTGGTAGTTATTGTTATAGGCAAACTTTGCGAGAGGAAAATAATTAGCCCACGAACCACCGAAATCAATAACACAAGCGTGCAACATATCCTCCAAGATTTGAATAGTACGCTCGGACTATCCATCCGTCAGAGGATGAAATGTAGTACTCAACTCAACCTGTGAGCCCAACTCACGCTAAAATGTCCTCTAGAACTGTGAAGTAAACTCACTACCTCTGTCTGATATAATAGAAACTGGGACTCCATGCAATCTAACGATCTCCCAAATGAATATCTCAGCCAACCGCTCCGAGGAGTACGTAGTACACACAAGAATGAAGTGAGCTAACTTGGTTAGCCTATCCACAATCGCCCAAACAGAATCAAACTTCCTCGCTGTCCGAGGGAGTCCACTAACAAAGTCTATAGTGATCCTTTCCCACTTCCACTCGGGAAAATCAATATGCTGAAACACGCCACCGGGCCTCTGATGCTCGTACTTGACCTGCTGGCAGTTGAGGCACCGTGCTACATGACTCAGAATATCCATCTTCATCTTTCTCCACCAATAATGTTGTTTCAAGTCCTGATATATCTTTGCGGCACCTGGATGGATAGAATACCGCAAACTATGAGCCTCATCCAATATCAACTCACGAAGACCATCAACATTGGGCATGCATATCCGGCCATGCATCCTCAATACACCATCACTATCAATAGTGGCATCTATGGCATCATCATACTGAACAATGTCCTTAAGGAAAAGCAAGTGTGGATCATTATATTGGCGCTCACGAATGCGATCATATAAGGAAGATCGAGAAATAATGCAAGCCAATACTCTACTGGGCTCTGAAAAATCCAACCTCACTAGACGATTGGCCAACGCCTGAACATCATATGAAAATAGTCTCTCCCCAACTTGAATATACGCCATGCTGCCCATACTGACCGCCTTTTGGCTCAAAGCATCGGCCACCACATTGGCCTTCTCCGGATGATATAGAATAGTAATGTCATAATCCTTGAGCAACTCAAGTCATCTCCGCTGTCTCAAATTAAGATCCCTATGTTTGAACAAACGCTGGAGACTATGATGATCGATATACACCTCACAGGACACGCCATACAAATAGTGCCTCCAACTTCAAGGCATGAACTATGGCAGCTAGCTCTAAATCATGAACATGGTAGTTCTTCTCATGAGGCTTCAACTGCCGAGAAGCATAAGTAATCACTCTACCCTCCTGCATCAATACACAACCTATCCCCACTCTCGAGGCATCACAATATATAGTATATGAACCTGAAGGTGATGGCAACACTAATAGTGGAGCTGTGGTCAAAGATGTCTTGAGCTTCTGAAAGCTCTCCTCGCACTCATCCGACCACATGAATGGTGCACCCTTCTGATTCAACATTTAGTCAAAGAATAAGTAATGGATGAAAATCTCTGAACAAACCGGCAATAATATCCCGCCAAGCCAAGAAAGCTCCTGATCTCTGTAGGCGAGGACGGTCTAGGCCAACTCTGCACCGCCTCTATCTTCTTCGGATCAACCTGAATACCATCACGAGACACCACATGACCTAGAAAAGCTACTGACTCGAGCCAAAACTCGCACTTGGAGAACTTAGCATACAATTTCGCCTCCCTCAACCTCCGCAACACAATGCTCAAATGTTGAGCATGCTCCTCCTGGCTACGAGAGTATACCAAATGTCACACCTCCTTTTGGCGCGCTTACCCCGAGGGATAAACGTACAAGGAGTTTTTCCAATTTAAGTGACAATATTCGAAACGGGATTATTTTATTTATTTCAGAGTCGCCACTTGGAATAAATTATGGTGTCCCAAGTCACCGATTTATTTAAATCCCGAATCGAGGAAATTTCGACTTTCTAAATGAAGTCCGCGAACCAGAAATTCTAAGTAAGGAATTCTGTTGACCCGAGGGAAGGTGTTAGGCACCCCCAGATCCCGTGGTTCTAGCACGGTCGCTTCAATTATTCTAAATGGCTAAAATTATCTGATTTTAAAAATGTTTATAAATTATATGCTCTAATTAAACTTCAAACCGCTCTTTTAATTTGAAAACCGGAACCAAAGGAAACAAAAACTAATTACAAACGGACTTGGATTTTTGACAAATAATAAAAAAATATCCGAATTACTTACTTTGAAAAACTATGCTAATTAAAGAAAAACATTGTAAAAAAACTAAACTAAACAATTCAATTTATTTAACATGATATCTCTTAAAATTATTGTCAGTTAAAGAATCGTACCAAATGATTGTTATTTCCTAGCTTTTGATTTAATGCCGGAGATCGAACGAAAAGTTATACATTAATGAAAAAATTGATCAAAATATGCAAAAAAAGAATTAACTCGTCTTGGTTAATTATTTAGCCATGAACAAGAAGATATCGAACAGATTGGCTAAAACTTAGACTAACTTGACTGAAACTCAAAAAAATCTTAGCAACGATGGAAATTAAAATCGAGCCTTCGTTTGATCGAATTTTAACTAACACTAGTAAATTCGAATGAGCCTCCAACTTTATTAATGACCAAATGTAACAGGACTCAATGGGCACTCGCATAACACAAATTTATCAAAGGTTGCGATGCAATTCTATACGCGACAAATATGCACAGGGAAAGTTCATTTATGAAACGATCATTCCTTAGACATGAGAGTAGTTCATTAACATAGAATAACAGCACAGTGTTAACACGAGCATGATCATATTCCAACAGTTGGAACCTTGAACTCTCATGAATAATCACAAACTTCTCTGTTGTTTCCTCAGAAGGAAACAATAACACAATCTGAACTTAGCTACATTTTAGAAATTCATGGTTAACTCAGCTTCACATAATTGGAATTCAAACTTCAATTTCAAATCCAAACAATGGCAAACAATACACTTGAACCAAGCTTTTGGCTACAGAACATCAGGGAAGTCTTACATAATTCAAACAGATTTTACTAAAAAATCTCAGCTAGTCGCAAATTGATAAACAACTAAATTCGAACTCACTGATAAAGCTCAAATGACAGCAGCAAATGAATACAAACTCAGACAAATTGCTAACATGCTAAAAAAAATAGAACAAAATCTGTCCAGATTCGAAATTTTCAATGACTAAAGCTTTACTAAGATAACATATGGCAGACTTGTGATAAATTTATATCCAAACCGCAAATACATTAAATCTGGGAGGAGAAAATACCTGGAGTGTGATAGTACAAATGGAGGAAAAAAGATCAGTAACAGCACAGTGAGCAGCGACAAAAACAGTAACTATCAAGCAATATCAGTACACCAATCAATGGCCCAGATTGAAGACCAACAGCAAGGCACCAGCAGTAATGGAACAGATAAAACAGTCGAAAACAAATTCCAAATTCCCAAATATAAACTCAGCCAATCCAAAACTCGATTACCAAAAGAAAAAAAAAGGGAGAACTAGAGGTTATGAGACAATATTTCTAGTTTTCAAACACTTGAAGATCAAGAGTTTAAGACAAAAGTGTTTCTCTGTGTGTGTAGTGTTTTCCAGAGAGCCTCTCTATGTGTGAATCTTTTCCAGAGAATGTATTTGTGAATCTCTCTGTATGTGTGTTAACAGTATGCTATCTGTTCTTTTTTTTGTGTTTTCTCAAAACTTGTCCTTAACAGTGAGTTCTCTGTTGTGTTTTATAGCCTAGAGATCCAAAGCAACAACCCTTTCTTCTTCAGTTTCAAATCTGTCCAGCACCTATTATTCCCCTTTTTCAAACCTTTTTCAATTGTATATTCCCTCTCATGTGTATCCTGATTCTAACAACTGACCAAGCACTCAACAAAGCTGAAAATACTCATTATTATCCTCACATTCTCTGATTATTCCAACCTGATTTGTCTAAAGGTGGGATTTATAATTAATCAAATCCTAAAGGTGCAAAACTAATGAAATACACTGCTGTCCAGCAAGTTTTAACAGTTCATTTCCATGTGTATTGCACTTTAAAGGTTGATTTTAGGGCTACTTAAATGGACTAACAGCTATATCCAATCCACAACCTAATTTAGAATCAACAATGGTTCAAAACAAACAATCCAACAATCAACTCAACATTCTGAAACAAACAACAAACCGAAAAATTTTAAATCAAGCAAAACAGTGAACCACTGCCCGGAATTTCAAACAACAAATTTGCGAATTGAAACGACGACATTCGTTAAGTCGAATCACAACATGTATGATCGACAACAAAAAGCCGACAAACAAATTCACGAATTTGTAACACTCAAAGCCGAGAGAAGAGAAGAAAAGAATGAAACAAATTCGAAACTAAATGTTCGACGACGCTAATCGACGCGAACCTGTATTCAACAACATTGGTAATCAAATAGACAAAACAAGACTTTAGAATTGGCAATTCAATGAAACAGTGTTTCGGCCAAAGAAGAGAAAAGAGAAAAAAATGAAGCTAATACGAAACTAAATGTTCAACGACGCTAATCGACGCGAACCTGTATTCAACAACATTGGTAATCAAATAGACAAAGCAGAATTTTAGAATTGACAATTCACTAACAGTGATTCTCGGCCAAAGCAGAGGAAAGAAGGAAAATGAAGCTAACTAATCGACGACGCTAATCGACGCAAACACATATTCTATATCATTCGATTAGCCGATTACGATATGCGTAATCGACAAACAAATCCGACAAAGCAGTGACTACACAATTTCGGACAGCATGTATAAATTCAATATCAACAACTTAACGATATTAACGACGAATCGAATTCGATTCACAATCACTCGTTAAACAGCGAAGAATAACAAACAATCAAGTCGACCAAATAAAAGGTCCCAAGAGATGAAGAAGCACACGAAAATCCGAAACATACAAACACTAATACTAAACAACAAGTATAACGATAAATAAAACAACAACAACAAAAAAAAGAAGAAGAACAAATACCTTAAGAAAAAGGAAATCGGAACCGAACGGCTTGGTATTTAGACGAACTTGAAACCTTTTTGAGGCCAAACGGGTTGTAATCGAGTGTTCTCGAGTGAGAACAACTCGATTAAAACCCATTCGAATCTCAAAAATCTTCCCCAAAGAGACTCCGAAATCTTCTAGGTTTTTCTTTGATGTTTGAATTCGGGGGTTGGGATTTAGGGCTTGATTCGAACTAATTGGTTTGTGGATTCGGATAGAGGGGGAGAAGGGTGGTTTAGGGGTGTGAGTTTGGGTGACCGGCGACGGGTGGCTGGCCGGTGGTCGAAGAAGAAGGAGAGCAGGGAGGGGTGTCTCTGGCGGCGGCTGGAGAAGAGTGAAGGAGAGAATGAAGGTGAATAATAGGGTTTGGGGGGTTTAGTATAATTAATTAGGGATTTAATTAGGACCGTTGGATGGATGAAAACCAACGGTCCAGATTAAAACGGGAATGGGTCGGGTTGTATTGGCCGGGTCAGGGAGACGGATCTGGTGGTTTGGACTGGGTAGTGTTTTGGGCCTTTCTTGATTTAATTGAATTTGGCCCAAATCGAATTTCACACAAAGCTTTAATTATTTCCTCCTTCTCAATTAATTTAAACTCCTAATTTATATAAAAATAAAAAAATAAAATATAAAAAAAAATTCTAACTACACTAAAAAATCAAATCAAATTAACTAATACTAATTATACTAACAATCGTTACATACAATTAAATATCAATTAAACATAAATCACATAATTAAGCATTTAAATGCCAAAAATGTAAAAAGATGAATTATTTTTTTTTGTGATTTTCATTTTGTAAGATAAAATTAATTACTCCTAATTTCAAAGTTAGATAAAAATGTAAAACATGACATATTTTGTATATTTTTTATTAATTTAAACACATATAATCACGTATATATAAATGCAAACAATTACCAAAATTAACACGAAAGTTCACTAAAACACACATCGTAAAAAATAGACAATTTTTGTTTTGATTTTGTGGGAGTAATTCATGTTAGGCAAAAATCACGTGCTCACAGCTGCCCCTCTTTGCGCGGAAAACCATGAAGAGTTTTTCGTGCAAAGATAAATGAGCAAATACGAGCGATTTTTGCCCGTTTGGATACTCCGTGGGAAGCATTTTGAAAGAGTTTTGACCGAGCCTTTGCCTCGGAGGCTTCCTACATATCCTGGGCTAAACAGGAATCAGGTCAATGTAGTTCGGGAAGTTTTGGTAGCTGGGACTACCGTGGACTGACACTTTGCTGTTACTGTTGCTATCGTTGCTGCTTACTGCTTACTGATCTCCTTATTACACCAAAAGAAATTAAAGCTAAACTAGCTATGCTATCAAACTATGAGTTACAAGATTCCTATCTATGATTCTCTTGAAAACTTGATCTTGAATCTTAGGTGATTTGCTGTAGACCTCGATCTGAATCTTGATGCTCCACAAGCTGTACGTGCTCATTTATTTCTGTAACATTGAGTGAAACGGAGTCGGCGGAGCTTGTTACTTCAAATCACCTTCTGAGCAATCCGCGCCTTTGTTTACTCCAACGTTTGAAATCTTTTCTTTCGGTTCTTTTCTTCTTTTCTTCAATCTGGATTGATGTCCTATTTGTAGGTTATCTCGATCCTTGCATCCCGAGGTCAAACCTATTTAGACAACAAAACAAACAAACGAACGAAATTTTCTGCCCCAGTTTTGCTAGGAAAATTTCGTGAGTTAGTTGTGACACAGAAAGTGATTAAAAAGACTCTTTGGGTAAGAAAATCATGGTTTCACAAACGTTCAACGGCTTTTTGGCCGGGATTTTGTAGAAGAGTTTCACGGCTTTCTGTCCGGAATTCAAACAATGTCTAACGGTCTTTGGCCGCTAGAACCTCGGTTTTTTGGCCGGGGTCAAAACAAATGGCTCCGCAGTTTTCTGACTGGGAGATCCTCGGTTTTCTGACCGGGGATAAAAAGTTTCACGGCTTTCTGGCCGGAATTCAAACAATATCTAACGGTTTTTTGGCCGTCAGATCCTCGGTTTTTTGGCCGAGGTAAAAGTAAATGGCTCCGCAGTTTTCTGATTGGGGAGATCCTCGGTTTTTTTTGACCGGGGATAAAAGTTTCACGGCTTTCTGGCCGGAAAGACCCTCGGTTTTTTCTGACCGGGGTCTAAACAGATGTTGGACTGATATGATTTGATTCTCTTTTTCGGAGTTTTCGTTTTCTTTTCTTTTATTCTTCTTTTTGGGCCTTCTTTTAGGCTTTCTTTTTAAACATCAACAAATGCATAAGATAAATCTCTAAAAAGAAACTTACCCTTTTATGTGTTTTCCTTGTTCCAAAGCCATTTCAAAGCTTGCGTATTTCACTTCTTCGAGTTGTACCTTCTTCTTGCACAATTAAACAGACCTGCTTTCAACAAAGAACATTTTATCAGTTGAAAAAAGTGGTTGACTTTGCGGCCTTGATTATCTTCATTGCTTGATCGTTTCCCCATTTCCATTGAGAAATTTACTACCAATTGTCTTTGGGGTGACTTCCTTTCAATATCTAACGGTTTTTTGGCCGTCAAATCCTCGGTTTTTTGGCCGGGGTAAAAGTAAATGGCTCCGCAGTTTTCTGACTGGGGAGATCCTCGGTTTTCTGACCGGGATAAAAGTTTTCACGGCTTTCTGGCCGGAATTCAAACAATATCTAACGGTTTTTTGGCCGTCAGATCCTCGGTTTTTTGGCGGGGTAAAAGTAAATGGCTCCGCAGTTTTCTGACTCGGAGATCCTCGGTTTTCTGACTGGGGATAAAAGTTTCACGGCTTTCTGGCCGGAAAGACCCTCGGTTTTTCTGACCGGGGTCCAAACAGATATTGGACTGATATGATTTGATTCTCTTTTTCGGAGTTTTCATTTTCTTTTCTTTCATTTTTTTTTTGGCCTTCTTTTAGGCGTTCTTTTTTAAACATCAACAAATGCATAGGATAAATCTCTAAAAGAAACTTACCTTTTATGTGTTTTCCTTGTTCCAAAGCCATTTCAAAGCTTGCGTATTTCACTTATTTGAGTGGTACCTTCTTCTTGCACAATTAAACAGACCTGCTTTCAACAAAGAACATTTTATCAGTTGAAAAAAGTGGTTGGCTTTGCGGCCTTGGTTATCTTCATTGCTTGATTGTTTCCCCATTATCATTGAGAAGTTCGCTACCAATTGTCTTTGGGGTGACTTCCTTTCAAACCGACCGGGTTCATTCCCAGAATTCCATGGGGATTTTCCGTGTAGGTTCCATCCTTCTGCCTTATTCCGTCTCTTCTAAGACCTTAGCCTTTGATTTCCATTTCCTTTCTAAAACTCTTTTCCTTTGGAAACAATCGATCATTACGATCCAATCGTGGATTGTAACAATACACCACTGAGGCTGTTTTTCTTTTCTTCTTTACCAGGCGGAGTCCTGTAAAACCGGTCCTGTCACCTTCCTTTGTAATATTTTCAGAATTAAAATTAAACCGAAAGGGATTCAAAGAAGAAGAATGAATCAAAGAAAGGAAAAACGTATCAAAGATAGAGGAGTCCCTTTCGAGGGAGAAAAGAAGGACTTATCTGAGGTATACGCTGACTTTAACCAACATGACATGCTCCTCGGACTAGATGCTTGATCGTCACAAAATTCCCATTTTCTTATGAACCAAAACGGGTCTATATTTCCGAGCTAAGGAGCCGTGCCGGGACCTCTCGTGGTGAAACAAACTTTTCGGTTGATAGCGCCCTTTTGCGGGTTTTCGCCAATCGACCTCTCTCATTTCTCTTCTTACCATCGCCAGATAGCACTCTTTGCGAGTTTTTACCAACAGGCTCTCTCATTTTGTATTTCTCTACTTCCATCGTCTTATGGTGCCCGAAGATTTTCACCAATAAGACTCTCTCATTTTATTCCTCTACTTCCATCGTCTTATGGTGCCCGAAGGTTTTCACCAATAAGACTCTCTCATTTTATTTCTTTTCATTCCATGAACCCCGGATCGTAACAATGATGTTTTCACAACTTCCAATCGATCTTGAAGGAATTGTACTCGGTTCGGGTAACAAGAATTGTAAACAAAATTACAACTTTGGAATCATCTTGACGGATCTTAAACCGAACCAAAAATATCATCTGCCCCAGTTTCATTTTTGGGGAAATTGGGATTTTTTGGTTTTGGTGTGACTGAACCTCAGGAAAAGGTTGCCTACGTATCCTTTCGGAATCAAGTCAGAACGTAGTTCTTTTTTTTTTTTTTTTTTTTTTTTTTTTTTTTTTTTTTTTTTGGTTTGGTTTGGATTCCAAAGAGGGTAGCCAAAAGAAGGTAGCCGGCTCAAAGGGCTTACAAAAGGGTTGGTAGTGTTTGGGTAGCGGGAATAAAAGCCTTCAATCATTTCGACTTGTGAGGACCTCATTGAAGCAAGTTCAGACATAATACCTTTTCACAGCATCCGCATTCACAGCCGTTTCGGGATCTTTTCCTTCCATGTCTCCCAAGTATAATGCTCCTCTTGGCAGTATCTTCCTAATGATGTATGGTCCTTTCCAATTAGGAGCGAATTTTCCTTTCGCTTCCTCATGATGTGGAAGAATGCGTCTTAAAACCAACTGACCTACTTCGAAATTTCTCGGTCGTACTTTCTTGTTGTAAGCACGAGCCATTCTCTGTTGGTACAGTTGTCCATGACAGACCGCAGCCATTCGCTTTTCATCGATCAAAGTTAATTGCTCCAAACGAGTCTTAACCCACTCGCTATCTTCAATCTCTGCTTCAACAATTGTACGAAGTGAAGGAATTTCTACCTCTGCCGGTATCACAGCCTCGGTTCCATAGACTAGCAGGTATGGAGTTGCTCCCACCGATGTACGTACTGTAGTACGGTATCCCAGTAAAGCGAACGGTAATTGTTCATGCCATTGTCTAGAACTTTGGATTGTCTTTCTCAAAATCTTCTTAATGTTTTTGTTTCCTGCTTCCACGGCACCATTGGCTTTGGGCCGATAAGGGGTGGAGTTCCTATGCGTTATTTTGAATTGCTCGCATATTTCTTCCATCAAATGACTGTTCAAATTCACAGCATTGTCCGTGATGATAGTTGCGGGTATACCAAAACGACAGATAAGATTTGAGTGTACAAAATCCACCACCGCTTTCTTGGTGACTGATTTGAGAGTGACGGCTTCGACCCATTTTGTGAAGTAGTCGATAGCCACCAATATGAATCGGTGTCCATTCGAAGCTTTCGGCTCAATCGGGCCGATGACATCCATTCCCCAAGCAACAAATGGCCACGGCGCTGACATAGGATGCAGCTCAGTTGGAGGTGCATGAATCAGATCTCCATGTACCTGACATTGATGGCATTTTCGGACAAAACCGAAACAATCTTTCTCCATGGTCATCCAATAATAACCTGCTCGAAGGATTTTCTTGGCTAAGACATACCCATTCATATGAGGCCCGCATACTCCTGCGTGTACTTCGTGCATGATTCTTCCCGCTTCTTCGGCATCAACACACCTTAAAAGGTTAAGATCTGGGGTTCTTTTGTACATGACCTCGCCGCTCAAAAAGAAACCACCTGCATGTCTCCTAATGGTCCTCTTTTGATCTCCGGTAGCATGTTCTGGGTATTCTTGCGTTTTCAGAAATCTCCTGATATCGTAATACCATGGCTTGACGATTGGTCCTTCTTCGATCGCATTGCAATAACCGTGGCTTTCTCTGATTTGAATTTCCAAGGGATTGACATGGGCGTTGCCCGGATAAGGTAGCATTGAAGCTAAAGTGGCAAGTGCATCGGCTAGTTCATTGTGACATCGTGGGATATACCTGAACTCTATCGATGCAAATCGCTTTCCAAGAATGTTCACGTGCTGTCGATAAGGGAGGAGTTTAATGTCTCGGGTTTCCCATTCACCTTGAGATTATTTGATAATTAAATCTGAATCTCCCATGATCAACAAATCTTCGACGCCCTGATCAATCGCCATATTCATGCCCATGATACAAGCTTCATACTCAGCTGTATTGTTCGTGCAGAAGAAACGGAGCCTAGCCGTGGCCGGATAATGCTGACCAGTAGGAGAGATCAAGATTGCCCCAATCCCTACACCTTTAGCGTTTACCGCCCCATCGAAAAACATTTTCCAAGCATGATTGTCTTCCGAAACAACTTCTGTCGTATTTACCTCTTCATCAGGAAAGTAGGTATTCAATGGTTGATACTCTTCGTCGATCGGGTTCTCGGCCAAATGGTCCGCCAATGCTTGGGCCTTCATTGCCGTGCGAGTGACATAGACTATGTCAAACTCGGTGAGCAGGATTTGCCACTTTGCCAATCTTCCGGTGGGCATCGGTTTCTGGAATATATACTTCAAAGGATCCAACCGAGTAATGAGGTGAGTCGTATGGGCTTGGAGGTAGTGTCTCAATTTCGGAGCGACCCAAGTTAAAGCACAACACGTTCTTTCCAGCAAAGTGTACTTGACCTCATAACTAGTGAATTTCTTGCTCAGGTAATAAATCGCTTGCTCTTTCTTCTCTTCCGCATCACGTTGTCCGAGAACACAACCGAAAGAGTTTTCCAAGACTGTTAAATACAAGAAAAGAGGTCTCCCTGGCTCTGGCGGGACTAAGACTGGAGGGTTTGACAAATATTCTTTGATCTTGTCAAAAGCTTCTTGGCATTCAGTTTGTCCATTTGATTGCAGCATCTTTCTTCAACAACTTGAATATGGGTTCACATGTGGAGGTCAACTGAGCGATGAACCTACTGATGTAGTTCAGTCGGCCTAAAAGACTCATTACATCTATCTTTGTTCTGGGGGAAGGTAGATCCCGGATGGATTTTATCTTTGTGGGATCCAATTCAATACCTCTTCTACTTGACTATGAAACCCAAAAGTTTACCCGACGGGACTCCAAAAGCGCATTTGGCCGGATTCAGTTTCAAATCGTATTTCCGCAACCTCTCAAAGAATTTCCTCAAGTCTCGCACATGATCGCCTTGAGTTCTGGATTTGATGATCACATCGTCCACGTACACCTCTATTTCCCGATGCATCATGTCATGGAAAATGGCAGTCATAGCTCTCATGTACGTCGCTCCTGCATTTTTCAAGCCGAACGGCATGACTCTGTAACAGTAAGTCCCCCAAGGTGTGGTAAAAGCAGTCTTCTCGGCGTCCTCTTCATCCATCAACACTTGATGATATCCCGCATAACAATCCACAAACGATTGTATCTCATGTTTGGCACAGTTATCAACAAGGATGTGGATGTTCGGTAAAGGAAAGTTATCTTTAGGACTCGCTTTATTCAAATCTCGGTAGTCAACACATACTCGAGTTTTTCCATCTTTCTTTGGCACGGGCACAACATTAGCCAACCACGTGGTGTATTGTACCACTCGAATTACCCCCGTTTTCAACTGCTTAGTGATTTCTTCTTTGATTTTATCACTGATGTCAGTCTTGAACTTTCTCTGCTTCTGTTGCACTGGGCGACAGTCAGGGTAGATTGGTAATTTGTGCACCACTAAATCAGCTCCTAATCCTGGCATATCATCGTAAGACCAAGCAAACACGTCTTTAAATTCAAACAAGAGTTGGATTATTGCATCTCGTGTTTTCTCATCCGTGTGGATGCTTATCTTGGTCTCTCGGACCTCTTCATCAGTTCCCAAATTAACCGGTTCGGTGTCATTCAAATTTGGCTTAGGTTTATTCTCGAAATGTTCCAATTCTCGATTTATTTCCCTAAAAGCCTCGTCTTCATCGTATTCCGGTTCTTGGTTCATTATTTCCGGATTAGGTGGCGTGTTCGGATTTGAGCATGAGTTCCGCAAGCATGTCATGTTATTTAAAGCCGCATTATTAGGACTGAAAAGGAAGAATAAATAACAAAATTAGAAAGAGTGCAAAAGTAAGGAAATATTTATTTTATTTTCTTGGAATTTTCTGAAAACAAACAAAATTACATCGGAGAAAACCAAAAATACAAGAAAACAAAGAAAAACATCCAAGCTACGTCCTGAAGTAACTTGTGATGAAGGAAAAACGACAGGACAAATCTACCGGAACTCCCGCCTGATTGGGAAGGGTGTGGCTTTCCAATTTTGCAATTTAGCTTCAGGGCCCACATACAGCACCTCAGCGGTGCTTGTTCCTTCTCCCGATTGGACCATATTAACATCATAGAGCATTTGCCTCATGGCCCCACATATGTCTTCAATTTCCTCCGCTGTAAAGACCTCGTCTTCTTCTTCTTCACCGTACCTTGGTCGGACAAAAGTTTGGTACAGATGCGGCAACGGTTGCGGCAGAACCCATCCTTTCTCCTTTCTCTTGTTGGCCCATATTTCATCTTCATGGGTTGGGCGAAAGCCCACTCCGAAAAACTTTTCAGCTACAGGTAAAGTTATCAGCTTCGGCACTCCTTGTAGGGACTTTCCCAAACCTTTTCCTGGCTGGAAGCCATGTTTAATCATTTCTTTTGCCACCATGATGGAGGCATTAGACAAAAAAGGTTGGGGGAGAGGGTTCCCTTCTTCGTGTTGATCCGCCAACACAATCTCGAAAGCTTGATAGACAATGTTTTCGCTTCCCGCTTCCGCTTCCAAGCAAGGTATGGATGGATCTCGGTAAATTGATTGCTCATCTTCCCCGTGGACCACGATCTCTTGTCCCTTGTGCTCAAATTTCAACATCTGATGGAGGGTAGAGGGCACAGCTCCGGCCGCATGAATCCATGGTCTCCCTAGAAGAAAATTGTAAGAAGTGTCCATATCCAAGACTTGGAATGTCACTTCGAAGTCCACCGGGCCGATGGTCATAATCACATCAATCTCTCCGACAGTATCTCTTTTCACACCGTCAAAAGCTCGCACACATATGTTGTTAGGCCGAATCCTTTCAGCTCCGATTCCTATGCGGCCTAAAGTGGAAAGCGGGCATATGTCTACCCCCGAACCTCCGTCAACCATGACCCTCTTCATATAGTAGCCTTCGCTTTTGACAGTCAAATGCAAAGCTTTGTTGTGGGCGGCACCCTCCAAAGGCAAATCAAGCTTTACTGAAGGAAATCTGATTGATCGCGAAGAATCTTTCTGTCATCCTTTCAAGTTGTTCGGATGAAGTCTCAATAGGCACGTATGCCTCATTCAAAGCTTTTAGCAAGACCTTTTGATGTTCAGTAGACTTCATTAGAAGGGACAACATCGAAACCTGCTCTGGGCATTTACGCAGTTGGTCTATCACCTCGTAATCGGGCATTTGCATCTTTTGAAAAAAGACCTCGGCCTCTTCATCACTTACAGGTTTCTTTGACGGGAAACGCCTTTGTGTGGCGTTATTTACCTCCTGTGTGTTTAAGTACTTCTGTCCTAAGACACTCTCAGATGAATTTCCCACGATCTCTTTCCCTTTGTGCATAACAAGTGTTCGTTGGTAGCTCCAGGGTACTGCGGATGGATCTGTCATTGGTTTTTGTTGCACGCGTGCAATAACCACAGGTTCATCCGGTTTTCGGGCCACATAAGTTCCCTTTGGTACATACATTGATGTTCCTCTCTTTAAATGGAACTTCTTGGGGGCATCTATGGACAATGGTTTTTCCACTCTACCTCGTGGGAGGTAAAGGACTCCACCCTTCTGAGACGATGCTTTCAATTCAATCGTCTTTTCGGATTTGGTTTCAAGAGCTTCAACCTTTTCCCCCATTTTCTCTTGTTTCGGGGTAGCCTCAGGACGCTTCTCTATGTTGGCGATGGCGATTATCGCTTTCAAAGCTGGGTCAAATTCTTTGTCGTCACAAATCATCCCAATCACCGGTCCGTTGTTGTGGGCCGGTAATGGGTTGTTTGTCACATTTGGGATGTCTTCATCTGCGAAGACGATCCTCCCTTGATTGATCAATTCTTGCACTGCCTTCTTTAACGTCCAACAATTGTCAGTACTGTGTCCTTCAACACCTGAATGATATGCACAGTATATCCCTCTTTGGTAGGCAGGAGAGTCTGGATTCTGCCTGTTCTGCGGAACAGGCTGCAATAGGTTTTCTTGCCTGAGTTTTGGGAAAAGAGTGGAATACGGCTCCCCAATCGGTGTAAAGCTCGTTTTGGGTTGCTCGCGGTGGCGAGCGTTATTTGGCCGTGGATTATACTGGTTTGGGTAAGGAGGTTGGTTTCTCTGGAATGGAGGTGGATTCCTGTTGGCTGGTGGCTGTGGCCGTGCCTGAGGTTGAATGTTCATGACCGCATAGGGTGGAGGCGGAGGAGCATAAGCCATGCCGTGATGTGGATAGTAATGTTGGGGGACCCTGTCGGAGAATACCTGCCTTGAGGTTCGATATCTCCTGTCTTCTACCGCCGCCATAGCAGATTCTTCTTTCTTCTTGCTTCGGGGCATCCCTCCAGACCCGCCTTGAATGGCTTGGGAAGTTGCCCGAATGGCCGCTTGGCTCAAAATTCGCCCTGTTTTCAAGCCATTTTCTACCATCTCTCCGATCTTGATAGCTTCGGCAAAAGGTTTCCCCATTGCCGACATCATATTTTGAAAGTAATCGGGCTCTTGAGCTTGGAGAAAAGTCGTGACCATTTCAATTTCGTCCATGGGGGGTTTCACCCTGGACGCTTGCTCTCGCCACTTGATGGCATATTCTCTGAAGCTTTCTGAGGGCTTCTTTTTAAGTTCGATAGAGAATTCCTGTCCGGCGCAATATCGATGTTGTATTGGAATTGTTTTACAAAATCTCTGGCCAGATCATCCCAGATGTGCCATCGAGATATGTCTTGATCCATATACCACTCCGATGCTATTCCGACCAAACTCTCTCCGAAGTACGCCATCAACAATTCTTCTCTGCCGCCGGCACCCCTCAATTGATTGCAGTATTTCTTCAAATGAGCAATGGGGTCACCATGTCCGTCGTACTTTTCGAACTTTGGTGTCTTAAAACCTGATGGCAAATGGACGTGCGGGAACATGCACAGATCGGCGTAAGATACACTCTTCTGTCCACTCGGACCTTGCATGTTCTTAAAGCTTTGTTCCAAACTCCTCATTCTTTTTGCCATCTCCTCCTCCTGCTCGGGGGTCTTTGGATTTTGGCTCGGTAGGAACTCATATCGAGGTGGCTGAGAATATGTGTTGGCTGCAACCTGTGTATGGTCCCGTGTGAGCGGTGGCGCTGGGAATGTAAAGGATGAGGAGTCGAAGAAAGGAGCGTGTGCGGTGGGGTGCGTTGTGATTGGAACTGGCAATTCAACGGACGTTCTTGCGGATGTATCATGTGGTGCTACCCGAGGATGGGATGTGGAGGGTGATTCAGAGAGGTTTGTAGCATTGGAATACCCGAACAGAGTAGGCGGGTAATTGATGGGGGTATTTGAAATACCGCTCGACCTGAGAAGAATTTCAGGGAACCCAGGGACCAGACTCGGGGGCTCTTTCCCGTTGTTCCAATCGTCCAACATCTCGAGCATGCGGCAACGCAGCATTCTATTCTCTTCCAAAGTTGCCGACTCAGTAGCCGGGATGGTTGTCAATGAGCTTTCCTCTGAAACGGGAATGGTTGCTAAAGGCATTTCTGAAGACATGTCGGCACCCTTTTTTGATCTAGTAAAATAGGAATGAGTACTTTCAGGCTGCCGAACTTTTCCTTTGGACCTTGTGAAGTACGAATGTGGTGCCACATTACCGCAAAGTCAACCACTTTTACTAAAACCTGGATTTTGGCAAACAAACGGTTAGTCTGAAACAACATAACAGATAAGTAATCTCACGTTGGGTGTGATGCACTTATACAGGTGACAATGTTGCTACATGTATTCGCTTGCGATGCGTCATTCCGGTTTGTATCGATCTTCTTTTTCTCTTAACTTCTTTCCCCCCCCTTTTTTTTCATTTTTATTTTTATTTATTTATTTTTTAGTGATGGTCGAATCTTATGTGGATTGCCTACGTATCATGTCCCCGCATGAATCAGACCGAGCGTAGTTCGGAAACAATAGACATAAGATGAAGTGTTCATGAATTTTATTTCAACAAACTTAAAACTTGAAACACTTGCAAAATACAACAATGGAGAAAAACTTGTAAAAGGAAAAACAGACTCTAAAACAAAAGACTCTCCTAAGCATGTTCCAACGCCTCGAATCTTTGCGCCCGGGGGGCGCTGTTTGGCCTTGCTGCAGTTCTTGGGGTGAGATCTTTCTGTATACTTCCCAATTCCGCCATGACCTGGTGGACACATTCCATGATTGAAGAAAAGAGGGCAGGCCGAGGTACTTGTTCGCAGTTCAAACACTTCATAGTAATGTAGTGCCCGATCTCATTGATCCTGGTTCTGATTATGTCTTTTTCTCTGAGCAGCTGCCCTATGTGCCCGTTCTTTGCCCCTAATACTTGAGAGTTGCCGGAGACATGGTCCAAGAGCCTATCTATTTGTCTTTCCATCCGCGCCATCAAGTTGTGACAACGGTCTCTATCTGCTTTAGCATCCTGGACTTGCCTGAGAGTTCGCTCTTTAAGAGTGGCATTTGCTTTTCTCAAATCAACGATGATCGCATCATAGTCTTTCTCTACTTGTTGTAGACGAAGTGCTTCTTGGTGGGCCGCTCTCTTCCATTTTGTTCGGACTGCAACCAAAGCCGCTTTTGCCTTCTCCAAGTCTTCTTGGTGTTCAAAGGCTTTTCTTTCCAAATTGTTTATTAGCATTTGATCACTCCGACTCCTCCTTGACCTTTCTGCGGCCAATTGCATCTCTTGAATTCGAGTTTGGAGTGCTTCTCTTTCCTGCTCCCAACCGGCCCTTTCCCGATCGAAGTCGGCCTGTTGTATGTCCATGGCTGCTTCCAGGATTCCTTTGTCTTCTTTTAAAGTGTTGATGCAAGATTGGAAATTTTGTGCTGTTTCATGCTCAACCTCCCTAACTCTGGCTTCTATTTCTCTCTCCCAATCGACGGCATACTTCACTGACCTTTCTGACCTTTGCTCCGGTATTGGTTGGTTGTGGAACCATTCAAGATAAGCGAGACTCACTTCTCCCCGTTCCCGATCGGCAACCATTTCGTTGATGTCGGAGAGTCGACTACCGAACCAAACCTTCCGTGCATAAGTCTCCCTCGGGGTCTCTTCTGTCACAAATTCCCATACAAATGATCGCATATCCTCAATTGGGGCCTTTTTCTGTTCTCTTCCCAGCTGCCGCATGACACGTAGCGGGGCATATGGTTGGAAACCCCCGAAACCCATTAATATGTAGAATGGGCGGTATGTCGACATATGCATGATTTTGGCGGAAGGGAACCAATAATAATTCCCGGTAAGTTGATCAGCTCTCAAAGAGTTGAGGAGTTCTTGCCAAGTCCTCAAGTCTTCTGGAAGGTTACAACGGACGGCTCTGTTTGTATGACAGCGAATATAATTCAGCCAATCTGCTTTGAAGTTTATCACAATTGGGTGATGGTAGAGATGCTCTATAAACCACATTTGTAATAAAATATTGCAACCCTCAAAATAGTCTTGTCCTTCTTGGCACCGAGTTAAGGCCCGGAAGATGTCTCCTAGTATCATCGGAAGAACAGTGTGTTCCTCGTTACTCCGTAGATATGAGACCACCGCAGCTAAACGGATTCTGATGCGTCCACCACGTTCGGGAAAAACCATGGTTCCCAAAAAGCGATCATGAAAGCATAGATTCTTAAATCTCCCCAGGCGTCATAATTTAGCTGGTTAACAAATTCGACGTTTGAGAATTTCCCAAACCCTTCTTTATCACCAAATCTGTCGTAGAGATAATCTAGTGGCACCCAACCGTTCTCTAGACAACCGAGGGGAACCCGCCGGAGACATAGCTTTTTCAGGAAGTTATTCACACTCATCTGCCTAGGAGCTGCAGGCCTCATCTTGTGCAAATCTCTTCCGAGCCCCGTGAGTCCGCCCAATTCTTCCAAAGTGGGTGTCATTTCACAATCCCGGAATTTGAACACATTGCTTGTTGAGTCCCAAAAACTCACTAAAGCTCTGATCACATTTTTATCCGGTTTTATCATCATGATGTCCGGAAGAAACTTGAGGTGCTTGTGAACTTGATTTCTTTCCCAAGCTGAAAAACTAGTCCACCATTTACAGAGCCGATCTGGGGTTTTGTCCTGGACCATGAACATAGGTGGCATTTCTTCTCTCACCCTTTTCTGGCCGATTCGTTGCGAGGAAGTCATGCTGATCCTAGAAAAGATAAAAAATGGATTTAAGATTTTTTTTTTTTTTTTTTTTATTATAAAAAAACGAATCTTGTTAATACGGCCTTTCAGCACTTGAAGAAGATTTGAAGGCTGTATAACACGATACCAGTGTGATGTATATATTCCGTTTTTGCGAAATTAGTCCTCCGACGCCCTTTTGAGGCGTTTGGCTATTTTTGCAAAATTTCCTAACTCTCGACTAAGAACAAAAATCCTAATTCTAATATTTTTATTATTGTTTTCCTTAAAAAAAATCAGTATTAGTTGAGCCCGATATGGGTTGCCTACGTATCTCATGTTTGGTGAGAATCAAACTTGCGTAGTTCGAAAATAAAAGAACTAAATCGTTTTAAGAAAAGAAAACGAACTATTTTTTTTTTTTAACAGCATTTCTAAAACAAATTACTTTCAAAGGAACTAAGAAAATTTATTTGGAAATTTATTTTCAAAGAAACTAAACTATTTTTATAAAATTATTTTAACTATATACCCTGACGTTTTCCACTTCTTCTTCTTTTTTAACAAACCGAATTTATTTGGAAATTTTTTTTTTTGCATTTTTTCAGAAATTATTTTCAAAGAACTAACTATTTTCATAAAGTTAAGAAAATTTATTTGAAATTTTTGCAATTTTTCAGAATTTATTTTCAAAGAATTAACTATTTTCATAAAATCAAGAAAATTTAGTTTGGAATTTTTGCAATTTTTCAGAATTTATTTTCAAAGAATTAACTATTTTCATAAAATTAAGAAAATTTAGTTTGGAATTCTTTTTGCATTTTTCAGAAATTATTTTCAAAGAACTAACTATTTTCATAAAATTAAGAAAATTTAGTTTGGAATTTTTATTTTATTTTATTTTTTTTATTTTTTGCATTTTTTTTTTTCAGAATTTATTTTCAAAGAACTAACTATTTTCATAAAATTATTTTAACTATATACCCTGACGTTTTCCACTTCTTCTTCTTTTTTAACAAACCGGTCGGCATGTAAGATCGAAACAAATAAATGCACACAAAAAGATGCAACAAGTTGGTCTTTTTGTTTCAGGTACACCTGTCCTAGACAAGCCCAACCCCTGTGTTGAGCCTCCTAAGTCAAATATGCACATGATGCAAATAAACGTTCCTATCGGGGATCCGGCATAAGGTCTTGTTATTCTAAGTCATCATCCTGTTGGAAAAGTGTCTAGACTGGCTTTAACTCGAGCGGACAACTCGAGCCGAAGAGTGTCAGTGCACCGGTAGCATGGCTTTCCGGCTTAATTGACAAAACTCTCCGCCTAAACATGTGTGACTACAAAATCCTTCACCGGGTGCCAAGCACCACAGCTATCTTGAGAAAAACGGGCTATGTCAAGCAAATGCCCGGTATTATATTTCAAAAGACTCAAAAAGAAATGAAAATGGGTATCGGCACAATTTATATACAGTTCACAAAATATCAAAGCGGTAAAACAACATTTAGCATATAAAATATAAACATGTAATAAAATCAGATAATAAATAAGCCAAATAAAATAATTATTCAAAGCTCGAATTCTTAAACCCTGAACCAGTAGTTCTGGGTTTGTTTCCCCAGCAGAGTCGCCAGAGCTGTCACACCTCCTTTTGGCGCGCTTACCCCGAGGGATAAACGTACAAGGAGTTTTTCCAATTTAAGTGACAATATTCGAAACGGGATTATTTTATTTATTTCAGAGTCGCCACTTGGAATAAATTATGGTGTCCCAAGTCACCGATTTATTTAAATCCCGAATCGAGGAAATTTCGACTTTCTAAATGAAGTCCGCGAACCAGAAATTCTAAGTAAGGAATTCTGTTGACTCGAGGGAAGGTGTTAGGCACCCCCGGATCCCGTGGTTCTAGCACGGTCGCTTCAATTATTCTAAATGGCTAAAATTATCTGATTTTAAAAATGTTTATAAATTATATGCTCTAATTAAACTTCAAACCGCTCTTTTAATTTGAAAACCGGAACCAAAGGAAACAAAAACTAATTACAAACGGACTTGGATTTTTGACAAATAATAAAAAAATATCCGAATTACTTACTTTGAAAAACTATGCTAATTAAAGAAAAACATTGTAAAAAAACTAAACTAAACAATTCAATTTATTTAACATGATATCTCTTAAAATTATTGTCAGTTAAAGAATCGTACCAAATGATTGTTATTTCCTAGCTTTTGATTTAATGCCGGAGATCGAACGAAAAGTTATACATTAATGAAAAAATTGATCAAAATATGCAAAAAAAGAATTAACTCGTCTTGGTTAATTATTTAGCCATGAACAAGAAGATATCGAACAGATTGGCTAAAACTTAGACTAACTTGACTGAAACTCAAAAAAATCTTAGCAACGATGGAAATTAAAATCGAGCCTTCGTTTGATCGAATTTTAACTAACACTAGTAAATTCGAATGAGCCTCCAACTTTATTAATGACCAAATGTAACAGGACTCAATGGGCACTCGCATAACACAAATTTATCAAAGGTTGCGATGCAATTCTATACGCGACAAATATGCACAGGGAAAGTTCATTTATGAAACGATCATTCCTTAGACATGAGAGTAGTTCATTAACATAGAATAACAGCACAGTGTTAACACGAGCATGATCATATTCCAACAGTTGGAACCTTGAACTCTCATGAATAATCACAAACTTCTCTGTTGTTTCCTCAGAAGGAAACAATAACACAATCTGAACTTAGCTACATTTTAGAAATTCATGGTTAACTCAGCTTCACATAATTGGAATTCAAACTTCAATTTCAAATCCAAACAATGGCAAACAATACACTTGAACCAAGCTTTTGGCTACAGAACATCAGGGAAGTCTTACATAATTCAAACAGATTTTACTAAAAAATCTCAGCTAGTCGCAAATTGATAAACAACTAAATTCGAACTCACTGATAAAGCTCAAATGACAGCAGCAAATGAATACAAACTCAGACAAATTGCTAACATGCTAAAAAAAATAGAACAAAATCTGTCCAGATTCGAAATTTTCAATGACTAAAGCTTTACTAAGATAACATATGGCAGACTTGTGATAAATTTATATCCAAACCGCAAATACATTAAATCTGGGAGGAGAAAATACCTGGAGTGTGATAGTACAAATGGAGGAAAAAAGATCAGTAACAGCACAGTGAGCAGCGACAAAAACAGTAACTATCAAGCAATATCAGTACACCAATCAATGGCCCAGATTGAAGACCAACAGCAAGGCACCAGCAGTAATGGAACAGATAAAACAGTCGAAAACAAATTCCAAATTCCCAAATATAAACTCAGCCAATCCAAAACTCGATTACCAAAAGAAAAAAAAAGGGAGAACTAGAGGTTATGAGACAATATTTCTAGTTTTCAAACACTTGAAGATCAAGAGTTTAAGACAAAAGTGTTTCTCTGTGTGTGTAGTGTTTTCCAGAGAGCCTCTCTATGTGTGAATCTTTTCCAGAGAATGTATTTGTGAGTCTCTCTGTATGTGTGTTAACAGTATGCTATCTGTTCTTTTTTTTGTGTTTTCTCAAAACTTGTCCTTACCAGGGAGTCTTCACTGTTTTATAGCCTACAGATCTCAACTAACAGCCCTTCCTTTTTTCAATTTCAGATCTATCCAGCCCCTATTATTCCCCTTTTTCAAACCTTTTTCAATTGTATATTCCCTCTCATGTGTATCCTGATTCTAACAACTGACCAAGCACTCAACAAAGCTGAAAATACTCATTATTATCCTCACATTCTCTGATTATTCCAACCTGATTTGTCTAAAGGTGGGATTTATAATTAATCAAATCCTAAAGGTGCAAAACTAATGAAATACACTGCTGTCCAGCAAGTTTTAACAGCTCATTTCCATGTGTATTGCACTTTAAAGGTTGATTTTAGGGCTACTTAAATGGACTAACAGCTATATCCAATCCACAACCTAATTTAGAATCAACAATGGTTCAAAACAAACAATCCAACAATCAACTCAACATTCTGAAACAAACAACAAACCGAAAAATTTTAAATCAAGCAAAACAGTGAACCACTGCCCGGAATTTCAAACAACAAATTTGCGAATTGAAACGACGACATTCGTTAAGTCGAATCACAACATGTATGATCGACAACAAAAAGCCGACAAACAAATTCACGAATTTGTAACACTCAAAGCCGAGAGAAGAGAAGAAAAGAATGAAACAAATTCGAAACTAAATGTTCGACGACGCTAATCGACGCGAACCTGTATTCAACAACATTGGTAATCAAATAGACAAAACAAGACTTTAGAATTGGCAATTCAATGAAACAGTGTTTCGGCCAAAGAAGAGAAAAGAGAAAAAAATGAAGCTAATACGAAACTAAATGTTCAACGACGCTAATCGACGCGAACCTGTATTCAACAACATTGGTAATCAAATAGACAAAGCAGAATTTTAGAATTGACAATTCACTAACAGTGATTCTCGGCCAAAGCAGAGGAAAGAAGGAAAATGAAGCTAACTAATCGACGACGCTAATCGACGCAAACACATATTCTATATCATTCGATTAGCCGATTACGATATGCGTAATCGACAAACAAATCCGACAAAGCAGTGACTACACAATTTCGGACAGCATGTATAAATTCAATATCAACAACTTAACGATATTAACGACGAATCGAATTCGATTCACAATCACTCGTTAAACAGCGAAGAATAACAAACAATCAAGTCGACCAAATAAAAGGTCCCAAGAGATGAAGAAGCACACGAAAATCCGAAACATACAAACACTAATACTAAACAACAAGTATAACGATAAATAAAACAACAACAACAAAAAAAAGAAGAAGAACAAATACCTTAAGAAAAAGGAAATCGGAACCGAACGGCTTGGTATTTAGACGAACTTGAAACCTTTTTGAGGCCAAACGGGTTGTAATCGAGTGTTCTCGAGTGAGAACAACTCGATTAAAACCCATTCGAATCTCAAAAATCTTCCCCAAAGAGACTCCGAAATCTTCTAGGTTTTTCTTTGATGTTTGAATTCGGGGGTTGGGATTTAGGGCTTGATTCGAACTAATTGGTTTGTGGATTCGGATAGAGGGGGAGAAGGGTGGTTTAGGGGTGTGAGTTTGGGTGACCGGCGACGGGTGGCTGGCCGGTGGTCGAAGAAGAAGGAGAGCAGGGAGGGGTGTCTCTGGCGGCGGCTGGAGAAGAGTGAAGGAGAGAATGAAGGTGAATAATAGGGTTTGGGGGGTTTAGTATAATTAATTAGGGATTTAATTAGGACCGTTGGATGGATGAAAACCAACGGTCCAGATTAAAACGGGAATGGGTCGGGTTGTATTGGCCGGGTCAGGGAGACGGATCTGGTGGTTTGGACTGGGTAGTGTTTTGGGCCTTTCTTGATTTAATTGAATTTGGCCCAAATCGAATTTCACACAAAGCTTTAATTATTTCCTCCTTCTCAATTAATTTAAACTCCTAATTTATATAAAAATAAAAAAAATAAAAAAAAATTCTAACTACACTAAAAAATCAAATCAAATTAACTAATACTAATTATACTAACAATCGTTACATACAATTAAATATCAATTAAACATAAATCACATAATTAAGCATTTAAATGCCAAAAATGTAAAAAGATGAATTATTTTTTTTTTGTGATTTTCATTTTGTAAGATAAAATTAATTACTCCTAATTTCAAAGTTAGATAAAAATGTAAAACATGACATATTTTGTATATTTTTTATTAATTTAAACACATATAATCACGTATATATAAATGCAAACAATTACCAAAATTAACACGAAAGTTCACTAAAACAGACATCGTAAAAAATAGACAATTTTTGTTTTGATTTTGTGGGAGTAATTCATGTTAGGCAAAAATCACGTGCTCACACCAAAATGTCATCAATGAACACAATCACAAAAGAATCCAAATATGGCTGGAACACACTGTTCATCAGATGCATAAACGTGGCTGGGGAATTAGTCAGCCCAAAAGATATCACAAGAAACTCATAGTTTCCATATCTCGTCCTAAATGCAGTCTTCATAATATCATAGTCTCTAATATTCAGCTGATGATAGACTGAACGAAGATCAATCTTCGAGAACACCCTCGTTCCCTGGAGCTGATCAAATAAATCATCAATGCGCGGTAGAGGATACTTGTTCTTCACTGTTACCTTGTTCAGCTGTCTATAATCAATCCACATCCGCATAGAACCATCATTCTTCTTAACAAATAACACTGGTGCACCCCATGATGACACACTAGGGCAAATGAATCCCTTATCTAAAAGCTCTTGAAGTTGTTCTTTCAATTCCTTCAACTCAGCTGGTGCCATCCGATAATGAGGAATAGAAATGGGTTGGGTGCCCGGTACCAAGTCAATAACAAAATTGATATCCCTATCCGGCGACATGCCCGGCAGGTCTGATGGGAACACATCTAGAAAGTACCTCACAACAGGCACAGAATAAATACTAGGAGTCTCACCTCCCACATCCCTCACAAATGCTAGATTCGACAAATACCCTTTTTCAACCATTCTCTAAGCCTTCAAGAATGAAATAACACGGCTAGGGACATAATCAGTCGAACCCTGCCACTCAATCTGAGGAATACCAGGAGTAGCCAATATAACTGTCTTGGCATAACAGTCCAAAATAGCATGGCAGGGGGACAGCCATTCCATGCCCAAGATCACATCGAAATCCACCATACCTAACAATAGCAGATCCACTCGGGCCTCCAGACCCCCAATAGAAACAACACAGGATTGATAGACATGATCCACAATAATCGTATCACCCACCAGGGTGGATACATCAACAGGAAACTCAAGACTACCATGGGTCACACCCAAATGATGTGCAAAATAAGAAGACACGTACGAATACGTGGACCCGAGATCAAACAAAATAGAAGCATCTCTATGACAAACTGAAATGATACCTGTAATCACTACATCTGAGGCAACAACATCATGCCTATCAGGAAGTGCATAAAAATGTGTCTGACCTCCACTCGATCGCTCCTCACCCCTGGGGCGACCTCTAGAAGACTGGCCTCTACCTCTACTAGCCTGAGATGGTGCTGAAGAGGAGAGTTGATCCCTCTAATGAGACATATCCCTGTGAAGTCGAGGGCACTACCTCCTAATGTGGCCAAACTCGCCACACTCAAAACAACCGCCTGGCGCTGGAGAATGAGACTGAAGGGAACCGCTCGCGGCAGATGAATCCTGGGCTGAAGAAGAAGTTGCTAAACTCTGAGCTGGGAGGGCACTGAGTGAAGACTGGACCTACTGAAAACCCTGACGGCCATGACTAGAAGAAGCTCCACTATGCTCTGGGCGACCTAACTGAGGAGGTCTAGATGAATGACCTCTGCCCTGGTGAAACAGACTCTTGGATGGAGAACCACTAAAGCTGCCAGACCCTTGAGACCTCTTAGCCTCCCTCTCCTCTCGCCCACAATGACGATCCGCCTCAATAAAGCGTGCCATATCAACAACCTGCTCAAAAGATGCTGCCAATACTCTCTCCCTGGTCATCAAGGTAGAATAGAATAGTTGAGGCCATCAATGAACCTCTTGATCCTCTCCCGATCTGTCGGGATCATCCAAATAGAATGTCTAGCCAACTGAGTATACCTCAACTCATACTGAGTCACTATCATATCACCCTACACTAGCCACTCAAACTGGCGATGTAGCTCCTCTCGACGGGACTGAGGCACATACTTCTCTAAAAAGAGAGTAAAAATTGCTGCCAAGTAAGGGGTGTTGTTCCTGTAGGCCTACGCCTCTCAAACCCCTCCCACCAAATGAATGCTGGACCAGAAAATTGGAATGTAGTAAATGAAACACCACTGGACTCAAGAATCCCCGCTGTGCGCAACATCCTCTGACACTTGTCCAAGAATCCCTGGGCATTCGCGCCCTCAGTACCACTAAATGAAGGTGGGGAGTCCACCAAATCTCTCCAAGCGACACTGGTCGTCGTCAGGCATCACCGGTACAACATACTCTAGGGCTGGCGCAGCTGGCGCAACTAGAACAACCGGTGCAACTGCCTGAGCTGGGACTGCCTCTAGCGTCTGAAGTCCCTACACAACCTGCTCCGGTGTGCGAGCTACGGGGGTCTGATGACCACTCCCGGTCTAAGATGTCGCTGCTGTAGTAGTAGTTGAAACTACCCGAGCCAACCCAGTACAAACTGATAATATATGGGCCAATGTCTCCTGAAGGCCTGGAATAACAATAGGCATTACCGATGCCTGAACGGGTAATGCTGAAGCCTCAACCACTAAGGGTTGATCCTGGATAGGGGCAACAGGTAGGTCTACTGGCACTACCCTTGCCACTCTACCACGACCACGACCTCGACCATGACCTCTAGCTGGTGGCAATGGTGGTCATCTACATCGTCTTGTAGCACGAGTCCTCGCCATCTGTGAGAGAATAGAATACAGAAGTTCAGTTCTCGGAACAACAAAACCGCATGACAGAGTTTAAGAAATGTGAAGTGTTTCCTAAAAGGTCTGTAGCCTCCTGAGGATAAATACAGATGTCTTCGTGCCGATCCGAGAGACACTACTTACCGGCTCAAGACTCATGAAGCCTAGTAACCTAGGCTCTACTACCAACTTGTCGCGACCCCAAAACCCGATCGTGATGGCACCCAGTACATTGCCAGGCCAGCCTGACCAATCTCACGCAAAACCGAGCTATCAGCTCTAAATTTATTTTAAAAGCAATATATCACAGAAGAGAAGTACGGATCTTTAGCATAAATTTGCAAAATAACCCAGCATAATATAATATCTCCCACAGATCTGGGGTCATAAGCCATGAGCCTCTATCGAATATATAACATTAATACTGAGAATAATTGTATCTGACAAAATATGGAAAAGTCTAATATAACTGAAGATAGACAGAAATGTCAGGTCCTGCGGACGCTAGTAGCTACCTCAACATTTCAGAATGATCACTGAACCAGTTGGGGAATCGGCCCTGCTGCGATGTACCTGGATTTGCACACAAGGTGTAGGGAGTAGTGTGAGTACTTCCAACTCAGTGGTAATAAGTACGGTAAGACAGCAAAGATGAGAACACCCAATAGTTCACTAAGCAAGGCTATATAATAATCTCTTTTAACATTAACAGTCTCAGAATCAGTAATATCAGCTAAACGGTACAATAGGTATATCTAAATGCAACGCAGATGCATGAAATTAACTGCTACGGCGCGTAGCCCGATCCATTTGGGTACCCGCGCTCACTGTGGGGGTTCAAACTCCGGAGGGGCTCCTACAGCCAAGCGCAATATCAATGATATGCTGCGGTGCGCAGCCCGATCCACCATCAGACCAGCTACATGCAATGCAAGCCTCACAAACACAAAAATATCATTTGAAATCTCATTTTATCAATAACAGTAGAAAATAGTGTTTCAGAAATACCAGAGTTTGGAAAACCATTTTAGACAGTGTTTGGCCCAGGACTGATATCAGAATAACATGCTATGATCACGAAATCTATAATAACGATCCTCATGGGATCCAAATAACTGGCTCACAGCCCAAAGATATCCACAACCATCCAAGTAGGAGGTTTATCGGCTCAATTATAGCCAACAACATAGTATAATATTACACAGCCAGACTAAGCCATAGTGCCCAATCACAATCGACCTTGCACTTACAGTAGAGCATGTGTCTCGCCTTAATACAGCGCCACATAGTGATATACCGGGGTTTCGAACCCTCGGGTCATCACCCATACCCATTACTCACCTCGACTCGGCTCGAAAACTAGCCTGCAATGCCCTTGCCACCAGAATCGGCCTCCATGTATGCAGAATCTGATGAATTCCCTCGATTTCCTCCTCAAAATTGCCAAAATCGCCTCTTAGTTCGAAGCCCCAAATGTGTTAAATGTTCTAAAATTTCGAACCCTTCTGTTCATTAATCCCTGATATATTTTTGCTTCTGCGATATACAGCTAGCTTAAGCGAGACAGCTTCTACGGTTTAATTGTTCGCTTCTGCGACCCATGCTATAGCCCAAGACCGCTTCTATGGTAAAAATAATGCTCCTGCGATTCCGCTTAAGAGGACCTCCTTCCGCTTCTGCGAGCCTACCCAACTGGCCCATTTTCACTTCTGCAGAACATTTCTCGCGCCTGCGGTTCTGCTCCTGCGATGAATCGTCCGCTTCTATGAAATTTTCACTAACCGGCCCTGGATCGCATCTGTGATCATTTTGTCGCTCTGCAAATCCGCTTCTGCGGTCCCCCATCCGCAGAAGTGAAAACCTCTGCTGTAATAAATACCAGCAGTTACAAACATCAAAATTCATCCGTTTCACCCTCCGAAAACATCCTGAGGCCCCCGGGACCTCAACCAAAAATACAAATCCACTCTAAATCATCTTACGAACTTGTTAATCATAAAAACATACCCTCAAACACACGAATCATCAAATAAGGCCGGTTCAAGCCTAAGATTTAACCAAACTTCCGAAACCTATATTCTATCAAAAATCCGACCAAACGATGTCCGAATGACCTGAAAATTTGCAGACATATCCAAAAATCACCTAAGGAAGCCACTACAACATTCGTATTCCATTCCGACTCCCGGATCAAAATCTCACCTATCGATCGAATTTCGCCAAAATTCCAACTTAGCCAATTCAAGCTTATTTCTACACCGGACCTCCAAATTCAATTTCGATCGCTCTCCTAAGTCACAAATCACCTCCCAAAACAAACCGAATCATCAGAATTCGATTTCGAGTCCTCTAACCACATAGTCAACTTTAGGTTGACTTTTCAGAAACAAGTTTAACTCAAAAAGGCTATATGCCTTATTTTTAGCCAGAATTAATCCGAATTTACCTGATAGACTCTAACACTGATATAGAAATATGAAACACATAAATGAGGGGATAACGGGGCGAAGCCACGTGATGACGGGCCGTGTCGTCACACTAACAAGGACTACTTTCAATTTTTATTGAAACTTAAATGTATTAGCAACGGCTTTATTGACTAGATAAATTCTACTAATTTATTTGAGAAAATGAATATGTAATCTATGAGAATTTCTATTATAACAAACTTTGTATCAAATCGCTAATCATATTGGAATCATTTAGACAAATGAAATTTAACTAACTATTCCAGCCACTTGCATCTAATACTAATAATCGTCACATTTGTATTCGGAATTTGCCATAGCTACAGCTTCATAGGCTAAAGTTACAAAAATAGTCCATAGCTCAATCAATTTAATTACAATACTCGATATTAAGGAATATAAAGCTATTTCATTTTTATGCTAATGTTCCTACTCTGAACCTACAAAGCTAATGCTAGTGTTTATCAGAGATATAAAGCTAAATCAAAATTCATAAAAGAGTTTCAGTTATACAGTCCTTATTTATACATTTTCAATGAGACTATAGATCAAAATACAGTTAACACTAATGATTTCAACGAACAAGCAACAGAGATGAACTTCATTCATTCAATGCTTGAAGGATACAAATTGTGTACCTGAGATAAAAGTTCAGAAAAGAAACGAATTAGATCTCTAGCAGCAAAGTAACAGAATCAACACAAAACAGCTCCAAACACAGCTTCATATATCCAGATTTAAACCACAATAGTGACAGAAGTCCACATAACCAAGCACTCAATTAACTCGACATCATTTCAACCAAATTTGATCACCAGAAATCACCAGAATCATCTAACAAGCTTCAACTTGATTTCAAAACTAATGAACCAGTGAGACTTTGCACTTTTCTACTATTTTCGATATTTTGTGTTTTGAAAAGAGTTAATTTCGAAGATGAAGGCCTAGAATAGCAGAATTATTTCAAAGAGATTTCATATTGCTCAAATTTATAAAATAAGGCACATTTATTCTTATTTATAGACTAAAAAGGGAGGGAAATTCATACTTCAGATTCTATGAATTAGTCCCTCTTTATTTTGATTTTTACCCTTATTTTTACTATTTTATTCAACTAACTACCCCTATTTGTTAAGAATCACACCAATTTCCCAATCTAGAACCTTCTATTTTAGTATAGTTCCCTATATGCCCTCGCTTTACTTAGAAAGTTACCCTATTGCCATTTTCCTCTACCTATAATACCCCTACTTCTCATGGTTTATTATTAAGGGCCCTTTTTAAGATTCCCAAAATACCCATGCATTTTAAATGTTTTACTAAGTAACCGAGCCCTTTTTTACCCTTTTATCCCATGAATTATTTAATTATTTGTATTTTAACATAAACTAACTAATTATCATAATTTAACCAAATTTAACTATTGAATTTACTAATAAATAAGGGACTAACAGCTATAACCAATTCGAATAACTTATCTCAAAATATACTAACAAACATTCAAACTAATTAATGCTGACTAATCTCAAACCAATTAACTATAACAATTAATAGAATCGACTAATTTCGGAAATGTGAAACAAACAAATAAAATCATTCTAAAACTCAAATTAATATATAATTATTTATAAAAACAATAGGTTTTAACAAAAATAGAATTTTTTTAAAAGTCAAGAAATGGAAAACAAGCAAAAACTCATACAAAACTACATGCACGAAATACAAAACCAAGGAACAGAGGTAATATAATATATATATAAAAAAAACTTAGCTTGGATTTTTTTTTAACGGACAGTCTCTTTTTGAGTTTTCTTTTTTAGTCGTGAAAGATTTTCAGAGTTCTTCAGAGGTCTTGGCATCGATTTCTGGAATTTCTTGGTCACCGGCGAACCTTAGATCTTATTCCGAGCCGTTTCAGTGACTTTTAGGTCTCAAAAATTTTACAATAGTGACGAGGATGGTAAAGGGGTTGGTTTGGTATGATTTTGGACTTGATTAGTCGAAGTGGTGTTCGCCGGAGTTAGGGTTCGACACCTTTTGGGATATTCGAAGGAAACTAGAAGAATTCGAGGGAAACAGGGTAGAGGGGTGGGACAAGTGGTTAACGGGGGTTCTGGGTGTATTTTTTGAAAGGATTGGCATAAGCCTTATCTCCCGCTGGTAGGGTTCCAGCGGGATCGGAGAAGGTTTGAGGGCGGCTACGGGCAGATAATGAAGAAGAGAAGATGAAATGATTTTAGGGTTTGGTATATTAGATATATTAAAAGGGGTTTATTGAACCAGAATCGTTGGACGAAGGCTAATGAACGTATGAGATTTTTTTATCTATGAACGACGTCGTCTCTCTTTAATGAAGCCAACTATTATGACCGTTGGATCAAATGATCTCAACGGTTCATATCTTTTGAAATTGGAACGGCGTCGTTTCTTTTAAATGGCCTCAAACTTGGTCCGTTGGATTAAATTGATCAATAGTTTAGATCTGTTTCTCAAAACGGTGTCGTTTGGTTCTAAGGTTGGGGATTGACCGGGTGGAATTTGGGCCTGGGTCAATTGTATTTAATTTTTTTGGGCCATTGACATCTAGCCCAATTTTATGTATATTTGTATTTTGTGTTTTCTTCTTGTATTTTTGTATTTTAGTTCCTTTATTTATTTATTTATTTTGTATTTTCCTTTTGCATATATATTTTTTTACTTCTTTTGTATTTCTTTCTTGTATTTTCTTTTTATCGTATTTTCTGATTTTTATTAAATTTTAAAGCAATTAATTTCTATTATTATTTCAAGGTATTTTTCAATTAAGAACATAAAAATGCTATCTTGATTTTTCTTTAATTTGTTCACAAAAATGTATTAATGCCAAAATTGTAAAATTAAAATCCTAATACTCATGCATATTTTGTATATATTTTATGAATTAGTATGTAACTAATTAACACAAAAATACCACAAATATTAGACAAAAGTTTTTTTTTAAAAAAAATCATTTTGTTTAGATTTTGGGAATAATTTGCTTAGGGCAAAAATCATGTGCTCGCAACATGTAATACCCATTAAATATTGTATTTGTACTCTTTTCTATTATCACATTCATTTCATCTGATTCACGGGTATAAATGACTTAAATAGGTATTGGCGCCGAGTTATTTGTCTGATTGCACGTGCCTTTTCATTTGCCTTTGCTCGTATATGTTGCAACTCTTGGCTAATGGTAGTTCTTTGACCATGTAACCCATTCATGTGTATTGACACGTCACCTTTATATATAAAAAAAAAAATTCCAATACAGAGAAAGAAGAAAGTCTAGACGAGATCTTCATGCAACATTCATTAGTATCAATGATATCAAAAGCAATTAGTCAAATAATGACACTAGTTCAAGTTCAAAAGTTAATGACACTAGTTCAAAAGTTAGGGACTGACAGTCCTTAACTTACAGTTACAAGTTCTAAAGTTAAGGATAAGCAGTCCTTAACTTATAGTTACAAGTTCAAACGTTAAGGACAATAGGTCATTAACTTAGAATTTCAAGTTCAAAAGTTAAGGACAGACAGTCCTTAACTTACAGTTACACGTTCAAAAGTTTAGGACAAGCAGTCCTTAACATACAGTTACAAGTTCAAAAGTTAAGGACAATATGTCCTTAACTTTGACTTACAAGTGCAAAAGTTAAGGACGCTTGGTCCTAATATTTGAGTTCCAAGTTCAAAAGTTAAGGACATGTAGCCCTAAAGTCCTGAACTTAGAGTTACAACTTCAAAAGTTAAGGACATGTGGTCTTGAAGTCCTGAACTTAGAGTTCCAAGTTTAAAAATTATGGACATGTAGTCCTGAAGTCCTAAAGTTAAGTACAAAAGTTAAGGACATGAGCAGAAGGGTATTTTCATTCGGGCGGTTAAAATTTATTAAAGCAGTAGCTAAAGACTAAAGACATTTTAAATTGTGGCTTAAAAATAAATATATGTGTTATTAATGACTAACCGTATACTTCCCCTAAGATTCCCAATAATTGCCAATTCAAACGGCCCTTCTATTTTCCGGGACTAATTCGATGAACTTTTGGACAAAAAATTATGTGCAGAAAGTTCTTATATTTAAAATAACATTTGAAAGCTACTAAAAAATATTATGAGCTGAAAATTTGACAAATTGAATTATGAAATAATTACATTAAAATTTGATCAAAGTTTGTGCAATTAACTCGCGTGAAATGTAAAATAGTGAACGATTTATCTCATAAGCTTGCTATACGTAAATATCGGACACCGATAAATTTTTGCCTGCATTGTAATAGTACTATGTCATCAACACATAAAACATGTACTACCAACAAAATCAAAATGGACCACAGCTTAGGCTGCGGGAACCTATTATTTATTCGGCAGAGTACCAAAAAGCTTGCCAAATACTTCAATATATACCAGATTGATTATGTAAGGACTGCGAGAGATTTAATTAACACTCTTTTGTATTACCTTAATATATATTGGGAAAATTTAACATTAGAATAATTATGCTTCCTACTTTTTAATTTTATAGCTCATATTTTAATTTACAACCAATTAGCCCACAAATAATAGGTTAATACTCAACATTCAATTTTAATAGGTTCTCAAAATTACTATTTAATTTTTAAAAAAGATTGTTCAGACTTTTAAGTTAATTTTAGAATCAGTAACTATAACTCAATTATTAATTCAACAAACCGAATCCATCTGGGTGAAAATTAGATTTTTTAAAAAAAACTTAAATATGTGGATTTAAATTCCGAATTTGATTTTCTGAAAAATTGGAGTGTGTGTCATTTAAGCTTGTGAGAAATAGTATAAGGAGGTTGTATATAAAATTTGAAGTCATTTAATGGAGATTTGGACTAGTTTTGAAAAGAATTACAACTGAAAATCGTGGAATAAGTTCGTTTACAGACACTTGTATAAAGGTATATAATAGTGTATAAGATGTGTTTATACACTCATATACACTTTATACATGATTATACATAATTATATAAAAAACTGACTTCGTCTTCTTCCTTGCATCGTTTATGAAGTTTAACTCAAATATTGCTCAAATGTACTCCAAATTACTTCAAATTTAATTGTGAACTCTTTTTGATATTTTCAATCAATTGGAAAAACACAATCCAAACAACTAACAAACTCAAAAATCCTTTTTTCGAAAGCAAAGCTTTGAATTGCATTCAATGGTGGACTTCTACTTTTCAATTTCTTATATTGCAATCAGGTGACACGGGGAGAGAAACAGTAATGGCGGACAACCTCTTGAAGCATATGTAGAAGATGTGATAAGAAGAAAGAGTAAAAACAATGGTTGTGAGAACACACATTCAAAATAGTTTTTAGAAGCAATGATTGTAAGAACATAGATTTTGAATTTGCTAATGCTTTTAAAATATGTACACTCTGGGCTTGGTCAAATAAAACTTAAAATCGTGGGTAATTTTTTGTTATAGCGTAAAGTCATGTGTATTTTCTTGTAGTTCTTTCATATATATTTTGGTAAATATCAAGAATAAGAAAGACCTTATAGAATCTTTAGGTAAAAAATATTATGTTTAGAATTAAGATCAAACAAGAATTCACTACATAAGATAAATCTTAAATGAAAAGGGGAAAGAAAAGTTCTCTTTAGCTAGCCTAGCAACATTATTCAGCAGCTAAGCTACGGTCTAACGACCCCCTAACCTAGGTTGGAGAATTTTTTCATATTTTACGTGACTCAATTTTTTAATTAGCATAACTATCATATAAAAAAAAAGTATTTGTCCAATACAATCCTAAAAGCTAATTCAAAATATGAGAACTGCTGAAAAGTATATAAGGAGATTACTCATTCTCTCAAGCAATGTGGATCGACACTTTTAACATTCTACATATGCGCGGTTAAAATGGAACGTTTGAAGCGCGAATAATATAACATGGTAATAAGCACCATATAGTGACATTGCGTCTAACTCATGAGGCAAAGACGGATCCAGAATTTTAAGTTTATGTGTTCCTATCACAATTTCAAATTAATATACAATAATAATTTGGTTCACAAATAGATATATATAAATATTTAATAAAAATTTTGGGGTCCACGCAAAAGTTACTGGGTTCCCGGAAACCCGTATACTACACGCCAGTGGGGGAGGCAAGATATATACCAAGGGTGTTCAAAAAAATTTGGATTGCAGCTCACGAGAATCAAACCTACAATCTTCTACAAATTTTGAACACCTTTGACCACTGAGCTAAACATTTGCCCTATGTCAAGGGTATTCAAAACTTAATATATAGAATTAAAAAATAAATTTTACCTTATATACACAGTGTAATTTTTCGGTGAAGGGTGTTCGGGTGAACACTCTTGCGCCACCTACCTCCGCCCATGCTACACGCTAGATGAGTATAATTAATTATAAAAAACTATATATTAAAAAGCAATAACTACTCGTTCCCAAACCAATATGTAACAAACCCTACACTTTGGCTCAACACTTAATTTCTTCTGTCTCTTCTTCTTTTGCTTAAACTACAAATATTACACCCTATACACCGTTTGAGTGTACATCTCATTTTCACGTAAAATGAATTAGTTGCTTTATTGACAAATTGGGCTATAATTATCTTGTTGTGGTGGCAGTTTGGGTAGCAAACAACGAGCATCGAACGTACAACTTAATAATTAAATTTTATTTAATTATGCAACTGTATATGAAGTCCTTTAAATTTCATTTATCTACGTCTAGTTGAATGTTAAGTGAGTGATATTATATCCTGCTCGAATAAAAAATTCTTGTTTATGGTGATAAATTTTGATCAACCATTTACGAGGAACAATCAACCATGTAGGCAGATTTGGTCAGGAAGTCACAAAAATAGTATTTCAAGCTAAGTTATGAACACAGGCGAATTCAAAAATTGAAGTTTATGGGATTGTCAAATCTTAAATTAATATACTATAATAATTGGGTTCATAGTTATATATTTATGAATATTTAATAAAAATAAAGAGCTTACGCAAAAACTAATGATTCCCACGAACCCATACACTAAACTCTAGATATGTCCCGGTTATGACGGACCTAAGTGGTCTTGATTAGAGGTAGTATAGAAACTCGAAATTATAATTTTTTAAAATTTTGAAAATATAATGAAATTATATGATGAATACTTTATGTGAAAAAATAATTTTCACTCACAAATCCTCAGCTCTTTTAGTTTAAGTGAAATTCCTATCCAAATACAATAAGTATATTTAGGGGTGGGCGTTCGGGCATTTCGGATTTTGGTTTGGATCTTCAATTTTTGGATTGACGAAACGAGAATCCAAATCAGTCCAAATAAGTTTGGATTGGATCAAAATTTTTAAGTTTAGTTTTGAATTAATCGGTTTGAATATTTTAAATTTTCGGTTTTGAGCTTATAAGTTGAGATGTATCTTCTTTTTTACAAAAATAATGAAGTACTCGTGTAGAAACAACCTCTCTATCCTAGGGTAGGGGTAAGGTATGCGTACACACTACCCTCCCCAGACTCCACTAAGTGGAAGTATACTGGGTGTGTTGTAGTTGTTGTTGTTGCAGTGAAGTACTCTGTTAAATTGCCTGAAAAGTTCTTTATTCTCACAGCAATCATCCAAATAAAATATTAAAGCAATAAAATTATTATATAAAAAATTAAAAAGATACAATAGAGACGTTAATACGACAAATAAGAAGTACAAATAGTAAAACCATGTTCAAATAGAAAGTATTCTCATAATAACTTAATAATTAATATTGAATATATACAATAATATCTAATGGGTAGAGTATTGAACCTATTAGTATTGACATATGTATAATGGACTAAGTATAAAGTATAAGAATTTCGGATTTTCGGATATCCAGAAATTCGAGGTACCAAATCTAATATCCAATCTGAAATCTAAAAAATTTAAAAATTAAATCCAAAATCCAATCCGTAATCCGAAAATCCAATCCAAAAATCCAAAAAATTCAAATTTCGGGTTTGCCCAAAGTATGCCCTCCCCTAAGTATATTGTCCAATCGCTGGCAAACAAATAAGAATTCTACCAACAAGGGTTGTGGTGGAGTAGAAAGTACCCCTTCATCATTAACTAGAGGTCTCGAATTCGAGGGCCCTGGGTATGGAGTCGTCATCGTTAGGGAGTGCTTTAACCCAATGTAAAACTTTTTGGCGCGAATCTGAATTTAGTCAGGCCTCAATGTAGGTACAATTCACCGAGTGGAAAACCCAAAAAAAATTCTATTGTGTAAATTGCACTTGATTTTTTTCTTTTATGCAGATACCAAAAAGTAAAAAAAGAACTCAACTGAATTAGAACCCATTGGGATACAAATAAATTCACTTTTCTTCAAGATCAGTGTTGGTCATACAATTTTTAATTTTCACTTGAAAATTAATTTTGAAAATTTAAAGAACTCCAAAAAAGTTGTTTTATAAATTTTCACCCAAATCACACACAAAACTTCCAAAAACAACACAAAATTATATTATATCCAAATACAACTTTAATCTTCAAAATTCTAATATCATTTCCACTTAGAAAAAATTTCGTTTTTTGGAAAATTTACAATTCTTATGTCCAAACGCCCATTAAGTCAAACTCGTGATATTGTGGTACATTTACCACCACTAAAAGCTAATGACAAAAACGGGGTATAACGTTAGGTATGACAAAGCAATTGAGTTGTAACAATATTTACCAATGGTGGATAGTTAGATAAAAATAAAAATAAAAAAAAAAGTGCATGTGGCAAACTGATATAAAATACAGCCAAAAATATGAAATTAATTGAAAAGTAACTCTCTTACCAACCAGTCACTTACTTGCACTTCTATTTGTAGTATGTCCTGTTTCTCACGAAACTACCACGAAACCCTCAATTACCCGCAACTTATAGAGGCTGGTGGATATTTTGATCAATAAGTTTAAGCGCTCGTTTGGTTGGAACCAAATTATTCCATAATTAATTATTTCAGGATTACTTTACTTACTCATTATTTATAGATTTGAGATGATTTTATCCCACATAAAACTATTTCGGAATTAGTTATCCAGGGATAGTAGAATTTTATATTTATGGGCTCAATTTATCTGAATTCATATCGTAGGCCAATTGGAAAGGGATACGCTGCCAAGAAATTGTACTCAAACTCAAATCTGAAAACTTTGTTAAGGAGATTTTTATCCATTACATTCCTTGATGGTTACAAAATTTAACCCAAAAAATTTGATTTTTAAAATTTATTTCCAAAAGTATAATAAGTTCGAGACTAAATAGTATTGGTTAAACTTATCAAATTTAAATCGTAAATCAGATTGTTCCAATAAGTTTGAAAATTTGATAAATTGATCATTAAAATATTAAATTTGAAATATTAACTATTAAGTTTAAATGCTGAATCTCGATCATACGCCTAATGTTAAATCACCCACTCATTCACCTTGGAGGGAACTAACCCTTAAAAAAAAAAATATTGTATAGCCAATTTCGAATAAATATATTTTTATTATATATATAAAATCTGTATGTTATATATAAAAATATATATAAATTTTATAATTTTTTAATCGTAAATTATAAATAATTTTTACCGCGGGTTAAAAAGCTATATCCGATCTCATGGGCACAAGGTTATATTCCCAAAGCCCCACACTTCTCTTAACTCAAAACAAAATAAACATTTCTTTATTTCTCTCTCTTTCTTGAGAGTGATAAAAGCTTATAGCTTTGCCTTTGCTTTGTTCTCAAGCTTAGTACTATTTGTTACTACTAGCGGAAATGGGTGCAAAGAAGTTACTGGCTGTGGCGGTGGCGGCCGTTCTTCTCACGGCGGCGATGGTGGCCGGAGATGATGACCAAGTGCACCATGTGGTCGGAGAGGATAGGGGGTGGGACCCATCTTCTGATGTTGCTTCTTGGTCCTCTGGTAGAGTTTTCAGAGTTGGTGACAAAATCTGTGAGCTTTTCTTCTCCTTTTTTACTCTATAATATAATATATAGTTTAATTTTTATACACTAATATAAAATAATCTAATATATTATTTAATGAATAAATATATGTATTTGTCATAGAAAAAGTGAGACCAAACTAGAAAATAAGACAGATTTCCACAACAAATTAAATTTTAATATATTAGAGTGCAATATTAATGGAGACATACGTGGTCATTGTTGTTATATAGTGGTGAAGCCAGTAATTATACAAAGGGGGTGTCAAAATAAAAAAAAATTATTGCTATCGGGAATGGAACTTCACTTTATGTAAATTTGACACTCCTTCACCATTGCACTAAGAGTTTGTCTTGTATAAGGGGTATCAACCCTTTGTATATATTTAATTTTTTTTTTAAAAATACATATTTATGTAGTATTATTTTCCGGCGAAGGGGTGTGGGTTAGACACCCCTCGAACAAAGGTAACTGCGCGCAATATTGTAATAAATTTTCTAACACAGTTAATGTTCATAAACTAAATCTTTAGTTTATATTTTTCAATTGTTGACTTGTAGAAATTTATTTTGCTAAGGATAAGAGAAAGAAGAGAAAAATATCAGATTAGTCATTTCTATAATATAAAATTAATTATCTGATAGTTATGTTTACGAATGCTAAAAAATGCATTATTTGGTCTGTTTGGTTTCAATTAATTTATCTAGGTGTAAGGTATTTCTATATCTAATTTGGATGATGAAATGTTGTTTTGGTTGTTTCAAAAGAGATTATAAGGTGTTTAAAAGCAATATATTTTCAAATATTTTGAATTAAAAGAAATATGATACTCCACTTTTTATGTATAACTTTTAAATACAATAACATATCCAGTTAAATTTTAAGAGTGAGGTCTAGAAAGAATATTATTTACGCGGACTTTACCCCTATTTTATAAAGATACATAGACTCTTCGATAGACCCTCGTCCGAAAATTTTTATTCAAAAAGTTCGAAAAACAAATGTTTTAAATCACGTGAAAAATAAAAGTGAACCCTCTTGTACTTTGAACTTGTAAGTACTTATGAATTAAAATAAAAAACTTTTTTTCATTTGGTTGAGCATTTGAGTATTAAAAAACATGTTTTCAATTGTGCTTATATTTTGGGGGAGTGGTTTGTACTATTCCTAAGAAAAACGACAAAGATAAGTCCCAAAATAAAGTAAAAACAGAAATCAGGAAAATTGGCCCACGCCTTATTTAATTATTACTAAAACATATAAAGTATGTGACTTCCAAGGATTAAAATGTAGGGTATTATAACTTTTAATCGAGCCAAAAACTATTTATATTTAATAGTCGAAAAAGTATATAAAATTTGAATAATTTTTGTATAACTCATAGAATATATATATAACTCATAGAATATATATATATATATATATAACCAATCATGCTTTTCTATGCCTTTTCCTATTTATGAAGATTTATTAATAATTCGATTTTGTGATTATTATTGATCTTGCTACCCCTGTAGTTTTTTTCTGTTACATTTCTATAATATTGATCATTTTTTCCAGAAAAGTATATAATATCAGTCAATAAGCACCAAAATACAACTATAGAAGTCGAAAATACGATCTTATATTTCGATTACTATCAATTGACAGTAACATTTCAATTTTATTTGAAAGAGCAAGCCAGAGAAAAGAAGTATTTAGATAATACCTTTTTTTCTAAGATCATCTACTGAAAAAGGGATTTTTAGGCAGAATTGACATAATTATTACCGTGAGGATTGAGCTGCCAAAATAAAAATTCATTCAAATTGATTAAATATTAATTAAGCAGTCAATTCATAAATGAAATTAGTCCACTATTAAAGTTTCATTTAATTTTGAGTATTTTGTATAACAAGGATTCTTGAGCTTTGTCTTATAGGTTAGGTAGAGAATCCAGTATTCAAAAATGTATTGTCTTTAATTGTACCATTTGAACTATAACTAAGGGTAGAGAGTGAATAAAGTCCGCCTATTTTTGGGATAGTTCGATGTAAATATTAACCGCGGAAATTTTTTTTGGAATTAGTTGAGGTGTGTGTAAGTTATATGGACTATACAATTATATCACCAGTTTTTTAAATTTGAAAATGCATTTTCAAGTGAGATTGGAAAAATTGTATGATTTTGATAACCAAACATTATTTTAAAAAAAAAAAAAACTTCTAATGTTCAAATGGGTTCTTAGTAAATTATAAACCACTTCAAATCATTATTTTCTAGAGGAATATTCAACTCTGAAAGATACCGATACAAACTCTTATATAGGTATACAATTTCAGAAAATATAACAATTGAAATAAATAGGCCGGGTCAGTATCGGATTTATTCCCATGTTTCAACATTTCCATTTTTTTATTTTATTTTTTTAGTTAAAGTCTCCTAACTATATTTTTGAAAATGAATTGGTTATAAAGAGAAACGCTTGTCCAAAATAGTTTCTTAAAAAGTAGATTGTAATATCATTTACATATTACATGAGCAGGGTTCACCTACTCAGCAGCTCAAGAGAGTGTAGTGGAGCTGAGAAACGAGGAAGAATTTACATCGTGCGATGTAACAAACCCGATCAAGATGTACACGGACGGCTTAGATAAGATCTCACTCGAAGGCGAAGGAATCAGGTACTTCGCTAGTGGGAACTCAGAGAGCTGCAAAAATGGGCTGAAAATACCTGTAAAAATCCAGCCCAAAGAGCAAAATGTAGCCCAAAATATTGGATCAATGGCTGTAGCTGCTGGGCCAACATTGCCTTCTACTTCAACAAACTTAAATGGGCTTTCTTACCTTTTGGTTGTTGGATTATCAATCTGCTTTTTGGGCCTTTAGATGAACCAGTTGCGGATTATGGACTCTATTAAGTAGGATCATTAGTAGGAAAATGTACCACTTTATTCGTACTGTCTATTGTCTTATTTTCTATTGATTTTGTTTTCTACATTGTTAAGTGAAGTATTGTGTTTGGTTTTTAAGGGATGAGAATAAAACATCACAATAATAATCAATACATCAGACATATATATATTTCATATGTTAATATGTCTTCCTTCATTGTTGTTGATTCACAGCAGGGTAGTAGGTAGTCGGGCATTTCTCGAATCCGTCCCGAGTTTATTAGAGCTTGTACGTGAGTGTCTTGTCGTTATTCTTACATTACTAGTATTATGGTTGTTTTCTTACTATCTTTCACTTTGATTTTCTAGTATCTTGCCGTTACTGCTAATTGCTATTGCTATCGCTATTTCTATTGCCTCTTCTATCTATTTTTCTGGTTCTTACATTTGTTGGTATTATTTTTCTGGCCTTTGTTGTACACCCAACATTAGGGAGCTTTTTTCTCGAAGAAATTGGACACATGAAGTTCGCTTTTTCACTAGTAGAGCTCTGTTTTTGAAAAGGGTAAATTCGAAATGATCTGCTAATAAACATACCCCGATAGAACGTGGTACTTCATATGAAGCATATCGAACAATCTCTAGTAGAAAATTAGTTCAACAAAGATAGGAGCAGGAAAAACCTGTACGTATTAGTTAACACCAACCAAAAGACAATTAATCAAAATTGTTATTCCCGTATTACCCTATTCCTTGTTAAAATGGGCCAGAAGGCAGGTACAATACAGATCTGTTGCACAATAATTTAAAAAAAAAAAAATTGGGGAGACATGTAACTTCAGCTTTCTCATGTTAAAAATTATATTGGCAGAGTATTGATCTCTGTTACTGTGATTTCCTGTTCAAGAAATAATCCCCAACACTCAAGAAGACATGCTTTCCCAGAACCACCTCAACTGGAGGCTGATTCTCAATGCACTTGACCATTATCTGGAAGGTCACAATACGGCGTGTCAAGAATTATATCATTAGCTACATAAAATGCAGGAACTCTAGCTGACTTATGTGTTAGAATTGTGCGAGCATCTCATATAAAAGCTTCAAAATTCAGCATAGACATAATTCAACATAGTATCGCATAGAAGTCTTTTACTATTATATGTTAAATGAGACCAAACCCCACTTGGAAGTCTGGAAACAGCCTCTCAGCCCCCTCGGGGTAGGGGTAAGGTCTGCGTACATATTACCCTCCCCAAACCCCACTTGTGGGATCATACTTGGTTGTTATTGTTGTTAAATGAGACCAAAAAGACGAAATGAGCAGAAAATTTGTATATATCAATGGAGGAAATAACTATGTGGAAAACAAGACAGGAATTGTCCACAATTACACTGTGGAACAATTGAAGGGATGTGGCGCAACTTGGTAGCGCGTTTGTTTTGGGTACAAATGTCACAGGTTCAAATCCTATAAAGAGGGATCAATTGAGATTGCTTCAAGTTGGACATAATCTTTGATTTTTATCATGCTATTCTAGTATATGCAGACAAAATGTATTGTGTTATGAAAAGAATCCTTTTGTTTACAGTTTTATCTATTCGGATAAGAAAGTGCTCTTAGTTCAGTTCGATAGAACGTGGGTCTCCAAAAGCCAATGTCGTAGGTTCAAAACTTCAAATCCTGTGAGTTTTTTTTCTTAGATCGAATTAGAATAAAATAGATTCATTCAGTTATAAGCAAGATGTCATGGGTTTCAAATCTCACTGCCACCCGAAGAAGAAAAAAAAAAGATATCCAAGTGTTTTGCCCATTAACAAAGACATGCTCATACACTAGGAGGCATATAGAGACATAATATAATCAAGTGATTAAAAGTGTGCTATGGTACCAAGTTGAATGTTGTGAGCATTTAAGTTTTTAGATGAGATGGTCATATAATTTAGTATTATGAAGTTTTTGTGGTACAAACCTTGCCCTTCCCTTGTTGAAACTCTGACTTCAAGTTATGGTGATCCCTCATCAGCAGGTAAGTTTGTAAGCCTTGAGAATACTGTGTGTTTCCTGCAAGGTGAAGATAGTTTAGAGACAGAAAACCACCTCAAAATCACCAAAATTTCCAAAACAAGAATCTCATATTCAACCTCCATATAAAGCAGCAATGGCATCTGAATTAAACACTAGACTTGGTCTTGCTAACGTAATCACAAACGACAAGCTTGACATTCCATGGAAACTCTCTTCACTAATTGTCATCTGCAACATACCAAACTTGTTAACAGGTGCACAAGAAACTACAGTAATATTTCATTAAGCAAAAAATTTCATTCTAATTGTAAGAGTTGAATTCAAGGAGAAACCAGCTCTAAGTATTAATAGACATAAAAATGGTACAGTTGGATAGAGCTCACAAAGACCTAAACGAGGAAGAGAAGTCAGAACTTACTGCATGTGATGGGATCAGGTCGGCGGGAAGCAAAGGAGACCCAAGGGCATCTCTAATATATGATTCCTGTAACGCCAAAAAAAAAGGCGGAGAAAGGAAGAGACAAACATTTAGGTTTTGGCAATAGAAGTAAGCATGCACCAGCCTCTAAAGACTGATGGCGCACTGAGCTACTCGGTAAAGGTAGATCATAAATTTGTGCAAAGGAATAAAAAATGAAATGTATAGAATATGGCTGACTAAGCCCAATATATAAGACAGAAACCCAAGACTCCTCATAATCAGATACTAAAGTCAACAGAAACTGCTTCCTGAAGAACATAGAGGTACATGAATAATTTATCTTTTGACAGAAGTGAAAAAGTGCCCTGGGCTCCAACATTTAATGATCGCCATCCCCCTGGAACTTCACTCTCCGTTAAATTAACCCCTTTCAAGCTCAAAAACAGATTAGTTCTCTTTCTTCAGACGCTAGATCTTCTCTATCAAGAAGGGCATATTTCACAGAGCTAGGTACCTAAAAAATAGGAAACATCAAGTTATACTGTGGACCTCAAAAGTTACCTGGGACGCCAAAATCTGCCGAGAGACTGTTTTATCCTCATCCAAAGACTTGAAGAAGACCTCTACCGAGTCAGTGGGTTCAAGCGCGGCTTTCTTTCTCAGTTTCTGTATCCTATTCACCACCTGCAAGCAAAGTTCGGCATCAAAGACGCTCATCAGGAGCTTCCCACCAACACAGCAGTAACCAATCAAAATACAAGTAAAAACTCGATATATCTGCCATTAATCGCACTGGGAATGACTTCCGAGAATACCTCCCGAGCAACTCCAGCCTCAAAGAGTGAATCATCAGTACGCAAATCCAGTATCACTAAAACATCACCTGTATGTGCGACGAATGAAATAAAACTATAAGAAATCAGATGAAACATAAATATCTAAACTCGTAAAAGAGGAGATACTCACCATCCCCTGCCGCATCCATTTCATTCTCTTTCCTAGTATCAGGACGTTTGAAACCCCGAACAATCTACAAGTACATTAAAGATCTTATGCAAAAATAATAATTATAATAATAATGATGTTATAATAGTAGTAGTAGTAGTAGTAGTAGTAGTATTAGTAATAATATTCATCATAATAATGATAATAGTTCAAGCATTTGATGCAGTGCCAGAGGTGCACATAAGCAATGAAACCTTTTCCCGAGAATTTTGAATATTAAGATGAGCAAAATAAAATCAAACTTTTTCAAAACCTAAACTCCTGCTTCAAATTAATATTGCACTTGTCGGTTGTAGCATCCAAAACTCATACCTATTAGGTATTTTCTATAGATATTTTATTCCAAAGTTTTACTACTTTATTCAATGACAAGAATTAGGAGTCTAGAATATTTAGGAGTCTGGTTCTTTAATCCTCTTCCTTAAAAATAGAACTAGATCAACTTTGAAATATAAAACCTCTATCTTAAAGATATTTTGACTTTCTTTCATCTTCTTTTTCAACAAGCACTATGGACAGCAAATCAAGACTTCTCCTTGAGGTTTCCTTGAACAAACAAAGGTTTTAACAAGAACCAAAGTAAAGCACTTCCTATGATATCTTACACTTCATCATTAATCTCTAGTGGTTTCAAACCCATAGCATAACAATATTGTGCTAGAAACAATTTCACCACATACTTCAAAATTAGATAGCTAGGACCAATTTCATGCTTATAATCTTTAGCAGCAATCTTATTCAACTTTACCACAATTAATTTATTTTTGAGAATGAACTTTACCACAATTATTTCAATAAAGCTTGTGTCTCAGTAGGGAAAATACTTCAATCAACACAATTAAAAGAACCAGATCATAAAGAAAACATTTCTCAAGACGCAATGTACCTACCTGAAGCTACTGAACCGAAGTACAGAATAACATATTAACCTATCTACAAATTACTAACTTGGGCCAGCATAAATTTTAAAGGAATCTTTGCTTTTTCAGGTGCCACTTTTTCCTTCATTTCTGGTCCTGACAGGCAACCTACTCTACCTTTCTCCCCAGTTTCGGTATACCCAACAAACGAAAACCCATAGCAGACAGATTTACTCTTTTTAGGGTGGCGACTGACAAATATGAGGAATTTAAAAGAAGCGAGTAAAGACTATCAAAAATCATATTCACCTTGATATCACTAAGCTTCAAAGTGTGTGAAGCAACAGTAATTTCTCCCGCTTTCTCAAAAGCAATAATATCTTCTGTTGACATAGCCTTAACTTCCTTGGAAACAACTCCCATCGACTTTCCCAGCCTTTTTCCTAACACACTGAGGCAAGGACCACTTAATTAGGTTAATTCAGAGAATAACAAATGAAGACAAACTTGGCATATGACATTTAGATCACCTGAAATCTGGCTCTGCACGCAAAGAAGCATACTTCAACGTGTCATTGCATGGGACCAAAGACTTAATGTTTAGCTCCTCGAGCACAAACTGCATCACAAAAGCAACCAACCATTAAATATTAAACAAGATACATAATACAGAAAACATAAAGTAAAACAAAAACGAACATAATTATAATAACGCAGGAAAATAGACCATTTGGTCGGGTTTATGATAATTATACATCATTACTCCAAATGTTGATAATAGACAATTGGTCAGATATTCCGTTTTGTTGAAGTGAGAGTTAGCAGCTCAAAAAGTAGGACTTCATCTTCATCAGCCAAAGTGTGAATAAGGAACCCAATTTAATCAGATAAACTTATTAAAACGGGTACCGACCCCAAACCACATAAGCCCATATAAAGCAGAATGGATATAGAGGATTCATGAATTGGTTTCTACAAGCTTGACATTGAGGCATAGCAGTAGTTATTGTTGCTGTTTGAGAGAAGTGGTTATTGCTGACGTATATCACAAAAAGCCCTAAACCTTTTTATGCTTATCTGGTTATTGCCTTTTGGGGCATAAGTCCATGTTCCAAAATCTGAAAATCGACAAACACTTTATTCCGGGGTTTCCAAAGCAAAAAAAAAAAAAGGTTACTTGGTTTCGGTGAAACAAAAAAAAAAAAACAATAGGTGTGGCAACTTTCTAAGAAAACACCCCATTGTTTTCATGTCAAAACGGGTCAAACTTTTCTGCTTCTTTCCTAATCACTAACATATTCTTCAATAAAATTAGAGTATTGCTACCTAAATTAGGAGAAGCGCTTCCCGTATGCTGCACCTAGTTTTAGGGCATAATGTTGCATCTAATAAGTTCCTTTAGCAGCACAGTTAAACCACCATATGCAACCCACGCCCCCAAAAATCATTCCCTCCCCCCCCCAAACACGTTAAGTGGGACAGTAAGCCGGGATAGGTTACACACTCTGCTTTTAGCACTTCCACTCCAGCAGCCTATCCATCCTCCAACTCCCAAAAATGTTCCCTTTCTGCATTCTCCAACCTACCTCACCTGCACCTCTGAATTCCATATTCTTCCTCTTTTGAGAAAGTTTGTCTCAGAATACCTTATCAAGCCAAGATTCATTTTGCTTTAATGCTGAACTTTAACTAAAATAAAAATGATTACTGGTGGAAATAAAACCAAACATGAAACACCTTTCTGTGACCAAATTGGCCCTTACCTTAAAAAAAACAACCAACAACAGAAGGCAAGAACTTGGGTACACTTAATGTGCTTGTTAATTTAATTTAGTATTAGTAGATATCAAATTGCACAAAAAATTCACTTAAGTATAAATGTGGAACTGCTTTTGGATAACAAACCTAGACTTAACTCTCAAGTGTGCTCCGACTTTATCACATTAATATATTAATTAACTAAATAGGATTAATGAAATAATGTATTATAGTAATAGAATAATTGTTTTAAAGGCATAAGAATGGAAATGCATGTAAAGCTAAGACCATCATTGACCTCTCTAAGTTTGCCTGCAATATCATCAAGGAACTCTGAATCTGGATGTACAACCACCATTTCCCTGAAAAAAGACCAGACCAGCATGAACTTTTGCCTTTTGTTCTGTGGGAGGGGGGGGGGAGAGACAAAAGTGCAGAGGCTCAACCTGAGCGGAGTTTTAAGAGGCTTATTGTGACGCTCACGGATATTCCGTGCAAGGTCAATAATTGTCATCATCCTATTAACACTCTGCTCAATACGCTCCCACCTCTGAAATGATTTTACACATTCATGAAACAAACTTGAGCCAGAGAAGATAGCAAAACTCTGCACTTCATATTTGATGAATGGCAAGAAAAGGTAGGAAACCATATGTACCTTTCCTTCCACTTCAGGATAGCTGCAATAGTGAATGCTCTCCTCTGATCCTTCGCAAACTTTCCGCAAGTTTTGGTAAAGAACCTCAGTGAAAAAAGGAGTTAACGGTGCCATTGCTTTACATGAAGTCAAAAGCACCTATCATATTGAAGACTTAATGTGTTAGAAAGCACTAGCAGAACAGCTCCAATTCATAGCGGGGTGAAAGTATTGAAGGCACAACAAAAGAAAGAAGCTACTTCTTGCTGCGACTTGAGAGTGGGCTTCAAGCCTTGGCCTCAATTATTCATATGAAATGCATCTAGTACCATAACATATGAGTCTCATTCATCGCTAATTTCTTCCATAATAATGTGTCATGCTACTCCTATTTGGTCACAAAACGAAACTTAACATGGAAGAGTAAAAGTTGAATCTTTGAACAGAATCAGGCACAGATCCCAAAACCACAATATCACAGTACAGTAACATGTGAAGCTCAAGATCTACTAAAACAGTATGAGATGGAAGCTTACATAGTACAGAGTTGAAAGAGCAGTTCTGCAGTCCCCCTCACCAGTACGGCCTTTTAGCCTCTTCCGATTGAACCGCACATAGATATTCGTTAAATTATCAAGAAATTTTAGGAGATACGGAACCACCTGCAAAGAGGAGGGATAGACAGAACATTAACATGGATTCTCTAATCTCATGTACTTGCAAGCTAGAGATATCCTATACCACACAGTTCAACAAAGAAACCATGTGTTCCCCTCTGCTAGGTTTCCATCTTTAACTATAGATGGGAAGAACTTGCAGATCACAAATTTCAACAAAGAGACCATTCATGCCTATTTGGCGAGCCTCCAGCTTTAACCACAGAAAAATCTGAGAAATGTCTGAGCAATAAAATGAAATACAAAAATATGGTTAAGCTTGTTCAGACATCGATAGGTTTCAACACAAACATTTGTAGGAATCTGCTTTCAAGACATCTTGAATAAGATTATTAGAGTTTCAATAAGCGCCCTGGAAATTGTTGAGAACATGAGTTTAGATGCGATATTTGACAAGATGGGAAAACTAACCGTGTATAATCTATAAGCATCCATTTCCTGCCGGACGAAATGCACTAAGCTCTGAGTTGCAGAATTGATCCACTGATCTAGGACATTGGATGAACTCTGCAAAGTTTTCTGATCAGTGGGAATGAATGGTTTAAACCCATCAATTTCAAGTCTTTTTGCATTCTGAACAAGGAACCTATATGCATTGTACCATGGCAAGAAAACATCCTTCACCTGCATTAATATCATCATCTTTCAAATTAGGAGAAAGCAATTTAAAAGATTTTCCAAAATAGTTGCTACAAAACTGATTAAAATCATAGAGATTGAGTGCCACCATATGTAAAGGATATACTTTACCACAGCAAAAACTCCGTCTTTCTTAAAACGCAGAGGTTCAGCACGGACAACGGGAGAGTTTATCAGGTATAAACGTAATGCATCCTGCACAGACATAAGTTCTAGCCTTTCACTAACAACCCATCAATCAGAAGAGCAGAGCACCACATATAACAAGTTAACAACTAAGAAAATGAAGAAGCTCATGATTGGCATAACTTACAGCTCCATAATCGTTGATAACTTCTGATGGTTGAGGATAGTTCTTTAATCGTTTACTCATCTTCTTCCCATCCTCAGCTAAGACAAGACCATTGCAAATGAGGTTTCTAAAAGCAGGCTTCCCAAAAAGGGCAGTAGAAAGGACCATAAGGGTGTAGAACCTGCAATACATAAGAACCTTATAGATTCCACTATTTGAATTTTCTGTTTTGTCTGACTTGGAAAACATGAACAGAACTAAGTTAACAGCAGCAATAACATCAGGACATCAGAAACACTAAACTTGGAAATAATTCTCGCAGCATAAAAAGAGGTGAAATTTTAAGCTAAAATCGAGAGCATGAGGACATTTGACCACTGCACTCGCCAACCAGCATGAGAAACAATATTCATATAGAATAAAAGGTTAAACGGCAAAAAATGCACCATCTCAGTGCTCTCTCTCTCTCTCTCTACGAATCAGAGAAACTCTCTCCTTTATTTCTTGATAGGTAAGAAACTCTTTTTTAATAAGTAAGAATATATATAGCACCAAGAATCAAAAAGTATCAGACATGCATACTGATTTAACTTGAATACTAGCAAAAGTCAACTATTTAACGTCTATCAAAACGTATCATATCCTCATTTCATCTAATTCTTGGTGGTACCAACTAAGGACAAGAATGTTGGCAATTGAAAATCTCCAATCTGAGGATCCAACACGAATAAGCTCATGGAATTTATTGCGACAAGCATTATCTCTAGAAGAAGTCCAACTTAAACCATAATCCAACAGTCAACATCTTCCCTAGGGTTACATAGCTTTATAGGAAGTAAGATGATGGGAAAGTTCTGACTGGGGTCCGCATTCAGAAAATTCATGGTCAAAATGATAGAGAACATAATCATAATATACATACCATCCACGAGTTTGATCAAGACCTTCTGCCACAAAATGACCAGGGAAATTGTTCTCAAAGAGTTCAACATTCTCAAAAGGATAGTGGATATAAGCATAAGGCATTGACCCACTCTCAAACCAGCAATCAAATACCTGGATAAATACAACAAATAGTTTTGTCACAAAGCAGAACACACAATTGAAAAGAAACTATTTAAAGGTACAAGCTCATTCAAAAAGTTTGAAAAGAGGGCATTAAATGTGGAGATTCCGTTGAACCATTAGGCCTGAGTGCCTAAGCAGGCAGTTCAACTATATATATAAAATACTCCAGAGTAGTACAATTGATTTTCAGCTTGCAAAACATTGTAAACTATTAGATCCTAAGCAGTGTTATCAAAGGCGAAAAGCGCAAAAAAGCTCTAAGGTCGGCTGAGGCTTTAAGCGCAAAGCGCAAATAAAGGGGCTTTAATGAAAAAAGGTGCACCTGGAAAAAAAGTAAAAATAAGTATATGTAGTCTATGACCAAAAATTAAAAGCATGAATAACAAATATATGGACAAAAAAATTGGAAAAAATTTATGAGAAAGTGAAATATCAATTGTTTAATATCGCCTTTTCAGGAATACACTCATTGGCAAGGAAAAGTATGCCTTATAGCCTTGATGCGACACTAAAGTGCACACAAAGCAAGGCGAAGTGCTCAACATGTATTGAGCCTCGGTTCAGGGCTTAAGGGTGCTTTAAGCGCGCCTTTGACAACACTGATCCTAAGAAAGAATTTCTATTTAGATAAGTGGAGCGATGCACAGTATCAGCCCTCAACAGGCACACAGCACCTCAAACAACCAGGAGAAACAGACGCTTCAGAACCAAAAAAAAATAGACAAAATCTTGTAAGTGGCAGTTTGAGCCCTGAGGCAGCAGAAACCTGTTTTTTTCAAATATGAAACATTACTGCTCTCTTGACAACCCAATGATACATGAAAAATTCAATCTTCCTGGAAAAGATCTTTGTTCTTGATTCTTTTCTCAATCAAAATGTGAAACACATAATTCTGACAATCAATGACCACTCAAAATTTCTTAAAGATTGAACAAATAACACCATGAGAATGTAGACATTACTGACTTACTGAGCAGCAAAGAAAAATAACGCACACTTCAGTAAAAATAGAGTTCAATTTCTCGATTATCTCGCATACAGCCCGGAATCAACAATTACAATCTTATCCAATTCAATATCAAATAATCCAGAGGTTTAACACGAGAACCAACATTTCAACAAACAGAATCAGCATTAAATCAAAATGGGCTCAAACTGTTTTTCCAACTCATTTTTTTCTTTCTAACTCGTTGAATGGGCAAATATGTGAAATCCTTTATTTTATGCTTTTATCCCAGAAGGAAAAAATCATTAATTGGCAAATTCATTCAGCCTCTTCAGAACAAAGAAGCAAATAACATGAAAATATATCTGCCAGAAATACTTGAGTCTGATAGATACATCAAATGTGATATTAATGCTGTGGTAGCCTACTGCTAAATGTGGAGACGGCGAGGAGGTTAGTTGATGGTGGAGCTTGGAGGAGTTCTGGGGTACCAGACGCAATGTGGTCAGAGACGGCGAATCTGGTTAGGGAGGCAGCGCGGGATGTGCTTGGGGTAGCCAAAGGCTATCTAGGCAAACATCAAGGCGACTGGTGGTGGAACGATGTAGTGCGAGGAAAAGTAGAGGTGAAGAAAGCAGCCTTTGCGAAGTTGGCAGGGAGCACAAGCGAGGAAGAAAGGCGGGTGAACAGAGAGAGCTATAAGATGGCAAGGAAGGAAGCGAAGCTGGCAGTCACAGAAGCTAAAAACGCGGCTTTTGGTCGCATGTACGAGGAATTAGGGGAGAAAGGCGGGGACAAGAAGCTATTCCGGTTAGCCAAAGTAAGAGAAAAGAAGGCGCGAGACCTAGAACAAGTTAGGTGCATCAAGGATGAGGATGGTAGAGTCTTGATGGGGGAGTCTCAAGTCAAACAGAGATGGCAGGCGTACTTCCGAGACCTTCTCAACGAGGAGGGGGACCAAAGCATAGAACTTGGGGAGTTGGGGCATTCAGAGCGCCATAGAGACCTAGGGTACCGCAGGCGCATTAGGGTGGAAGAGGTCGTGGGGGCTTTGCGTAGGATGAGTAGAGGTCGAGCGACCGGGCCGGACGAAATCCCGGTGGAGTTCTGGAAATGCATGGGTAAGCCAGGAGTGGAGTGGCTCACCAGGTTGTTCAATGCGATCTTCAGGACCAAAAGGATGCCGGAGGAGTGGAGGTGGAGTACAGTGGTGCCCTTGTATAAGAACAAATGGGATATCCAGTGTTGCAACAACTATAGGAGCATCAAATTAATAAGCCACACCATGAAGGTCTGGGAGCGGGTGATCGAGGCCAGGGTGAGGGAGTCGACATCTATTTCCGTGAACCGGTTCGGTTTCATGCCGGGTCGGTCCACTACAGAAGCTATCCACCTTGTCAGGAGATTGGTGGAATAGTTTAGGGATACGAAGAGGGACCTGCATATGGTGTTTATCGACTTGGAGAAGGCGTATGACAAGGTCCCTAGGGACGTGCTATGGAGGTGCCTGGAGGCTAGGAGCGTGCTGGAAGCCTACGTCAGAGTAATCAAGGACATATACGATGTAGCTAAGTTCAGGGTCAGGACAGTGGGTGGCGACTCAGACCATTTCCCGGTGGTTATGGGGCTCCATCGAGGATCTGCGCTTAGCCCCCTCTTGTTTGCCTTGGTGATGGATGCTTTGACGCGGCATATTCAAGGGGATGTTCCTTGGTGTATGCTATTTGCTGATGACATAGTCCTGGTAGACAAGACGAGGGTCGGTGTTAACGAGAGGCTAGAGGAATGGAGACAGACTCTCGAGTCTAAGGGGTTTAAACTAAGCAGGTCTAAGACAGAATACCTGGAGTGCAAGTTTAGCGCTGAGTCGAGCGAAGTGGGAGGGAGCGTGATGATTGGATCTCAGGCCATAGCCAAGAAGGATAGTTTCAGATACCTTGGATCGGTGATCCAGGGGGACGGAGAGATAGACGGGGATGTCACTCACCGTATAGCGACGGGGTGGTCGAAGTGAAGGCTTGCATCAGGAGTCTTATGTGATAAGAAAGTGCCACAGAAACTCAAGGGGAAGTTTTATAGAGCTTGTGGTTAGACCTGCCATGTTGTATGGGACGGAGTGTTGGCCGGTGAAGAAATCGCATGTTCAGAGGATGAAGGTTGCTGAGATGAGAATGCTTAGGTGGATGTGCGGGCTCACCGGGTTAGATAAGATTAGGAACGAAGTTATTCGGGAGAAGGTGGGGGTGGCCCCAGTGGATGAGAAGATGCGAGAGGCGAGGCTGCGGTGGTTCGGGCATGTGCGGAGGAGAAGCCCCGATGCCCCGGTGAGGAGTTGTGAGCGGCTAGCGGTGGTCGATGGTGGCAAGGCAGAGGGAGGCCTAAGAGATACTGGGGAGAGGTAATTAGGCAGGACTTGGCCAGTATGCGAATTTCCGAGGACATGGCCCTTGATAGGAAAGTTTGGAGGTCTAGTATCGGGGTTGTAGGATAGGGGCTTTTAGAGTTTTCGTACTCCTTTCCGGGGTGGGTGAGGCGCGGTAGGGCCACCCATAGAGGATTAGTTTTCTTTCTCTTGTGGTAGTCATTTCTGTTTGCTACTGTTTTAATATTATTGCGTGTCGATTTATTTATGGTACATATGTCTCTTATGTTTAGTTAACTATTTATGTGATGTATGCTGATGTAACTAACGCTGCTTTTGTTTTTGTTTTTTGTTTGCCTTTCTTTTCCTGCGCCGAGGGTCGATTGGAAACAGCCTCTCTGCCCTTTTGGGTAGAGGTAAGGCCTGTCTACATATTACCCTCCCCAGACCCCACTTTCTGGGAATTTACTGGGTTGTTGTTGTTGTTGTTGTTGGTAGCCTACTGCTAAATAACAGATTAACTGGTCTTACATCCTCCACACGTTGAAGATTGCCGAATTCAGGCCCCCGACTGGAAGGAATTGTAATGTGATCAATGTTGTGACGATGCAAGTCTGTCACCTGCAAATTGAGGAAGAAGAGGCGAGTTCATAAAAAAATATAGTGAATTATAAGGCGGTCATATACATAGAATGCTGAAACTAAAACAAGTATTACAAAATGTAGGTAATGAAGGCAGAACCTTAGCACCAGAAAGCTTTTCCAGTTTGTCAATGGAGTCCATAACAACTATCTCCTCACCATCCTCGCTAATCCACACAGGAAGAGGAGTACCCCAGAACCTACTTCGGCTAACAGCCCAGTCTCTTGCATTTTCTAACCAATTGTGGAAGCGTTTTTCCTGTAATAGAGAACACAAAATAAAACTAAGATCAGGATGAACTATTGGGTTCTAACGATTTCTAAATTCTAACAATCAAGAGCTGTTGATGAAAAGTAAGTTATCATTCATATTCTGTAAAGATTCAGTGAATTAGAAAGTATATGAAACCTTACTCCCAGAACTAAAACCTGGAAAAGCACCTGAGCTTCAACAAAAATGGATGATAGCTAAAACCTGACCTATCTCCACTAAAGTAGAATGTTACTGACAAAATACCAGGCTCAGCAGTGTTGTAATCCATCATATTGGACTGCAGACTGTGGAGTTTAAAATAGTAATTTTACTCTGTATTTAAAAGCCCTCCCCAGACCCCACTTTGGGATTTTACTGGGTAGTTGTTGCTGTTTTCTCTGTATTTAAAAGGCGGAGGTGCGGCAAGAAATGCTTTGCCTAAGTGCCACGGAGCATAAGCCCAATGAAACTTCGATGTTCTAATATTTTAAAACATAAATATTTTACAATAAAGAATACATTCAAATTTGAACAAAATTCAGAAGGAAAAAAATCTACAAAACCAATTTAACATCTAGGCAGAATGGCATATATACCCTAAAACAATAAACAAAGCAACCAAATCCAAAATGCTAGAACTAAAAAACACTATATTAGTTAGAGGGAACCCTTAAAAGAAAATGAAAATGAAAATATTATAGGATGTACGAGGCAAACAATCGAAGTAAAGCATGCTGGGGTATTATTCTTGTTAGGGCACTAGCCCGGTCTGCCTCACACTACTGGGACAAGCCCCAACTCACCTTTTGAAACATAAATTTTTCTCATATACTAATACAATTCAAAACATGTGTATATCCCTAAAGGTCTAATCTCATATGAAGATTGTTCCATGAGCATCTTTAACCAGTAAGTAGTTTGTAGTAAACTCCAATAACTCCTAAAACAAAGTAAAACAGAGAGACCAAAATGGAGTAAATTAAAAGGTTTTTTCGAGGGTAAGGAAGCAGCTAGCATGTGGATGGAGTAAACAATAAATAAGGCATGACAATACATAAGCGGAACCAACTCAAACCCAGTGCAACAAAACAAATCAGCAGTCAAATTTCATTTACTGTGATTGAAGTAGCCAACAAGAAAGCTAAAGGCAGAAAGGAAATAGTAACCTTCACAAAATCAGGAACCCAGTAGGTTTGTTTATTGTTCTCTAGCAATTGATCCTTAATCTTTTCCACCATAATAAACCTGGCCATACGTACACCAACAATACCATTTCAAAAAACATTAATACAGAGATTAATAGATGCATGACAGCAAAATAGAAAATAAACATCGTTGGTCATCAAAAAGAGAAAATAAACATTACAAAAAAAACAAAAGAACATTAAAACAGACTTGTCAAAGTTCAATGCAATGTTAGGTGCTGATAAAATTCATGAATTTTTAATTGTCATGAATCAGAAAAAGCAACCCAGCAAATCAATCAAGATAAAAGAAGACGTTAAAAAAAATTCATAAATACAGAAAAATGAAAACAGTGCTTAATAACATATAGATGGGCCAAAGCATACTTTAGGTGCTTGAACTGTTGATGATCTTTCCACTCTCTTTTTTCTTAAATATGGTAAACACCCCAGGCGCCAAACAGTGGTTTTTTCCAACATGCTCCTAGGTGACTCGAACATCCAAACTGATCATTCAAGTTGGAAAGCCATTTCCGCTAGGCCATCACTCTCTTGCCAATCCTTCCAGTATATCTGAATAAGTAACTATCCCTTTTCTCTCACTTGCATTGCAATAAGAATGAATGCAATGCGATTACATATGTATTTTGCGTTACAAACTCCTCTTTTCTATCCAAAAAGGCGAAGCTTGAAACTAATAATTCCTCTTTTACTTCCCTTCAAAGCAACATAATTGACACCTAGTTATCAAGATCGGTTCACCTCTTTTTACAAAATTAAACACGGTTAAAACTTATGGTTTATAAATATCAATTCATTATGGCATAGCTTACAAAACTCTAAATGCATGTAATTGCTAAAATGCAACTACCAGCTTTTATTTTCATCTTGTGAACATTATGCTTGTAACCTCTTAATGTTACAGACGTAGTTTTCCTTTTAAATAATAGGTTTTTCCTTATTGGTAACCTCCGAGTAGATGTAGGACAGTCAGCACTTCTCCAAGGACAAGATAGTACCACCAACATTCGATGACAGTCAAAACTTTATATTAGAGAACTATTACTCATGAAGAATAGCAGAGCTTCTAGGATATCCTATATTACAGTTGAAAAGAAATTGAACACCTGATAAAAATCTTGGTTATCAAAAATAAACTTGGTTGATGTTCCATAGAAGAGATTTATGAAAAATAAACATAATGCTACTATAAGAGAAAAGTACTCACCAAGTTTTGGACATGGGTTTTCATGTGGATTGTAATCTACTAAAAAAAGATGTATTTCCATTTTATTCGGCTAACATCAAGGTTACAATTCCGCAATACTCATTTCACACAAAATGACTACTGACAAACCATACAGTTGAATTAAAAAAGTTAAGGAATCAACACCAGCTAGATTTTCGTGGACCAATATCCTTTAATAAACCAATCCCAGCCACCTAACATCCGTAATGATGCATCAATCTTATGTAAGTCACACTGAGATTAGAAAGGGCAAAAAGGAGAAAAGCTATGCATATGGAAAGAAAACAAACAAGCTCATGCTCATTCCAAAAGGCCATAATCTCATAGGACTAAATAAATATTGCATCATAAGACTAATAGAAAAATAAAGGATAGTAACAGTGTGTGATGCTCGGAATGATCTGAAGTACGTTACCAGCTAGGAACTGCTCTGTAAATCAGAGGTGTGTCAGATCTCCAGCAAAAAGGGTATGAATGCATGAACTTTCCAGATTTGACAAGCCTTCCTTTCTCCTACACCAAACAAAAATATCTTACGCATGGATGTTAATCAAAACTACAAATACGACCATAAATATATAAAACAAACAATTTCCTCACTCAGATTAAGGGCAAGCTACCTACAAAGTTTATGGCAAATCATATTCTCTTTGATCGCCGTCGTCAGCCAATTTTGTTCATAAAAATTGAAGGCACGTACACTATAGTGCCACAAAAAAAAGGAGTATTAGAGTCTCTTGCCTTCACTGCTTGAGTGATATCATTATCTGCCTCCTTAACATATTTTCCGCTGAAGTCTGTAATTCTATCAGTAAAGTAGCCATTATCATCTACCGCCACAATCAGGCTCTCCCCCTACAGAAAACAAAATCCAATCAAGTCAATTTCATTGGAGTATCATAATAGTAAACTCAAAACCTAATAATTCTCGAAAGAGCTCAAAGTTACAATGTTATTAAAAACAACAAACCAAAGAAAGGCTGATTTAGTCAAACATTTGGGGGAAAGGATTGTAGGTACAACATATGCCATATTGTTTGCAAAGAAAGGGCAGGACAATGCTGTAGTCCACACTGTACTTCCTTTAGCAAGAGAAACATGAAAATCTAAATACTAAGTGGTTATGAAAACGGTTAAGAGAGACCATCTAAAGGTCGAAGTAAACAAGCACAATCAGATCCTAATATTTTAACAAGCCCCCAAGACGTTATTCCGGTACATTTCCCAGGAAGAAAGGGTGGCCCCAAGTCAGATACTGCATCGAAAAGTAAAAGTAGTAAATTCGTGCAGATCCTGAAACTTGTAAGAACATACTACACGGCCAAAAGCTAATAAGATAGCATATAAGTTCCATAGCAAATATACAGATGACAGAAAATGTAACATGTATTCTATTTCAGGGAATAGGAATCATTGCAGAAATACCATGAAGTTCCATAAGTTTTCGAACCTTTTTTATTATGTGATTTCCAATACAAACACGATAATCGTCCTCACCAAAGGCAGGAGCACAATGAACAATTCCAGTACCACTGTCAGAAGTCACATAATCATCCGCAACGACTCTGAATGCTGTGTCAGAAAAATCCTTGAAGTAATCAAATAGAGGAATATACCTGCATTGGATATCTATATGTCAACCTTTCTTTGATAAAATACCTAATGTCAACCTTGAAAGTCAGTACTGGCATTTAAAGCTAAGTTCACCACTGACCCAATCATTAGAGTCACATGCAATAGAAAAACAGAAAAACCTTAAATGTGGGAAGGGATTCATATCCATCTAACAAAATCTAAGTTGCTCCGACACTTCACTTTAGGTGCCGCACCCGTGTCGACACGACACTAGTATGGGTGTGGGTATGGGATCCGAACCGGATTTGGTCAAACACTTTTGGATACTTTGACCACAACGGACGGAAAAATTCGAACCAAGATATAATTTGATTCCCGAAATCAGAATCAAAACTAGAATAAATTTGAAGAAAATAACATACCTTATCTACGGCATCAATCATTTACTTATTTACAATTTGAGAATAAAATTGAAATCCACACTTTACAAGCTATATGTAAGTATTCCACTAAATTTCTTACAAATTTAGAGATATTTTTATTTTTTTTGAATTAATTTTAGTCGGATCCCCGCACCCGTATCCCTACTAGGATCCGTATCCCCGAATCTTAGCTTTTACATCTCGAAGGATCCGACCTCTAGATCTGCACCCGTGTCGGACACCCGCACCCGTGTCCGAGCAACTTAGAACAAAATGGCCACGTGTATTAGAAAACAAGACAATGTCGGTGCTTAAAATACAAGAGAACACACTGGGTCAAGATAAGAGGTCAGAGGACGAGGTAAAAGAAAATACCCAAATATTTTACAGCTATATGGTTCAACTCCCATAAAGACCAGCACTTACGCAACGCGTATAAGCCCTTCCACTACAGTTACATTCTCTGATTTCTTGCCTCTATCTTTCTAGCTTAAATTAAGAGAACTCTGCCATGCCCGAAAAAATTCATGCTTAGCAGACCACCTAACCACCCGATCAATCAATCAATCACCATCATCCATCCAACCACCAAAATAGAGAAAAGGCTGTTGGCGGACTAGTTGGAGGGGGTAAGCACGTCATTGCCCGGCAATACCATTTTGCATCTTCTAAGAAAGTAATTACCACTATAGTATTCAACACCTTCCCCATTTCTACCACACAAAAAAGCGGCAGCAAATGGGAACAACAAACAGTAACTGATGGAAAGGATCCTAATGAATAAGATAACACAGACACACACGCATCCTAGCATGCCCAACACTACTTCATTGACAATTGAGATCAACTCTTAATTGAAAGTAATGGCATATTCCTTTCTTCATGTTAAAAAAGAAAGAAAAAGAAAAAGAAGTGCTTCATTTGACGATATCCCTTGTCTTTGACAATCTGCTTTTGATTTTTCTTTTCTTATCATATTTCAGAGTAAGGTTATTTTCCTAATTAGGCAAATCCAATATTACAAGCAAAAAACAAAAGAAAACACTTGGTATCATACGCATAGAAGACTCTGCTATAAGAGGAGGTCGAGAGGTGTGAAGTCATACCTGCTAGGCTGCTAATTTTTTTTTAAAAGGTAACATGTTTTTATTAATATAAAAGGTGGCTTACACTAAACCAGTGTATCCATCCATAATTACAAAAGGGAGTACATAAGAGATTCTTGTTCTATTCTAGTCTAGTTCTCTGTTGAATCTCATAAAAAGTCTAAAACTTCAAAAATACTTTCACATTCTTCTAAATACTCCAGTTTACACCAAAAAAATAGAGCACTAGACAGCTCATCTTCAGCTTTTGTATAGGACTATGGTTGTCTTCAAAACACCTTTGATTCCTTTTCTTCCAAATTGTCCACCATATACCAGTAGGGACAATCTTCCCTATCTTTCTGACTGGATTGTTCACCGTCTCTTTTCCAGCTAGCTAGAACTTCCCGGATTCTTCCGGGCATGACCCATTGAATCCCACTTAGGTTGATGAATATCTTCCATAGTTGGTCAGTGACTCTGAAGTGCAAAAAAAGATGGTTGACTGTCTCCTCATGTTCTTCACATAAATAACATCTGGATCCCAACTGATATCCTCTCTTGATGAGGTTATCTTGTGTCAGAATTGCCTCTCTTGCTAAAAGCCAAGTAAAACATGCAACTCAGTATTGGATTTTAACTTTTCATATCAACTTCCAAGGCCAACAACCAATTTGGTTGTTAGAATGGTTGTACTCCGTATAAGCTAATCTAATAGAGAATCTGCCTTCTCTCCCCACTTGCCAAATCGCACGATCCTCAATATTGGAAGTCCCTTTGAATTGTTCTAGAGTGTTATAGAAATCTATCAATCTCTGAATTTCCCATTCATTTAGTAGTCTTCTAAAAGTGAGGTTCCACCCTTGGGCTGTCCACACATCTCCAACAGATGCTCCTTGTTGTTGATTCAAATTGAAAATATTCGGAAAAAGTTGCTTCAGAGTTCTCTGCCCAAACCATATATCTCCCCAAAAAGAAGTTTTAATTCCATTTCCAACTTTGAAGCTGAATTTGTTACTGAGTTTAGGCCAAAAATCTCTTATCGACCTCCACAAACTTACCCCATAAGGACTATTTACAGGTTTAGTTGTCCAATTTCCTTCCATCCCATACCTTGCCTTGATTACATTCTTCCACAAAGATTGCTCTGTTGTGGCAAACCTCCATAGCCACTTCATCATCAAACTCTGGTTCTGGGTTTTCAGATTCCTGCTTCTTGCTAGTTGTAAGGATATGGATTTTGATCTTTTCATTGCTACCTTGCCATAGGAAGTTCCTTCTCAGAACATCAAGTCTTTTCACTACACTTGCAGGCATTGGAAATAAGGACATCATGTAGGTAAGCATGGCGTCAAGAACATTGTTAATGAGGGTTAATCTTCCTCCCATAGATAGATATTGGCTCTTCCAACTAACTAACTTCTCACATTTCTCTACTACTCCATTCCATATCCCCTTTGATTTGCTTTTTGCCCCTAGTGGCATTCCCAGATACGCAGTTGGCAACACTCCTATTCTACCTCCAAGGATTCCCACCAAACTATGTATCTCCATTACTTCATTAACCGGATAAATGAAACTTTTATTCCAGTTAATGTGTAATCCAAATAAAGCTTCAAAAAGGATGAAAACCACTCACATAGATAGCATTTGATCCCTACTAGCATCACAAAACACTAGTGTATCATCTGCATATTGCAGATGTGTGATTTCCAATAATTCTGATTCCCTAGATTTCACCCTGAACCCCCTAATCCTATTGTTAGCTTTGGCCATTTTAAACAAGTTGTTTAAACCTTCCATTGCAAGAATAAATAAGAAGGGTGACATGGGATACCCCTGTCTCAATCCCCTTTGAGATGAGAAAAATCCAACAGGAGCACAATTAATCAGAGCACCATTAATTAGAATGGAGAATTTTACAGTGCTAATACAAAATTTGATCCAGCTGATCCACCTTTCAACAAAGTCAATCTTCTACAAAATTCCCAACAAAAACTCCCAATTTAGGTGATCATATGCCTTTTCTATGTCCAACTTACACATGCCTTTTCTATGTCCAACTTACACAGAATGCCCGGATTTTTGCTCTTCATTCTAGTGTCTACACTCATTAGCAATGAGAATAACATCCATAATTTGCATGCCTTTAATAAAGGCGATCTGCTGAGTATCCACCAATTTGCACATCACTTTTTTGAGTCTCTCTGTCATAATCTTTGAAATTATTTTATAGACCTATCATTCTGATAGGTCTAAAATCTTTCAATTCCTTGGCTCCCACTTTCTTTGGAATTAGAGCCACAAAGGTGGCATTGAAGCTTTTTTCAAAGACTATTTTCTTGAAAATTCTGTACAACAGCAATCACCTCTGGACTGATCACTTCCCAGCATTTTGTAGAAAGCCATAGTATAACCATCGGGGACCGAGGCCTTGTCCCCTGCACATGCTTTGACACTCTTCCAGATTTCCTGTGGTTCAAAGGTACTCAGTAACATCTGGTTATCCTCTAGGCTAATGATTGGGCATTCCCTTAACTTACGTTGTGGTCTCCACTCCTCAGTTTCAGTGTAAGCTTTGATAAAAAGTGACTATCTCCTTCTTGATGTCTTCTGGATTCTCCACTGTTTCCCCATTAACTAGGAGCTTATCAATGTTGTTGTACCTTTTGTGAATATTTGCAGTCCTATAGAAGAACTTAGTATTTATGTCTCCTTCTTTCAACCAAATAGCTCTAGACTTTTGCATTCATGCTATCTCCTCCTTTCTGGCAATTTCCTCAAAATCCAACAGTAGAGTAGTTTTCTCATGCATTTCTTCTTCATTCAGAATCCTAAACTCTTTGAGTCTCCTTTAGTTCACAAAGTTGGCTGAGGATGTTCAGTTTCTGCATATCCAAGTTACCTTGTGTTGATTTGCTCCACTCTTTAAGTTTCACCTTCAAAGCTTTCAGTTTGAAAGCAAGGACATAATTAGGCCTACCAGCACAAGAGAAAGAATTCCACCAATTTTTAATTCTATCCTTGAATCCTTCGGTCAGCAGCCACCAGTTCTCAAATTTGAAATAAGATTTCACTGGTTCCCAATTCCCACATTGTAGCATCAGCGAAGAGTGGTTTGAAGTGACCCTGTGCAAGATTGGCTGATTAATATTTCGAAAGCCTTTATCCCATTCCTCAAAAACAAGGAACCTACCCAACCTATCAGCAATGCCATGACTAACCCCTTTCTTCCAAGTGAACTTCCCTCCTAGCAGTTGTAAGTCTACTAACCCCATATCCTCAATGAATCCTGTAAATTCCTCCATCGATCTAGTGAAATTATTACAATTCTTCTTCTCGAATGGAAACCTGACTGTATTAAAGTCCCCACATACTACCCAAGGCCCAGTGCATAAACCCCTAGCAGCACCCAACTCCCACCATACTACCTCTCTATCAACTCTATCATTAGGAGCATATACACTAGACAAATGCCAGTCAAACTCTTGTGACTTACCACTGAACTAACATGTGATGGAATACATACCCAAGCTATTAATCTCCCCTTCCCATACCCTGCTGTCCCACATGATAAGGCTACCTCTTAGTTCCACTTGCTTCTAACTGAGCAAATTTCACCCACCTGTATGCCCATAGTTCTCTAACTATTTCCCTTATTTTCCCTTCTATCTTAGACTCCTAAAAAGAATAAACATCTGTTTTCCAGTTATGAACCATATTTTTTATCAATTCCCTCTTTCTGAATCTATTTAGACCCCTAACATTCCAAGATACAATGTTGATCATCGTTCACATTTCACTATTAATGGCAAGATATCCCCCCTTGCTTCTAGTACCATTGCTTTTGAACTTGCACTTGCTCCCAATGTCTAGGTTTCTCACTTCTTTACTTCATTCCAATTTTGGAGTGACTGCCTCCATTGCCATCGTTGTTGACACCATTGATTCTCGTCTCTTACCATCAATCTTCATAAACAACTGAAGTGCTTATTCCTCACACCCTTTTGCTCAATGATATTTGGTGCACCCAAATTGGTGTATCCAAATTTGGGTGGTTGTCTTCTTCATTGGCTAGAGAAATTAGAGGTACAGCTTCTTCTATGGCCCAATCCCCTGTTATACTCCCCTCCCCAATCTGCATGTTGTCGAATTGCTGGTGGTCTGTCGCTGAGTGTTCCTTTTGTGCACTTATCACCATGGCATTTTCTTTGCCAGCTTGTATCGAGAAAATCTCCTCGTCAGTTCCCTCGAAGATTCCGACTTTTGTTGCCAGCGATCGTTCCTCTCATTTTCTATTGAAAATTTTGGTCCAATAGCCATAATCTCAATAAGCAGTGGATCTATTAAAAGAGATTCCTCAAATTGGGCTATTGGGCCTCTATAGCAATTTTCAATTGATGGGTCTGTCGATTTTGGGCCCAAAGTAATTACTAGTTTGAGGCCCAAACCTTTATTAAAAGTAGCAGTAGTATTCTCACGTGACTCTGATCAACGTGCAATTTTTTTCAAATTTTCCCCTTCTTTCGATGTACCCACGTGATTAGGGTACAACAGCGCCATATTAGCCCCCTTACCTAGAAGATTTCCCCTATTAACCATCAGGCTTTACCTTCCCCTATTACCCAACAGACTTCGCCCTCCATCGTCGATCTCCCGTGAGACTACTGTTACCATAACCGGAACTCCACACCAAATTTTGTACAAAAACATGTCACTTTCCACTTGTATATCTCTTGGTACCTTGCTTCTATCTCCCTTCACTTTAATTCTAGCCCATCGTAGATAACTTTTGAGTGTTGTCTCCTCCTCCGTTATCCATCCCCCGCATTGGTCGCCTATTACTTTGAACACTGCCTCTTACCATAGATTAACGGGAAGACCCAAAAGCCTAATCCACACCCAATCACACTTCATCTCTTCCAGCAACCAGTGGTAGGTTTCCACCAGTCAAGATGCACCTTGGATCTCTTCTAATGCAATTCTCCCATAAGAACATGTTCTGCCTCCTTCCTTGAGGTTAGTTCGAACAAAAACAGTGAGTCGTTCATCTCGTGCACATTGACACTTGATGGTGGATTTCCATGTGTTACAAGCCCATCTCCTGATATCGTTCAGAGTTGGAGTCTCCTTCGAGGAAGTCATGACTCTTCCTACTATACATCTGCTCAGTACATCTTTGTCCGATAATTCTGAGCCTCCAGGGATTATATCTTTGGACCTGTTGCATTTGATTGGAGAGGATCTCGTTCCTTCTGATGACCATCTGTTGGTTCTGACTGCTTCAGTATAGGATGACTCCAGGTGAGGGATTCTTACAGTCTGAGCATTCCTTTCTGTATCAAGGACATTTATGAACATTTGAACTTTTTTGACTATGTCTCCCCATCCTGCATTTAATGAGATTTCCGGTGTAATAATGATGGACCTGTTCTCCCCTTGTACGGCAATGAAGCTGATGTACCTACCATATTCATTGTATTTAAAATTACAATAAAATTTTGCATGGTGGTCTTTCATATTCCATCTCCTTATTGCCCTGTTGTGTTCCTTTGATGCCACATTAAATACCTCTTTCACCCATTTCATAACTTTAAGACTAACATATCCTGTCCTCTTCAGCTTCCTGCTCCATTCCACCCATTAGAACCATACTTCATACCTAGAGCTGCTTTTTGTGATGTCAAATGATTTAAAACTTGCGTTATAATAAATCGTATCGCTGCCCATAATAACGTAGGAAAACAGATGAGATGGATTCAGGAGAATGTAAGAGAGAAAGGTGGTGGATTCCGGAGGGAGATCACACCGGGAAAGGTTATTCTACAGTCCTAGGAAGCAGGAGAGAGAATGTCTCGAGATATGTGCCTGGGAGCATTTTTTACTTCACATATCCATACAGTCAACAATCTATCAAAATTCTACGTGTTGGCAAGGTCAAGATCATAGGAAGAGGCAGAACAAGGAAGAGATCTTATTTGAACGAAGACGATTCCAAAAAAAAGGCATCAAAGATTGACCTTTCAAGGGGCTCGAATAATTAGTCATAGCTGGTAAAGTCATTAAACATGTTCAACGAAAACAAACCAAAAGACCTACAACAATTACCAATAATCGGCTTTTATTTACAATGTGTAGCATATGAGTCAGGTCAAATATGAATCAGCATACAAGACAGAAGACATGTAAATCAAATTAACCTTAAATCGGAATGTAAAGATGGAAGGATCACTTTTTATCAACTTTCAAGTCACTAGCTACCATATTACAGGCGCCAAGAACAGAAAACTTTGTGCAGCATATCAATGACATAGTTCAAGAAGAAATTGCTCACTTCTTCCCCACAAGGGACGACCCAGAGAATTTATCCACCACCTCATAAGTTTCGACATTCTGTGATTTACCACCAGAGGGCTTTGACTTAGAATTTGGATTTTGAGTGTCAGCAGCAGGTCCATTTGGGGTGACCTTTTTCGTCTTCTCAACTGGTAGCTCGGCCAATCGAGATTCTGCCACCACATAAATCTTCCCATTGAATTTGTTGCGAACCTGATCATTATTATCAAATCAACATTAACAAGCTTAGATGAAAGCAAATATTTCCAGATCTACAAACATATTACATACCAATAAGAAACAAGTATAATGTGTCCTTCTTTAGTTAAACTGAATAAATACCATTTTCACAAGACTTGAACATTCCAATTAAATGAATGTAATCAAATGTACATTTAGATTAAATGTAATGAACTAGCAGTACAATTGATACATCTCAGAGCAAGAAATTAACAAGAACTGAAGACCTTTGACTTTATAACAACAATACTAACCGTGTTTGAAGCACTATAATAAGTTAAAGTAAAAACAGGCCCTTCAGACTCCAAAAGCACAGTAATCCAATTAAAGCAACAATTCACTTAGATTTCAAACCAGAAGTTTTACTAAGGACTAACCTTGACATATACAAAATTGGCGTTGACACAAAGAGCAAGATTACTAGGAAGGGTCCAAGGAGTTGTTGTCCATGCAACAAAGGACGCACCCTCGGGATCATCAACTATCGGGAAGGAAACCATGATTTCAGGGTCACTTACTTCCTGCACCACACCCAAAAAAAATCACCTAAATAAGACATCACCAGAGCACTGCTAAATGATTTCCGTTACAGACCTTATAATTAGAATTAGCTTCAAAATTGGATAATGGAGTTTACAGACCTTATAATTAGAATTAGCTTCAAAATTGGATAATGGAGTCTTCAAACCAGTACTATAAGGCATAACCTGCACAAAAGAAAAATCAGGAAAAGAGTCAAGTTTCTTTCAAACCCAACCACATCGACATGAGCCAATCTGCTCCATTCTTAGGACACGTTTACCCGGCACCCCGCCCCCTATTAGTTTAGCATGCTCGTGGGTGGATTAATCGAGCTAGTACAAACTAGGCCCGACAATTAGACAACAGTTTAAGAAAAGCACAACAACAACTTTGCCTCAATCAAAATGCTCAACATATAGTTATTTAAGATTTTCTATTTTTTAATGACAATGGTGTCCAGGCCAGCTTGTGCTCTCAACTAATTCTTATTAATTCCACAAGCACTTGCTATTGTTGACCAGGTAACTCCGCTCATTAAGGCTTAGACAGAGTACTCAACAAACTGTCCTTCTAGATTACATTTTTCTAAAAATGCAAACTTTTTAATCAAGGATCATCCTGAATTATGCTACAAGTTGACGAACAAGAAAAATAACAAACCGTAAACCTCTATAAACAAGATCCCTCTGAAACAACTGAGCAAAAACCCACCAAACACTTCACATTAATCAAGCTGGTATTAGTTTAACCATGCTTGCAGGTTGACTAATTGAGCTCGCACAAACTAATACAGACAGGTAGAAAACACAATTTACGGAACAACAGCTACTACAACCACTACTACTTCTACCTTGCAACAATCCCAATACTCTACAACTTGTTTTATTTTTAAAATTTCAAAAAACATACTGCTTTATAATCAAGCGTCATTTTAAATTATAATACAAGTTCAAGAAAGAACAAAAAAGGACAAACCTTGAAACCTCTATAAACAAGACCCTTTTGAAACAACTGAGCAAAAACCCACCAAACACTTTCCATGAACTTCAAATCCATAGTTTTATACCCGTTCTGAAAATCAATCCACCTCCCCATTCTCACCACTGTCTTCTCCCATTCGCCAACATACCTCGTAACAATAGCTCTACACTCCTCATTGTACTTATCAATTCCCATTTCAATCACTTGGTTTTTAGTCTTAATCCCAAGTTTCTCGTCAATTTCGTGTTCAACTGGTAATCCATGACAATCCCAACCGAATCTTCGGGTCACATGATGACCCGTCATGGATTGGTAACGGGTCACAATATCCTTAATTGTACCCGCTAAAATATGCCCGTAATGGGGCAAACCCGTCGCAAATGGAGGACCGTCGTAGAAGATGTATTCGGGTTGATTTTTGGTTTTTTCGAGCTGGGTTTCGAATGCTTTTACTGAATCCCACCATTGGAGAATTTTCTCTTCTTGATTTGGAAAGCTGAAATCTTTGCCTTCGCAGACGTCTTCCATTGCTAGGGTTTCGAGAAACTGGTGTGATTTGGGGATTTAGGGGAGGCTAGGGTTTTAACTGACGGAGAGAGTGAGGAAGAAAAGGAATTAGAAGGTACAAGTTTTGATACGGAGAGTGCAAGAGTGTTGTTGTAATAATATATTATTAACTGTTGTTATTTGCGTTTGACCAAAGCAGCTACATTTGAGCCATAAACAAAAGTTATCATAAACCTAACTGTCAAAGCAATAAATTAACATGTGCTTCATTAGGATATTGTTTTTAATTTATATAAAATACAAAAAAACTAATTATAAATTTATTTTATATAGGATTAGGAGGAAGACAATTTTGTTTGTAAAAAAAAAAAAAAAACTGATTTCATTCCTTGCAAAATCGTCACTTTTCTTCTTAATTTTTACGAATTAAAAAACAACGAAATGCAATTACATTTTGATTATGATTATGATAGGAACTGTAGTTTAATTTATTTTAAATTAAAAAACTATTCATTCCTTCAAAACCATCAGTTTTCTTCCAAATTTATAGAAAGTTCAAAAAAATGAGTTACAAAATTATTTTTATTAGAATTACGATATGAACATTTTTTTTAATTGTAATTAAAAATGGTTAAATGCCGTATAACCGTCACTTTTTTCCAAATTTATATGAAGTAAAAAATAGGAATTACAGTTTTATTTTGAGTATTATTAGGATAGGAAGATTATATATATTTTTTTAAAAAAATATTCATATTCTTAGATGAATATATTCGATTTATATATATTCGATTTCTTTTAATTTAGATGTAATTTATAGTAGTATTTTTCTTGGTATAATTTAAACTTTAGTGTAAATATTGAGTTTTCTTATTTACATAGTTTCTTTAAGTCTTAAAGTAAGTTGGTATATATATATATATGTGTGTGTGTGTGTGTGTTTATCTTCTTTTATTTAATAAAAAAAGGTTTTAGGAAAAGTTAAATAAAAATATATAGAGTTAAAAAAATAAAAATAAAAATTAAATAAATAAAACCACCCATCTTCCCCACTTCCCATTTCACTCATGCCTTACCCCCACTTTCTCACACCCAACTTCCCCACTTTCCCACATCACTCATGTCTTTCATCCACTCACATCACACACCTAACAATAACTTCTCACTCCCTCCACACGTCTACACATAATAACCTAACACATCCACATATTCTATAAATATAGGACACACACAGAGACGAAAGGAGGGGGCAGTTTGATTCTCTCGGCGGTTCCGTTCTCAGAAGTTCCATTTCGACATTGGCTTCTAAGCTTCTTCTTTGTGTCACTCAATTGAGATCTAAAGTGTTTCATATTCGGATCTGTGTATGCGTGCTCGCTTTGAAGTTGAGTCATTACGTTTTCATTGTTGACGTGTTGTTTCTGTTGCTAGATTTTCCATGCTATTTCAAACCTTATTTGGTCATTTTTCTGTCGATTTTTGGTTTGAGCCTTTGAGGTACTCCATACTCATATATGACCCTTTATCGAATTCATAATTAAAATCTAAATTTATTCGTGTTATAGGTTTGTTTTAAATTTACGGAGCCATCATGTTTACCTATTAAATTTGTTTACTGATTTTCTCTTTGGTATTTGCTACTCCATGTATGATTAAAAGGCCAATTGTTTCAATTGTTAAACTTTTGATATGGGTTTGAATTTGTTGAAACAGTGTTAGTAAATGATTGTTTAAGTATATCACATATTAAAAGCCAAAGACAAAAGCTTCTCATGAAGCCAAGTGTCAAAGCAAAGAGTTAACACGTGGCTCATTAGAACATTTTTCCTAATTTGTAGGAAGTACAAAAAAATCAATTACAAATTTATTTTAATTAGGATTAGGAGGAAGACTAAATTTTATTTTATTTTTAAAAGAAACTGATTTCATTCCTTGCAAAGCCGTCACTTTTCTTCTTAATTGTTACGAATTAAAAAACAACCAAATACAATTACATTTTGATTAGTATTATGATATGAACTGTAATTTAATTTATTTTAATTAAAAAACTATCCATTCCTTCAAAACCATCAGTTTTCTTCCAAATTTATAGGAATTTCTTCTAAATTTATAGGAAGTTAAAAAAAAGAGTTACAAATTTATTTTTATTAGGATTAGGATAAGAAGAATATTTTTTTATAATGTAATTAAAAACAGTTAAATTTGCCTTATAACCGCACTTTTTTCCAAATTTATATGCAGTAAAAAATAGGAATTACAATTTTATTTTGAGTATTATTAGGATAGGAAGATTATATTTATTTAAAAAAAACGTAAACGCTTCATTAGCCTTCATAACCGTGACCTTTGAATTACTTCTGTATTATACTGAGTTTTACCATTTAATTATTTAATTTGTTGAAAGGTGAAATAAAATTAAAATCAAAACTCTTCCTAACTGTTACTTTTAACTGCCTTTCCATCTTTCATTAAAGTAAACCTAAATTAACGCTGGAAAAACACCATACCTTCAACCCACTTTCCCATGAATTTCATTGCCTCAACTGTGATTACGTCTGTGTTGCAACTGTACAAACGTAGAAATACATATATCTTCCACAACTACACAACCTTTAATCCTAATGTTCATTCTTATATAATGATTTATACAAATCTTACGTCCTATGCAAAAGATGGCTACTCACATTTATTTCATCAAAGATATAATTATTTCGAAGATGCAATGAAAGTTAAAAGTTTGTGTTGTCCGTTTGTGGGAAGTACTAGATCGTTTTAATCCAGGCACTATTTTCTCGATTGAATTGGTTCTACAAGATGAAAATGTATTTTAATTATTTTTTTACCTTACTAATTCGAGTTCATTTATTTTGCTCATCCAAATTGTTATATCATTATATCATACAAGTTATTGTTGAAAACAAGTTATCTGATATATTTTGTTTCGCTTAGTATTTGCTCCTGGAATTTCCGTTTCTTTCTCTTTGACGCAAACATACGTACTTGATTATTGTTTAGTACTCATTCTGAAATCTTTAATTTAATTATACCCTAAATAATCACACTTTATTATAAGAACAATGTTGTTAAAAGGACAAAATGCTTTGATTAGTGTTTGATTGTGTTTTACAGGTACATGTGATGCATTGGATGCTTTAAAAAGCCATTTTGAAGCCATAAGTTGATGAAAAGGCCAAGAGAAGAGCTAAAGTGAAGAGGGCTGGACGAAGCAGTGAAGAAACAGAAGCATTGTTCATCCGCGGTCCACTCGCGGTCGCGGATGAACCGCGAAAAACGAAGCCCTCTGAATCTTGACTGTTCGCGGTCCGCTCGCGGCCGCGAACGAACCGCGGAGGTCCCAGCGGCAGTTATCCTAATTGGACTCTAATTTGTTTTCTTAGCTCTAAAACCTCTATATAAACTCCTAGTTTGCCCCGTAGAGGCATGTACTTTATTTCTTCAATACTTTTGCAAGGTTTTAGTAGGAGAGATTCCTCTCAAACTCTTTCTTTATTTTTATATCAAGCAATTCTTTATGATTTCAATTATTATTCTTCTTGTTTCTTCAAGCATGAGTAGCTAAATTCTTTTCTAAGGTTTTGATGGAACCTATTGATTGATGAACTTATCGTTTATGTGATTACAAATTGTGACTAAGATTTCTATTTGTTCAACTTCATTCTTATTGTAGTTAATTGGTAGAGCTCCCAATTAGCGGTGCCTATTTAGTGTGCATAACTTGGAAAAGAGTGCATATTTAGGTTTATTGTTGAACAACACCACACCTAGGTTATTAGAGGAATATATAATTTTAGGCGTAAAGACGGGATTAGGAATAACGAAGTCTTGGGTGCAATCTAAAGTGAACTATTCAAATTAAAGCTAGCTAGGGTAGCTCGGGAGAGTGCACTAGTAAATTATTGTAATTGCTCGGGAGAGGGTTACGATACACATAGCGTTCATGATTGATAGAATATATTAACAATTTGTATGAGCATAACGATAAGGGATTCCATCAATAGGGAAATCAACACCTTAGTCTTTCTCTATATTATTTTATTCAACATTCAATTCTTTCTTTTAAAGCATTCTTTAATTCTTGCAAACTAGCTATTCGAAAATCATACACAAAGATATTCTAAATTTTGGGAACTTGATTCGTAAGTACTCTTGGGTTGTGAAAGTTGTGATTGATAGGTTAATTCTCCTGTGGGATCGATCTTGGACTTATTAAACCAAGTTATATTGACTACGACCGTTGCTTGGACGTGAATCAATTTTGGCGCCGTTGTCGGGGAATTAACGGAATTATCAATTGCCATTGCCAGAACTTCAAGATTCTTGTGTATTCAGGTTCTTTCTACACTCTACATTGAATATTTTGACGTTTGTTGATTTGGGTATTCAGGTGCATGCCTAGAAAATCTGCAAGGACTGGAGAACTAATCGAAGGACTCTCGGACCCCGAGCAAACTTTCCGGGCACGTAACAAAGCCATCAAACAAATTCAACAATCTCAACAACCAATCAAACTAGACTTCGACATGGGTGACATGAACGCTCAAAACCAGCAAGCAGGGCTAAACATGCAAGAGGCACAGGAGGCACAAGAAGGTGCATTGTTCGACTGGGCACAACCCACAACGGATAATTTGGCAACTGCCATCGTTGTGCCAGCAATTCAAGCTGAGTCTTTCCAGATTACCAACAACATGCTTCACTTATTGCAAAACAAGGGATTATTCTCTGGGTCTCAGGTTGAAGATCCACAGCAACACCTCAAAAACTTTCTATCAATATGCAAAACACAAAGGCAACCGAATGTAACTCCGGAAGCTATCAGATTACTACTTTTTCCATTCTCAGTTACAGGAGCAGCACAGATATGGCTAAACTCACTCCCAATAAACTCCATTGCAACTTGGGATGAGTTAGTCAAACAATTCCACAACAAGTTCCATCCACCCAACAAAACAGCTCGACAAATTGATGAGATTGTGAGCTTCAAACAGAAACCATTGGAAACATTACATGAAACTTGGGGGAGATTCAAAGGCATGCTTGTTATGTGTCCTCGCCATGGAATCCCTGAACAGATGTTGGGTCAAAGGTTCTACATGGGACTTTCAGACAGTATGAAGAACATTGTAGATGCTTCAGCAGGTGGGGCTTTTCTGAGCAAGACTTGGAGAGAAGGCCAAAATTTGCTAGACAAGATGGCTCAAAATTCCGGGTGGACGTCCAGGAATGCTCCTATCACACCAGTAGTACACTCTGTACCTCTGCATCCATCCAACACTCTAGAGGAGAACATGGCAACTTTATTGACACGGATGAGCATCCTAACAAAGAAGGTGGAAGAATCAGGGGTTAAGCAGCAAGTTCACATTGTAGATACTACCAATGGTGGTTTATGCACATCTTGCATTAGCCAACCCATAGGTAATCCATGGGCTGCAGACCAAGAACATCATCATCAGCATGAAGATATGAACTATGTGGCTAACTATGGAGGACAACGACAAGGTAATCAAAACTGGGGCCAACAGGCTCCAATGCAATACAGACCTCCCCAGCCACAATTCAATGCAGCAGGTATGAGGCCACCACACAACATGGCTCCATATCCTAGACCTCAGAATTTCGGCAATCAGCAGCAGGGATATCATCCACCCCCACCACCACATGGGGGCAGGCATGACGATGGGTTTGCAAGGTTGGAAGCTATGATGCAGCAGGTAATCGGGTCAAATGCCAAAACCAATGAGAGAATAGATGCACATGACGCAGCAATCAAAAATATGGAAGTGCAGATGGGGCAGATTGCTATGTCACTAAACAATCGGCCTCAAGGGAAATTACCTGCAGACACTCAAACGAACCCAAAGGACCAAATCCCAAAGCAAATAATGGCAGTGACTCTGAGAAGCGGTAGAGATCTTGATGCTGAGAATGAAAGTGAAAATATTGACAGACAGGCTGAGACACCTGCGCCATTGCACATTGAACTGGATGAATCCACAGGATTAACAAAAGCCACGGTCCAACCAATTGCTGATAATAAAGAAGCACAACAGGGAGCGGAAAAAGTAGCCGAACAGGTAGAGCAGCAGGTTGAAGAAAAAGTGATAGAAAAAGAAAAATCCCAAGTCACTGGGAAGAAGAGGCCTCCACCACCATTCCCCCAAAGGTTGGCCAAACACCAAAAAGAGGAACAATACAAAAAGTTCTTCGATATGCTCAAGCAAATCCAGGTAAATATTCCATTAATTGAAGCTTTAAAAGAAATGCCTGGTTATCCTAAGATGATGAAGGATTTGATGTCGCGGAAATTTGATTTCCAAGACTTGGCCACAATTACACTTACACAGACTTGTAGTGCAGTGGTCTCTAGACCCATTGCTGAGAAGCTATCTGATCCAGGTAGTTTCACCATCCCATGCACTATAGGGAATTATGCCTTTGCTAAGGCTTTATGTGATTTGGGGGCAAGCATTAATCTCATGCCCTTAGTTATCTATAAGAGGTTAGGTATTGGGAGGGCCAGACCCACCTCTATGCTTTTACAGCTTGCTGACAGGACGGTTAAGCGTCCATTTGGCATTATAGATGATGTGCTAATCCAGGTCGGGAAGTTCGTGTTTCCCGCCGATTTTGTTATTCTTGATTGCAGGGTCGACGAAGAAATTCCCCTAATCATGGGAAGACCATTCCTAGCTACTGGGAGAGCCATAATTGATTGTGAAACTGGGAACTCAAGATGAGGTTGAACGATGAGGAGATCATCTTCAATGTGCAAAAATCCATGAGGCGCCCTAGCGAGTTCGCAAATTGCTCTCTAGTCGATGCGGTTGATGTAATAGTGGAAACCGACGATGCAGAATTGACTATCGAAGACCCACTGCAAGCATGCCTGATGAACATGGAAGAAGTAAATGGTGAATGTCTGGCCGAATGGGTATTATCCTTGGAAGGGAAGGGATTTTGGAAGCGAGAGATCGAATTCGAACCCCTACACCTAGAAAAAAGAGAAAACCCACCAGCAAAGCCATCCATAGAAGAGCCACCAAAGCTTGAACTTAAACCACTACCATCACATCTCAGATATGAGTATTTAGGCCCTAACTCCACATTACATGTTATTATCTCATCTAGTTTGTTAGATGTGCAGGCTCAAAAGCTTATACAGTACTCAAGGAATGCAAGACTGCCATCGGGTGGACCATGGCAGACATAAAAGGGATCAGCCCAGCCTATTGCATGCATAAAATCCTCCTGGAAGATGGACATAAACCTTCCAGGGAACATCAAAGAAGGCTGAACCCCAACATGAAGGAAGTGGTGAAGAAGGAGGTAATAAAGTGGCTAGATGCGGGAATAATCTTCCCAATCTCAGACAGCAGCTGGGTGAGTCCGGTCCAATGTGTACCCAAGAAAGGAGGCATGACGGTGGTGAAAAACGACAACAATGAACTGATCTCAACAAGAACCGTCACCGGATGGAGAATATGCATGGACTACAGGAAACTGAATCTAGCCACTCGCAAGGATCACTTCCCACTTCCCTTCATTGATCAAATGCTTGACAGGTTGGCAGGGAGATCTCACTTTTGCTTTCTGGATGGATACTCGGGGTACAATCAAATCTCCATAGCCCCCGAAGATAGAGAGAAGACCTCCTTCACATGCCCTTATGGTATCTTCGCCTTCAGGAGGATGCCATTCGGACTATGCAATGCACCTGCCACTTTTCAAAGGTGCATGATGGCTATTTTCACCGACATGGTAGAAGACATTATGGAAGTGTTCATGGATGATTTCTCAGTGGTTGGAAATTCATTCGACGAATGCCTGGCCAATCTGAATAGAGTATTACAAAGATGCATGGAAACAAACTTAGTACTAAACGAGGAGAAGTGCCACTTTATGGTTCAAGAAGGTATAGTACTTGGGCACGGGGTTTCAAGCAAAGGCATTGAGGTGGACCGTGCTAAAGTCGACATCATTGCAAAGTTGCCTCCACCAACATCCGTCAGGGCCATAAGAAGCTTTCTTGGACACGCCGGTTTTTACCGGAGGTTCATTAAAGACTTCTCCAAAATATCAAACCCTCTCTGTAAGTTACTCGAGAAAGACCATTCTTTTGTTTTTACTGACGAATGCAGGATTGCTTTTGAGGAATTGAAAAAGAGGTTGGTCACAGCACCCATCATCATTGCCCCAGACTGGGATCAACCGTTTGAGTTAATGTGCGATGCAAGTGATTATGCAGTGGGGGCAGTGCTGGGCCAGAGGAAAGATAAACTGATGCATCCAATATACTATGCAAGCAGAACTCTGAATGGAGCACAGCTAAACTACACAGTGACGGAAAAGGAGATGCTAGCGGTTGTGTTTGCATTCGACAAATTTCGGTCCTATCTCATAGGATCAAAGGTAATCGTCTACACAGACCATGCAGCTTTAAGATATCTAATTGATAAAAAGGACTCTAAGCCACGCCTAATTCGTTGGGTGTTGCTTCTCCAAGAGTTCGACCTCGAAATCAGAGATAGAAAAGGCACTGAGAATCAAGTAGCCGACCATTTGTCAAGACTTGAAGGAGACTGAACTTGTCAAAGAGAGTGGGGAAGTTCTGGAACCTTTCCGGACGAGCGATTGCTCACAACTACTCTCCGAAAGCTCCGTGGTATCTTGACTACGCTAATTATACGGCCGGTGGCATTGTTCGCTATGACTGTCATCGGTCCGGAGGAAAAGATTTTTTCGTGAAAGTCGGCATTATTATTGGGATGAACCATACTTGTTTAGGATATGTCTTGATAACATGATCCGGAGATGCGTCCCCGAGATAGAACAATCTTCGGTTTTGCAGGCATGTCACGCTTCAGCATACGGCGGGCACTTTGGAGGAATTCGTACAGCTGCCAAAATACTCGAGGCCGGTTTCTATTGGCCGACGGTATTTAAGGATGCACACTTGTGGGTGAAAGGTTGCAACGAATGTCAACGCACCGGAAACATCTCTCGGCGTCATGAGATGCCAATGAATCCAATCCAGCAGGTGGAAGTATTCGATGTCTGGGGAATAGATTTCATGGGGCCCTTCATTAGCTCATACGGAAATAAGTACATACTTGTTGTTGTTGATTACGTGTCCAAATGGGTGGAAGCTGCAGCACTACCTACCAATGATGCTAAGGTGGTAGTGGGATTTTTGAAGAAGAATATTTTCACCCGGTTTGGGACTCCAAGGGCCATCATTAGTGACGGGGGCACACACTTTTGCAACAGAGCCTTTGAGAAATTGTTGGCCAAATATGATGTTAAACACAAGGTGGCCACTCCATATCACCCGCAAACTAGCGGACAAGTTGAGGTCTCCAACGGGGAGATTAAAAGTGTACTGACCAAAACAGTGAACGCTACAAGAACCGACTGGTCCAGGAAGCTCGATGACGCACTATGGGCATATAGAACAGCATTCAAAACACCCATTGGCATGTCTCCTTATAAATTGGTGTTCGGAAAAGCTTGTCACTTGCTGGTTGAATTAGAACATAAAGCGTGGTGGGCACTGAAACAATTGAATCTCAACTTGGAGGAAGCAGGTAAAGCAAGGTTGACCGGATTACATGAGTTGGAAGAATTTCGGTATCTAGCATTTGAAAATACAAGATTGTATAAAGAGAGGATGAAGCGGATCCATGATCAAAATATAGTTGAGCGTACCTTCAAAAATGGGGACAAGGTACTACTATACAATTCAAGATTACGGTTGTTCCCAGGTAAATTGAAATCAAGGTGGTCAGGACCCTTCAAGGTAATTGAGGCATTTGAGTCCGGAGCTGTGGAAATTCAAACTATGGATGGATCACGTACCTTTAAGGTAAACGGACAGAGGTTGAAACAATACATAGGCCTGGATGACATGGAGGACAAGATAGAATTGCATTTGAATGAACCTCAAAGGTCCAGCGAGCCGTAAAATGCGCTAAGCTGAGTCGTGCCGCGACGTTAACTCAGGCGCTACGTGGGAGGCAACCCACGAACATGTTGTAAGTAATTTAATATTAGTAGTAAGTAATAAGGATTAAAAGAAAAAAACAAATAAAAATCTTTTGCTGAAACAGTCGAATTTTTTTCATAACGGAGCCGTGTCCGCGGTCCACTCGCGGACCGCGGCTGAACCGCGCAGAGAAGAATCAGACGGACTGTTCATCCGCGGTTCACTCGCGGCCGTGGATGAACCGCGAATAATGAAGCCCTCTGAAGTTTGCATGTTCGCGGTCCGCTCGCGGCCAGGAACGAACCGCAGAAGGCGCCGCAACAATAATCCTAATTGTACTCAAACTTAGTTCTTAGCCCCAAAAACCTCTATTTAAAGTCCTAGTTTGCCCCACAGAGGCATGTTATCTTTATTTCATTACTTTGGCTCCCTTCTCTCTAAAAATCCCCATCCCTCTCTTCTACAAATCATCCCTTTCTTCCACCTCACTTCTCCATTACTATAACTTGTAAGTTCTTTACTTATCTCTTTTATTTTGCTCCATTTTTTTTAGGTTTTGATTGTTTAGTTTGTATAAATATTTAGTTAGTCTTAGTTAGGGTCTATTCATGAATGTTGCTTGATTTATCATTGTGCTTTTAATCTTGCCATGAAATTACTTTAAGGAACATTGTTCTACGATTGATGTTGGGAGAAGAATGGGTGTTGGGTTGTTATTTGTGTTGATTTTATGACTTGGAAACCCTAATAGTAGTTCTACAAGATATATGTGTTGGTTGGTTAAGTTAGGGCACATTACATTGAGCCTAATAGACTAATGGTAATTAGGAGACATAATGCCAACCTTTACAATGGTTATTGAATAATTTTTGGGATGGACTAAGTAAATAACATGTGTGCCAAGAACTAAGTGTGGGGTTCGCAATTGGGCATGTAGGGAATAGTGAGATAAAGAGTTTGCGGGAATTACACATAGTTGATGGTCAATTGTGAATTATCAAGGATGGCGAAGTCTGAGTAGCCTTCCACTAACTAACAGTTTATACACTTTTTGGCTATCTTAATTGTACAGGATCATGGCTCCAAAGAGACCACGACATGGTGCTAGCTCATCCAGGCAACCGACTTATGATGAATCTCGGTTTGCCGATGAAGGGGCGGAAAATGCATTTAACATCAAAGCGAACAAAAAGTGGCTTCAAGAGGTTGAAGTGGACAGAATAGCCATCCGCTCAGAAAAACCGGAAATGTATGATGAGATCCGACGGCGAGAGATGGAGTTCCTTTTTGAAACACCCACTTACAGTAAACAAGATGCTGGTCAGAGAATTCTATGCCAACGCCCCGTACTCCTCATTGAGACGAGTTTTCGTCAAAGGTAAGCATGTAGATGCTCATATTCCCACCATTAGGCAGGTACTTCGCCTACCACTACACACGAGTGATATTGATTATTACCATGATAGGCCCGGTGTCACGTGGGACATGTTAATTGAGGCCTTATGTGTAGATGGTGTTCCCGTATGGATTCGGAACCAAACTCTGCATTCTAACTGTTTCACTCACATTGCCAAATGTTGGTTTTCTATAATTTGCAACCGCATTCTGCCCTCAAGTAACACTACAGATGTTACCTTTAATAGGGCTCTGTTGACTTGGTGTTTGGTAACACACCGGGATGTTGATATTGCCCGGGTTATTAGTGACGAGATGGTACTGAGGGGATCCCTCACTGCCAAGGGTTTCTATTACCCATCTCTTGTCACTTCCTTGTGTCTCCTCAACCACACCCCAGTTCATGAGACTGACGGTGAGTTACTACCAAAAGCTCCATTTAGAGCTGCCACTATTCGGGTTGGACGAGACACCACACCCATTGACTTAGATGATGATGATGATCTTGTACCGGAGGCCCGGGCCAGCCACTCCATGGATTCAGCTGGACCCTCCAGACCTGCTCCTCGCGGAGCAAGCATGTCTAGATCCGACTCCACACGACCTATGTTGAGGTCAATGGAGGAGGAAGTGGCTGCTCTACGCACTTCAGTTGACGGTCTACACACACGACTAGATGCCATTTCCACTAGGCAAGCCCGGTCAGAGAACAGATTTATGGCATGGTTCAGAGCACTTGGGAGAGCATGCCATGTCGACCCATCCACTGTTTCCGACTCCGAGTGAGTCCCAGGTAAGTTTTCTTAAACCCCATTGTGCTTTCATATTGTTTATACCATGAGGACATGGCATATTTTTAAGTGTGGGGTGGGAAACTTATCTTGTAGATGTTGTATATATTAGTGTAGTAAGTAATATAAAATAATAAAAATACAAAAAAAATCAGAAAATTTTAAAAATCCAAAAATAGGAGTAGAGGACTCTTCCTGATGACGGACTATTTAGGACAAGTACTCTTGAGGAAGTAGTCCACGTAGGAATTTTTCTTTCTTTTATTTTCTTTTTATAGGTAATGTATCATTCCCCCTTGGTTTTTCTTTTGACCACGGTTCTTTTCCAAGGGTTTTTATTTGAACCGGGTTAGGTAGATTTTTTTTAGGAGTAGAGGTAAAAGGGCAACATGTAACTCCAAATATGCACATTAGCAAAAGCGTAAATTGAACTTGAGAATGTATCATCTAAACTTGATTGTAGAATCTCAATATGCCTTAAATTGCACAATAATGCTTGCTTGAACATTGATAGGATTTTGTAGATAAACCGGATTCCAAATGAGTTGCATGCCATGTGTGTGTGAGGTTGCTACTTACATTGTATGTTGTACATGATTCCTAGAACTTGCCCTGTGTGTTTGCAAAGCGAAATAGAAGTTGTTTGGTTGTAGAGAGGATAGAGGCATTTCTTTGTGTAACCCCATATATCAATAGACATGAATTCACCCGTACATTATATCTTAGTTAACCCCTTTGAGCTTCAAGCCTATTTCTTTGATAACCCTTGAATGTTCTTCAAATTATTATATTTGTTCTACTTTACCTCCTAGAAGCACTTGTATTGTAATGAATATGCAAAAGTTTAAGTGTGGGGTGAAGGGAAATTGAAAAGGGAAAATCAAGAATAAATAGTAAGCTGGCCAAAATAATATAAATGTGTTGCAAAGCAATGAGAAAAAGAGCGATATCAATGTATATATGAAAATTACAAAGGCCAGTTACACCAACAAAAGAAAAATGGGGATTAAAAGCCAATAAAGGTGAATAAATGTTTTCGGGAGACATAAGGGAGAAAACTAAAAGGGAAAGTGGTGAAAGAGAAAAGAAAAGTGCTTAGGGAGGTTAGTCACTACACCCAAAAGTATCCTACCCGTCCCATAGCCTACATTACAACCCTTAAAGACCTCTTGATCTATGATTGGATAACTCGATTAGTGGAGTATTACACTAGGGGCAAGCTTATGGTGTGTCTGTACTCATATAAATGTTCTTTGTTGAGAGTGAGTGAATTTTTCTGATATCTATAAGTTCCATGTATTTGAATTGTTAATGTGTGGGAACTTCTCTCAATAACTTTTGTGAGGGCATGTAATTCAAGAGGAAGAAGGTAAATTTGCAAGATTTTGGTAATAAGTAGAGTAAGTAATAACGTGCGGGCATGAGAATTTACAGTTAAGTAAAGATTATACATATCTTAGGTTGTTCATGTATAATAAGCTTTTGTGACATATTTTGGGGGAGACAAAAAATTTTTAATTGGCCTAAGGTGTGATTAAAGGTTGCTCGAGGACGAGCAAAGGTTTAAGTGTGGGGTATTGATAATAGGTGAATTTGACTATAATTATACCCTAAATAATCACACTTTATTATAAGAACAATGTTGTTAAAAGGACAAAATGCTTTGATTAGTGTTTGATTGTGTTTTACAGGTACATGTGATGCATTGGATGCTTTAAAAAGCCATTTTGAAGCCATAAGTTGATGAAAAGGCCAAGAGAAGAGCTAAAGTGAAGAGGGCTGGACGAAGCAGTGAAGAAACAGAAGCACTGTTCATCCGCGGTCCACTCGCGGTCGCGGATGAACCGCGAAAAACGAAGCCCTCTGAATCTTGACTGTTCGCGGTCCGCTCGCGGCCGCGAACGAACCGCGGAGGTCCCAGCGGCAGTTATCCTAATTGGACTCTAATTTGTTTTCTTAGCTCTAAAACCTCTATATAAACTCCTAGTTTGCCCCGTAGAGGCATGTACTTTATTTCTTCAATACTTTTGCAAGGTTTTAGTAGGAGAGATTCCTCTCAAACTCTTTCTTTATTTTTATATCAAGCAATTCTTTATGATTTCAATTATTATTCTTCTTGTTTCTTCAAGCATGAGTAGCTAAATTCTTTTCTAAGGTTTTGATGGAACCTATTGATTGATGAACTTATCGTTTATGTGATTACAAATTGTGCATTAGATTTCTATTTGTTCAACTTCATTCTTATTGTAGTTAATTGGTAGACGTCCCAATTAGCGGTGCCTATTTAGTGTGCATAACTTGGAAAAGAGTGCATATTTAGGTTTATTGTTGAACAACACCACACCTAGGTTATTAGAGGAATCTATAATTTTAGGCGTAAAGACGGGATTAGGAATAACGAAGTCTTGGGTGAAATCTTTAATTTTACAGTTTTCTTTCCCATAAAATGATATTAACTGCAACACCTATTTGTGTTCATTACAAGAGTGTAACTTCTGATAGAATGAAAAATCAAGTGTATTTTTTTGGATGAGAACAAAAAAAGGATTACTACAACATCTACATATATTTATTGGAGATTACCATACATCTTAAGTAGCTTCACAGGTTTTCCGACCTTTCTTCAAATGCTAATATAATGCAATTCATTCTTATGTACCAACCTATATTACTCTCAACAAAATTAATCTATTAATTTTAGAATTACTCCTTCTGTATTCGATCGCTAATTCTAATTGGAATAAACATAGTTTTATTATCTCTTTAAACTCTTCTTTTCTTAAAATTAATCCGCGCATCGCGCGGGTACTATATTAATTATTTCCTAATAACTAAAATTTTGCTTGAGAATAAGATGTCTTTGAGCAAAAGTATTTGTATCCGAAAATTCCCACTGGCAGAAGTATAGGCTAACTTAAAAATAATACTCCATCCGTTTCAATTTATGTGAACTCATTTGACTGGGTACGAAATTTAAGAAAAGAGAGAACACTTTTGATTTTGTGGTGTAAAATGAGGCACCTTTATTTTATGTGGCTATAAATCATTGCATAAAGGTAAATTATTTCCAAATAAGGAAATAGGTCATTCTTTTTGGCACGGACTAAAAAGGAAATAGGTTCACATAAATTGAAACGGAGGGAGTATGTTAAAAGAGTTGTGCTGCAGATTAAATCAGGACGAAATTTAAAGTTATTTCCTTTAAAGAAACGAAAAACAATAGGACACACAAAACTTACTATCATAAATTGGCTACAACTTTATCGACAACCCAAATATGTTCACAAAATTCAAGATAGAAAAAATATGAATCGAATCCCTTAAAACTAAAAATAAAAATAAATAAAAATAGAGGCAAACAAAAATGCAAAAGACCCAAGAGCAACGCAGATAGTGACCTTAGTTTGCCTAAGTTTAATCATAGTCATTTGTATTGTAAATTAACAGAATATGTACTAGAGAAACAATATATAAAGGTTTGGAATATAATTTATACGAAAAAAATGGAGTTAATATTATCCTGAACTATATGGAATTTGATAATTATACTTTTTATTAAATGTTGGTAGCTTAAATGCTAGATTGAGACGAGAGAGGTTAAATAGGTGGGCTAGAATCACATGTTTCACCATTCTCCTTTTAACATAATATAAATGTTCAAATATTTTTCTATTTTTTTGGATTGTATTCTTTTTTTATACATTGATAACATCATTGATAAGGATAAAGTATTGGAAGCTCCACGAAATCCATTTACAAGATCTCAAGTTAAGGAATTGCAGACTAAGGTTGCTGCACTTCAATGGAAAATAAAGAAGCTTCTAACTATGGAGGAAGTGCTCATGCCGAAAAAAGAAGAATTGTCGAAGTTTTACAATTATTTGGTAGCTCGAATTGAAGTCCAAGAGGAGGAAGATTTGGTCACCCAAATTAGCCTTTGAAGTACACCAAATTGGCTCAAAATGAGTTTAAAAGAGTTCCAAAAGGAGGTGTTACAAAAGGAGCCTCGTTGGAATTCAAACCAATGCATAAACTAGTTATTTTAAGGCCCAAATTTCCCTCAAAGGTTTTTGGCCACCCTCACCTAATTTTATGACTTTTCTTACTCTTTTTGGCAAGCACCTTACCTAATTGTAATGATTTTATTTTTCATAACAACCACCCCACCTAGTTTTTAAAGGAATTTTTATGCCTTTGTACTCCTATAAATAGGGAGTTCTTCTCATTCATAAGACACTACATTATCGATTAAGTATATCATACTTTGAGAGTTCTTTTGAACATTTGTCACTTGTGCTTTGAGATTTATCTTTCAATCTTTACTAGTTCATAGTTCAAGGTAATAAGATTTCTCTTTTATGATATCTTTTATTCCTTTATGGTATTCTTAGAAGGCGATTAATACTAGTATTAATTGTTGTCTCAAGTTACCCGTAAAGTGGTCAAGATCTGGATCTATTGTTTTAATTTGCTTTTTAAGTAAAGGCGTTTGATTTCTTTCATAAATCAAGACGTTGTTACTTTGATCTTGCCAAGGCTATAAAACTTGCGTTCTTGGAAGTTCTTGAAATTATTTCCTTGAATCTTTCCCATATCCTTTATTTTTCATTTCTTTAATTCTAGTTGTTCAATTCCTGTTGTTATTGCTTCCGCATTTACTTCTCAATTTCTTACTCTAGTTTGAATTCCCGACCTAGTTGTTATCAAATGATATCAGAGCGGTTCTATCAAGATTTCGTTCTTGATAATTCTTGAGATATCTTGAATACTAAGAGCAGAAAAAAAAAGCGAAAAAAATGAAAGTCAATTTAAAACAAATAAAAATATACAATTGCTTGCTCTCAAGGATATTTCTTTTGTATCTAAGTTGTTTCCAAAAATTAACAAAGGAAACAAGAAGAGGAGATCCTTGATTTTCTTACTCTTTGTAATCTGCATATGTATATTCTTTCCTTTTTGTTCATGTCTTATTTCAACCGAGCCTAAAAGTTATAGGATTTGGTTCTTTCTTCTTTTATTTGTTCCCAAAAATAAAATTAAAAAAATCTAAGTTTTACTACTGAGAACTTCATACAAGTTGAGTTTGACTATAAATCTATAAAGTATTTTGTTCAAAGGTTATTCCGAGAAGACGAAAAAAGCTAATTTGTGTGATACAATTTATTTTAATATGTCACATACAGGTAGTAATGATGAATGAATGGTTCTCCAAGAAGCTAAAATCAACGCAAGAAATGATTTTACCTTGCAAGTCATGCATCAATAATTTGAAAGGTTTGATATGCAACTACAAGAAATGAGGGATATCACTGCCGATCAAAATAATACAATAGCTGAACTTAGGATGAAAAATAATGTTAGGCCACCTGCTAGAAGAAATGTACCCTATGCTCCTATTGTAAATCAAGCAAACCTTATTGATGATTTTAATGATATTGATTTTGATAGGGTGAGAGGATGTAGGAGGGGTCAAAGAGGTAGAATATAGAATGATAATATAAGTAGTATAAAGATGCAGATGTCATCTTTCAAGGGAACAAAGGATCCAGACTTGTATCTTGATTGGGAAAGAAAGGTTGAAGCCATCTTTGACTGTCACAACTACTCTGAAACTAAGAAGGTTACACTTGTTGTTGTTGAGTTTTCTTACTATGCTTCTATTTGGTGGAAAAAGCTTACTAGGCATAGATTGCAAGAAGGACATGCACCAATTGCTACTTGGGCCGAGACTAAGAGGGTGATGAGGAAGAGATTCGAACTATCACACTTTCAAAGAGAGCTACAACTACGTCTTCAAACATTGATGCAAGGGTCCATATCTGTAGATGAGTATTTTATGGCTATGGATATAGCTATGATCCAAGCTAATTGTATGGAAGAAGAAGAGGCTACAATTGCTAGGTTTTTAAGTTGTTTAAATAAGGAAATAATTGATGTAGTGGAATTACAACAATATGTAACAATAGAAGAGTTAGTTGATTTGTCTATAAAGGTAGAAAATCAAAATAAAAGGAAGCAAACTAGCTCATGGAGAGGTCGGACAAGCATCATGTCTAAGAAGCCATGTCCAAATAATGAGATGAAGAGTTCTTCTAGACCTCAAGAAGACAAGGGAAAAGGTAAATTTGAGAACAAAGAGGGAGGTAAAACCTTTAATCCTAAACCTTTTACACCTTCTAGTTCTATTCAATCTCATAAATGTAAATGAAGGGGACATATGATGCATGAATATCCAAGTAGAAGAAACATCATTCTAAAAGAAGATGGAGGACGTGAGAGTGAAAAAAGTGAAGGAGAAGAAGAGGGAGACGTGAGTGATGAAGATGATTTAGAACTACCTAATGATGGAATGGTTGGGGTAGTTAGGAGGATTATGACTATCAATTTAGGAAGCAATAGTGAAGCACAAAGAGAGAATATATTCCATACAAGGTGTGGGATAAAGGAAAAAACTTGCTCTATGATCATTGATACTGATAGTTGTGCTAATGGGGCACCCCACTCCCTATAGACTCCAATGGTTAAATGATAGTGGTGAACTAAAGGTAAATAAACAGTGTATGATTTAATTTAACGTTTGTAGATATGAGGATGATATTCTTTGTGACATAGTGCCTATGCAAGCTTGTCATATATTACAAGGTCGTCCTGGGCGGTATGACAGGAATGTTTGGGAGAAAGAATAGATATTCTCTTGAACTAAATGGCATGAAATTTACTCTTGCACCTTTATCTCCTTCTCAAGTGTTTGAAGATAAAAAAAGATTAAAGGAAACAATGGGAAAACCAAGGGGAGGGATAAAAAGTGAGCTTTAGGAAAAAGAAAAGAAAGGAGGCCAAGAATTAGAAAAAAAAGAGATGTTCGAGAGAAGGAGAGAGAAGGCAACAATTTGAGAGAATAGATAAAAACGTGTTCGAATGAAAAAATAGACAGCCTTGGTGAGAAGAAAGAGGCTAAGGAAAGAAAAAATGAGAGTTTCTATATAAAAGCCAAAGAGCATTTAAATATAAGAAAAGAGGAGCTGCCCATAATACTACTTAGTTACAAAGAGGCTTTGATTAATTCTGAGTTGCTAACTTCTTGTTTGCCAAGTAGTATTTCTTCTCTTTTACAGGATTTTGAAGATGTTTGTCTAGAAGATATTCCTAATGGATTGCCACCTTTACGTGGCATTGAGCATCAAATTGATTTTGTGCCTGGATCTCAAATCCCAAATAGGTCAGCCTATAGGAGTAATCCAGAAGAGACAAAAGAACTTCAAAGGCAAGTTGAGGAGTTGCTTGAGAAAGTCTTTGTGGGAGAAAGCATGAGCCCTTGCTCTGTTTCCGTCCTATTGGTACCTAAAAAGGATGAAACTTGGAGGATGTGCGTGGATTGTAGAGCTATCAACAAGATTACGGTAAAGTATCACCACCCTATTCCTCGTCTTGATGACATTTTGGTTCAATTACATCAATCTAAAATCTTTTTCAAAATTGATCTAAAATGTGGTTACCATCAAATTTGAATGAATCATGGAGATGAATGGAAAACTGATTTTAAGACCAAATATGGGCTTTATGAGTGGTTAGTTATGCCTTTCGGCTTGACTGATGCACCTAGCACTTTCATGAGATTAATGAATCATGTTTTTAAGGATTTTCATGGAAAATTTGTTGTGGTGTACTTCGATAATATCTTGGTCTTTTCTAATACTTTAGAAGAGCATGTAGAACACATAAAATGAGTTTTAAAATTTCTTAGAAAGCAATTTTTATTTGCTAATCTTAAAAAGTATACTTTTTATGTGGATCGTGTGATTTTCTTGGGTTTTGTAGTTAGTTCTAAAAAAGTTGAGGTTGATGAAGAGAAAATCATAGCAATTAAAGAATGGCCTAAACCTAAGAGTGTAACTGAAGTTAGGAGTTTTCATGGACTTGCTAGTTTTTATAGGAGGTTTGTGAGAGAGTTTAGCGCCATTGCTTCTCCTTTAACTGAAGTTATTAAAAATGATACGATTTTTAAATGGGGAAAAGAACAAGATGATGCTTTTAACTTGTTGAAAGAAAAGTTATGTTCTGCTCCGTTGTTATAATTGCCTGATTTTTCTAAATCTTTTGAAATTAAATGTGATGCTTCTGGCAAAAGAATAGATGCTGTTTGGATGCAAGATTCTAAACATATTGCCTACTTTAGTGAGAAGTTGAGTGGAGCCACATTAAACTATTCCACTTATGACAAAGAGCTATATGCTTTGGTAAGGGTTTTAGCCACATGGCAACATTACTTGTGGCCAAGAGAGTTTGTTATTAAAACTGACCATGAATCCTTGAAATACTTGAAGAGGCAAGGTAAGCTTAGTAGAAGGCATGCTAAGTGGGCTGAATTCATTGAAACTTTTCCTTATGTAATTTCTTACAAACAAGGGAAAGAGAATGTTGTTGCTGATGCACTTTCAAGAAGGTATGCCTTAGTTTTTACCCTCACTTCTAAATTGATGGGTTTTGATAAAATCAAGGAACTTTATGCTAATGATGTTGATTTTGGTAAAACTTTTGCAGATTGTAAGTTAGGTCCTTTTGATAGGTTTAACCTACAAGATGGGTTTCTCTTTAAGGAAAATAAGTCTTGTATCCTTAATTGCTCTTTACGTGAAGTATTTGTAAGGGAAGCACATTGTGGAGGGCTTATAAATTGTTCCTACTTCACCTTGGATTGATATTTCTTTGGATTTTGTGTTAGGTTTGCCTAGAACAAGGTATAGTAAGGATAATATATTTGTTGTGGTAGATAGGTTCTCCAAAATGGCTCGTTTTATTTCTTATTTAAAGACTAATGATGCCTTACATGTTGCTAATCTTTTTATAAAAGAGGTTGTCAAATTGCATGGTATACCTAGAACTATTGTTAGTGATATGGATGCTAAGTTTTTGAGTCACTTCTGGCGTGTATTTTGGGGGAAATTAGGCACTAAATTGTTGTTTTCCACTTCTTATCACCCATAAACTGATGGACAAACTGAAGTAGTTAATAGAACCTTAGGAAACATGTTGAGGGCTGTTTTGAAAGGTAAATTAACTTTATGGGAGATCACTTACCTATGATTGAATTTGCTTACAATAGAATAATTCATTCTTCTACTGGTATGTCTCATTTTGAAGTTATTTATGGCTTTAATCCCTTTACTCCACTTGATTTATTACCATTACCTACTAATGATATTGCTAATCTTGATGGTAGGACAAAGGCTGGGATGATGAAAAAAATTCATGAGAAAACAAGGCTTGCAATTGAGAAGAAAAATGAGCAAACCGCCTTGAGAAAGAATAAGGGTCGAAAATAAGTTATTTTTAAACATGGAGATTTAGTTTGGGTTCACTTTAGAAAGGAGATATTTCCTTCCAAAAGAAAGTCAAAGTTGCATCCTAGAGGAGATGGCCCCTTTCAAGTCCTTGAAAGGATTGGAGACAATGCTTTCAAGTTGGACCTTCCTAGTGAGTTTCAAGTAAGTGCTACATTCAATATTGCTGACATGTGTTTGTTTGATGTAGGATCGAATTCGGGGATGAATTCCTTTCAAGAAGAGGGGAATGATAGCATCACTAATAAGGATAGAGTTTTGGAAGCTCCAAGAAGTCCATTTACAAGATCTCAAGCTAAGGAATTCCATATTAAGATTGTTGGACTTTAATGGCAAGTAAAGAAGCTTCTAACTATGGAGGAAGTGCTCATGCCCAAAGAAGAAGAATTGTCGAAGTTTTACAATTATTTGGTAACTCAAATTAAAGTCCAAGAGGAGGAAGATTTGGTCACCCCAATTAGCCTTTGAAGTACACCAAATGGGCTCAAAATGAGTTTAAAAGAGTTCCAAAATGAGGTGTTACAAAAATAGCCCAATTGGAATCCAAACCAATGACCCAAACTAATTGTTTTAAGGCCCAAATTTGCCCTAAAGGGTCTTGGCCGCCCCTCACCTAATTTTATGACTTTTTTTACTCTTTGTGGCAACCACCCTACCTAATTGTAATGATTTTGTTTTCCATAACAAACACCCACCTAGTTTTTAAAGGAATTTTTATGCCATTGTACTCCTATTGTCACGACCCAAATCAACTAAGGGGCTGTGATGGCGCCAGACACTTCTGTGAGGCCAGCCAACCAAATTTTCAACTAACTATCCTTTTAATACTTTCGAAAAATCTAAGAATTTTTCCTTTAATTTTATATAAGTAAGGGGTATGTGCTTTAATTTAAAATCAAACAATAATAATTAATAGAAAGTTCACTAAAACCATCCCAGAAACCCGGTGTCACAAGTGCATGAGCATCTACAAATAAGGATATAAATACAACACAACACATATCCGGAATACAATGGATAGAAAGAAAATACAATTACTAGGAAGGGACTTTAAAAGCTACGTGTCGCCTCGCAAACTGCAACTCACATAGTCCCTGAATCGTCCGTGCCGTTGCGCCCTATAGGCCGGTAATGTATCAAGTACATGTGCAACAAAAATGCACAGAAGTATAGTATGAGTACGTAATCAACATGTACTCAGTGAGTGACCCACCTAATCCCGAAGAGGCAAAGACGAGATAGCCAACTTTGACACACTCTAATGGTCCAGCGATTATTTGTTCTCGATATGCATATCAAACAGTAGATTTATCCTATAACATGATTCTTATTCAGATAGAGGAAAAAAAAAGTAAACACATAATTATATCATAGGAAGTTTTCTAGGATCCCTTTTCATTATTAACAAGGTGATTTCGGGCCAGAGGGAGGCATGTAACGACTTAAACAAGTCCAGGCAGCAATACAAGCATGCACAAATCATACCGAGACGACGACTTGATCCAACAAAAATAAATGTGCACTTGTCGAGGGTCGACGGTGCGCCTATAGATGCATCTATTAATCTGCCGAGGCGTTCGGCCTGTTCCAAAATAAACACACACACAGATAGATAAATAGTCAGGAAGTCAACGCGGAGTAAATATCTAGGAAAAAAAAGTCCATTTTCTTTTATTAATTTGAGAAATGAAGCTTAAGTCTTTTAGAAAGTCCAATTATCAATTTAATGTGATTTAAGAAATCTAAGCCATCAAGGATTTCACAATTAATCCACATATAACATGTTTTTGGGTCCTAAACTACCCAAACAATAGCATATAGTAGCTACGCACGGACTCTCGTCACCTCGTGCGCACATAGCCCCTACAACTAGGAGCACATAATCAATTTAACTCACCTATGGGGTAACTTCCCCCTCACAGAATTAGAAAGGAGACTCACCTCGCCCCGAAGACTCATAACCATCGCTTCACATCTTTCTGAAAGCTTGAACCAATGCAAAAATGATCCAAAACTAGCCAAATAATGGCAAACTAATGAGAATATACTCAAATACTCGCTAATAATTCAAATTATACAATTTTCCAACTCCACTTTGTGAAATGACCAAAATGCCCTCGAGCCCACATGCCCTGATTCTGAAAATTATTGAAAATAAGTATTACCCATAACTCATATGGTGTATATACAGAAAATCATCCAATTTCGTCCATGAATTGACCCTCAAATCAAAGATTTACCATTTTTTCAATTTTGGGGCTCAAAATTCCAATTTCTACCATCTAAACACGGATAAAAATAGAAACCAACAGAAATAATCATGGAGAAACATCAAAATAAAGGTCAGATACTTAACTCCTTGTTGAAATGAGAACAACGCCGCAAACATCACCTCAATCGGAGCTCTAGAACCAAGATATGTCCAAAATACTAAACTTCTCGGTTTTAAACATTGTCCAGGCTCATTTTTCACTTTTGTGGACAATCTTCGCATATGCGGGACCGCTTTTGTGGTTCTATTTCCACTTTTGCGGTTTCGTATCCGCGGTCAAATTCTACTTATGCGGTTTTGACAGACACCAGCTTCTCTCGACACGGAAATGAGCATAATTCCCTCATACGATGTCCAAATTCAATGATTCTTTTTCCTATGGCTCCAAAATGTTGATACGGATCTAATGGTTCAAACAAAACTGAATTTGGAGATCATTTACTTAATATGGTACCCCTTTAAGCCCAAAGATACGGGATTGAAATGTCACATAAGAGCGTGATCATAACGCGAAACACACCCGAGGCCCCCGGGACCCAAACCAATCATACCAACCAGTCCCAAAACACATTAAGGAATTGCTCGAGGCGTCAAATCCCATCAAACAACACTAAAATCATGAATCAACCTCCAATCCAAGCTTGATGAACTTTGAAGTTTCCAACATCTATTTCCGATGCCGAAACCTATCAAATAACGTCCGACTGACTTCAAATTTTACACACAAGTCCAAAATGACATAACGAAGCTATCGAAACTTTTGAAATTCAATTCTGACCCTCGGATCAAAATCTCACCTATCAACTGGAATTCGCCAAAATACTAACTTTGCCGATTCAAGCTTAATTCTACACCGGTCATTATAAAAATATTTCGGACACACTCCTAAGTCCCAAATCACCTAACGAAGCTATATGAACCATAAAATTCGCATTTCGTGCTCGATATCAAAATTTCCACTTCCGGTCAAGCTTCTTAAAAACCTTTAAATTCATACCTTTAGCCAAACGACTCCACATGACCTACGAACCTCCGAATTCACTTCAGATCGCGCTCCCAAATCCAGAATCACTATACAGATCTACGCCTAGTCTCAAAACTCCAAACGAAAATCGATAACGCTGAAACTCACTTCAAGACAAACTTATGAAATTTCTTCCAAAATGTTAACTTCCACAATAGGCGCCAAAACGCTCTCGGGTTGTCCAAAACCCGAATCGCGCAGACTCTTAAGTCCGATATCATTATACAAACCTGCTGGACCCTTCAGATCCTAATTCTGAGGTCGTTTACTAAAAAACCAATCCTCGTTCATTCTTTCAACTTAAAGCTTCTGAAATGGAAATTTTAATTTAAATTTAACTCCGATCTCCCTGAATTTAAATTCTGACCATGCAAACAAGTTATAATACCCGAAATGACGCTGTTCACGACCTCCGACTGCTGAACGGAGCACTGGTACTCAAAACGACCGGTTGGGTCATTACATTCTCTCCCACTTAAACATACGTTCGTCCTCGAACATGCTGAGAACTGTACCGGAGTAGTCCGAAATCACTACTTAGCACCTCACGCACCTTCTCGTGCCACAAAAATTTAGCTGAGCACATAAGCCTGATAACTTCTGTAATTGTTCCCTTTTATTCAATCAAATAAGCTTTAGAGCCCGATTCGAACATATGACCGCCATATCAACCACTACCTACTGTACTCAAACATAACGACATCACTTTGCTGAATTCTCACTTTGCAACGCTAAATCCACGAGACCACGATAATATTCTCCGATCATCTTAGCCAAAATCCTACTGATCCGATGCTCCCATTCACTACATGACTTATATAGGTCTTACTCTAACCTTTACCATACCGCCATGACAGAAGAGATGGGCCAACATTCATAATCAATTGTCGAGTCAACAACACATCAGGTCTACACTCATGACAAGGCCTTCACCTCATTCTGGACCCAATAATGATCTTGCCTCCATAACATACCTCATATAAACCCGGATTGCACAAAATCCTAGATCAAGGGTTCTCGTCCCATCCGATACAACTCCTCAGGCAATAAGCCACCCCAGAAATTATTAAAATCTCATATGATGCTACCATGCGCCAATAGGATACCAATCCGATCACAACACAAACATGAAATTGAATTTTGGAAGGGATTATCTATACCCCGCACTAATACGGACTATCCTAGAAAATAGGAAGCGAAACACATAAAGGAATAACATATGGAAAACTAGACTCAACATCACATTGTTGTGGCGCGAAACCCGATCCAAATGACATACCCATGGCGGCGTGCCACCCGATCCACAAATAGACTCACATAAGGAGATTGCAATTCGAGCTAAATCTGCTCATTACAGTAAAAAGATCAAATTCGATCGCAACCACATTAAGTGCATAATACCATCCTTCAGTGAACATACAGTGCTATAGGCTACGAAACTCAAGCACAACTGAGGTGTGATATACAACATAAATCTAAAATCCATCCTGCTCATAACACATCATTTCTACGCGGATTCAAATCATGTACGCAATTTTCTCAAGACATCTCACAACTCATACGGCGCAATAAATCACTACCTGGAATAGCTGATGGCAAAATAACACCCCGACCGTTCCTCTATAGGGAACGCTCGCTGAAACGAACACATCTGGCCCAATACAAAGCCCAACTCACATATATAAATCAATACATCGATCTCAAGCCGATTCCTAATTGTACCAACTTGGAGAATAACCTTTCAAAGGTTCATAATAATCCTCCTTTTTTGCCTCGTAACGTATAAGAACAACCATTATAACTGGAGCAACCTCCTCCATTCATATCCCAATAAACAAAGTGCCATCCAGGCATAGTTGCTCAAATAATAGTTACTACCACAATCCTCATACATCTTTAGTCAATCAAGTGACTACATGCCACACTTACACAATCTTCCCATGGGACACGCTCCCACAATCTTCTGAAATTAATATCGAGTCAGCTCATTCTACCATCGGTCGCACCAACACTGAAAGCGATCAAGAATCCTTATCCAGGATACAAAGCCTCTTTCATAAAACATCGATCTCAGGTGACTCTGAAGCCAATACCAATTTACTCTAATCATTCAACCCTTTCCATGCTCATCCGAGCCTGTGACATCCTTGTCGACACCAAACTGCAACCTTGATCCTCACTTTGTATTTCCCCACTACTCACTGCACCCAACGTGCCATTATACGATAGAACATAATTTTTCATCATAACTCCGAAATCATTAATATCTTAACACTTCGTCATATAAGAAGGTGCACTTAACTCACTTCAGGAGAACTATAGCAACGCACAAGTAAAATTCCCATAACTGTAGAATATGCAATTCTGCAAGTAGTGGTCTAAGCCACCATAACCCTTCCGGAATCCGCTTCTACATACCGAGCCTTAGAAATAAAAGGCTTCTGAATAACATCAATTGCAGCGGCTGACAAGCCTGATACGCACCATCACACATCATATATACCACCCGATCACGCTGAATGAACCGATCAAAGATCCAACATGCCAAATTAATCTATGGCTAATCAATCCTTTTCCTTCCAATTTATCCCTGAGTGCTTTGAAATCATACTAACTCTCTACAACACATAACATATTCCATCTACACTCATCCCAAGTAACTTTGAACCACGAGACCATGCTGTCTCAACTCCTATGAACCATTTTATACTTCCCATGCTACATCACAAGTCAACCATCACAGATTTTTCTGTGCCACTTCTCATAAACATGCTTTCCAAGCTTAATCCTTAATTGCACCTATAAACTCGATATCATTAGGCACCACACTTTACCTCTTGAATTCACTAGGACCGTTACTGAGAGCCACTCGCTCTGACTTGATCCCGAAAATAATCAGCTACCTAAATCTCATAACACAGGTTTACCACCCTCTCGATGAGGCATCTAGTAGAGTTTCTCCCTTTAAAACCTACTTCCACATAGGGCATAAATCCCGAATTCTTTCCCAAGTTCGAACATGAGCCCATAAGGCCAACCATAGCACACCTTTAGCAATTCCTCTGCCCACATTACTACTTATGATATTTTTCCATAGCTGAGACAACCCCTCAGTATGCTATTAACCAGGAACTTCGCAAGTAGCTAACCGTGAAGCCCAAATCATAAGTGGTGGGACTCTCCCACTTAGCTTGAAGCCATTACTATAATACCCTAGAGTTCACCATTGTTCTTAATCTCTTGCTAACAAAACCTTGTGCAACCATCTGTCGCAATTCTCGGAATACTCATGTAGATCCCTATCTCTCATACTCTGAATCATTATCCATCTCCGCTCCAACAATCGCTGGCATTCTCGATATCTTACCGTAGAAACCCAAATCATTAATACCATTCACACAACAATTCCCCCTTGCTGCTTATCTAGTAGAACTCTCTGAAGGAGCCTCGCCAACCGTGCGACTGCTAACCTGCTCACTGGAATACCCCACCCGTCGAGATCACTCCTCGACATCTTCCAACGCTGCTACATGGGGTACCATCACTACGACATCAATGACCCATCCTAAGTTTGAGCTCACTCTCCAGCTGCACGAGTCCACTCAACCCTCGTGGTCATCCATTAAATGTGCGACATCATCCTTTCGCTTCAAAGCCTTGCTACATCTTTCTTCACTTTAAGCGGCTCCTTTCCGTCATTTACAATCTCCTGCCGCATAACAATACTACGCTTTGAATTAATCTACCGATTTCCATTGCCTATCGCTGAAATCCCCACTTTAAATTAGATATGGAAGCACTAATAGCCAAGCACTGATATTCTCAAGTCATTCCAGACTCTCCTAAGGTGCATAATTATTCATTACCAAGCCCATATGCAGCTTCGTTGCTCTCCACTTTGGAAAAACTCACTTCTTCAATCAACTGCTCGGCCTGTTGTGACGACCCGGCCCGTCGTTAGAAGAATGACCACCTCGTTACCCCTTCATTTATATGTTTCATGTTTCTATATCGGTGTTAGAGTCTATTGGGTGAGTTAGGAGTGAGTCTGGTTGAAAATGAGGCATATAGCCTTATAAAATGAAACTTGTTTGTGAAAAGTCAACCAGAAGTTGACTATGTGGTTAGAGGGATCGGAATCGAGTTTTGATGATTTGGTTAGTTCTGAGAGGTGATTTTTCACTTAGGGGAGCGATCGAAATTGAATTTGGAGGTCCGGTGTAGAAATACGCTTGAATTGGCAAAGTTGGAATTTTGGCGGAATCCGATCAATAGGTGAGATTTTGATCTGGGAGTCGAAATGGAATTCCGATAATTGCAGTAGCTTTGTTAGGTGATTTTGGATATGTCTGAAAAATTTTAGGTCATTCGGATATCGTTTGGTGGGGTTTTTGATTGGATGTTTTTTTTCGAAAGTTTTAGTTGAAACTTAAGCTTGAATTCGCCTTGATTTGATGATTTCTGTGTTTAAGGTATGTTTTTATGATTGGAACAAGTTTGTATCGTGTTTTGGAATAGGTTGGTGGTTTTTGTTAGGGTCCCGGGGGCCTCGGGGTGAATCCAGGGGTCCAAACAGATCATATTTTATTAGAGGAAACAGCAGAATTACTGTCATAACTGCAGAGCCATTTTGCTCTCTGCGATCGCATGAGGAGCCATGCGATCGTGTAGAAGGATTTTGAGAGGCGAACAATTTTTTCTCTGCGATCGCATGGCCTAGGCTGCGATCGCATAGCAACTGGAGGTGAAGCAGTGCGATAGTGAGGCCCAGGACGCAATCACATAGAGAATTTTGAGAGGCAGCTATTTGTTATACTATGCGATCGCATAGTGATGATTGTGATCGCATAAAGTGTTGCGGAGCTCAGGGAAATTAATTCATCGCGATCGCATGCCAAGGGCTGCGATCGCATAGGGTTAAATATCTGAAAGAAGAGTTAAAAACCAGAACATTTCAGTAGCGACCCCAAAATCCGGTCGTGATGGCGCCCAGCACATTGCCAGGCCAGCCTGACCAATCTCATGCAAAATCGAGCTATCAGCTCTAAATTTATTTTAAAAGCAATTTATCAAAGAAGAGAAGTATGGTGCTTTAGCATAAATTTGCAAAATGCCCTCGAGCCCACATGCCCAGATTCTGAAAATTATTGAAAATAAGTATTACCCATAACTCATATGGTGTATATCCAGAAAATCATCCAATTTCGTCCATGAATTGAAACTAAAATTAAAGATTTACCATTTTTTCAACTTTGGGGCTCAAAATTCCAATTTCTACCATCTAAACACGGATAAAAATAGAAACCAACAGAAATAATCATGGAGAAACATCAAAATAAATGTCAGATACTTAACTCCTTGTTGAGACGAGAACAACGCCGCAAAAATCACCTCAATCGGAGCTCTAGAACCAAGATATGTCCAAAATACTAAACTTCTCAATTTTAAACACTGTCCACGCTCATTTTCCTCTTTTGCGGACAATATTCGCATATACGGGACCGCTTTTGCGGTTCTATTTCCACTTTTGCGGTTCCGCATCCGCGGTCAAATTCTACTTTTGCGGTTCTGACAGACACCAGCTTCTCCCAACACGGAAATGAGCATAATTCCCTCATACGATGTCGAAATTCAACGATTCTTTTTCCTATGGATCCAAAATTTTGATACGGATATAATGGTTCAAACAAAACTGAATTTGGAGCTCATTTACTTAATATGGTACCCCTTTAAGCCCAAAGATACGGGATTGAAATGTCAAATAAGAGCGTGATCATAACCCGAAACACACCTGAGGCCCCCGGGACCCAAACCAATCATACCAATCAGTCCCAAAACACATTATGGACTTGCTCGAGGCCTCAAATCCCATCAAACAACGCTAAAATCATGAATCAACCTCCAATCCAAGCTTGATGAACTTTGAAGTTTCTAACATCTATTTCCGATGCCGAAACCTATCAAATCACGTCCGACTGACTTCAAATTTTACACACAAGTCCAAAATGACATAAAGAAGGTAGCGAAACTTTCGAAATTCAATTCCGACCCTCGGATCAAAATCTCACCTATCAACCGGAATTCGCCAAAATACTAACTTTGCCGATTCAAGCTTAATTCTATACCGATCATCATAAAAATATTCCGGACACACTCCTAATTTCCAAATCACCTAACGAAGCTATACGAACCATAAAATTCGCATTTTGATCCCGATATCAAAATTTTCACTTCCGGTCAAGCTTCTTAAAAACCTTCAAATTCCTACCTTTAGCCAAACGACTCCAAATGACCTACGAACCTCCGAATTCACTTCCGATCGCGCTCCCAAATCCAGAATCACTATACGGATATACGCCTAGTCTCGAAATTCCAAACGAAAATCGATAATGCTGAAATGAACTTCAAGACAAACTTATGAAATTTCTTCCAAAATGATAACTTCCACAATAGGCTCCAAAACGCCCAGGTTATCCAAAACCCGAATCGCGCACACGCTTAAGTCCGATATCATTATACGAACTTGCTGGACCCTTCAGATCCTAATTCTGAGGTGGTTTACTAAAAAATCTAATCTTAGTTCATTCTTTCAACTTAAAGCTTCTGAAATGGAAATTTTCATTTAAATTTATCTCCGATCTCCCTGAATTTAAATTCTGACCATGCGAACAAGTCATAATACCCGAAATGAAGCTGTTCATGACCTACGACTGCTGAATGGAGCACTGGTACTCAAAACAACCGGTTGGGTCATTACATTCTCTCCCACTTAAACATACGTTCGTCCTCGAACATGCTGAGAACAGTACTGGAGTAGTCCGAAATCACTACTTAGCACCTCACGCACCTTCTCGTGCCACAAAACTTTTGCTGAGCACAAAAGCCTGATAACTTCTATAATTGTTCCCTTTTATTCAATCGAATAAGCTTTAGAGCCCGATTCGAACATACGACCGCTATATCAACCACTACGTACTATACATAAACATAAACGCATCACTTTGCTGAATTCTCATTTTGCAACACTAAATCCACGGGACCACAATAATATTCTCCGATCATCTTAGCCAAAATCCTACTGATCCAATGCTCCTATTCACTCCATGACATATATAGGTCTTACTCTAACCATTACCATACCGCCATGACAGAAGAGATGTGCCAACATTCATAATCAATTGCCGAGTCAACAACACATCAGGTCTACACTCCTGACAAGGCCTTTACCTCATTCTGGACCCAATAATGGTCTTGCCTCCATAACATACCTCATATAACCCAGATTGCACAAAATCTTAGATCAAGGGATCTCGTCCCATCCGATACAACTGTTCAGGCAATAAGCCACCCCAAAAATTATTAAAATCTCATATGATGCTACCATGCGCCAATAGAATACCAATCCGAACACAACACAAACAGGAAATTGAATTTTGGAAGGGATTATCTAAACCCCGTACTAATACAGACTTTCCTAGAAAATAGGAAGCAAAACACATGAAGGAATAGCATATGGAAAACTAGACTCGACATCACACTGTTGTGGCGCGAAACCCGATCCAAATGACATATCTATGGCGGCGTGCCACCCGATCCACAAATAGACTCACATAAGGAGATTGCAATTCGAGCTAAATCTGCTCATTACAATAAAAATATCAAATTCGATCGCAACCACATTAAGTGAATAATACCATCCTTGAGGGAACATATAGCGCTATAGGCTACGAAATCAAGCACAACTGAGGTGTAATATGCAACATAAATCTAAAATGCATCCTGCTCATAACACGTCATTTCTACGTGGATTCAAATCATGTACGCAATTTTCTCAAGCCGTCTCACAACTCATACGGCGCAATAAATCACTACCTGGAATAGCTGATGGCAAAATAACACCCCGACCGTTCCTCCATAGGGAACGCTCGCTGAAACGAACACATCTGGCCCAATACAAAGCCCAACTCACATATATAAATCAATACATCGATCTCAAGCTGATTCCTGATTGTACCAACTTGGAGAATAACCTTTCAAAGGTTCATAATAATCCTTTTTTTTTTGCCTCGTAATGTATAAGAACAACCATTACAACCGGAGCAACCTCCTCCATTCATATCCCAATAAACAAAGTGCCCTCCAGGCATAGTTGCTCAAATAATAGTTACTACCATAATCCTCATACTTGCTTTAATCTTTAGTAAATCAAGTGAATACATACCACACTTACACAATCTTCCCATGGGACACGCTCCCACAATCTTCTGAAATAAATATCGAGTCTGCTCATTCTACCATCGGTCGCACCAACGCTGAAAGCGATCAAGAATCCTTATCCAGGATACAAAGCCTCTTTCATAAAACATTGATCTCAGGTGACTCTGAAGCCAATACCAATTTACTCTAATCATTCAACCCTTTCCTCGCTCATCCGAGCTTGTGACATCCTTGTCGACACCAAACTGCAACCTTGATCCTCACTTTGTATTTCCCCACTACTCACTGCACCCAACGTGCCAATATACGATAGAACACAATTTTTCATCATAACTCCGAAATCATTAATATCTTAACACTTCGTCATATAAGAAGGTGCACTTAACTCACTTTAGGAGAACTATAGCAACGCATAGGTAAAATTCCCATAAATGTAGAATATGCAATTCTGCAAGTAGTGGTATAACATCAATTGCAGTGGCTGACAAGCCTGATACGCACCATCACACATCATACATACCACCCGATCACGCTGAATGAACTGATCACAGATCCCAACATGCCAAATTAAACTATGGCTAATCAATCCTTTTCCTTCTATTTTATCCCTGAGTGCTTTGAAATCATACTCTCTCTACAACATATAACATATTCCATCTACACTCATCCCGAGTAACTTTGAACCATGAGACCATGCTGTCTCAACTCCTATGAACCATTTTATACTTCCCATGCTACATCACAAGTCAACCATCACAGAATGTTCTGTGCCACTTCTCATAAACATGCTTTCCAAGCTTAATCCTTAATTGTACCTATAAACTCGATATCATTAGGCACCACGCTTTACCTATTGAATTCACTAGGAGCGTTACTGAGAGCCACTCGCTCTGACTTGATCTCGAAAATAATCAGCTACCTAAATCTCATAACACAGGTTTACCCTCTCGATAAAGCATCTAGTAGAGTTACTCCCTTTAAGACCTACTTCCACACAGGGCATAAATCCTGAATTCTTTCCCATGTTCGAACATGAGCCCATAAGGCCAACCATAGCACACCTTTAGCAATTCCTCTGCCCACATTACTACTTATGATATTTTTCCATAGCTAAGACAACCCCTCAGTATGCTATTAACCAGGAACTTCGCAAGTAGCTAACCATGAAGCCCAAATCATAAGCGGTGGGACTCTCCCACTTAGCTTGAAGCCATTACTATAATACCCTGGAGTTCACCATTATACTTAATCTCTTGCTAACAAAACCTTGTGCAACCATCTGTCACAATTCTCAGAATACTCATGTAGATCCCTATCTCTCATACTCTGAATCATTATCTACCACCGCACCAACAATCGCTGGCATTCTCGATATCTTACGGTAGAAACCCAAATCATTAATACCATTCACACAATAATTCCCATTGTTGCTTATCTAGTCGAACTCTTTGCAGAAGCTTTGCCAACCATGTGACTGCTAACCTGCTCACTGGAATACCCCACCTATCAAGATCACTCCCCGACATCTTCCAACGCTGCTACATGGGGTACCATAACTACGACATCAATAACCCATCCTGAGTTTGAGCTCACTCTCCAGCTGCACGATTCCACTCAACCCTCGTGGTCATCTATTAAATGTGTGACATCATCCTTTCGCTTCAAAGCCTTGCTACATCTTTGTTCACTTCAAGCAGCTCCTTTCCATCATTTACAATCTCCTACCGCATAACAATACTATGCTTCGAATTAATCTACCGACTTCCATTGCCTGTTGCTGAAATCCCCACTTCAAATTAGATCTAAAAGCACCAATACCCAAGCACTGATATTCTCAAGTCATTCCAGACTCCCCTAAGGTTCATAATTCTTCATTACCAAGCCCATATGCAGCTTCGTTGCTCTCTCACTTTGGGAAAACTCACTTTTTTCAATCAACTGCTCGGCCTGTTGTGACGACCCAGCCCGTTGTCAGAAGAATTACCACCCAGTTACCCCTTCATTTATATGTTTCATGTTTCTATTTCGGTGTTAGAGTCTATCGGGTGAGTTAGGAGTGAGTCTGGTTGAAAATGAGGCATATAGCCTTATGAAATGAAGCTTGTTTGTGAAAAGTCAACCTAGAGTTGACTATGCGGCTAGAGGGCACGGAATTGAGTTTTGATGATTTGGTTAGTTCCAGGAGGATATTTTTCACTTAGGGGAGCGATCAAAATTGAATTTGGAGGTCCGGTGTAGAAATAGGCTTTAATTGGCAATGTTGGAATTTGGCGGAATCCGATTGATAGGTGAGATTTTTATCCGGGAGTCGGAATGGAATTCCGATAGTTGCAGTAGCTTTGCTAGATGATTTTGGATATGTTTGCAAATTTTCAGGTCATTCGGATATCGTTTGGTCGGGTTTTTGATTGGATGTTATTTTAGGAAGTTCTAGTTGAAACTTAGGCTTGAATTTGCCTTGATTTGATGATTTCCATGTTTAAGGGTATGCTTTTATGATTGGAACAAGTTTGTATCATGTTTTGGAGTAGGTTGGTGGTTTTTGTTAGGGTCCCGGGGGCCTCGGGGTGAATTCGGGGGTCCAAATAGACCATTTTTTATTAGAGGAAATAACAGAATTGCTGTCATAACTGCAAAGCCATTTTGCTCTCTACGATCGCATGAGGAGCCATGCGATCGTGTAGAAGGATTTGAGAGGCGACCAATTTTTCTCTGCAATCGCATGGCCTAGGCTGCGATCGCATAGCAAGTGGAGATGAAGCAGTGCGATCGCGAGGCCCAGGACGCGATCACATAGAGAATTTTGAGAGGCAGCTATTTCTTATACTATGTGATCGCATAGTGATGATTGTGATCGTATAGAGTGTTGCGGAGCTCAGGGAAATTACTTCATCGTGATCGCATGCCAAGGGCTGTGATTGCATAGGGTTAAATATCTGACAGAAGGGTTAAAAACCAAAACATTTCAGTCGCGAACACATAGTATATTTCCTCCATATTTTAGTTCCTTGAGATCCAAGTAGCGGAAATTGAAGGAGATTTCATCGAGAAAACATTGGAGGTAAGTTTTATGGTCTAAATACACGATTTTATCTTAGAATCGTCATCTAATTCACTGAAAATGGAAGGATTAATGGCGGATTTTTGCTCTAAGCCTGGGTTATGGTAAATCATCGATTTGAATGGGCAAACGAAGTCTGATTTTGATAAAATTTATATGTATGGACTCGTGTGGAGATAAGGATTCCGAAAATGTAACTTTTGTAATTTTTGGAGATGCGTACCAAAAGTCAAGTTTTGGCAACTTTGTGGTTTTTTGTGTAATTTGAGTGTTTCGATTGGGTAATGTCCCTTTAGCCTATTTTGATGCATTTCTATTGATTTTGATCAGATTCTATACCAGTGGAGGCCGATTCTCATGGCAAGGGCATTGTGGACTAGTCTTCGAGCCGAGTCGAGGTGAGTAATGGGTGTGGGTGATGACCAGCAGGTCCGAAACCCCGGTATATCACTATGTGACACTGTATTGAGGCGAGACACGTACTCTCCTGTGAGTGCTGGATCGAATGTGATTGGGGACTATGGTTTAGTCCGACTTGATAATACTATATTGTGTTGTTGGCTATTATTGAGCCGGTAAACCTTCTACTTGGATTGTTGTGGATATCTTTGGGCTGTGAGCCAGTTATTGGGATCCCGCGAGGATTGTTGCTATTATTTCTATGATATTGGCATGTTATTTTGATACCAGTCCTGAGCTATTACCGTCTAAAATGGTTTTCCAAACTCTAGAATTTCTGAAACATTGTTTTCTACTGAAAATGATAAAAAGAGTTTTCAAATACTATTTATGAGCCTGTGAGGTTGCATTGCATTATAGCTGACTGGTAGTGGATTGGGCTGTGCGTTGCAGCATATCATGATATTGTGCTTGGGTTGAAGGAGCCCGTCCAGAGTCTGAACTACTACAGTGAGCACGGGTACCCAAATGGATCTGACTACGCGTTATATTCATGCATTGCATTGCATTTAGCTAAACCTGTTATTCTGATAGCTAATATTGCTGGTTCTGATATTGCTCATGTTTATAACTGATACTGGATATTATTGTATAGCTTTACTTAGTGTTGTATTGGGTTTTCTTACCTTCGTTGTCTTACTCTTTCTTATTACCACTGAGTTAGAAGTACTCACACTACTCCCTGCACCTTGTGTGTAGATCCAGGTACATCACAGCAGAGCTGATTCTATAGCTGCTCAAAGAGCTTACTTGGACAGTCGAGGTAGCTGCTAGCATCCGCAAGACCCGACTCTCCAGTTTATCCTTATTTGCGTAGTTTATTCTACACTTGTGCACAATTGTATACACTATCACCGCTATGTATTCTGTAGAGGCTCAAGACTTATGACTCCTGATTCGGTGGGAGGTTTATACTGGTTATGGGATGTCTAATCCCGATGTGTTGGATATTATTTTCATTATATTCTCATTATTTATGCTTAAAAAGGGCAAAGTGTGAGCTGATAGCTCTGTGTTATATTTGATTGGTCATGCTGGCCTAGCATTGTGCTAGGTGCCATCACAATCGGGATTTGGGGTCGTAACAAATTGGTATCAGAGCCTAGGTTACTAGGCCTCATGAGTATTGAGCCGGTTGGTAGAGTCTCATGGATCGATACGGGGACACCTGTATTTATCCTCGGGAGGCTGCAAACCTTTAGGAAATACTTCACATTTCTTGAACTCTGTCATGCGATTTTATTGTTTCGAGAACTGAACTTTTGTATTCTATTCTCTTCCAGATGGCAAGAACTCAAGCTTCAGGATGAGGTAGACGACCACCATTGCCACCTACTAGAGGTTATGGGCGTGGATGTGGTCGTGGTAGAGGTAGGGCAGCTGAGGCAGTGCCAGTTGACCCACCCATTGTCCCTATTCAGGAGCAGCCCCCAGTGGTTGATGCTCCAGTAGCACCAGCTCAGGTACAGAAGGTGTCTATTGTCATTCCTGACATTCAAGAGACTTTGGCCCAGATATTATCAGTATGTTCTGGATTGGCTCAGGTAGTATCAGCTACCGCTACAGCAGCAACATCCCAGACAGGGGGTGGTCATCAGACCCCCGCAGCTCGCATACCTGGGCAGGTGGTACAGGGACTTCAGACGCTAGCGGCGGTCCCAGCTTAGGCAGTTGCACCAGTTATTACAGTTGCACCAGCTCCAGAGCATGTGGTACCGGTTATGCCTAACGATGAGCAGCGTTACCTAAAGAGATTTGGTAGACTCCAGCTACCTTATTTTAGTGGTACTGAGGGCGAGGATGCCCAGGGTTTCTTAGATAAGTGCCAGAGAATACTATGTACATCTGGTATTCTTGAGTCCGGTGGGGTTTCATTTACTACTTTTCAGTTTACTAGTCCAGCATTCGATTGGTGGGAGAAGTTTGAGAGGCGTAGGCCTGCGGGAGCAGCACCTCTTACCTGGCAGCAGTTTTTTACTCTCTTCTTAGAGAAGTATGTGCCTCAGTCCCGTCGCAGGGAGCTTCGTCGCCAGTTTGAGTTGTTAGTATAGGGCGACATGTCAGTGACCCAGTATGAGCTAAGATATACTCAGTTGGCTGGCATGCCATATGGATGATCCCGATAGATCGGGAGAGGACTAGGAGGTTCATTGATGGCCTCAACTATTCCATTCGCATTCTAATGACAAGAGAGAGAGTAATATCATCATCTTTTGAGCAGGTTGTGGATATGGCACGCTCCATTGAGGCAGATCGTCACCGTGAGCGGGAGGAGCGGGAGGCCAAGAGGCCTCGAGGTTCCGGTAGCTTTAGTGGTGCTCCATCTAGAAGGCAATTTCAGCAGGACAGAGTTCGCTCATCTAGACCTTCTCAGTCAGGCCGCCCTGAGCATAGCCGAGCTTCTTCTTTTGGTCGTGGCCACCAGAGTTTATAGCAGGGCTAGTCTTCACTTAGTGCCATCCCAGCTTAGAGTACAACACCTACTTCTTCAGCCCAGGGTTCATCTGCGGCGAGGGGTTCCTTTCAGTCCCTTTCTCCAGCGCCAGGCAGCTGTTTTGAGTGTGGCGAGTTTGGCCAAATGAGGAGGTAGTGCCCTCGACTTCGTAGGGACAGGTCTCAGCTGAGGGACCAGCCCTCATCTTCAGCACCATCTCAGGCTAGTAGAGGTGGAGGTCAGTCTTCTCGAGGATGCCTAGAGGTGAGGAGCGATCGAGCGGGGGCCAGGCACGATTCTATGCACTCCCTGACAGACGTGATGCAGTTGCCTCTGATGCTGTGATTACAGGTATCATTTCTGTCTGTCACAGAGATGCCTCTATTTTATTTGATCCCGGGTCCACATATTCGTACGTGTCTTCTTATTCTGCACATCATTTGGGTGCGACCCATAGTAGTCTTGATTTGCCTGTTCATGTATCCACCCCAGTGGGTGATACGATTATTGTGGATCATGTCTATAGATCCTGTGTTATTTCTATTAGGGGTCTGAAGACCTAGGTGGATCTGTTATTGTTAGGGATGGTGGACTTCGATATGATATTGGGCATGGACTGGCTGTCTCCGTGCCATGCCATATTGGACTATCATGCCAAGATAGTTACATTGGCTATTCCTGGTATTCCTCAGATTGAGTGGCGGGGTTCGACTGATTATGTCCCTAGCCGTGTTATTTCATTCTTAAAGGCTCAAAGAATGGTTGAAAAAGGGTGTTTGTCGTATCTAGCATTTGTGAGGGATGTAGGAGCTGAGACTCCTAGTATTGATTCTGTGCCTGTTGTGAGGGACTTTCCAGATGTATTCCCCTCAAACCTGCCGGGTATGCCACCGGACAGGGATATCGATTTTGGTATTGACTTGGTATAGGGCACTCAGCCCATTTCTATTCCTCCTTATCGGATGGAACCAGCGGAGCTGAAGGAATTGAAAGAACAGCTTCAGAAGCTTTTGGATAAGGGATTCATTCGCCCTAGTGTGTCACCGTGGGGTGCACCGGTGTTATTTGTTAAGAAGAAAGATGGTTCTATGCGGATGTGCATTGATTATAGATAGTTGAACAATGTATCAATGAAGAACAAGTATCCCCTACCACGTATTGATGATTTATTTTATCAGTTACAGGGTGCGAGGGTGTTTTCGAAGATTGATCTTCGTTCAGGCTATCATCAGCTGAAGATTAGGGACTCTGATATTATGAAGACTGCATTGAGGACTAGATATGGGCACTATGAGTTCCTTGTGATGTCTTTTGGGCTGACCAACATCCCAGCAGCGTTCATGCATCTAATGAACAGTGTGTTCAGGCGATATTTGGATTCATTCATGATCGTGTTCATTGATGATATTCTAGTCTACTCCCGTAGCCAGGAGGTGCACGCTCAGTATTTGAGCATTCTGTTGCAGAGATTGAGGAAGGAGAAATTGTATGCTAAGTTCTCCAAGTGGGAGTTTTGGCTCGAGTCAGTAGCATTTCTGGGTCATGTGGTGTCTTGTGATGGTATTCAAGTTGACCCGAAGAAGATAGAGGCGGTGCAGAGTTGGCCTAGACCGTCCTCAGCTACGGAGATCAGGAGTTTCCGTGGTTTGGTGGGGTATTATCGCCGGTTTGTTCAGGGATTTTAATCCATTGCTTCTTCTTTGACTAAATTAACTTAGAAGGGTGCACCATTCGTGTGGTCGGATGAGTGTGAGGAGAGCTTTCAGAAGCTCAAGACGGCTTTGAACACAACTCTAGTATTAGTGTTGCCACGAGCTTCAGGTTCATATACTATATATTGTGATGCCTCGAGAGTGGGGATAGGTTGTGTATTGATGTAGGAGGGTAGAGTGATTGCTTATGCTTCTCGGTAGTTGAAGCCTCATGAGAAGAACTACACTGTTCATGATTTATAGCTAGCTGCCATAGTTCATGCCTTGAAGATTTGGAGGCACTATTTGTACGGCATGTCCTGTGAGGTGTATACCGATCATCGTAGTCTCCAGTATTTGTTCAAATAGAGGGATCTTAATTTGAGACAGTGGAGATGGCTTGAGTTACTCAAAGATTATGACATTACTATTCTATATCATCCGGGGAAGGCCAATGTGGTGGCCGATGCTTTAAGCCGAAAGACGGTCAGTATGGGCAGCTTGGCATATATTCCAGTGGGGGAGAGATCATTTGCTCATGATGTTCAGGCGTTAGCCAATCGGCTAGTGAGGTTAGACATTTCAGAGCCCAGCAGGGTGTTGGCTTGTGTTGTCTCTCGGTCTTCTTTATATGATCGTATTCGTGAGCACCGGTATGATGATCCACACTTGCTTGTCCTTAAGGATGTAGTTCAACATGATGATGCTAGAGATGTCACTATTGATAGTGATGGTGTATTAAGGATGCAGGTCCGGATATGCGTGCCTAATGTTGATGGCCTTTGTGAGTTGATATTTGAAGAGGCCCATAGCTTGCGGTATTCTACCCATCCAGGTTCCGTGAAGATGTACCAGGACTTGAAACAGCATTATTGGTGGAGGAAGATGAAGATGGACATTGTGAGTCATGTAGCATGGTGCCTCAACTGTCAGCAGGTCAAGTACGAGCATCAAAGGCCCGATGGCGTGTTTTAGCGTATTGATATTCCCAAGTGGAAGTGGGAAAGGATCACTATGGACTTTGTTACTGGACTCCCTCGGACAACGAGGAAGTTTGATTCGGTTTGGGTGATTGTGGATAGGCTGACCAAGTTAGCTCATTTCATTCCTATGTGTACTACGTACTCCTCGGAGCGATTAGCTGAGATATTCATTCGGGAGATCGTTAGATTGCATGGAGTCCCAGTTTCTATTGTATCAGACAAAGGTACTCAGTTTACTTCGCAGTTTTGGAGGATATTTCAGCGTGAGTTGGGCTCCCAGGTTGAGTTGAGTACTGCATTTCATCCTCAGACGGACGGACAGTCCGAGTGTACTATTCAGATCTTAGAGGATATGTTGCGAGCTTGTGTTATTGACTTTGGTGGTTCATGGGCTGATTATTTGCCTCTCGCAGAGTTTGCCTATAACAACAGCTACCAATCTAGTATCCAGATGGCGCCGTATGAGGCTTTATATGGGAGACGGTGTAGATCTCCGGTTGGTTGGTTTGAGCCCGGTGAGGCAAGGTTGTTGGGGACAGAGTTAGTCCAGGATGCTTTGGACAAGGTGAAGGTGATTCAGGAGAGACTTCGCACAGCTCAGTCCCGCTAGAAGAGTTATGCGGATCGGAAGGTTCGGGATGTGTCTTATTCTGTGGGTGAGAAGGTCTTACTGAAGGTTTCGCCTGTGAAAGGCATCATGAGATTTGGGAAGAAAGGAAAGCTCAGTCTGAGATTCATTGGCCCTTTTGAGATCCTCAGGAGGATTGGAGAGGTGGCATATATGCTTGCTTTGCCACCCAGTCTATCGGGAATTCATCCAGTGTTCCACGTATCTATGCTCCGGAAATATGTTGGCGACCCATCGCATGTGTTGGATTTTAGTACTATTCATCTTGATGATGACTTGACCTATGATGTGGAGCCTATAGCTATATTGGGTCGTTAGGTGATATGATTGAGATCCAAGGACATTGCATCAATAAAGGTTCAGTGGAGAGGTCGACCCGTGGAGGAGGCCACTTGGGAGATCGAGCGGGAGATGCGGAGCAGATATCCTCACTTATTTGAGTCTCCAGGTATATTTCTTGACCCACTCGAGGACGAGCATTTTCTTATGTGGGGGAGAATGTGATGACCTGGCCCGTTGTCACAAGAATTACCACCCCGTTACCCATTCATTTATATGTTTCATGTTTCTATATCGGTATTAGAGTCTATCGGGTGAGTTAGGGGTGAGTCTAGTTGAAAATGAGGCATATAGCCTTTTGAAATGAAGCGTGTTTATAAAAGGTCAACTTGGAGTTGACTATGTGGTTAGAGGGATTGGAATCAAATTCTGATGATTTGGTTAGTTCCGGGAGGTGATTTATGACTTAGGGGAGCGATCAGAATTGAATTTGGAGGTCCGGTATAGAAATAGGCTTGAATTGGCAAAGTTGAAATTTTGGCGGAATCCGATCGATAGGTGAGATTTTGATCCGGGAGTCGGAATGGAATTCTGACAGTTGCAGTAGCTTCTTTAGGTGATTTTGGATATGTCTGCAAATTATCAGGTCATTCGGATATCGTTTGGTCGGGTTTTTGATTCGATGTTGTTTTCGAAAGATCTAGTTAAAACTTAGGCTTGAATTCGCCTTGATTTGATGATTTCCATGTTTAAGGGTGTGTTTTAATGATTGGAACAAGTTTGTATCATGTTTTGGAGTAGGTTGGTGGTTTTTGTTGGGGTCCCGTGGGGCCTCGGGGTGAATCCGGGGGGTCCAAACGGACCATATTTTTATTAGAGGAAACAACAGAATTGCAGTCATAACTGCAGAGCCATTTTGCTCTCTGCGATCGCATGAGGAGCCATGCGATCGCGTAGAAGGATTTTGAGAGGCGACCAATTTGTTCTCTGCGATCGCATGGCCTAGGCTGCGATCTTATAGCAACAGAAGGAAGCAATGCGATCGTGAGGCCCAAGACGCGATCGCACTTTTGAGAGGCAGCTATTTCTTATACTATGCGATCACATAGTGATGATTGCGATCGCACAGAGTGTTGTGGAGATCAGGGAAATTAATTCATCGCGATCGCATGCCAAGGGCTGCGATCGCATAAGGTTAAATATCTGACAGAAGGGTTAAAAACCAGAACATTTCAGTCGCGAACACATAGTATATTTCCTCCCTTTTTGAGTTCCTTGAGAGCCAAGTACCGGAAATTGAAGGGGATTTCATCGGGAAAACATTGGAGGTAAGCTTTATGGTCTAAATACACGATTTTATCTTAGAATCTTCATCTAATTCATTGAAGATGGAAGGATTAATGGGGGATTTTTGCTCTAAGCGTGGGTTATGCTAAATCATCGATTTGAATGGGAAAACGGAGTTCGATTTTGATAAACTTTATATGTATGGACTTGTGTTGAGATAAGGATTCCGAAAAAGTAACTTTCATAATTTTTCGAGAAGCGTACCAAAATTCGGGTTTCGGAAACTTTGTGGTTTTTGGTGTAATTCGAGTTGTTTCGATTGGGTAATGTCCCTTTAGCCTATTTTGATGCATTTCTATTGATTTTGTTCAGATTCTATACCAGTGGAGGCTGATTCTCATGGAAAGGGCATTGTGGAGAAGTGTTCGAGCCGAGTCTAGGTGAGTAATGGGTGTGGGTGATATCCAGCGGGTTCGAAACCCCGGTATGTCACTATGTGACGCTGTATTGAGGCGAGACATGTACTCTCCTATGAGTTCTTGGTCGAATGTGATTGGGGACTATGGCTTAGTCCGACCTGATAATACTATACTGTGTTGTTGGCTATTATTGAGTCGGTAAACCTCCTACTTGGATGGTTGTGGATATCTTTGGGCTATGAGCCAGTTATTGGGATCCTGCGAGGATCGTTGCTATTGTTTCTATGATATTGGCATGTTATTTTAATACCAGTCCTGAGCTATTACTGTCTAAAAATGGTTTTCCAAACTCTGGAATTTCTAAAACACTTTTTTCTACTAAAAATGATAAAAAGAGTTTTCAAATACTATTTCTGAGCCTGTGAGGATGCATTTGCATATTAGCTGACTGGTAGTGGATCGAGTTGCGCTCCGCAGCGTATCATGATATTGTGCTTGGGCTGTAGGAGCCCTTCCGGAGTCTGAACCCCCATAGTGAGCACGGGTACCCAAATGGATCGGGCTACGCGCCGTAGCGATCATTTCATGCATTGCATTGCATTTAGCTATACCTGTTATTCTGATAGCTGATATTACTGGTTCTGATGTTGCTCATATTGATAACTGATACAGGATATTGTTGTATAGCTTTACTTAGTGTTGTATTGGGTTTTCTTATCTTTGTTGTCTTACCCTTGCTTATTACCACTGAGTTGGAAGTACTCACACTACTCTCTTCACCTTGCGTGCAAATCCAGGTATATCACAACAGAGCTGATTCTATAGTTGCTTGGACAGTCGAGGTAGCTGCCAGCGTTCGCTGGACCTGACTCTCCAGTTTATCCTTATTTGCTTAGTCTATTCTACACTTGTGCATAGTTGTATACACTATCATTGCTATGTATTCTGTAGAGGCTCATGACTTATGGCTCCTGATTCGGTGGGAGGTTTATACTGGTTATGGGATGTCTAATCCCGATGTGTTGGATATTATCTTCATTTATTCTCTTTATTTATGCTTAAAAAGGGTAAAGTGTGAGCTGATAGCTCTGTGTTATAGTTGATTGGTCAGGCTGGCCTAGCATTGTGCTGTGCGCCATCACGACCGGGATATGGGGTCTTGACACCTGTACTTCCCCAGTCTGACCCTATAGATGTCTAAAACTCCGATGGACACCTTCCGCGTGTCTTTTTCATCTCTTGCTTCTTAGTTGTTGTCTTAATAAAATTTATCTTCATAGAACTTGGATCCACAATTTGCTACTAGTCCCAACCCTTTCCGAATGTCGTCTTTATCATATCATAGCATTTGTAGTACTGATTCAGTTCGGAACCACCGCATCGTGCAGTATCTGATAGTTACATTTCCAATGCCATTTCATAATATCTTTCCCCAAGGGTTGATCAGAGAAGATCATAACACCGACAAACTTAATACGTCCAATTAGAACAACATCACCGGAATAAAGGAGAGAATCACTTCACGCTCGCAATCACCACGTTTCATTACTTCCACAAATCCACATCTGACCATCCTTGGTTCGATTGACTTTCCCTTGTCGTGAATAAGATACTGAATCCCGTTGATTATACATTGAGTAAACCTCCCTTCAATTCATTTACTGCCCCGACACTTGGGCAAACATCCTACTATTTCAACATCGCGGAATATACACTCGTAAGCATCATGACAATCTGTGCCAAGCCTCAAGCTCTCAGAATTTCTGTTACTGTTGAATAATAGAATACCCTTCCACAAAGAGACAATAATAGTCCAATTAACTATACCGGAAAAATCATCCCGCACCACATTTGTAGTGCCATCTCAACTTTTCAAATTCTCCATTTATAACAAGCACTCGCGTTGCGTAAGATTGAGTGGAAAGGAATCAAAGGCATATGACTCAAAGGAATCGAATCGCACGATAAGGAAATCATACCAAAGTCCCAAAACACATTACAGACACCAGGACCCCAACCAATCATACCAAATTCCCAAAACACATGACTTGCTAGAGGCCTCAAATCACATCAAACAACTCTAAAATCATGAATCAACTTCCACAAATCCACATCTGACCATCCTTGGTTCGATTGACTTTCCCTTATCGTGAATAAGATACTGAATCCCGTTGATTATACATTGAGTAAACCTCCCTTCAATTCATTCACTGCCCCGACACTTGGGCAAACATCCTACTATTTCAACATCGCGGAATATACACTCGTAAGCATCATGACAATCTGTGCCAAGCCTCAAGGCTCTCAGAATTTCTGTTACTGTTGAATAATAGAATACCCTTCCACAAAGCGACTATAATAGTCCAATTAACTATACCGGAAAAATCATCCTGCACCACATTTGTAGTGCCATCTCAACTCTTCAAATTCTCCATTTATAACAAGCACTCACGTCGCGTAAGATTGAGTGGAAATGAATCAAAGGCATATGACTCAAAGGAATCGAATCGCACGATAAGGAAATCATACCAAAGTCCCAAAACACATTACAGACACCGGGACCCCAACCAATCATACCAAATTCCCAAAACACATGACTCGCTAGAGGCCTCAAATCACATCAAACAACTCTAAAATCATGAATCAACCTCCAATCCAAGCTTGATGGACTTTGAAGTTTCCAAATTCTATTTTCGATGCCGAAACCTATCAAATCACATCCGATTGACTTCAAATTTTGCACACAAGTCCAAAATGACATAACGAAGCTATTGAAACTTTCAAAATTCTATTCCGACCCTCGAATCAAAATTTCACCTAAACAGGAATTCGCCAAAATACTAACTTTGCCAATTCAAGCTTAATTCTATACTGGTCATCACAAAAATATTCCCGACACACTCCTAAGTCCAAAATTACCTAATGAAGCTACCCGAACCATAAAATTTGTATTTCGAGCCCAATATCAAAATTTCCACTTCCGGTCAAGCTTCTTAAAAACCTTCCAATTCCTACCTTTAGCCCAAAATGGCCTACGGACCTCCGAATTCACTTCCGATTGCGCTCCCAAATCCATAATCACTATATGGTGCTACGTCAGTCTCGAAATTCCAAATGGACATCGATAACACTAAAATTGTACATCAAGCCAAACTTATGAAATTTCTTCCAAAATGCTAACTTCCACAATAGGCGCCAAAACACTCCGGGTTATCCGAAACACGAATCGGGCATACACCCAAGTTCGATATCCTGATACAAACCTGCCTGACCCTTCAGATCCTAATTCTGAGGTCTTACTCAAAAATCAATTCTAGTTCAGTCTTTCAACTTAAAGCTTTTGAAATGGAAGTTTTCATTTAAATTTAACTCTGATCTCCCTGAATTTAGATTCCCAGCATGCGAACAAGTCATAATACCTAAAATGAAGCTGTTCATGACCTCCGACTGCTAAATGGAGCACTAGTACTCAAAACGACCGATCGGGTCATTACACCTATAAATAGGGAGTTCTTCTCATTCATAAGACACTATATTATTGATTAAGTATATGATACTTTGAGTGTTCTTTTGAAACTTTGTTACTTGTTCTTTGAGATTTATATTTCAACCTTTACTAGTTTATAGTTCAAGGTAGTAAGATTTCTCTTTTATGATATCTTTGATTCCTTTATGGTATTCTTAGAAGGCGATTAATACTAGTATTAATTGTTGTATCAAGTTACTTGTAAAGTGGTCAAGATCAAAATCTATTGTTTTGATTTGCTTTTTAAGTAAGGGCGTTTGATTTCTTCCATAAATCAAGACCTTGTTACTTTGATCTTGTCAAGGCTATAGAACTTGCGTTATTGGAAGCTCTTGGAATCTGTCACGACCCGAATTTTCCTTGTAATGACCCGACCGGTCGTTTTAGAAAAATTACGCCCCAATCCCTAATTTAACTGTTCCCCTAAGTTCATTTCTGCTATTGTGGGTTGTCGGGAGAGTCGGTTCCGAAAATTTGAGCATTTTGGGACACTTAGTCCCTAAATAAGAGCTTTGAAACTAGAAAACGGTCCGTAGCCGGAACAGGTGTTAAGACGATCTCGGAACGGAAATCCGATGGTTCCATTAGCTCCGTTAGGTGATTTCGGGGTTAGGAGCGCGTTCGGAATGTATTTTGGAGGTCCGTAGCTCAATTAGGCTTGAAATGCCGAAGATTGAAATTTTGGCGAATCCGAACGATAGGTGAGATTTTGATCCGGGGGTCGGAATGGAATTCCGACAATTTCTGTAGCTTCGTTATGTGAATTTGGATATGTCCGCAAAGTTTCAGGTCATTCGGACGTCGTTTGGTCGGGTTTTAGATCGAATGTGCAATTCGGAAAGTTTTAAGAAATTTAGGCTTGAATTCGATGTGAATTATGGGTTTTGATGTTGTTAGACGTGTTTTGATGATTAGAATAAGTTCGTATCATGTTTTGGAATAGGTTGGTGGTTTTCGTTGGGATCCCGGGGTCTCGGGATGAATCCGGGGGTCCAATCGGGCTATTTCATGCATTTTGGAAATGCTGTTAACTGCTGGTGTGTGCTGCAGACGAATGCTCTATGCGATCGCAATGGGCTAATGCGATCACATAGAAGGTTTTGGAGAGGCCAAGAATTCGTTCTATGCGATCACGGGAATGGATATGCGATCGCATAGTTCTGGAAAGTTGTTCTATGCGATCGCGTACAGTCCTATGCGATCGCATAGTGTATAGAGAAGAGGGGTCCCAGGTCCAGCTTTTGTTCTATGCGATCGCGGAGCAGGGCATGCGATCGCATAGTTATATTTTGGTGAGCATTGCGATCGCATTAAGGGCTATGCGATCGCATAGAGTAGTTTGGCGAGGGTCAAAATTTGTTCTATGCGATCGCAACGGGGATCATGCGATCGCATAGAGTAAAAATGTCTGGCAGTGACTTAAGTCCAGAAACATTTCAGCCGCGACCCTCATTCGCAAAAACGCCATTTTTGAGCTCCAAGAGAGGTTTTTGAAGGGGAAACGTTGGGAAATCATCGGGAAATCATCGGGGGTAAGTTTCTTGACCTTAATTTGTTGGTTTATCATGAAATCCGTGATTATTTCACTGAAATTGGAAGATTAAAGGTGGGTTTGAGCCCTAGGCCTAAATGTTAGAAAATCTTTGATTTGAACGGGCAAACGGAGTCCGATTTCGATAAATTTTATATGCACGGACTCGTATTGAGATAAGGAACCCGAATATATAATTTTCGTGATTTTTCGATAAGCGTATCGGAAGTCGGGTTTTGGCAACTTGTGGGTTTTGGTGTATTTTGAGTTAATTTGATTGGATAATGCCCAATTGGCCTATTTTGATGTGATTCTATTGATTTTTATCAGATACTACACTTGTGGAGGCCGACATTCGCGGCAAGAGGGTTGTTTCTTAGCGGTTTTGTACCGGAATTGAGGTAAGTGGCTTGTCTAACCTCGTGTGGGGGAATTTTCACCCCTAGGATATTATGTGATAGTTTAAATGCCTTGTACGCGAGGTGACGGGCGTGTACATGCGCTGGTTGTTGAACACGTACTTTATTCAAAATGTTCGATGAGCGATATCCCTGTCTTTGGTTGTTAATTTGATATTTTACCCGGTAGTGGTTAGAAGAGCATGATTAGGTAGCACTTAACTGTTTAGTTGCCTAATTGCCTTATTTGAACTCCTTGTTAATTATTGGCACTATTTTTCGGTGAAGTTATAGTTAAGCATAATTATTCTCTCTGTGGATTCCTTAATTGGTTGTGCTTGTGGACTGCGGGTTCGATTCCCGGAGACCCAAGGCTGTGGGTTCGATTCCCAGAGACCCGGCGTGATATTGGTAGGGACTACGAGTTCGATTCCCGAGATCCTGAGTTATTGGTAGGGACTACGGGTTCGATTCCCGAGATCCTGAGTTATTGGTAGGGACTACGGGTTCGATTCCCGAGATCCTGAGTTATTGGTAGGGACTACGGGTTCGATTCCCGAGATCCTGAGTTATTGGTAGGGACTGCGGGTTCGATTCCCGGAGATCCTGAGTTATTGATTATTTATTGAGACATGGGCTGCGGGTTCGATTCCCGGAGACCCAGGGGTACTGAGAATGGGACTGTGGGTTCAATTCCCACGGATCCTGGATTTGTTTATTTGAGTTGGTTATTTGTTATTAGCTTGATTGTAGACAGTTTCAGTAAACATCGTAAATGTTGCTATTTCGGATTTATTATTATTTGAGCTGCTTATTATTGTTATTGTCTTTTTGTTATTGTTCTCTCAGTAGGGCCACGACCTTCCTCGTCACTACTCCATCGAGGTTAGGCTTGGCACTTACTGAGTACCGCCGTGGTGTACTCATGCTACTCCTCTTCTGCACACTTTTGTTGTGCAGATCCAGGTACATCAGAGCAGGCTCGTACTAGGTGATTCTGCAGCTTTTCTGGGAGACTTCGAGGTATGATCTGCTACGTCCGCGGATCCGGAGGCTTCCCTTCTATTCTAGTATTACTAGTTGACATTTTTCTTCATTTCGTTGTTAGATACTCTTTACACATAGAGCCACAATTGTATTTCTCTTTTAGTCTGTATTACCGTGGGGTTCCGGATCTTGGTAGTGTTTATTTATTGTGTGACGGATGTATGTGCCAAGTGGCACGGATTACATATCTTTTATGTTATTTTCCGCTGTTTCTTATTTACGTAATTATAATTTATAGATTCCGCAACGTGTTAGGCTTACCTAGTCGTGGGGACTGGGTGCCATCACGACAGGTTCACAATTGGTGAACTAGGGTCGTGACATTCCTCCTTCAGAATTGTGATGGCGCATACTAATGGGAGCTAAGCAAGCCAAGTTTAATTACTTTTCATTAACAACATGATCCTATTTAATAATTATTGGTAACAATATAAAAGCAATGGAGCTAATTAAGTAAGCGGAAGTCTTAAATTAAAGAAAACTAAATAGAAATGCAAAAAAGTTCATATAAGCCTTTACCCAAGACTGGTGTCATGCAGTCACGAACTAATACTACTAACAAGAACAACAACCCAGTATAATCTCATAAGTGGGGTTGGAAAGGGTAATATGTACGCAAACTTTACCCCTAGTTTGAGAGACAGGGAGGTTGTTTCCAGGAAACCCTCGGCTCAAGACAGCAACAAGAGACGATATATACTCACGAACTACTAAGAGTACTAAATACAATATCTGAAAGAAAATATAACTGTTTGTCTCGAGTACAATGAGATTATAGACTAAAGTAACAAATAAAGGAGATGTCGGACCTGTGGACACCTGCAGGGCTACCCGGTACCTCACTAGACTAAAGGTTGGCTCCCGTGCTACTGTGACTATTGTCTAAAACCTGGATTTGTTCAAAAGAGTAGAAGAGTGTAGTATAAGCACAATCGACCCCATATGCTGGTTGATAGCATCCTAGGAAGCTCAAATCTATTCAAGGAAAAGTGTGAAGCTTTGGAATCTCAAAAAGGGCCTTTAACAAGATCTCAAGTTAAAAAGTTGCAAAACAAGGTCATTGGACTTGGACTTTAGGAACGATCAAAGAAGTTATTAGTTGGGAGGAAGAGCTTAAGGATAAAGGATATGATTTACCTAGGTGTTATAATTATGTCATGGATCAAATTCATGTCCAATAAGAGGTGGATTAGATCCCAAGAACGTCCCCTGAAGAAGGTCCAAATCAGGCCCTATTGGACCAATTTAGCACCTAAAATGTGCCAAAACTTGCAACCCATGAAGTCCTATACCAAGCCACGTTTCTATAGCAAAAAAAGGAGTTACTTGATGTCCAAGAATGGTACAATAGTCGTGCTACATGTTGAGTGCAAGTTGGTGCCAAATTGCTTATAAATTTCTTTCAAGATTTTCAAGATTCTATCCAAGATTTGTTTGAGACTTATTTCCATATATCATGGGACTATTTTTATTGCTTTCCTAGTTAGTTAAGGTTACGTTTTTCTTTTCCTAAGAGTATTGGAATTACTTTCCAAGATTGACTTAGTTTTTATTTCCTAGTATTTTCCTTTTCCTAAGTTAGTTGGACTTGTTGTCCAAAGTAGTTTAGAACTTTATTTTCTTGTTTCTTAGCCTTAATTTTGTGACCCCTCTATATAAAGGGGTATCTTCTTTATTTTAGGTTGATAATTCAGATTATTATCAATAAAAATAGTGAGATTTTTTTGCACTCTTGTGTGTGGCTACTCTTGAATTTATTTTTAAATGTTCAAGATTCAACTAAAAATTGTAAGATTAAACCATTTTCGAAATCATAGATCACTTCTAGGTATTTAAGAAAGGTGATAAGTTTAGACTTATTGTTGTTCTTGTTATTCTAAAGGGCCAGATTTCACAATCTGTCTCTTGTTTTTAAGTCTCTACCAAAGGCGATTAGTTCTTCGTTAGCTAATTATTGTTGTTAGGATTCAACTTCAAGAATAAGCTTCTTGAATTCAAGAAGCTCTTTCTTGAATTCAATATATCTTTAATCTCTGCCTCTTTTCGTTTCTTTATTTTCTTTTAGCTTCCGCACGTTTCTTGATTTTCTTTAGTAATTCTTGAATCCCCTATCATGTTGTTATCAAGTGGAATCAGAGAACAGGCTAATGAAGATTTCAATCTTGATAATCTTGGGAGGTTCTTGATAAAAAGAAAAACCGAAAAAATGAAATTTAGCCCCTAAATAGTGTTCTTGTTCATTATTACTTTCATAATTCAAGTAATATATGATTTCCAAGGAAAGAAAGGAAACAAGAAGAGGGGATCCTAGTTCTTAAAGATTAAGGTAACTTCTTTCCTTATTCTTGTGGGTTTTGGGTTTCTTAAATTCTTTTCTTTTTTTCTTTTATCACCAACCAACTCCTATTCTTTCTAGATCTGGTCCGCCACTTTCCTTTTCTTCTTTGAACTCCTTATTCTTATCACTATGGGTTGTAACTTGTTAAATTCATTAATAAATCTAAAGATTAACAATCAAGAATTGTTTTGAGTGGGAAAAGGCAAGAGAGGTAAAAATATTAGAAGGGAAAAGCCAAATATTAGTAATACATATTTCTTTTAATCTTTGTTCAAGATGTTTCAAACAGGTAGTTATGAAGAAAGGAGGCGAGCTATGACTCATCAATTTGAAAGGCCAAACTTACAACATGCTAAAGCCAGGGAAGACAATGGTAAAGTTATTTTTTAAACAAGAGCTAAAGTGATGTCTGTTATTTGGGCCCTTAGTATTGACAAAGAGTTTGGCTATAACTCAATTAGCACTTATATGGTTGAGAAATTGAACTTGCATTATGTTGAGCATATTGAAACCTACATGTTTGGAGGAGTAAAGGTAGATAAGAGAGTCTTATTACTATTCAAAATTGGACGGTAGAAGAATGCGATCTGGTATGATGTCATTCCCATGAATAATTATCATGTCTTGTTGGGAAAACCATGGTATGTCTATAGAAGAGCTTCATATAACATGAAAAAAATAGATACTCTTTTGAGGTTAACGGGAAAAAATTCATTCTTGGACCTTTGACTCCCTCACAAGTTCATGAAAATTAAAAGATTGTTAAAGATAATATCGAAAAATATGAGAGAGAAAAGAATTAGAGGAGTAAATGAGTGCATGTTGACATTCCAAGAGAGGAAAAATGAGAGGTTGTGTTGAGTAAAGTGAGTGTGATGTCAAGAAAGGAAAAGAGTGACCTTGAGAGGAAAGAAAAGAGAGAAGGCCATGAGATAGAAAACGACTTTGAGGTAGAGAGAGAGAAAGATTGTTTGAGAGACGAAAAAGAAAAAAAACTTTAGTGAGAGAAAAGAGGCTAAGGATGATGAAAAAGTTATTCTTGAGGTAAAAGCTAAAGAGAGTGTAAGTAAGAAAACGTGTTCTTTACTTCCTAACCTATTAACTCTTTCTTGTTTTAATTCTTGTGTTTTTGACATTCTAAAAGGATAGGTGAGGCGAAAGCCATGTTGGCAAAGGATCCTATTGTTTCCAAGATGAATTTGGAAAAATCAATTATTGTTTGATGGTGGAAGATAAAAGCTTGGTTTATGACACGGAGTTCCTTAAAGCCATTGCTAAGCTGGAATCACTGAAAAAAATAATAAATACAAGGTGACGTTGTTCCATTATTAAATAAGTCCAAGTTTGGTATGTATAATTTGTTTTATTCGCATTCTTGTCCTTTCTAGAACACCTAAGGTATTTTTGGAGGTAATGAACTATACTCTTAATTATTATGGTGGCGACTTTACAATTTTTGTGGATGATGATGTTTTGATGCATATAAAGTCATTAACAGTAATATCTAAGCTCAAATGCAAGAGTAATTTGCTTCTCTTTTGAAATTTAGTTCGACGTAGGTGACTATGAATTCCAAGTTGGTAGAAAGAGGCATGAAATTTATGAGAAAAGGCTTGCGAATGATTTAAGTATTCCTTCTTCTCTTATTCAAGTTTCTAGTGAGATTTCATATGATAAATTGATAGAACATAATTTTTATTGTGTGATGGGGAGTCATTCTTTAAGCCATGTTGATTGTGAGCTCGTAAAAGTATTTTCTACAAGTAATGAGAATATGCATGATTGTTGTGACACTAGTGATCAAATACAATTCCATGAACCTATCTATGACTCTTTCTATGGTAGTCAAAGCAATTATTTAGAATCTATTGATGTTGGGCATATTATTAGAGAGAGTCATATTCATGAGCATGAATGTATTGGACCTTTTAGTTTGGGAATTATGGGTTCTTTTAACCTTCTTGTGAAGTTATGTGCTTCTTTTAATAACTTACATGTAGAAGAATCCATGAAATTTGTAATTGATATTGGCTATATCATAAATGTGTCTTATTTTATACATGCGGTAGAGATACAAGTTTTAAGTAGACACATGATCAATCTTTTGTAATTTCATTGTCATGCACATTTTTTGACTACCTTATGTGACGACCCGGTCTGTCGTCACGTGAGTTACCGTCCCATTTTCCCTGTTATATGCTTGTTCTATATATATATATATATATATATATATATATATATATATATATACATATTTGATGAATTTGAGTCAATTCGGATCGTGTTTGGTAGGAAATGGGACAAATAGTCTCTTTGATGAAGGAATAGTTTGGAAAAGTCAATCGGACATTGACTTAGTTAGAGAGATCAGAATCGAATTTTGATGGTTTGGTTAGCTTCGGGGGATGATTTGTGACTTAGGAGAGTGATCAGAATTGAATTTAGAGGTCCGGTGTAGAAATAGGCTTGAATTGGCGAAGTTGGAATTTTGGGGAATTCCGGTTGAAAGGTGAGATTTTGATCCGGGAGTCGGAATGGAATTTCAACAGTTGCAGTAGCTTCATTAGGTGATTTTTGATATGTTTGCAAATTTTCAGGTCATTCGGACATCGTTTGGTCGGGCTTTTGATTGGATGTTGGTTTCGGAAGTTTTAGTTGAAATTTAGGCTTGAATCCGCCTTAATTTGATGATTTTTGTGTTTAAGGATATAGTTTTATGATTGGAACAAGTTTGTATCATGTTTTGGAGTTGGTTGGTGGTTTTCGTTGAGGTCCCATGGGCCTCGGGGTGAATATGAGGGTCCAAACGGATCAATTCTTGCATTTTGGGAGGCCTGTTGGTTGCTGGTATGTGTTGTAGAGAAATGCTCTATGCGATTGCATAAGTGTTATTGCGATCACATAGAAGGATGGAAGAGAGGTCTAAGTTTGTTCTATGCGATCGCGTAATAGGGGTTGCGATCGCATAGTACTGTGAGTCTGTTCTCTACGATCGCATGGAAGGTGTGCGATTGCATAGTGTTATTGGGCCTAAGGTCCTTGGCATGAAATTTGTTCTATGCGATCGCAAAGGATGAGTACGATCACATAAGAGGAATTTTGAGGTTGAAAAATTTGTGCTATGCGATCGCAATAGCAGGGCTGCGATCGCATAGACTAATAACTGGGTGACAGAAGGGTTTTTAAGAAAGAAATCAGTCGCGAAACTTTGATATTTTCCTCCATTTTTGAGCACCTTGAGAGCTAATTGATAGTATTTGAAGAGGATTTCATCGAGAAGTGAGTGTAGGTAAGTCTCGTGGTCTTAATACATCATTTTATGGAAGAATCTTCCATTAATTCTCTAAATTTGGGTATAAATTGAGGAAGTCAGGGCTTGATTTTTTGCTATGTAAAATTATGATTTGGCGGCTCATTTGAATTCCGATTTTGATAAATTTTATATGCTCGGACTCGTGGCAAGATGATGATTCTAGAAATGTGAATTTCTTAATTTTTCGAGAAGTGGGCCCGAGGCTCGGGTTTTGGCAACTTCATGTTTTTGGGTGTTTTTCGAGTCCTCTCGATTGGGTTATGATTCATTAGCCTATTTTGATGTATTCTTACTGGTTTTGATCAGATATGGCACCCCAGGAGGTCAATTTACGAGAAAACCGCAAGGCGAGCTAGGACTTTGGCCGGTTCGAGATGACTGGTAGTCATGAATGATATACTGAGGGTTTGAAACCCCGTATTTACACTATACAGTGCTATGTTGAGATGAAACATACGTCATGTGATGAGTGTGGTGATATTGTGACTTGGGATTCAGACTTAGTCCATCCCGATTGATAGTTTACTGTAGATATTGACTAAGACCGAGCTTATATCTGTATAATTGGGTTAGTTGCCATGTTTGGGGCCTTGTGCCGATCTGTAGAACCTTAGGGAAGCCTGTGGAGCTCATTAACCCCTATATCTACTGAACACATACTCTCAGTCGTACTCTTAGCTGTATAGATTAACCTGAACCGGTACTAGAAAAGTACTCTGAGTGAGAATATCTAGGGTTGAATACTCTGATCTAGCTGAGTGGGCCCGAGAGGCCAATTCTATATTGATTGAGAGGGGTCGAGAACCCATTGTGAGGTATTGATATATATACCGGATTGGGCTGCACGCGGCAGCAGCATATACATATACATGTATTGGATCGGACTGCACACCGCAGTATTATATATATGATATATATATATATATATATATATGGATCGGATTGCACGCCTCATATATATATATATATATATATATATGGATAGGACTACACGCCACAGTGATATATATGTGGATCGGACTGCACGCCGTAGTATTATAGCGCTTGGGCTAAAGGAGCCCCTCCAGAGTCTGCACACACCCCTAGTGAGCGCAGTTATATATATTATTATTGGATCGGGCTGCACGCCACACCATTTTATCTATTATATTAGATCGTTCTGCATGCCGCAGCAGTATTAGTCAAGATCGGGCTACGCGCTGCAGTAGTGTTGGATCAGTGTGAGGCAGTAGTAGACTGAAACTGGACTTTTCACCTTAGAGAGGCTATTATCTATACTATTTCCCATAGAACTGTTTAGTGTTCTTACAGGTGTTCTTATTTTCAGTTATTATTTATTGCTACTACTCACTGAGTTGGAAGTGCTCACTCTACTCCCAGCACCTTGTGTGCAGATACAGGGATTAATGAGGGTAGTTGAGCTATATTGCTGTCATTCCAGCTGTTGAGGAGACATCGAGGTAGCTGCTAGCGTCCACAGGACCCGATCTCTCCCTCCCACTATCTATCTTTTATTTATCCTGCTTAGACTTAGTTGTATAGGTTTTATTCTGTTTTTAGAGGCTCAGACTTGTGACACCGGATATGTTTGGATGTTATCTCGGTTGTTTTACATTCTGCATTGTTATTATTTTTATGAAATCAGGCTATTTGACTATAAATGGAACATAATTATATTAATAATTGAACTAGTTATCGGGAAATGGTCGGGCTTGCCTAGCAATGTGTTATGCACCATCATGACTAGGGTTTGGGTCGTGACAAGTTAGTATCAGAGCCTAGGTTATCAGGTCTCGCGAGTCATGAGCTGGTTTAGTAGTGTCTCGTGGATCGGTACGGAGACGTCTGTACTTATTCTCGAGAGGCTGCAGAATCTTTAGAAAATATTCAAATTCTTGAAATTCATGTCGTGCGACTTTGTTGATCTGAAACTAAACTTTGGCATTCTATTCTCTTGCAGATGGCGAGAACTCGTGCTACATGACGAGGCGAATGACCACCATTGCCACCTACAAGAGGTCGTTGACGCGGCCGTGGTCGTGGTAGGGGTAGAGCAGCTGGGGTAGTACCAGTTGACCCACCAGCTGTCCCCATTCCGGATTAGCCTCCGGTTGCAGAGGTCTCAGCAACACATGTTCAGGCACCAGCTTTGCCTATCATAATTTTGGGTCTTCAAGAGACCCTAGCTCAGATTTTGACAGTTTGCACTGGCTTGGCTCAGGCAATTTCAGTCTCTACAGTAGCAGCTACATCCCAGACCGGGGGTGGTCATCAGACCCCCACAGCTCACACTCTAGAGCAGGTAGTGCAGGGTCTTCAGACACCTGAGGCACAACCAGTGGCTCCAGTTCAGCCGGTTATTCAGGTGCAGGGTGACAGGGTCCCAGTAATGCCTAACAACGAGCAACATCGTCTTGAGCGATTTAGCAGACTTTCACCACCTATATTTAGTGGTATTTCGGGCGAAGATGACCAGGGCTTTCTCGACAAATGCTGTCGCATGCTCTGTATAGCAGGGATTCTTGAGTCGAGTGGAGTATCATTTACTACTTTCCAATTTCAGGGAGCAGCCTTCACATGGTGGGAGGCTTATGAGCGTCGTAGGTCGGCAGGTGCGACACCATTGACATGGAAGAAGTTCTCTATTATTTTTCTAGAGAAGTGGATACCCCGATCTCAGAGGGAGGAGTTACGCATGTAGTTTGAGTGGCTCCGATAGAGGGATATGTTAGTAATAGAGTATGAGGTGAGGTTTTTAGAGTTAGCTAGATATGCACCATGGATGGTTCCTACTGACTAGGAGAGGATCAGGCGCTTTGTGGATGGACTTATTTATCCTATTTGTATCTTGATGACCCGAGAGAGGGTCCTAAGTCATTCATTCGAGGATGCAATTGAATATGCTCGTGACATTGAGATAGACTGTCGCCGAGAGCGACAGGAGAGGGAGGCCAATAGGCCACAAGGATCAGGTAGTTTTGATGATGCTTAGTCTAGAGGCCAGGGTCAGCAGAGCCGAGGTCGTTCTTTTATATCTTCACATACAGCCCGCTCAGAATATCGTGGGTCATATATTGGCCGAGGTCATTAGGGCTCTCATCAGGGCCAGCCATCTCTCAGTGCCCTACCAGCATAGAGTTCATCTCAGGCTCTATCTGTTCAGGGTTCATCTCGACCGAGTTCTTAAGCTAGCCACTCCAGTGCGAGAGGTTCCCTTCAGTCGCAGCCCCCAGCACCTGGGAGTTTATTTAAGTGTGGGGAGTTTGGGCATATTCAGAGAGAGTGTCCCTACCTTGTATCCAGGCCATCTCAACAGAGGAGACAACCCTCATCTTCTGGTCCATCTACTTCAGCACACGCCCCTCCAGCTAGGGGTGAGGGTCAAATAGCCAGGGGTTTCCCTCGAGGGGAAGACCGATCAGGTGGTCAGGCTCGTTGCTATGCTCTTCAGGGCCGTTCAGATGCGGTTGCTTCAGACGCTGTTATTACAGGTATTATTTCAGTCTGCCATAGAGATGCCTTAGTTTTATTCGATCCCGGTTCCACTAATTCCTATGTATCTTCATATTTTGCTCCTCATTTGGTAACAACCCGAGAGTGTCTTGCATTTCCCGTGTATGTATCTACCCTGGTGGGCAATGCCATTATTGTGGACCATGTGTACTAGTCCTGTCTTGTTACTATTGGGGGTCTAAAGACCCGAGTAGACTTGTTGCTATTGAGCATGATCGATTTTGATGTCATTTTGTGCATGGACTGGCTATCTCCGTGCCACGCTATTCTAGACTGTCGTGCCAAGACAGTCACATTGGCTATGCTGGGTATTTCGAGGATCGAGTGACGAGGCATGACTTATTATGTACCCAGCAGGGTAATTTCTTTCTTAAAGGCCCAATGCATGGTTGGGAAAGGATGTTTGTCGTATTTGGCATTTGTGCGGGACGTTGGAGCTGAGACTCCCAGTATTGATTCTATTCCCATTGTGAGGGATTTTCCTGATGTGTTTCCCTCTGACCTGCCGGGCATACCGCTGGATAGGGATATTGACTTTGGGATTGATTTGGTGCCGGCCACTCAGCCTATTTCTATTCCTCCTTATCGTATGGCACCAGTTGAGTTGAAGGAATTGAAGAAGCAGCTTCAGGAACTCCTAGATAAGGGGTTCATTTGGTCGAGTGTGTCACCGTGGGGTGCACCTGTCTTGTTTGTCAAGAAGAAAGATGGCTCAATGAGGATGTGTATTGATTACATGCAGCTGAACAAGGTAACAGTGAAGAACAAGTGTCCTCTGCCACGCATTGATGATTTAATTGATCAGCTCCAGGGAGCGAGGTTATTCTCGAAGATTAATCTTCATTCAGGCTATCACCAGCTAAATATTAGAGATTCTGATATCATGAAGACATCCTTCAGGATGAGATATGTGCACTATGAGTTTCTAGTGATGTCTTTTGGGCTGACTAATGCCCCAGCCGCATTCATGCATTTGATGAACAGTGTGTTCTGACCATATTTATATTCCTTCGTGATCGTGTTTATTGATGACATCCTGGTGTACTCTCGTAGCCAGGAGGAGCATGCTCAGCATCTGAGAGTTGTATTATAGAGGTTGCGGGAGGAGAAACTTTATGCCAACTTCTCCAAGTGTGAGTTTTGGCTCGAGTCTGTGGATTTTCTAGGACACATGGTGTCCTGTGATGGGATACAGGTGGATCCGAAGAAGATAGAGGCGGTGTAGATTTGGCCTAGACCTGCCTCAGCCACTGAGATTCGTAGTTTCCTGGGATTGGCAAGGTATTATTGCCGATTTGTTCAAGGATTTTCTTCTATTGCATCATCTTTGACTAAGTTGACTTAGAAGGGTCCATTTGTGTGGTCCGTGGAGTGTGAGGAGAGCTTTCAGAAGCTCAAGAAAGCATTGACCACGGCGCCCGTTTTGATATTGCCATCAGCTTCAGATTCCTATACTGTGTATTGTGATGCCTCAAGAGTTGGCATTGGATGTGTGTTGATGCTGAAGGGCAGGGTTATTGCTTATGCTTCTCGCCAGTTGAAGCCCCATGAGAAGAACTACCCTGTGCACGATGGAGTTAGTGGCCATAGTTCACGCTCTGAAGATTTGGAGACATTACTTGTATAGTGTTTCTTGTGAGGTGTATACTAACCATCACAGCCTTCAGTATCTGTTCAAACAGAAAGATCTTAATTTGAGACAGCGGAGGTGGCTTGAGTTGCTTAAGGATTATGACATTACCATATTGTATCATCCGAGGAAGGCCAATGTTATGGCTGATGCTTTGGGCCGAAATGCAGTTAGTATGGGCAGCTTGGCTTATATTCCAGTTGGGGAGATGCCCTTTGCATGTGATGTTCAGGCGTTGGCCAATTATCTAGTAAGGTTGGATATTTCTGAACCGAGTCGGGTTTTGGGTTGTGTTGTTTCTCAACCCTCTTTATATGATCGCATTAGAGAGAGACAATATGATGATCCATATTTGGTTTTCCTTAAGGACAGAGTTCAGCATGATGATGCCAGAGATGTGTTTGTTAATACTGATAGTGTTCTGAGGATGTATGGCCGTATCTGTGTGCCCAATGTAGATGGCCTTCGAGAGTTGATATTAGATGAGGCTCACAGCTCGCGATACTCCATTCATTCGGGTGCCGCGAAAATGTACCAGGACTTGAGACAACATTATTGGTGGAGGAAGATAAATAAGGATATTGTTAGTAATGTAGCTAGGTGTCTTAACTGCCAGCTGGTCAAGTATGAGCATCAGAGACCGGGCGGTGTTCTTCAGCGTATGGTTATTCTTGAGTGGAAATGGGAGCAGATTACCATGGATTTCATGAGTGGTCTCCCTCGGACTTCGAGGAAGTTTGATTCAGTGTGGGTGATTGTTGATCGATTGACCAAATCCGCACATTTCATTCTAATATGTACTGCTTATTCATTAGAGCGGTTAGCAGAGATCTTTATTCGGGAGATTCTCTGATTACATGGGGTTCCGGTGTATATTATATCAGATAGAGGTACTCAGTTCACTTCTCTGTTATGGAGAGCATTTCAGCGGGAGCTGGGTACGCAGGTAGAGTTGAGCATAACATTTCATCCCAGACAGACAGACAGTCTGAGCGCACTATTCAGATCTTGGAGGATATGTTGCGTGCCCGTGTGATCGATTTTGGAGGTTCATGGAGTAAGGCCCCGTAAAATTTTTGTGCTTGAAACATAGTAGCCGTGGTGTCATGGTTCGAATAAGGTGTTTGGACCCTTGGTAGTGATTTAAGTTTCAAAAATTGAAAGAATAATTTTCCAGAAAATGTCGATTCTGAGGTCAGGAATGCGATCGCAGATCTGCTATGCGGACCACATTCCTACCGTAGAGTTTAACAGAATGTTTTCCAAATATTGTGTTGAAAATGCGGTCCAATATGCAATCGTATAATGGAAATGCGGACCGCAGATCCATTGCATAATTTCTTGAGAATTTTTGAGTGTCAATTCTGCGACCGCAGAACACGAATGCGGACCGCATTCTGGTCGCATATCGTAACAGAACATGTGTATTTTAGGGGCAATTATGCGGTCCATTATGTGGGCCGCATGTTGATTCTTTGCGATCGCAGATTTGACTCGGCCCAGATTTTTATAAAATTTTAACCCGACTCATTCTCTAACAAAACACCTCAAACCTTCATTTTCTCATATTTTCTTAGAAAAACTAGAGAGAGGAAAGAGGGATTCTGGAGAGAGAAATCTGCCCATCTTCAAAGAGTGTTTCTGTCACGACCCTAGTTCACCAATCGTGCACCTGTCATGACGACACCCAGCCTTCATGACTAGGTAAGCCTGACACGAAACAGAATATACAATTTCGTGAAATAAAAGATAAGGTAATGGCGGAATAATGTAAACGAAATGTAATAAGTTCCGCTCGGCACATACACTTCGCCAAAAAATAACACACTAAGCAACATACTACCAAGACCCGGAAACCCACGGGCAACACAAACTAAGAAAGAGTACAACTGTGGCTCTATACATCAGGAATGTCTATACAATGAGAGTAAGGGAAATAACTACTATCACTAATGAGAATAGAAGGGGACTCCCCGGATCAGCGGACGTAGCAGATCATACCTCGAGTCTCCTGACAGTGCTCCTAAATCACCTGTAATGTGCCTGATCTGATGTACCTGGATCTGCACAACAAAAGTGTGCGGAAGAGTAGCATGAGTACACCACGGCGGTACTCAGTAAGTGCCAAGCCTAACCTCGATGGAGTAGTGACGAGGAAGGTCAGGGCCCTATCAAGAGGCAATAACACAATGATAGTAACAATAATAAGCAATTTAAATAAGAATGAATCTAAAATAACAACAATAGGGTAATTACTGCAACCGTCTACAATTAATCTAACGACGAGTAACCAACAGAACATAAATTCTAATTAACAAGTCCAGGATCTACGGGAATTGAACCCGCAATCCCTCTCTATATTCAACAACTCAGGTTCTCCAGGAATTTAACCCGCAGTCCCTACATAAGTATCTCCGGGTCTCCGGGAATCAAATCTGCAGCCCTAGGATCTCCGGGAATTGAGCCCGTAGTCCGTACCTCAATATCTCAGGATATCCGGGAATCGAACCCGCAGTCCGTATCTCAATATCGCAATAAACTCTGTGTCTCCGAGAATCAAACCCGGGTCTCTGGGAATCGAACTCGCAGCCCTTGGATCTCCGGGAATCGAACCCGCAGTCCACAAACACTACAACTTCGGGTCTCCGGGAATCAAACCCGCAACCCTTGGATCTCCGGGAATCGAACCCGCAGTCCACAAACACAACAATAAGAAGGAAAACACAGAGACATGTGAAATACATAACTACATTTACACTAAAACTAGTATCAGCAAATATCAAGATGTTCAAGTAAGACAAATAGGCACTTAGATAGAAAATCCTATCTAACCATGCTTTTCTAACGAATACCAGGTAAATGTTACAATTTAATCAGCTAAATAACAGAAATATCACTATTTGAACAGTTCAATTAAGGTGGTTTCCAACAATCTGCGCATGTACACGCCCGTCACCTCGCGTACAAGGCATTTAAATTAATACATAATATCCTAGGGGAGAAGGTTCCCCCACGCGAGGTTAGACAAGCCACTTACCTCGATTTCGGTACGAAACCGCTAAGAAGCGACCCTTTTGCCACGAGTATCCGACTTCGAGTGGCTCGAATCTAGTCAAACCATTTACAAAGTGTAAATAACATCACAAGTAACTAATTATAATGATAAAATTACAGCTACGACGCAGAAGTGGGTAAAATGACCAAAATACCCCTGCAGCCATCGGCTCAGAATTGAAATATTTTTATGTTTTCAGAACCCTCATACTCTCACGAGTCTAACCATATAGAAATCTCCCAAATCGGAGGTAAATTGCATGCTCCCCCAAAACCCATTGGTCTTTGAACTTCCATGCAATGTCACATTAAAAACTGAAATTAAAAGGTAAATTTAAAAGGGGATTCGTGGAAATTGATCAAAACCGAGTGAGAAACACTTACCCAAATCACCCAGGTGAAAATCCCTTCAAAAATCGTCCAAAACCGAGCTCTAGAAGTCAAAAAGTGATAATATGAAGAAACTCTCGAATTAGGGATTTAATCTTTCTACCCAGGTGTTTTCTTCATCGCGACCGCGTAGGGATAATCGCGATCGCGTAGAATAATTTGAGAGGGCTCAGAGATTGTTCACCGCGATCACGATGTTAAGGATGCGATCGCGGAGAAGAAGGGACCGGTGCATCGCGATCGCGATCGCGAAGAAGCAACTGACAAGGCATTGCGATCGCGGGAGGACCATCGCGACCGCGTAGAAGAGTGGTAGAGACAGTAGTTGCAGCAGTTCAGCTGTGTTATTTAACTCAAAAATGGTCCATTTGGAACCCCGGATTCATCCCGAGGCCCCCGAGACCCCAACAAAAACCACCAACCTACTCCAAAACACGATACGAACTTGTTCCAATCATAACAACACACCTTTAAGCACAGAAATCACCAAATCAAAGCGAATTCAAGCCTAAGTTCCATCCAAAACTTCTGAAACCTACATGCTATCAAACACCCGACCAAACAATGTCCAAATAACCTGAAAATTTGCAAAGATATCCAAAATCACCTAACGAAGCTACTGCAACTGTCGGAATCCCATTCCGACGCCCAGATCAAAATCTCACCTATCGATCGGATTTCCAAAAATTTCAAACTTCGGCATTTCAAGCCTAATTGAGCTACATACCTCCAAAATACATTCCGAACGCGCTCCCAACCCCGAAATCACCTAAAGGAGCTAATGGAACCATCAGATTTCCGTTCTGAGGTCTTCTTAACACTGTTTTGAATACGGGCCATTTTTCAGCTGTAAGGCTCTTATTTAGGGATTAAGTGTCCCAAAACACTCCAAATTCTAGGACCGAACCTCCTGGCCAACTACAATAGCAGAAATGAACTTAGAGGAACAGTTAAATTGGGATCGGGGCATGAATTTCAAAAATGACCGGCCGGGTCGTTACAGTTTCTAATCGTTTGGTCTGGAAGATCCTAGGGAAAGTTTCATCTTCCCCAGTCTCTAAAAGGTAAAAACCCTAACCATTTTCTTTGATTTTCGGTTTTAAAATGGGTAAAGAAAGATTTGCATACAATAGCCTTTAAAAATAGAACGTGACACTCATGCATGTTATATGAACTTGAAATTTAGTAAAAATAAGTGGGTAGGAGTAAGAGTTTGCAAAAACTGAAGTTGGCAACATAGGATACCTTGGGTCAGCTTAAGTAAGAGGTTGAAGGAAGTAAACTCGACTCCAGGTATGTATGGATAACTTTGATTCTTGTGAAATCGCCCTTATGTGTACAATTCGTTGGTATGTGATAATTTTGAGGAATTATTGTGTAATTCTTTGATTTAGTTTTTGGGTATCCAATTGAATGTTGAACTATGTGTGGTGTGGTATGAGGTATGAATCAAAAGATGAAAAGGAAGTTGTAATTGGTAAAGAATTGAGAATAATTATAGTGATGGCATACATGGCTTCTTGCGGCAAACTAATGAAACACTTGAATTATGATAAATTGTTGAACATAATGGTATGGCTACTCTCGAATATGGAAACATTGTAACTTGGTTGTGATACTGGTTTGAAAAGTATTTGAAAGCATGAACCAATTTGTGATCCACTTATTGCCATTGTTTGTAATCTTGTGTAGTGCTCTTGTTTGCTGTTTGTGATTGTTGTGATTTGAAACTGTACGGTAGGATCGAGTTGCACGCCACAACACGAAGTAATAAGGTGTGGGTTAGGGTGATAAGGGTGGCCGAGGTAATAAGGGTGGAAAGAGATCGAAATCGCCATTGAAATTGATATGAAAATCATTGATGTGAATTTGTGAAAGGAGACAGCAGGAGAGTTTGCAACCTGTGGGGCATTGATTGCCCCTTTGCTTGACTTGATTATGTTTTCCGTGATTGTTTGGTTGTTGCCTTCCTTGTTGATCTTTAATTGTACTTTGGGCTGAGAACTACTTGAAACGAAGTAAATGTGGGAACATGATTAGCTGGCTTTATTATTTCTTGGTGTAATCATTAGTTGTCTTATCATCGTGATTTACTTGTTTAATGGCTTGAGTTTACTTAGGACAAAGCTTGTCCATACATACCAGTACAAATCCAGTGTACTGACGTCCCTTTTGCCGGGGACGCTACATTCGTTTTATGATTGTAGGTGTATTAGTAGCAGGTACTTAAGCTCATCGGCAGTAGCATCCTTCATTTTCCACTGTCTGTTTTGGTGAGCCCCTTTCCTCTCGGGGCCCTGCGTCGCACATGCCACTTCTATTTTAGACTTTATTTTTATTCTGTGTAAGTTATAGTCGGAGCCTTGTTATTGGCAAGTATTGTATCATCCCTTGTATCCTAGAGGCTCTGTAGACAGTAAACTGTGGGACTATGGCCTATGTATGTATATATATATATGTGTAGGGCGTTGTAATTTGTAAACTTTTTAGCAAGTTAATCATGTGGTTATGTTTGAAAAATGTGAATTCAGTTATAATTTGTAAGATCTTTGGCTTGTAAGTAATAAACATTACAGGGGTAACGCGCGGGTTAGGAAAAACACCCAGGTCCGCTTGACTTGGGCTACCCGGTCAGGCGCTGGTCATGTCCCTCGAATTGGGGCGTGACACATGGGATGAGTTTTTTCCTCTTATAGAGTTTGCCTACAACAACAGTTATCAGTCGAGTATTCAGATGGCCCCGTATGAGGCATTGTGTGGTAGGGGGTATAGATCTCCTGTGGGATATTTTGAGCCTAGCGAGGCTAGATTGATAGGGACTGAGTTAGTTTAGGATGCTTTGGAGAGAGGGAAGTTGATCCAGGAGAGGCTTCACACAGCTCAGTCATGCCAGAAGAGTTATGCGAACCGGAAGGTTCGAGATGTGTCTTTAATGGTTGGCGAGAGGGTCTTGTTGAAGGTTTCACCCATAAAGGGTGTTATGCGGATTAGGAAGAAAGGGAAGCTGAGTCCCAGGTTCATTGACCCTTTTGAGATACCTAGGAGGATTGGAGATGTGGCATATGAGCTAGCTTTGCCACCCAGCTTGTCCAGTGTGCATCCAGTATTCCATGTGTCTATGCTCCGAAAGTATGTCGGGGATCCGTCTTATGTGTTGGACTTTAGTACGATTCAGCTTGATAGTGATCTATCTTATGATGTGGAGTTGGTGGATATTCTGGGTCGACAGGTTCGAAAGTTGGGGTCCAAGGATATTGCTTCGGTAAAGGTGCAGTGGAGAGACCGGCCCGTGGAGGAGGCTACTTGGGAGACCGAGCAGGAGATGCGGAGTAGATGTCCCCACTTATTTGAGACTCCAGGTATGTTTCTTGACCCGCTCAAGGACGAACATTTGTTTTAGTTGGGGAGAATGTGATGACCCGATCCGTCGTCACGTGAGTTACTGCCTCGTTTTCCCCGTTATATGCTTGTTCATGTTTCAATATATATATTTGGTGAATTTGAGTCAATTCGGATCGAGTTTTGTAGGAAAGAGACAAATAGTCTCTTTGATGAAGGAATAATTTGGAAAAGTCAACCAAACATTCACTTGTGAGTTAGAGAGCTCAGAATTGAATTCTGATGTTTCGGTTAGCTTCGGGAGATGATTTGTCACTTAGGAGAGTGATCGGATTTGAATTTGGAGGTCCAGTGTAGAAATAGGCTTGAATTGGCGAAGTTGGAATTGTGGCGAATTCCGGTCGATAGGTGAGATTTTGATCCAGGAGTGGGAATGGAATTCTGATAGTTGCAGTAGCTTTGTTAGGTGATTTTGGATATGTCTGCAAATTTTCAGGTCATTCGGACATCGTTTGGTCGAGTTTTTGATTGGATGTTAGTTTCAGATGCTTTAGTCGAAATTTGGGCTTGAATCCGCCTTAATTTTATGATTTTTGTGTTTAAGGACATGTTTTTATTATTGTAACAATTTTGTATCATGTTTTGGAGTAGGTTCATTATTTTCTTTAAGGTCCCGGGGGCCTCGGGGTGAATCCAGGGGTCCAAACGGATCAATTCTTGTATTTTGAAAGGTCTGTTGGTTGCTGGTATGTGTTGTAGAGAAATGCTCTATGCGATCGCATAGGTGTTATTGCGATTGCATAGAAGTATGGAAGAGGGGTTTGAGTTTGTTCTATGCGATCGCATAATAGGGGTTGCGATCGCATAGTATTGTGAGTCTGTTCCCAGCGATCGCATGGAAGGTGTGCGGTCGCATGGAAGGTGTGCGATCGCATAGTGTTATTGGGCCTGTGGTCCTTGGCATGGAACTTTATCTATGCGATCACAAGGGATGAGTGCGACCACATAAGAGGAATTTCGAGGTTGAAAAATTTGTGCTATGCGATCGCAATAGAAGGGCTGCGATCGCATAGAGTAATAACTGGGCGACATAAGGGGTTTTAAGAAAGAAATCAGTCGCGAAGCTTTGATATTTTCCTCTATTTTTGATCACCTTGAGAGCTAACTGATAGAATTTGAAGAGGATTTCATCGGGAAGTGATTGGAGGTAAGTCTCGTGGTCTTAAAACATCATTTTATCGAAGAATCTTCCATTAATTCTCTGAATTTGGGTATAAATTGAGGAAGTTAGGGCTTGAATTTTTGCTATGTAAAATCATGATTTGGCGGCTCATTTGAAGTCCGATTTTGATAAATTTTATATGCACGGACTCGTGGCAAGATGAGAATTCTGAAAATGTGAATTTCGTAATTTTTTAAGAAGCAGGCCTGGGGCTCGGGTACTGGCAACTTCGTGTTTTTTGCTGTTTTTCGAGTCCTTTCGATTTGGTTATGATTCATTAGCCTATTTAGATGTATTCTTATTGGTTTTGATCATATTTGGTACCCGAGGAGGTTGATTTGCGAGGAAAGCGCAAGGCGAGCTAGGAATTTGGCCGGTTCGAGGTGAGTGGTAGTCATAAATGATATACTGAGGGTTTTAAACCCTGTATTTGCACTATAAGTGCTATGTTGAGATGAAACACACGTCATGTGATGAGCGTGGTGATATTGTGTGTAAGGCCCCGTAAAATTTTTGTGCATAAAACCTAGTAGCTATAGTGTCATGGTCCAGATAATGTGTTAGGAATGCGTATAATTCTTCGCGGCGAGCAAGCTTGCCGCGGTTCGGACCCTTGGTAGTGATTTAAGCTTCAAAAATGTAGAGAATCAATTTTTCCAGAAAAATGTCAATTTTGCGGTCAAGAATGCGACCGCAGATCTGCTATGTGGACCACATTCTTGCCGCAAAGCTTACTAGAAGGTTTCCCAAAATCATGTTGAAAATGCGGTCGATATGCGATCGCATAATAAATCTGCGGTGCACTTTGCGACCGCAGATCAAGAATGCGGACCGCATTTTGGTCGCATTCCGTAACAGAACTTGTGTAAATTTTGAGGTCATTCCGCGGTCACTATGCGGACCGCATGTTGATTATGCGATCGCAGATGCGACCGCAGAATTGACCCGACCCAGGAATTTTATAAAATTTGACCCGATCTCTTCTTTAATATAACACCTTTCTCCTTCATTTTATCATATCATCTTACCAAAATTAGAGAGAGAGAGAGGGGTTTTAGAGAGAGAAGTTCTTCATCTTCAAAGATTGTTCCAACCATTTAGTCCAAAGGATTCTAAGGTCAAGATTCAACTTCCCCAATCTTTACAAGGTAAAAACCCTAACTATTTTTCCTCTAATTTTTAGTTTTAAAAAAATAGGTAAAGGAAGGTTTGCATATAATAGCTTTTGAAAATGGAATTTTATACTTATGCGTGATTATTGAACTTGATTATTCGTAAAAGAAGTGAGTAGAAGTAAGAGTCTTCAAGAACAAGGTTGGCAAGAGTAGGATATCTTGGGTAAGCATAAAGTAGGAGGTTAAAGGAAGAAAATTCGACACCAAGTATGTATGACTAATTTTGATTCTTGTGAAATCGCCTATATGTGTGAAATTTGTTTGGTTCTTGTTAAATTGACAAATTGTGTGAAATTCTTGATGTTGTTATTGGATGTTCAAAGTTGTTGTTGAACTATGAGTGATGTAATATGAGATATGAGCCGAAAGACAAATGAGAATTGAATTTGGTAAAAGAATTGTGAATAATGGCATATATGTTACCTTGTGGAAAAGAAACGAAACACGTGAGGTGTGGTAAGTTATTGAACATAAAAGTATGAACATTCTCGGTTTTGGAACACTTGTAACTTGGTTGTGATATTGGCTTGAGAAGTAATTGAGAACATGAACCAATGTGTAAGTTGCTTATTTGAACTTGTTGTAATTGTGTGTAGTACCTTATCTGCTGTTTGTGATTGTTGTGTTTGAAAACTGTACGGTGGGATCGGGTTGTGTGCCGCAACATGAAGAAATAAGGTGTGGGTTGGGGTGATAAGGGTGGCCGAGGTAATAAGGGTGGTCAGGGGTAATAAGGATGAAAAGCGATCGAAATCGCTATTGAAAATTTTTTCAAAAATCAATGATGTGAAATTGTAAAAGGAGACAGTAGGAGAGTTTGCAACCTGTGGGGCACTGATTGCCCCTTTGTGTGACTACTTGTGCTTTACGTGATTGATTGGTTATTCTTCAATCTGTTGATCTTAGAAAGTGCTTTGTGTTGAGAATTATCTGAAATGAGGAAAATGTGAAAAACTTGGTTGGCTCGCTTAATTAATTCATGATGTAATTCAATGGCTTGAGTTTACTTGGGACAAAGTTTGTCCATACATACCAGTACAATTCAAGTGTACTGACGTCCCTTTTGCCGGGGACGCTACATTCGTGTTATGATTGTAGGTGGTTCGGTAGCAGGCACTTCAGCGCATCGGCAGTAGTATACTTCATCTTCCACTGCCCGTTTTGGTGACACCCTTTCTTCCTCGGGGCCCTGTGTGGTTCATGCTACTTTTGTTTAGTTTTCATTTTGGGTTTTGTAAGGTATAGCCGGAGCCTTGTTACCGGCAAGTATTGTATTCCCTTTTTTTGTATGCTAGAGGCTTTGTAGACATGTAAACTGTGGGATTCCAGTCTAATGTATATATTATGTTATGTCGGGCGTTGTAAAAACTGCAAACTTGTTAATGAATCACTCGTATGGTTTTATTTGTTTAATGTGAAATCATTCATGGTGAGTGAGATATTTGGTTAATGAGAAGCAATCAACACAGGGGTAACGCGTGGGAATAAAAGGCACCCAGGTCCGCTTGACTGGGGCAACCCAATTAGGCGCCGGTCATGTCCCTCGATTTGGGGTGTGACAAACTTGGTATCAGAGCCAGGTTTGAAAGTGTCCTAGGATGTCTCGGAGCCGTGTCTAGTAGTTCCCTTCTTATCGGTGTGTTGTCGACCACTTCTGATAAGTTGGGGGCTACACGGGCATTTAGGAATATACCTATTTCTTTGTTAATCTATATCATGCGGTAAAGTGCAATGTGGAATATCTGTGTCTAATTCGCGTCTTGTTCCCAAATTTTCAGAATATGGCACCTAAGAAGAAGGCTAGACTCGGCCTTGGGGCCAATGCCGGCCCAAGTGTGGTTGTTAATCATGTACCCGATGCAGTGGGAGAGAATGACCCACCAGTCCTGAATTTGCCTGGCCCATCTATTCAAAACCCAAGTGTCCCTATTCCAGCTACGGCAGAGGGTGCCACTATTCCTCCTGCCAGTGTTCCTGACTCAGATACAGTTCCCACTTCGGGCTCTGGTATCTCTAATGAGGATCTTAGGGGAGCCATTCATATGTTAACACAGTTAGTGGCCACCCAGGCCGAGAGATCCCATGATGCCCCTGCATCCTCCAGCGGACGGGGAGATTCCTCCGGCTCCAGAGTCCACCAGTTCTTGCGGTTGGCTCCTCCAGAATTCTCAGGCACCGATCCAGAGGCTGACCCACATGACTTCCTTGATGATATATACAAGACCCTCAGAGTGATGAAGGCTACAGATATAGATGGGGTAGAGTTGGCCTCTTACAGGCTGAAGGGAGCGGCACGTTCGTGGTTCGAAATGTGGGAGGATTCCCGTGAGGAAGGGAGCCCTCCGGCCAGATGGGATGAGTTCGTGGATGCATTTATGGACCACTTCTTACCTGCTGAGGCAATGGCAGCCCGTGCCACTGAGTTCGAGGTTCTCAAACAGGGCAGTATGAGTGTATGGGAGTATCATATGGAGTTCGTAAGGTTGTCCAAGTACGCTCCTCATTTAGTGTCAACTATGGATGCTCGGGTTCGACGGTTTGTTCAGGGCCTTAGCCCTCTGGTAGTGAATGAGGTCGCCACAGCAGCTTTGCACTCAGATATGAACTATGGGAGGATCGTGGGGTTTGCTCAGGCCACAGAGGCCAGGAAATTGAAGATTCGTACAGAAAGGGAGAGTAGCAACAGGGCCCGGTCAGTGGGTCATTCAGGGAGATCACTTCCAGGGAGAGGGTCATCAGGGCCATCCTAGTCATATGCTCAGTCCTCCGCGAGTGCACCGCCATCTATGCACAGTCATCAGCAGGGCAGTTACTCGAGACCCAGTTCAGACAGCAGGAGGTCTCGTCAGTCTGGTCGTCCTGGGGTGAGGTCCCAGCAGCGGGGGAGACCTACATGCCCCAAGTATGGGAGATTTCATACAGAGACTTGCTACCTTGACCTTCCAGTGTGCTTCGGGTGCGTGGTGAGAGGTCACATTCAGCGGGACTATCGTGCACCCAGTCAGGGTATGGGTAGGGGATCTGCTCAGTCATCCGGTTCTTCGGCTGCTACATCATCGGCGCGTCCTCCAGCATCAGCAGGGCGTGGTGCAGCTAGGGGTGGAGCTCATGGTAGGGGTGGACCTAGCCGATTCTATGCGTTGAGTGGCCATGCCAGAGTGCTGAGGCTTCTCCAGATGTTGCCACAGGTATCTTGTCTGTACATAATATTGATTGTTATGCCCTCATTGATCCGGGGTCTTCCTTGTCTTATGTTACTCCATTCGTTGCTTCAAGTTTTGGGATAGAACCCGAACAACTTCATGAGCCGTTCTCTGTGTCGACTCCAGTCGGTGATTCTATTACAGCCTCACGAGTCTATAGAAATTGTATTGTCACGGTGAGTGGTCATGATACCACAGCGGATCTTATTGAGCTTGGGATGGTTGATTTTGATGTAATTATGGGGATGGATTGGCTTTATTCATGCTTTGCCAAGCTTGACTGTCGGACGAGAGTTATGAGGCTCGAGTTCCCTAACGAGCCAATTATTGAATGGAGAGGAAATGGTGTAGTGCCAAGGGGTAGGTTTATTTCCTACCTTAAGGCTTCGAAGATGATTAAGAAGGGGTGTATCTATCACTTGGTTCGGGTGACGGACACCACCTCAGAGGTGCCTACCCTCAAGTCCGTGCCATTTGTGAATGAATTTCATGAAGTGTTTTCAGATGAGCTTCCAGGCATCCCGCTAGATAGGGAGATTGATTTCGGGATTGATGTATTGCCAGATACTCAGCCAATATCCATTCCACCACACAGAATGGTGCCAGCAGAGTTAAGGGAGTTAAAGGAGCAAGTGAGGGATTTATTAGAGAAAGGGTTCATACGACCGAGTGTGTCGTCGTGGGGTGCTACGGTTCTTTTTGTCAGGAAGAAAGATGGGTCACTTCGAATGTGTATTGATTATTGGCAACTCAACAAAGTCACCATCAAGAATAAATATCTTTTGCCTCGAATGGATGATCTATTTGACCAATTGCAGGGAGCGAAGTTCTTCTCAAAGATTGATTTACGGTCTGGGTACCACCAATTGAAGATCAGGGAGCAGGATATTCCTAAGACCGCTTTCAGAACTCGTTATGGTCACTTCGAGTTTTTGGTCATGTCTTTTGGGCTAACCAATGCCCCAGCAGTTTTCATGGACCTTATGAATCGGGTTTTCAAGCCATTCCTAGATTCCTTTGTAATTGTATTCATTGACGACATCCTCATCTACTCTCGGAGCGGGGAAGATCATGCCATTCACCTCAGAGCAGCATTGCAGACCCTTCATCAGCATCAATTGTATGCCAAGTTCTCAAAATGTGAGTTTTGGTTGGAGTCCGTAGCCTTTCTAGGGCATGTTATTTCCAGTGAGGGAATTCAGGTGGATCCTCAGAAGATTGCGGCAGTGAAAGATTGGCCTAGACCCACGACCCCGACAGAGATTCGTAGCTTTTTGGGTCTGGCAGGGCACTATCGGAGGTTTGTAGAGGGATTCTCAACCCTCGCTTCCCCATTGACTAAATTGACGCAAAAGGCTGTTAAGTTCCAGTGGTCCGATGCATGTGAGAAAAGTTTCCAAGAATTGAAGTCAAGATTGACCTCGGCACCAGTATTGGCCTTGCCAGAAGGCACAGAGGGATTTGTAGTTTATTGTGATGCCTCCGGAGTCGGTTTGGGATGTGTATTGATGCAGCACGGAAAGGTTATAGCTTATGCTTCCAGGCAACTCAAGAATCACGAGAAGAATTATCCGACGCATGATTTGGAGCTTGCAGCTGTTGTGTTTGCTTTGAAAATATGGCGGCACTATCTTTATGGAGTTCATGTAGATGTGTTTTCAGACCACAAGAGCCTCCAGTATTTGTTCAAACAGAAGGACCTGAATCTGAGACAGCGGCGGTGGTTGGAATTGCTTAAGGACTATGATATGAACATATTGTACTATCCAGGGAAAGCAAATGTGGTAGCCGACGCTCTTAGTCGAAAATCCATGGGTAGTTTGGCTTATTTGGGTATGGATCAGAGACCCCTGGCTCGGGAGGTTTACCAATTGGCCAGTTTAGGGGTTCGTATTTCGGCATCAGACGAGGGGAATGTTTTGGTGCATAATGGAGCAGAATCATCATTGGCTGCGGAAATCAAGGAAAAACAGTTCATGGATCCAGCATTGGTTCGGGTGAAGGAAGCATTTATGAATGACAAGACCTCAGCATTTGTACTCAACAACGAGGATGGTGTATTGCGGTATCAAGGTAGACTATGTGTTCCAGATGTGAACGAGCTTCGGGAAAGAGTGATGGCAGAGGCTCATGTTTCCAGGTATTCGGTGCACCCAGGTTCCACGAAAATGTATCATGACCTCAAGGAGATTTATTAGTGGAACGGTATGAAAAGAGATGTGGCAAGCTTTGTAGCTAAATGCCCGAACTGTCAGCAAGTGAAGGCCGAGCATCAACGGCCTGGTGGATTAACTCAGCTTATAGAAATACCAAGGTGGAAATGGGAGATGATCAATATGGATTTCGTAGTGGGGTTACCTCGCACTCGGCGTAAGTTCGACTCAATATGGGTGATAGTGGATCGACTCACCAAATCAGCTCACTTCCTGCCAGTCAAGTCCACTGATACTGCGGAGCAATATGCAAGGTTGTACATCAAGGAGATAGTAAGGCTTCATGGCACTCCACTTTCTATTATCTCGGATCGCGGGGCTCAGTTTACAGCTAACTTTTGGAAGAAGTTTCAGCAAGGTTTGGGAACTCAGGTGAATCTCAGCACAACTTTCCATCCGCAGACCGACGGTCAGGCCGAGCGGACCATTCGGACGCTTGAAGATATGTTGCGGGCTTGTGTCTTAGATTTTAAAGGTAATTGGGATGAACACTTGCCACTGATAGAATTTTCTTACAATAACGGCTATCATGCTAGCATTCAGATGGCCCCGTTTGAGGCATTGTATGGGAGAAGATGTAGGTCGCCAATCGGGTGGTTTGAGGCAGGTGAAGCGGAATTGCTAGGGCCAGATATGGTGTACGAAGCTATGGAAAAGGTCAAGGTTATTCAGGAGAGAATGAAAACAGCACAGAGTCGTCAAAAATCCTATGCAGACGTTCGCCGAAGGGATTTAGAGTTTCAAGTCGATGATTGGGTGTTCTTAAGGGTATCTCCTATGAAGGGAGTCATGCGATTCGGAAAGAAAGGGAAATTGAGTCCTAGGTATGTCGGGCCATATCGGATTGTTCAAAGGATTGGCCAAGTTGCTTATAGGCTAGAGTTGCCTCCTGAGATGTCATCAGTGCACCCGGTATTCCATGTGTCCATGTTGAAGAAAGTGATTGGAGATCCATCCACCATCATGCCGGTCGAAGCTATAGAGGTTAATGAAGATTTGTCATATGAAGAAGTTCCAGTTGCCATTCTTGATAGGCAAGTCCGTAAGTTGAGAAATAAGGAAGTTGCCTCTGTTAAAGTATTGTGGCGAAGTCAACAAGTTGAGGAGGCCACATGGGAGGCAGAAAAAGAGATAAAAGAAAAGTACCCCCATTTGTTTGATCAAGCCTAGAAGAAATTAGGTGACCCTCCTACTCCTAGTAACTGCCATCTTGTCCAAGTTGTTTCCCTCTCAGTGTTAGTAAAGTCTCCTTCATTTTGTAATGAGTTAAATGTGTTGTTACCTTGGGTCACTTGAACCTTTCTTGATAAATGAAAGCCTTATAAAGATTTATGTGTTAAATAAACAACTAATAGTAAGTGTAGATTGGTAATGGTTTGTTTGTATGTACGTAGTGTATTAAGATGGTTAAATAAGGTAAGAACTCATTGAAGTGACAAGTTTTTGTGCAATTGTAACAATGTGATAGAATATGTGCATTCGTTGAGGTAAGAAAGTGTATACCGGTAGTGGGAAGTGTTGTATTTGTGTATTGTTGTTTGGTAATGTGTTTCGGGGGCCCTCTGACAGGTGGATATGTCCATAATACAAAGGAAACTCTGGCGAAAATTTTCTAAAATATAAGAGTTAGTCAAAATTTTGATGGTTGCATATCATGTCTTTCAAAACCATCTCATTTATTTTCAAAATCCTCATTCGAGGACGAATGATCTTAGGGGGGGGGGGGGAGGATGTAAGGCCCCATAAAATTTTTGTGCATAAAACCTAGTAGCTATAGTGTCATGGTCCGGATAATGTGTTAGGAATGCGTATAATTCTTTGCGGCGAGCTTGCTCGCCGCGGTTCGGACCCTTGGTAGTGATTTAAGCTTCAAAAATGTAGAGAATCAATTTTTCCAGAAAAATGTCAATTTTGCGGTCAAGAATGCGACCGCAGATCTGCTATGCGGACCGCATTCTTGCCGCAAAGCTTACCAGAAGGTTTCCCAAAATCATGTTGAAAATGCGGTCGATATGCGATCGCATAATGAATCTGCGGTGCACTTTGCGACCGCGGATCAAGAATGCGGACCGCATATTGGTCGCATTCTGTAACAGAACTTGAGTCATTTTTGAGGCCATTCTGCGGTCACTATGCGGACCGCATGTTGATTATGCGATCGCAGATGCGACCGCAGAATTGACCCGACCCAGGAATTTTATAAAATTTGACCCGATCTCTTCTTTAATATAACACCTTTCTCCTTCATTTTATCATATCATCTTACCAAAATTAGAGAGAGAGAGAGGGGTTTTAGAGAGAGAAGTTCTTCATCTTCAAAGATTGTTCCAACCATTTAGTCCAAAGGATTCTAAGGTCAAGATTCAACTTCCCCAATCTTTACAAGGTAAAAACCCTAACTATTTTTCCTCTAATTTTTAGTTTTAAAAAAATAGGTAAAGGAAGGTTTGCATATAATAGCTTTTGAAAATGGAATTTTATACTCATGCATGATTATTGAACTTGATTATTAGTAAAAGAAGTGAGTAAAAGTAAGAGTCTTCAAGAACAAGGTTGGCAAGAGTAGGATATCTTGGGTAAGCATAAAGTAGGAGGTTAAAGGAAGAAACTTCGACACCAGGTATGTATGGCTACTTTTGATTCTTGTGAAATTGCCTATATGTGTGAAATTTGTTTGGTTCTTGTTAAATTGACAAATTGTGTGAAATTCTTGATGTTGTTGTTGGATATTCAAAGTTGTTGTTGAACTATGAGTGATGTAATATGAGATATGAGCCGAAAGACAAATGAGAATTGAATTTGGTAAAAGAATTGTGAATAATGGCATATATGGTACCTTGTGGAAAAGAAACGAAACACTTGAGGTGTGGTAAGTTATTGAACATAAAAGTATGAACATTCTCGGTTTTGGAACACTTGTAACTTGGTTGTGATATTGGCTTGAGAAGTAATTGATAACACGAACCAATGTGTAAGTTGCTTATTTGAACTTGTTGTAATTGTGTGTAGTACCTTATCTGCTGTTTGTGATTGTTGTGTTTGAAAACTGTACGGTGGGATCGGGTTGCGCGCTCCAACATGAAGAAATAAGGTGTGGGTTGGGGTGATAAGGATGGCCGAGGTAATAAGGGTGGTCAGGGGTAATAAGGATGAAAAGCGATCGAAATCGCTATTGAAAATTTATACAAAAATCAATGATGTGGAATTGTGAAAGGAGACAGCAGGAGAGTTTGCAACCTGTGGGGCACTGATTGCCCTTTGTGTGACTACTTGTGCTTTACGTGTTTGATTGGTTGTTGTTCAATATGTTGATCTTAGAAGGTGCTTTGTGTTGAGAATTATCTGAAATGAGGAAAAATGTGGAAAACTTGGTTGGCTGGCTTAATTAATTCATGATGTAATTCAATGGCTTGAGTTTACTTGGGACAAAGTTTGTCCATACATACCAGTACAATTCAAGTGTACTGACGTCCCTTTTTGCCGAGTACGCTACATTCGTGTTATGATTGTAGGTGGTTCAGTAGCAGGCACTTCAGCGCATCGGTAGTAGTATTCTTCACCTTCCACTGCCCGTTTTGGTGAGCCCCTTTCTTCCTCAGGGACTTATGTGGTTCATGCCACTTTTGTTTAGATTTAATTTTGGGTTTTGTAAGGTATAGCCGGAGCCTTGTTACCGGCAAGTATTGTTTTCCCTTTTTTTGTATCCTAGAGGCTCTGTAGACATGTAAACTGTGGGATTCCAGTCTAATGTATATATTATGTTATGTCGGGCAATTTAAAAACTGCAAACTTGTTAATAAATCACTCGTATGGTTTTATTTGTTTAATGTGAAATCATTTATGGTGAGTGAGATATTTGGTTAATGAGAAGCAATCAATACAGGGGTAACGCGTAGGAATGAAAGGCACCCAGGTCCGCTTGACTGGGGCAACCCAGTCAGGCGCCGGTCATGTCCCTCGATTTGGGGCGTGACATTGTGACTGGGGATTCGGACTTAGTCAATCCCGATTGATGGTTTACTGTGCATATTGACTGAGACCAAGCTTATATCTCTATAATTGGGCTAGTTGCCATGTTTGGGGCCTTGTGCCGATCTGTAGAACCTTAGGGAAGTCCGTGGAGCTGAATGACCCCTATATCTGTTGAACACATACTCTCAGTCGTACTCTTAGCTTTATAGCTTAACCTGAACCGGTACTAGAAAAGTACTCTGAGTAAGAATACCTAGGGTTGAATACCCTGATCTAGCTGAGTGAGCCCGAGAGGCCAAGTTTATACTGACTAAGAGGGTTCATGATTGATAGAATATATTGACAATTTGTATGAGCATAAATAGAAGGGATTCCATTAATAGGGAAATCAATACCTTAGTCTTTCTCTATATTATTTACCCAACATTCAATTCTTTCTTTTAAGTCTTTTAATTCTTGCAAAAGTTAGTTGTTAGAAAACCTTCACAAAAATATACTCAAAGTTTGGGAACTTGCTTCAAAAGTGTTCTTGGGTTGTGAAAGTTGCAGTTGGTAGGTTAATTCCCTGTGGGATTGATTCTGGATTTATTTGACTAGGTTATATTGACTACGATCGTTGCTTGGACGTGAATCACCCTAGTTCTTCCAATTTTACTCAAATTTCCATGAATGTAAAGGTTGATTCTTCAATAAAATGCTGTTTCTAGGATAGGACTCACCTCTAATGAATACCCATCGAAACCCTCTTCAATTGCTCCCAAAAAGCTCTCAAGGTACTCAACAATGGAGGAAAAACGGTTTAAACTCGCAGAGGATATGTGTTAAACCCTTCTGTCCGCTACAGTACTTTCCTTATATGCGATCGCGACCCAAGTCTTGCGATCGCAATGAACAAAATTCCACAGCCTCAAAAATGAACTATGAGATCACAACCACACCTTTGGGATTGCACTACTTTAAGACACAAACCTATGCGAATGCGGACAACCTTATGCGGTTGCATAGAGCAACTCAGGTGGTCCCTCACTTCCTACTATGAGATCACATCCCACTATTATGAACGTAGAGAACAAATATCTAGCCTGCGAAAACACTTCTATGCGATCGTGACCATGCTATTGGGATCGCATAGGCTTTTACCTGCAACACTTGATCTGTAATTTCTGCAACTCCCATAGGCTAAAAATGGTCCGGTTGACCATCCAAAATCATCTTGAGGCCCCCGGGAACTCAACCAAAGGCACCAACACATCCTAAAACATCATTCAAACTAGTTCTAATCATCAAAACACATCAAACAACTCTAAAACCATTAAATCACATCGAATTCAAGCCTAAGTTTCTTAAAACTTCCGAAATACACATTTGATCAAAAAGCCGACCAAAACACCTCCGAATGACCTGAAATTTGCACACACATCCCTGGCATCATCATGCTGAACCCTATCCTTAAGGATTAGCAAATGTGGATCATTATACCAGCACTCACTGATGCGATCATACAAGGAAGACCGAGAAACAACGCAAGCTAATACTCGATTAGGCTCGGAAATATCTAACCTCACCATTCGATTGGACAAAGCCTGAACATCAAATGCAAATGGACTTTCCCCAACTTGAATATATGCCAAGTTCTCCATGCTAAATGTCTTCCGGTTCAAAGCATCAGCCACCATATTGGCCTTCTGCAAGTAATACAGAATGGTAATATCATAGTCCTTGAGTAACTCTAGCCACCTACGCTTCCTCAAATTAAGATCTTTTTGCCTGAATAGATGCCGAAGACTGCGATGATCGGTGAATACCTCATAGGATACTCCATACAAAAGTGCTTCCAAATCTTCAAAGCATGAACTATAGCATCCAACTCCAAATCATGTACATGGTAGTTCTTCTAGTGGGGCTTCAACTGACGAGAAGCATATGCAATAACCCAACCCTCCTTCATCAATACACATTCGATCCCAACTCTCGAAGCATCACAATAAACAAAGTAAGAACCTGAAGCTGATGGCAATAACAACACTGGAGTCGTGGTCAAAGCTGTCTTGAGCTTCTAAAAGTTCTCCTCGCACTCATCCGACCACACAAATGGAGCACCCTTCTTAGCTAACTTGGTCAAGGGCGATGCAATAGAGGAAAATCCCTGAACAAACTAGCGATAATGCCTTGCCAACACAAGGAAACTACAAATCTCTTTGGATAAGGTCGGTCTAGGCCAACACTGCACCGCCTCTATCTTCTTCGGGTCGACCTGAATACCCTCGCTAGACACCACGTATCCCAAGAAATCTACTGACCCAAGCAAAAACTCACACTTGGAGAACTTTGCATAAAGCTTTTCCTCCCTCAATCTCTGTAATACCACTCGTAGATGTTGTGCGTGCTCTTCCTGGCTACGCGTGTACACTAATATATCGTCAATAAAAACAATCACAAACAAATGCAGATATGGCCGAAATACACTGTTCATCAAGTGCATGAATGTGGCTGGGGTATTGATCTGCCCAAAGGACATAACAAGAAACTCATAGTGCCCATATCTAGTCTTGAAAGCAGTCTTAATAATATCTGAATCCTTGATCTTCAACTGGTGATAACCTGAATGGAGATCAATCTTAGAGAATACCCTTGCCCCCTGAGCTGGTCAAATAATCATCAATACAAGGCAGGGGATACTTGTTCTTCACTGTCACTTTTTCAATTGCATGTAGTCAATGCACATTCTCATTGTGCCATTCTTCTTTTTCACAAATAGAACCAGTGCACCCCCGGTGAAACACTAGGCCAAATGAACCCCTTATCTAGGAGTTCCTGAAGCCGATCTTTCAATTCTTTCAACTCTGTTGGTGCAATCCAATATGGAGGAATGGAAATGGGCTGAGCGCCCAGCATTGGTCAATACCAAAATCAATGTCCCTGTCTGGTGGCATGCCTTGTAGGTCTGCAGGAAACACATTGGGAAACTCACACACAATCAGGACCGAATCAATGCTAAGAGCCTTAGCCCCTACATCCCTCACAAAATCCAAATATGATAAACAAACTTTCCCAACCATATGCTGGGCCTTCAAGAAAGAAATCACCCTGCTAGGCACATAGTCAGTCATGCCATGCCACTCGATCCTCGGAACACCCGGTATAGCCAACATGACTGTCTTAGCATGACAGTCCAGAATAGAATGACACGGAGAAAACTAGTCCATGCCCAAAATAACATCAAAATCCACCATGCTCAATAGCAATAGGTCAACTTAGGTCTCAAGACCCCTAATAGTCACTAAACACGACCAGTATACATGGTCTACAACAATAGTATCGCCTACCGAGGTAGATACATAGACAGGTAAAACAAGATACCCCCAGTTCGTACCCAAATGACGAGAAAAATAAGAAGACACATAGGAACTCCCGGGTGCTGGGAAATGGGACTGAAGGGAACCCCTCGCGCTAGAGTGGCTAGCTGATGCACTCAGCCTGGAAGAACCCTAAACAGTTGGAGCATGAGACGAACTCTATGCTGGAAGAGCGCTGAGGGATGACTGACTCTATTGAGAGCCCTGATAATCATGACCAGAAGATCCACCATGATACTCAAGTCTAGTTGATTGTGTGGGCCTGAAAGAACGTCCCTAGTCATGCTGAAACTGGCCCCTCAAAGGAGCACCACTATGACTACCAGAACCTCGAGGCCTCTTGGCCTCCTTCTCATTATGAACCCGGTGGTGAACTGACTCAATATCTCGAGCTATATCCACCACCTCCTCAAAATTAGCACCCACCACTCACTCTCTTGTTATAAGAATATAAAGAGGGTAGTGGAGACCATTAACAAACTTCCGAATATGCTCATGGTTCACCGGGACCAACCAAGCAGCATGTCAAGACAACTTAGAAAATCGCATCTCATACTGTGTCACTGACATCTCTCCTTGCTTTAGTCCCTCAAATTGTCTGCGCAGCTCCTCTCAGCGGGACCGTGGTACATACTTCTCTAGGAAGAGAGTGGAGAAATGCTGCCAAGTTAAAGGTGTTGCACCAACCTATCTACACTGCTCATACGCCTCCCACCATGTGAACGCCGCTCCAGTAAACTGAAATGTAGTAAAAGACACACCATTGGTCTCAAGAATCCCCATTGTGCGGAGCATCCACTGACCTTTGTCGAGAAAACCCTGGGCACCCTTGCCCTCATCTCAACTAAATATCAGAGACTGGAGCCTACCAAATCTCTCGAGGCGGCGCTGCTCGTCCTCGGTCATAACTAGAACCCTGTACTCTTGAATTGGTACCACTGGCTGAGCAGGAGGTGCCTCTGGAGTCTGTAATCCCTACACAGGTGTACGAGCAACGGGGGTCTGATTGCCTCCCCCGGCCTGTGAAGTATCTGCTACAGCTATAGTAGCAGAAACCAACTGAGCCAGACCCGTACAAATTGTCAATATCTGCACTAATGTCTTCTAGAGACCCGGTATCACAATGTGCACAATTGGTACCTGAACTGGTGCTGCTGGAGCATGGTCCTGACCTGGGTCAACTAAAAGATCCACCGGTGCTGCCCCTACTGCCCTGCCTCTACCACGGCTATGACCATGACTATGTCCACGGCTTCTAGTAGCCTTAGTAGGTGGTACTGGTAGTAGTCCATCACATCCGGTAGCTCATGTCTTCACAATCTGTGAGAGAATGGAATAAAGGGGAAGTTTAGTATCGGATCAACAAGTTCGCACGACAAGAATTTCAATAATATGGAAATTTTTTCCTAAAGGTTCTGCAGCCTTCTGAGGATAAGTAAACACGTTTCCGTACCAATCCACGAGATTCTACTAAAGAAGCTCATAAATCATGAGACCTAGTAACCTAGGCTCTGATACCAACTTGTCACGACCCCAATCCCGATCGTGATGACACCCAACACAATGTTACGCAAGCCTGACCTTTTCAACACTCTCAACCCACGTACGAAACTCATTACCAATTAATGGAGTTAAATTACCAGCTTAACATGATTTCAATATATGATAATAGATAAAATAGTGTCTAAAAAACCATAAAATACCAATACAACTCTCGAAAGATTTGGTGTCACGAGTCTAGAAGCCTCTAAATATAACTGAGTAGCAACCTGTACATATAAAAGTCTAGAATGCAGAAATAAAACGGATAGGGGGAGAAATCGGGTCCTATAGACGCTATGCAACTACCTCGATAACCCCGATGATAGTTCGGACAATAGCAAAACACTCAACTAAGTCTCCAGGATACTTGTATCTGCACACATGGTGCATGAAGTAAAGTGAGTACTCCGACTTAGTGAGTAATAACAATAAATAACAACCGAAGATAAGAAAACTCGTAAAAACACTATGCAGTTCTATATAAAAATAGTAAGTTCAATAAACAACAGCTAAATGAAGAAAATAAGTGAATACCCCTCAAACCAATACACAACTCATTTACTCCTCTCAATGTCCGGTGATTTACTGGTACTGTTGCAGCGTGCAGCCCGATTCATACAGTATACTGTGCGATGTGTAGCCCGATCCATACAGTATACTCTTGCGGCATGCAGCCTGATCCATATATAAGTAAACTGCTGCGACGTGCACCCCGATCCAATAATAATAGTCTACTAAGGGTGTGCAGACTCAGGAGGGGCTCCTACAGCCCAAGCACCATAATATTGTGGCGTGCAGTTCGATCCATATAATAGGCTACTGCGGCGTGCAGTCCGATCCATATAATATACTACTGCGGCGTACATTCCGATCCATACAATATATTACTTCGGTGTGTAGTCCGATCCATACATGTAAGTATATATACTACTGCAGCATGCAGACCAATCTGGTATATATCAAATACCCTAACTATGCGGTCCTTGACCCCTCTCAGTCAATATATACTTGGATTCTCGGGCCCACTCAGCTAAGACGAGTTTCCAACCCCAGGTATTCCTCATTTGGATTGCCAATTTCTAAAGCTGGTTCAATTTGTGTTTAACAGTTAAGAACATGACTGAGTGTATGATTCCGACAATTAAAGTGAGGTCAAAATATATTGATATAAATTAGCCCAAAATATATTGATATAGATTAAGATCTTAAGGGTTCTACAGATCGGCACAAGGCCCCAAATATGAAAACTAGCCCAAAATATATTGATATAAATTAAGTCTTAGTCAAAATTACAGTAGAGTCATCAATCAGGATGGAACGAGTCCGAATCCCCAGCAGTAACAAACCCCATGCTCATCATACAACGTGTGTCTCATCTCAACATTGCAACACGTAGTGCAAATCCGGGGTTTCAAACCCTCAGAACATCATTTATAACCATAACTCACCTCAAGCCGGCCGAAATCCTAGATTGTTTTGCGTTTGCCTCGCAAATCAACCTCCTCGTGCATAGAATTTGGCCAAAACCACAAGGAATAAATTAAAATAGGATAAGGGAACATAAACCAATCGAAAAGACTCGAAAATGATCAAAAATCACGAAGTTGGCAAAACCCGAGCCCTAGGCCCATTTCTTGAAAATTTAAAAAATTTATATCACCGAATTCCTTGTCTCGCCACGAGTCTATACATATCACATTTACCAAAATCGGAGCTCATATGCCCCCTCAAATCCCAAATTTTCATTTCAAAAGTCAAGCCCTAGTTCTTCCAATTTTACTCAAATTTCCATGAATTTTGAAGGTTGAATCTTCAATAAAATGATGTTTCTAGGCCATAGGACTCACCTCCAATCTATACCCCTTGAAACCCTCTTCAATTTCTCCCAAAAAGCTCTCAAGGTGCTCAACAATGGAGGAAAAATGGTTTCAACTCGCGGAGGATATGTTTTAAACCCTTCTATCCGCTTTAGTACTTTCCTTATATGTGACCGCGGCTCAAGTCTTGCGATTGCAATGAACAAAATTCCACAGCCTCAAAAATGAACTATATGATCGCAACCAAACCTATGCAATCGCACTGCTTTAAGACCCAAACCTATTCGAACACGGACAACCTTATGCGATTGCATAGAGCAACTCAAGTGGTCCCTCACTTCCTACTATGTGATTGTATCACACTATTGCAAATGTAGAGAAAAAATATCCAGCATGCCAAAACATTTCTATGCGACCGTGACCATGCTATTGCGATCGCATAGGCTTAAAACCTGCAACACCCGATCTGCGATTTCTGCAATTCCTATAGGCTAAAAATGGTCCGGTTGACCATCCGAAATCATCCGGAGGCCCTCAGAACCTGAACCAAAGGCACCAACACATCTAAAACATCATTCAAATTTTTTCTAATCATCAAAACTCATCAAACAATGCTAAAACCATTAAATCACATCGGATTCAAGCCTAAGTTTCTTAAAAAACTTCTGAAATATGCATTTGATAAAAAATCTGACCAAAACACCTCCAAATGACCTGAAATTTTGCACACACATCCGAAATCACCTAACGGAACTACAGCAACTCTCAGAATTCCATTTCGATCCCCGGATCAAAATCTCACCTACCAACAAAATTTTTCCAAAATACTAACTTCGCCAATTCAAGCCTAATTCTACACCGGACCTCCAAAATAATTTCGATCGCACTCTTAAGTCACAAATCATCCCCGAAGCTAACCGAATCACCAGAAATCACTTCCAAGTCCTTTAACTCAATAGTAAACATTCAGTTGTCTTTTCCAAAACAAGCCTTCCTTAAAGTGACTAAGTGTCTCATTTCCATCTAAAACCAATCCAATTCAACTCGATCATCTCAAATACCGACAATAAACCATAGAGGAACATAAGATGAGAGAAACGGGGTGGTAACTCACATGATGACGGGTGGAGTCATCACAATTCAGCCAAAACTTTCATAGGATCAATCAAGGATACACAATTATCAAATTAAGACTCACAGTCATGCTCAACACCAACGCATGTATACTCGTCACCATACCCATACATCATAATCAACACAAAACAAGTGGAAATTACGAATCAACTCCTAATCCCTCAAGCTAAGGTTAGATTAAACACTTACCTCGATACTTTGAATTCACCTCAAGTTTCAATTATGGATTTACCCGTCGATTATGCTACCAATTCGCTCTTATCTAATCACAAATTACTTAATTACATTAATAAACACTGAATAAATCAATTTGAATGCATAAAAATGAATTTTCCAAAGTTTTGCCAAAAAATTCCAAAATCGCCCCAGGTCCACGTGGTCAAAACCCGAGGTTCGAACCAAAACCCGGCTACCATTCCCCTACAAACCCAAATATATGGTTTGTTTTGACATCAGACCTCAAATTGAAGTCCAAATCCCCAATTTTAGAAAAACCTAGGTTCTACCCAAAACTGTTATAACCCATATCCACACACGTTAGTTCATTCCATAGGTTAGATAACACAAATCCAAGAAGGAATTATCCTTGAGATGATAAGAAGTTAATCTGATTAATCTTAAGTGATACAAGGGTGCATAAGGGTGATTAACAAGTATTAGAAGTTAAACGAATCAAAGATGCTGTAACTCGTACTTTTGGGTAAACCTATAAATGCATAGTATACTTAGGAGGTCATGATTTAAGGTATTTGAATCATATAATATCCGTATCATAATTCTTGAAGTCAAACGAGTTATGAAACAAAAGTCGACAAAAGTTGTTGCAACTTAGGTTCATAGTTTTACCTAAACTTTAGGTCAAATGTTATTAAGTATTTCTCCCAATATACTTGGAATTACGGGGTGATCTACCCACCAAATTGAAGATCTATGAGTCTAGTTTCCAACGCATTAAACGGTTTAGCAATACGACATTGGAATAGAGAGATATAGACATTTTCGTGAGACCGCACAAGCTGCTAGGTGCAAGTAGGTGAGTCACCTACTTGGTTAAATGTCGGCCCAAAAGAGGGAATTTCGGGTCATAAAAGTAGCCCATTAAAAGACTTATCTTCTGCAATATATACCTCTTTATATTTCACAAATAACCAGACCTAAGACCCTGCAAAATTCCTCCCAAAAATTATCCACAAACCCTAATTGATTTTCCCTCTCTTTCAAGTTCAAATTGGGGGTAAACACTAGAGTTTGAAGAACCAAGTTAAAGGCTGAGTTATCCAACAACAAAGGTGAGTTTACTGCTATATTTCATACATTTATTCTGCTGTAAATTCATGGCAATTCGTTATATACATGTAAGAACTCACGGGACGGTGATCGGAAGCCGTGAGTTCAGGTTATTCACTTGTAGTGGACTGTTTTGTGGACTGTTTTGTGTTGCTGTTGGGCTGCGTTTTTATTACTGTTTTGTGGAGTTTTGGAGGAGGCAGGGTGTGGAGAAACACCATATATATGTTGGGTTGTGGTCTGCTAGTTCTTCGTAATATTTTTGGGTTATTTGGTACGACTATAGTGGCCGTCATATGTATGATGTGATTAGGTTGTGTGTGGACTGTTTTGGGAGGCTCAATATGTTTATTATTGATGTTGTTGAGGCTGTTTGGTGATTGTTTTGAATGGTGTGAAGTCATACATATAGGGGAGGTGCTGTCCGTTTCATCACAAAATAGGTTGTGATTGGTACATAATAGTTGCGACGCTTAAACGTTAACGATAGTGTCATTTCTCCTATTGTAGACTAAGGAGTCGTGATGTTTGCATAGCTTGAGGTTGTGGCAGTATATACAAGGTATGTGTGGCTATCCCTTTCCTTCTTTTGCACGACTCCGATTAACATAATGTAATGAACGAGCTTCCAAAGATACTCTATTCTTAGAAGCTAAGCAGTACTTACATTGTTTCCCCTCTTATGGAACGATTGATGTTGATGTTGCTTCTCTTATTCTTATGTTATCAATCTTGTTGGTACTTCCCGATTCCTATAAGGTTCATAGTGAAGAGTTAGTCCTAATAAGTTGTACATAGGATACCGACCTTACGTCATTCCGAAAGGTCTACAAGGTGTTTCCATGAGTCGAGCATGCATTATATATATGTATCTATTTTACTCTACCGAGCCACGCTATAGTCGGCCGGGTATGGCACCTATTGTGCAACCTCTGATCAGTTGGGTTTTACCGAGCTCCACGTGGCCGGGTACGATTCTACCGAGCCTTATAATGGCCGGGTATGTTTTTACCGAGCCTATTACGGCCGGGTACGATATGATGATGATGATGCCCACAGAGGCGTATGTTTTAAAAGATTATGTATTTATACATATGTATCATGTATTTCATGTCAGTAGCCCTCAGAGGTACTCAGATGTTACAGGTTGTATATTCTCTATCCCTGCTCACATTGTTGTTCATATTTATGGTTCTCTGGCTTACATACTCAGTAATTTATTCGTACTGACGTCCTTTTATTTGTGGACGCTGCATGTCGTGTTGCAGGTCCCGATAGACAGGCAGGTGTAGCTCCCCCATCACAGTAGGTTGTCCAGTTCGGCGGTGATTGGCGAGATCCCTTCTCCGGACTTGCCTTGGTCTTGGTATGCATTTTTGTTATAGACATTATGGGTATGTCGGGGCCCCGTTCCGGCTATGTTGCAGCACTTATGTTCCTTTAGAGGCTCATAGACAAGTGTCGACTCATGTATAGTTTGGTATGCCTTGTCGACTGGTTTTTGTTGTATAGTTTTTCATTTTAGCGTGGTAGCTTGTACCATATGTATATAGTTTCTTGATTTTCTGGTCATCCCATGTTATGTAGGTTCATGCAATCATATTTTATTGTTGGTTGTTCATGATCCATGTCTACCATTTATATTGGTCTCGTCGGCCTAAAAGATAATAAAGAAGGTTAGATAAAATGTACGTTGGTGCTCGGCAAGTATGGTCGGGTGCTAGTCATGGTCCTCCGGTTTGGGTCGTGACAAACTTGGTATCAGAGCAAGTCTGTCCTAGGGATTGTCTATGAGCCATGTCTAGTAGAGTCTTGATTATGGATGTGTAGCGCGCCACATTTATAATCGGGAGGCTACATGACATCTAGGGTTGTTACCTTCTTCCCGAATCTAGATCGTGCATAGAGTTGAGTCATAAGTGTTCGTCTCTAATATTCACCTTGTTTTCTTTCAGCGATGCCTTCGACTAGGAAACAAACAATTAGTAGACGGCTTGATACAGCTGCAGGAGAGGGTACCAGTCAGGTGCCCCAAGCCAGAGCAGGCCAAAGTGAGGCTCAGAGTGAGATGCCGTCTCATACCTCATCTACTCCGTCTCCTCCGGAGGATATTAGGTGGCACCCAGCACCTCCAGCTCCTCCATCTGGCACTACAGACCAGGATATGCGGAGTGCTTTGCAGTTATTGACTAGCTTGGTAGCTGCTCAGGCTCAGAGGCAGAATACAGGTGCTGCTGATAAACCAGTTAGTACAAGAGTTCGTGATTTTATTAATTTAGACCCTCCAGTGTTTACCGGATCAGACCCCAAGGAGGATCCGCAGACTTTTATTGACCGGGTTCATCGTACACTACGGGTTATGCATGTTAGTGATACAGAGGCAGTAGAGTTGGCTTCTTATCGGCTACGGGATTTAGCGGTTCTTTAGTATGATAGTTGGGAGAGATCTAGAGGTCCGAACGCTCCTCCAGCTGTGTGGAAGGATTTTTCTGAGGCCTTTCTTTGTCACTATTTGCCAGTTGAGATACGACGAGCTAGAGCTGATAAGTTCTTGAACCTTAGACAAGGTAATATGAGTGTGCGAGAGTATAGTATGCAGTTTGATTCTTCAGTAAGGTATGCTCCCCATATGGTGGCCGAGATGAGTGATAGGGTGCATTTGTTCGTGAACGAGTTGGGACCCCATCTGATAAATGAGTGTATGACAGCCTCCTTGGTAGAAGGCATGGATATTTCCCGTATTCAAGCTTATGCTCAGACCCTAGAGGATCGTAAGCGCCAGCAGAGGGCAGATAGGGAGCAGGATAGGGGCTAGCATAAGAGGGCGAGATTTGCAAGGTATTCTGATGACTTAAGAGGCAGCGCCAGGCCCCAGTCTTCGAGGAGTTCGGCGCCATCTGTAGCTAGTGCTCCTCCACAGTTTCAGAGGCCTCGATATGATCGATCCTATTCTGGTCCAGGTCAGACTTCGCAGGCATCTGGATTGCAACATCACAGGGATACTAGTCAGACGAAACCCCCAACACCACGTTGTGATCATTGCGGAAAGGCCCACTTTGGACTGTGCCGTCGAGGTTCTGATACGTGTTATTCTTGCGGACAGCCTGGCCATATGATGAGGGATTGTCCTAACAGGGGAGGTGATGGTATGACTCAGCCGACTAGATTTGTGTCTGGTTCTTCCTCATCAGTTCGACCTCCAGCACGGGGTTTTCAGCAGTCGACAGGTCGTGGTAGAGGTAGAGGTGCGGGGCCGAGTTCGAGTGGTGCTCAAAATCGAACATATGCTCTAGTAGGTCGACAGGCTCTCGAGTCGTCTCCAGGATGTTGTTACAGGTATATTATCTGTGTTTTCTTATGATGTATATGCGTTGATTGATCCGGGATCTACATTATCATATGTTACACCCTTTGTGGCTAATAAGTTTGGCATTGAACCTGAATTGATAAGTAAACCCCTTGCGGTATCTACTCCAATAGGAGATTCTGTGATTGCTAGAAGGGTATATAGAGGTTGCACTCTGATGATTTGTAGTCGTCAAACCTCGGCAGATTTATTTGAGTTAGAAATGGTTGATTTTGATGTGATACTGGGAATGGACTGGTTGGCCTCATGCTATTCAAATGTTGACTGTCATATGAAGATGGTTAAATTTCAATTTCCTGGTGAACCCGTCATTGAATGGAAGGGGAACATTGCTACATCAAAAGGTAGGTTTATTTCCTATCTTAAGGCAAGGAAAATGATCTCAAAAGGTTACATTTATCATCTTGTTAGCGTTAGGGATGCAGAGGCGAAGCTGCCTACTCTACAATCTATCCTCGTGGTCAATGAATTTCCAGATGTTTTCCCAAATGAACTCCCAGGCCTTCCTCCAGAAAGGGAGATTGAGTTTAGCATTGATGTGTTGCCTGACACTCAACCGATCTCTATCCCTCCATATAGAATGGCCCCGGCAGAGCTGCGAGAGTTGAAGGCGCAGTTAAAGGACTTACTGGATAAGGGCTTCATTAGGCCTAGCACTTCACCTTGGGGTGCGCCAGTCCTATTCGTGCGGAAGAAAGATGGGTCATTACGGATGTGTATCGACTATCGGCAGTTGAATAAGTTTACTATAAAGAACAAGTATCCACTTCCAAGAATTGACGACCTGTTTGACCAACTCCGGGGTGCCAAGTATTTCTCCAAGATTGACTTACGTTTAGGGTATCATCAGGTGAGGGTTAAGGAGGAAGGATATTCCAAAGACGGCCTTTCGGACAAGATATGGACACTTTGAGTTCTTGGTGATGTCGTTCGGGCTAACAAATGCCCCGGCCGCTTTTATGGATCTCATGAATACTGTATTCAGGCCCTATCTTGATGTGTTCGTGATTGTATTCATTGATGACATTCCGGTGTATTCTCGTTCGGAGGAGGAACATGCGAGCCACTTGCGGATAGTATTACAGATGCTTCAGGATCGTAAATTATATGCTAAGCTCGCCAAATGTGAATTCTGGCTGAACTCAGTAGCATTCCTTGGCCATGTGATATCTGACGAGGGTATTAGTGTCGACACTCGGAAGATTGATGCAGTAAAGAATTGGCCGAGACCTACAACACCATCAGAAGTTCGTAGCTTCCTGGGGCTAGCAGGATATTATAGGCGATTTGTAGAAGGGTTTTCCTCTATATCAGCACCATTGACTAAGTTAACACGGAAAGCTACCAAGTTCCAGTGGTCTAACACTTGTGAACGTAGTTTTCAGGAGCTGAAGGATCGATTGACATCCGCACCGGTGTTCACTCTCCCTGAAGGAACAGAAGGATATGTGGTATATTGTGATGCCTCAGGTATAGGTTTGGGGTGCGTGTTGATGCAGCATGGGAAGGTGATTTCATATGCATCAAGACAGTTGAAGAAGCATGAAAAGAATTATCCAACCCATGATTTGGAATTGGCTGCAGTAATATATGCTTTGAAGATATGGCGGCACTACTTATACGACGTCCATGTTGACATCTACACAGATCACAAGAGTCTACAATACATCTTCAAGCAGAAAGAGTTGAATTTGAGGCAGCGTAGGTGGCTTGAATTACTGAAGGACTACGACGTCGAGATATTGTATCATCCCGGTAAAGCCAATGTTGTGGCGGATGCTCTCAGCCGTAAGTCAATGGGAAGCTTAGTACATATTGATGCAGGTAGATGGGGGTTGACTAAAGAGCTTCATCAGCTAGCCAATATGAGAATCAGATTGTTAGACTCTGATGACGGAAGTGTTACTGTACAGAATACATCAGAATCATCTTTGGTAGCAGAGGTAAAAGTACGGCAATATGAAGATCCTATCTTACTACGATTGAGAGAGAACATTGAGCAGTGTAAAATTACGGCTTTTGAGATCGGAGGAGATGGGGCACCGAGATACCAGGGCCGATTATGTGTGCCGAATGTAGCAGGGTTGCGAGAAAAGATTATGAATGAAATTCATCAATCCCGATATTCCATCCATCCTGGCTCAACAAAGATGTATCATGATGTCAAGGAGCAATATTGGTGGGATAACATGAAAAAGTCTATTGCAGAATTTGTAGCCCAGTGTCCCAATTGTCAACAAGTAAAGATAGAACATCAGAAACCCGGTGGATTGCTTCAGAATATAGAAATTCCGACCTGGAAATGGGAGGTGATTAATATGGACTTCGTTATTGGATTACCTCGATCTTATCATAAGTTTAACTCTATTTGGGTGATAGTTGATCGACTTACAAAATGTGCTCATTTTCTGCCAGTTAAGACAACTTACTCGGCTGAAGATTATGCGAAGTTGTATATCAAGGAGATTGTTAGGCTTCATGGTGTGCCGGTATCTATTATATCGGATCGAGGAGCTCAATTTACGGCTAACTTTTGGAGGTCTTTTCAGAAAGGTTTAGGCACACAGGTGAATCTCAGCACTGCATTTCATCCGCAGACTGACAGACAGGCTGAACGTACCATTCAGACATTGGAAGATATGCTACGAGCATGTGTTCTAGATTTTAAGGGAAATTGGGATGACCATCTTCCACTAATAGAATTTGCTTACAATAATAGCTACCATTCCAGTATTAAAATGGCCCCATATGAGGCACTATATGGGAGGAGATGTAGATCACCAGTTGGATGGTTTGAAGTCGGTGAAACGGAATTATATGGGCCAGATTTGATTCACCAAGCCATTGAGAAGGTGAAAGTGATACAAGAACGATTGAGGACGGCACAAAGCAGGCAAAAGTCTTATTCCGATGTCCGACGTCGTGATCTAGAATTTGAGGTTGGTGATTGGGTTTTCCTGAGGATCTCACCAATGAAGGGTGTTATGCGTTTTGGGAAGAAAGGTAAGCTGAGTCCAAGGTATATCGGTCCGTATAAAATTCTTCATCGAATTGGACAAGTTGCTTATGAGTTAGAATTGCCATCCGAATTAGAATTTGTCCACCCGGTATTCCATGTATCTATGTTGAGGAAATGTATTGGAGACCCTTCTCGAGTTGTCCCTATCAAAGATGTTCAAGTTACGGAGGATCTATCATATGAAGAAGTGCCAGTGGCCATATTAGATCGACAAGTCCGCAAGCTGAGAACAAAAGATGTAGCTTCCGTCAAAGTATTGTGGAGGAACAAGAATATGAAAGAAATGACATGGGAAGTGGAAGAAGAGATGAAGTCTAAATACCCTTACCTATTCCGGAATGATGATAACAAGGATGTTGGTGGAACGCAAGATACATTATAAAGGTGAAATGGCTTTATGAGGTAAGCAATAACTTGAGAACTCTCTTCCTTAATACAAAGTGGTGATATGTAAATAATGTCCATGTCCATAATGCTTTGTGTAGCCTTGTGTGGTCATACTTTGAGATTCACTGCTTGCAAATTTTGCTAGTGACCATTTTATAGGGGAAAATTGACCAAAAATTTCCGCTAGAATCCACGATGATTTGGACTCCCCATAAACCCTTACATTCGAGGACGAATGTTCCTTAGGGGGGGAGGGTGTTATAACCCATATCCACACACGTTAGTTCATTCCATAAGTTAGATAACACAAATCCAAGAAGGAATTATCCTTGAGATGATAAGAAGTTAATCCGATTAATCTTAAGTGATACAAGGGTGCATAAGGGTGATTAACAAGTATTAGAAGATAAACGAATCAAGGATGCTGTAATTCGTACTTTTGGGTAAACCTATAAATGCATAGTATACTTAGGAGGTCATGATTTAAGGTATTTGAATCATATAATATCCGTATCATAATTCTTGAAGTCAAACGAGTTATGAAACAAAAGTCGACAAAAGTTGTTGCAACTTAGGTTCATAGTTTTACCTAAACTTTAGGTCAAATGTTATTAAGTATTTCTCCCAATATACTTGGAATTACGGGGTGATCTAACCACCAAATTGAAGATCTATGAGTCTAGTTTCCAACGCATTAAACGGTTTAGCAATACAACATTGATATAGAGAGATATAGACATTTTCGTGAGACTGCACAAGCTGCTAGGTGCAAGTAGGTGAGTCACCTACTTGGTTAAATGTCGGCCCAAAAGAGGGAATTTCGGGTCAGAAAAGCAGCCCATTAAAAGGCTTATCTTCTGCAGTATATACCTCTTTATATTTCACAAATAACCAGACCTAAGACCCTGCAAAATTCCTCCAAAAAATTATCCACAAACCCTAATTGATTTTCCCTCTCTTTCAAGTTCAAATTGGGGGTAAACACTAGAGTTTGAAGAACCAAGTTAAAGGCTGAGTTATCCAACAACAAAGGTGAGTTTACTGCTATATTTCATACATTTATTCTGCTGTAAATTCAAGGCAATTCGTTATATACATGTAAGAACTCACGGGACGGTGATCGGAAGCCGTGAGTTCAAGTTATTCACTTGTAGTGGACTCGTTTTGTGGACTGTTTTGTGGACTGTTTTGTGTTGCTGTTGGGCTGCGTTTTTATTACTGTTTTGTGGAGTTTTGGAGGAGGCAGGGTGTGGAGAAACACCATATATATGTTGGGTTGTGGTCTGCTAGTTCTTCGTAATATTTTTGGGTCATTTGGTACGACTATAGTGGCCGTCATATGTATGATGTGATTAGGTTGTGTGTGGACTGTTTTGGGAGGCTCAATATGTTTATTATTGATGTTGTTTAGGCTGTTTGGTGATTGTTTTGAATGGTGTGAAGTCATACATATAGGGGAGGTGCTGTCCGTTTCATCACAAAATAGGTTGTGATTGGTACATAATAGTTGCGACGCTTAAACGTTAACGATAGTGTCATTTCTCCTATTGTAGACTAAGGAGTCGTGACGTTTGCATAGCTTGAGGTTGTGGTAGTATATACAAGGTATGTGTGGCTATCCCTTTCCTTCTTTTGCACGACTCCGATTAACATAATTTAATGAACGAGCTTCCAAAGATACTCTATTCTTAGAAGCTAAGCAGTACTACTTACATTGTTTCCCCTCTTATGGAACGATTGATGTTGATGTTGCTTCTCTTATTCTTATGTTATCAATCTTGTTGGTACTTCCTGATTCCTATAAGGTTCATAGTGAAGAGTTAGTCCTAATAAGTTGTACATAGGATACCGACCTTACGTCATTCCGAAAGGTCTACAAGGTGTTTCCATGAGTCGAGCATGCATTATATATATGTATCTATTTTACTCTACCGAGCCGCGCTATAGTCGGCCGGGTATGGCACCTATTGTGCAACCACTGATCAGTTGGGTTTTACCGAGCTCCACGTGGTCGGGTACGATTCTACCGAGCCTTATAATGGCCGGGTATGTTTTTACCGAGCCTATTACGGCCGGGTACGATATGATGATGATGATGCCCACAGAGGCGTATGTTTAAAAGATTATGTATTTATACATATGTATCATGTATTTCATGTCAGTAGCCCTCAGAGGTACTCAGATGTTACAGGTTGTATATTCTCTATCCCTGCTCACATTGCTGTTCATATTTATGGTTCTCTGCCTTACATACTCAGTACTTTATTCGTACTGACGTCCTTTTATTTGTGGACGCTGCATGTCGTGCTGCAGGTCCTGATAGACAGGCAGGTGTAGCTCCCCCATCACAGTAGGTTGTCCAGTTCAGGCGGTGATTGGCGAGATCCCTTCTCCGGACTTGCCTTGGTCTTGGTATGCATTTTTGTTATAGACATTATGGGTATGTCGGGGCCCTGTTCCGGCTATGTTGCAGCACTTATGTTCCTTTAGAGGCTCATAGACAAGTGTCGACTCATGTATAGTTTGGTATGCCTTGTCGGCTGGTTTTTTTTGTATAGTCTTTCATTTTAGCGTGGTAGCTTGTACCATATGTATATAGTTTCTTGATTGTCTGGTCATCCCATGATATGTAGGTTCATGCAATCATATTTTATTGTTGGTTGTTCATGATCCATGTCTACCATTTATATTGGTCTCGTCAGCCTAAAAGATAATAAAGAAGGTTAGATAAAATGTACGTTGGTGCTCGGCAAGTATGGTCGGGTGCTAGTCATGGTCCTCCAGTTTGGGTCGTGACAAAAACCCCCAATTTCACCCATAAAAATTATTGATTTTAAATTGAAAACATATTAAATAATGTTAATAATTGAGTAAAAATCTACTTAAGAATGATTTGGAAGGAAATTTGTTCTTCAAAAATCGCCCAAGGAGTTTGTGTTTTGAAATAATTGTGAAAAATGGTTCAAATTCGACTAAGTATAAAATATGTTGGGCTTTAGATGTGGGAAATGTGAACTGAGATTCACAATTGCGAACGCCGACCACTTATGGGAATTGTGAGATATGGTTCGCATTTGCGAACACTGTTCAAAATGGGGGACTTCGCATTTGCGACCAAAAGGGTCGCATTTGCGATAGTCCCAATTCCGCATTTGTGATACAATGATTGCATTTGCGATCCCTGAACAAAGTGGGCACCTTTGTTGCAAACAAAATCTTCGCATTTGCGAGCTTGCATTTTCCAAGTTAAAAAATGCAAGTTATGGCGTATTCAAAACTCACCCGAGCCCACTGGGCTCCCAACCAAATATGCATACAACCTCAAAAATATCCTATGCACTTATTCGCGCGATCAAATCGCCAAAATAATATCATATGCATAGAATTAAGCATCAAAATCCATGATTTCTTCCAAATTTTCATAAGACATCAAATTTCCATTTTATGTTTGAAATACGTCAAACGACGTCCGTTTTCATCTTAACATTACAAAAAGTGCTTAAATCATATATAAGACTTGTACCAGATGCCAGAACCAAAATACGGGCCCGATACCATAGTCTTCTAATCAAATTTTATTTTCAATTTCCTTAATTATTTCTAGAAAACAATTTTACATACAAAAATTTATTTCTTGGGCTTAGGACCCCGAAATTTGATTTCGGGCATACGCCCAAGTCCCACATTTTCCTACGGACCCTCCGGGACAGTCAAATTACAGGCACGGATTCGTTTACCCAAAATGTTGATTGAAGTCAAATTTATTCATTTTAATTACAAAATTTAGCATTTTTCTCAGGGAATTCATATTTAAGCTTTCCGGCTATACACCCGGATTACGCACACAAATTGAAGAAACCCAAAATGAGGTTTTGAAGGCCTCAAAAGTACAGAATGGGTAAGAAAATAGGTGATGACCGTTCAGGTCATCACAACTTCTCTATTAAAGTATTTGTGAGCACGTGATTTTTTTCCTAAGAAAATAAATTCCAATATAAATATAAATAAATGCAAAAAATTGTTTTTGGTGTGAAATTGTGTGATACTTATGTGTTTGTTTTAAAATAAAATGTGAAATTAAAACTACAAAAGGAATAGATTAGAAATGTCACAACAATATGAAATTTAGAAAAAAATCAACAAAAATATAAAATACCAGAAAAACAAAAGAAAATGGCAAAAATATCATAATATACCAGAAAAATAAGGAAAAATAGGAAAATAAAAGAAATAGAACAATTGAAAATAAATACAAAAAGAGAAAAATGAATACAAAATAAAATACTAAGAAATAACTAAAATACAAGGAACAAATACAAATATACAATACAATTTGGGTTAATATTATGAAATACACAAGCCCAAATGCATTAAGCCCAAGAGACCATCCTGGTCTGCCCAGGCACGTAGCCAAAACGACGATGTACATGGAATTAAAATCTCAATCGTGGATGAAATGGATCCAACGAACCCGATGAGGCAGTTCAATTGGAAACCAAACGACGCCGTATAGAAGACCAATCTGGGCCGTCCAAAAGAATAATCAAACGGATGGCATTGAATCTCATTAAGCACTAAATGACACAGTATAACGAAATAATCCTGGCCGTCCAAGCTTAAGCATCTAACGGATAAAGGTGTCTTTAATTTAACTAAACGGTGTCGCTTTGAAGGAAGAGGTCCTGGCCGTTGATCTTGGTTGATCCAAAGGCCAGGATTACATGCGATGATGGGAGTATATGAATGCTCATCTCCGTTCAAATCAATACATACACTCACATATACACATATCACCAACCCTAGCCGCCTCCCTTTCTATCTTCTTCTTCCTTAAGTCTCCCATGGAAACTGGCCGGACTGGCCTGAAACTACTGTAGTCTTCGGCTCAAACAGCCACCAAGCACTTCACCCCTAGCCCAAACACTACAACCACTATAAAAAACCAGTAAACCAAAGATCCCCTCTTTTCTTGAAACTCCGGTCGCCGGAACTCTAGCCGGCAACCTCAAAACCTATGAACCAGTCTTTGCAATTAACACCATAAGACCGCCTTGAGGAGTTCTTTCCCCTCATATAGGTGGCTGATCTCGAATATTACTGGAACTCGTCGAATATAACAAAAAGGCTCGCCGGAACCCTACTCCAGCGAGCACCCAAAAACAACCCCCACCTCAAAAACCTTTAAACTAAGCCCCAGACCACCCCTTACCCACCAAAACTCAAAAAGAAGCGCCATCAGAAAAATCTAACAGTCAGAAGACTAAAAATCTTCGGAACTTCTGAAGTCTGGAAATAAAGACGGAAAGAAAGAAGAAATAAAGAGGAAAGAAAGAAAGAAAGAGAAAAGAAGAGAAAAGAAAACCCTAAAAAGCTAAGATCTCTATTTCTATTTTCTTTGATTGTTTGATTCTTAAAATGTTTCTCTTTGATATGTTCTTGATGTTCTTGTGAGCCTATCTCTTCTGCATGCTTAAGATCTACCTCTGTTTCGTTACACATGCCTAAATCTATTAAGTGTTCTTAGGTTTCCTAATGTGTATTACGTATGAATCATGGTTAAATAGGCTTGCTTATGTGTTTTTTCATCATGCTTTGTCTAAAATCAAGCTTTGATTAATTGGGATTCAACCATTATCAAATTTTCCCTCTGAGTTCTAATTGATTGAAAATTGATTTGTGATTAAGGTTATATGTGCAAAATAGCATGAACTGGCTATATTCGTAATCTGATTCATTTGTAAGACCATTTTGAATCTTTTGATGCTTTTGTGATTTGGGTCATAGTTGTAAAGATTTTGTTGTTAGTTCTGAAAGCTAAATAATGTGCCTATTTCTGAAAGAGTAAAATTTGGTCGTTAAAGTGGCTATCTCTATTATGAAGTAGATAAGCTAATGATATTAAGTTGTTAGTTTTGAAAATTTATCTCTGTTAGTTGCTTTGTCTTAATAAAGGGCTATATGTTAAATAAGGATTGGGTCTGTTAGATGTGGTCTAAATTTGAAATGGGGTTTGGGGCTAAATCTGGATAAGTCTTAAAACAGTTATAAAAATTGGTCATTAGTTAAATAAGTCTTAACCCTAGTCTGCCAAGACCTTAGTAGGCCGGGTAAATAAGAAAAATAGTAAGGGTATAATAGGAAATAATAAATGGCATTATTGAAGATTTAATAGAGCCTATAGGGTTAGAAATGACTTTAGTGCCCAGTATTCCTGTGATTACCTACGAAATAAAGGACAAATTGGGCATAATGAAAAGGCAGTCTTGAAATAAAACTTAGCAAGTGAGGGTAACCTAGTAAAATATACCCTAATAGAACACTAAAGAATTGCCTAGAACCTTCTAGCAAGGGCCTGAAGGCATTTCGATACACATTCAAAGAACTAATCTGTAAATAATTAAAAGAATAAGGGGAGGGGATTGAAAATAACTTATTTGAATTTCCCCCCAATTTCCCCCCAAAACCAGTCTATAAATAGGCCATTAAAGAGCCCGAAAAAGGGCTGGAGATTATACTCTAAAAAGGGTGTGGAGGATATTCTAAAAAGAGTTCTGATTTTACAAAAAAGGTTTAGGCTGGAAATTATATTCTAAAAGAGTCCAAACTTTCGAAAACAAAAGGTACACTTCCATTTCCTGAAGCTGTAATCGCACATTGTTTGAAGAAATGAAACAACATGAGTCGTTTGGATGAATTTATCTCTGTCTTTCCTGTTAATTTGTAATTGTTATATTCTAGAATCCTTGTAATTCGTTAGGATGGATTGTAATAGTTAATACCTATATGAAATCAAATGAAATAGAATAGCTAGTATAGTAGTAATACGTAATTAGAAATAGTTATCATTTAATCAAGGTTCAAAACAAGTTAATACTAAAATTAATTCACCTATGAAACTAGTATAAGCTGGAAATTAACTATCTCAATTAATTAAATCCTGAATAAGGAGCGATTAGTTCATAAAAGGAAATAAGTGGATGAAGTTTACACTATTCTGTTATCTAGTCTCATTTAATCATGATCTGCTTATAGTATAATTTACAGTCCTATAGTTAATAATAATTCAAGTCTGCCTAGTAAATATTTCTGGACTATGTTCGTTTAGTTAAAATTAAAAAACAAATAAGTTAGTATTATAATTACTGCCAAAGTATCAGAATAATATTGTTAGTACCGAATCCCTGTTCTTAGAATGGTGATTAGAATTTAAAATTAGTAGTGATTAATATGTAATATGGAGATTTATGGAATACTATGAAACTTATTGTTTCATTCTGTTATTTGAAGAACTTTTGTTTAAATTTTATGTTGAAATTGCAAATCTGTCTTACATTTCATCTGTCAACTCTGGGCCTGGTTATGAATACAGGACCAGATTCAACTAAATTTACCTTTGGGTCTTCAAGTGGTGATACTCGCATATTCTAGGCTTCAGAAGCACTTTTGTGCATAATGGACTGTTAATACAATTTAGAAGTCCAGGCCTAGTAGTAAATAATTGGCCTCGACATAATAATAATGAACTTAGAAAAATACAAAATTATATTTTAATTAGGAGAAATAACAGAAATAGCAAACGTAGTGTATGATAAGTTTGGACTTCTAAAAATAAGGGACGAGCCTCGTATTAAAAATGAAAAGACACACGGGGCCCCCATATGAATTTTAATATGAATGTTAGACTCGTAAAGACCGTTTAGCGAATTTCACGATCTTTCCTAAAAATAATAAGGCATAGACGCTATAGGCACGACTAAAATATACATTCTTAAATACGAGTGCACATTTATGTGACTCAAATCTCAAAATCCCGGCGAAGCTGAACCGCACTAAAGTCACATACGTACTGGTTGCGATGTGACTCGAAATGCGTTTTTGTGACGCCGCAAGTCGAAAATAACAAAATGAGACATTCACATTTATAAAAGTATATAAAGAAATCAAATAGGTCAAATACGATAGTTGAGCGACCATGCTAAAACCACGAAATTCGGGAGTGCCTAACACATTCTCCCGGGTTAACAGAATTCCTTATCCGAATTTCTAGTTTCGCGAACTGTTAAAATAGAGTCATATTTCCTCGGATTCGGGATTAAAACGGTAACTTGGGACACCATTATTTTCCCAAGTGGCGACTGTAACAACTAAATTTCGCTCCTGAAAAATAATAATCATGATAAGAAAAATAACGACAAATATTATATTTAAATTCAAATGATGAGGTTACAATCTCTAGAATATCTCTAAATCTAAAGAGATGTAGTCCTCTGATTCTTCTCGTCACGGATGATGGTTCAAGAGCTTGAAAGCTTGATCTTGAACTTGACGGATTTCAGATTTGTAGTACGCCACGAACAATTTGAAGCTCGTCACGAACCAGGATTTGATGTTGCAGTTATCACGAACGGAAGATTTGAAGCCGCCCGCCTATGACTTGAGTTCGCCTTTGGAATTTGACCACAGACGATGATTGCAGATATGGATGGAGACCTTGATGCTATCCTTCAGAGCTTCTTTAGCCTTTCCATCTGCTTACTTGCTTGTCTTAGCCTTCTCCTTTGACCCCTTTATATAGGTGTGGGGTGGAGTAGTCTTCAAGAAAACCCTAGTGGATCATTGGGCTTGAGGCTTATGGGCCGGTCCATTTCATAAAAGACTAATTGACGGGCTAGCCCAATAATATATTAATGGACATTTATTTAAATCAATTTAACTGGATTTAAATAACAAACCCAATTATACCAGTCCATGTTGCTTAATTAGACCAATATATATTTAATTTGTGGTAAAATTCAAAATTTTTATGGATTTAAATTTGACAAAATTTTAATTTTCTACAAATGCCCCCTACTTCAAAGATTGGCAGGATGTAAGCTTGCGAAAATATAAGACAAGACTTGAAGTATATATGAGAAGAATAGTTCCACACGTTATACTATTTACTATCCTTTTCTGATTTGGAGTCTGATCGCAATTTTCCATTTTCGGGAGCGCAACTTACATGCGTGTCTACTTTTCCATGGAATGATTTCTTATTTTCCAAAGTCTTATAGACTTATTAAGTCAACATTTCCAAGTATAAAGTCATGCAAATCTTGAAAGTAATAGACGTATAGGAAGCATAAACCAAGCACTTGAATCACTTTCCTCTTTTGATGTCATGCATTAAGGAGAGATTTCCAAACATGGCACTTTCTCGGTTAATTGGAAGACCTTCTTTTTCTTTTCTTGTACGAACATATATGGATCCAAAAAAATCTTTCCTTTAATTTTCTGTTTCCATCTTTCAAGTTTGACCAACTCCAATTTGGACGTGATATTTTCCTTGTTTACACATATTGTGACTTGAGCGCCAAGAATTTCCTTAAATTCTATCAATTACCTTTCTATAAATTCACTGCTTTCTCCTGTGATTGTTGCCATAGCAGCAATTCTCCACTCTTTGATGAAAGCAACAGTGGTTTTGAAGGTACTCGTCAATAGTTGGCAACGCAATCCCATCACTCGATTCTCCTAACGTTTTTTTTTGTGCAGTTGCTGCCAAGAATTTCAACTTTGTGCGTCTTAACCAAAAAAATCATATCCTAGTGTAGGAGTATCGAAATCACGAGTGGTTTGCGGCCACGGAAACTAGACTCGAAGTACTACAACATATCAAAACTTTGGATCTAGATTCGCATCGTATCATCCCAGGTGAGCTTCGTAATACTGGTTTAAGTTCTGTCACTGTTCGATATTCCAGTTTTGCATGCTCTTGCTAAAACAATATATATATCTCAAGATAGGAGCATCCGAACTACGAGCTGTTTATATCGTTGGTAAGAAGACTCGGTGATAGACAACATCTATAAAGGTTGAAGCTCCAGCCCTTTTGATCCATATGCAACCAATCTTTGATCGATCAAGCGCCGAAATCGCGAGGATTGTTCGGGCAACATACTTCTTTTTCTCCCTTTTCTTTTGTTGCAGGATCAGAGGTGCTCCCCTCTTCTTTTTGTAGGTTCATGAAGGGTATGATCCCTCGATATTTGACGGAGAAATGCACGTCAAAATATTGACCATCCGCATTGAAGCGTCGTGTCATTGACACCGATTCTTGTTGCTAAGTGAAAGCTTCATGTCGTTGTCTTTATTGCTTGTGTGTGGCTAGAGATTAGCGAGGCTCCCAAATTATAACTTCCCTTTTGCATGCCGATTTGGAAAATCCTTGATGTCCATCATATCGAATCGAAGCATATCAGTATAAGTAGAAACGTCGTGCTATGGCACCGATATTCATGAATCGAGCTTTTTGTCGTGCTATTTGCACCATATCTGCAAAAACATCATCTTGTTGGCACCGAGGGCTCCAAAATCCTTTCTTATTTTTGTAGGTTTTCGAGAGAGTACAACAACTTGGTACATCCCTTCAGCAACATGATGCATCTTGGTGAGAAAGAGGCTTGGAGCTCGAGCGACCATATTTCATCCTTGGCGAGCGGGTGCGACATGTACCATATCTCATTGGTGCAGGCTGGCGAGGAAGGCCACTGGAGTAGGCTTTTCGAACATCGGCGAGCAAGTATTTGGCGTGTTTCTGCTGTTTTGACTTCATAGAATTTCATGCTCGTATTGAAAAAATCGTATCTGCACCTGGGAATGTCCAAACTGCAATCCGCTTGGTCCTGCAGAATCAAAACTTGCACCACGGCGACATATCCAAAATTTGGGGCCAAATTCCATAAGTACAAGTCGGAATGAACTTTTGAATGTGATACACAAGTCTGTTATCTCGGCTTCATAGCACTGTTTACTATCATTGGAACGTGCATATCTCAAGCTAGGAGCGTCCAAATCATGATCCGTCTGTGCCATTGGAAATAAGACTCATAGCTAATGAAGTCTTTAAGTATCATAGAAGAATTCCTAGCCGATTGTCTGAAGCAACTTTCTGAACTTAACCCATCTGTCCGCGAAATTGCTTTTCAGCTTTGCGCGCTATGGTGAAAAAATTCATATCTCGATCTAGGAGACTCAAAATTGTGATCCGCTTGCGCCTTTTAAAAGTAAACTCATAGAGCTAAAATACATACGAGTTTCGTGACAGAAATCTTTACCAACTAGAAACAGAAAATTTTCAAAATCCACCTAGCTGCAGTAACTTTCAGATTCGTGTAGTTCCGGCAAAAAAAAATAAAAATATCTTGAGCTACAAGTGTCGGAATTACAAACCATTTGAACCTTTAGAAAGAAAACTCAGAGACCTGAAGGATTTATAAATTTCATATCGAACTCTTTTCGGTCTATCAACAGAAAATTCGACACTTCGACTTAACTGCAGTGAACTTTCAGGTTTGCGTACCTTCAGCGAGAATAATTGTATCTTGAGCTAGGAGTATCGAAATTACAATCCGTTTGTCTCGTTTTAAAGAAAATGCCTAGTGCTACAACAAATAAAAATTCTATCCCGTAACTTTTCTCGGCCTGGAAACCGAAAAATATTGAAAATCAAACTGACCGTAGGGAACTTTCAGCTTTGCGTGCTTTTGGCCGGAAAAACTGTATCTTGAACTAGGAGCGTCGACATCACCAATAGTTTGAACCTCTGAAATTCGGACGTCGAGAACTATGGTCTCATTGATGATGAAGCTCCATTCATTCTTGGTTAACCTAAAAAATATTTTTGAAGTTGATTGTACAGCCTTGTAGTGGGTTCATCTATCATCACGAATCTTATCTCTTTGTTTATTTCTTTTGCAGACTTGCGAACAAGTTCGATGAGTGCAGATATCAGTCTGAAATGTCACACAAGATACGGAGTCCCCTTTCACCAACTTTTTGCACTTGATTTGGTGACGGTCTTGAAATTTATCAATGGCGGCTCCGGTGGTGATTGAAGTTTTTTTTTTCAAGAGAGATGACTTCTTATATACGAGGCATTGAGGATAGTGTATTAGAATGTGGAGACGTCATATGGACTTGAAAGAAGCATTTAAGACGAGTCGGCCACAAAGCCTAGTTTACGATTATTTTCATGACTTAGGCTTTTGTATAGGAAAACGTCTAATTCCCTTTGTCTCTACATTTTTTTGATGTATCAACTTTTGTACTATTGAAACAATAAAAAAAAATCTTTTATACTTCAAAGCAAATCGTCTCTTTTCCTCATAGATATGTGCCTCTGCACTAGGAAGAATTGACGTAATGATCCGATGGCGCCAAACTTTTATTTTTTTTTGAAACTCATGCGACTGAACTTAGGATGAAAGTCTAAGCTGCCTACGTACCTCGGTGAAGAGGATCAAGTCATAACGTAGTTCAGAATGGGTGAGATTTTTTTTTGAAGCTTATGCGACTAAACTTAGAATGAAACTCTAAGCTACCTACATACTTCGGTGAAGAGGATCAAGTCGTAACATAGTTCAAAATGGGTGAGTTTTTGTTTTTTTTGTTTTTTTTGGGTGCCGTCCGCAGTTTAGGCTCGTGCGGGCCAGGAGCATTGCAACATGCAGTTTAAGCTCATGCATCAAGGAGCACTATGACTTTCAGTTTAGGCTCGTGCGTTGAGGAGCATCATGACTTGCAGTTTAGGCTCGTGCGTCGAGGAGCATCATGACTTGCAGTTTAGGCTCGTGCGTCGAGGAGCATCATGACTTGCAGTTTAGGCTCGTGCGTTGATGAGCATCATTTGTTCTTCAAGGATAGTACCTCTTCAAAAATTTCCCGTTGATAGGGCCAATCCTCATGCCATCTGCATCAACTAACTTGTAAGCTCCGCTTGAATAGGCTTCTTGCACGACATATGGGCCATCCCACTTTGAAGTGAATTTTCCCCCAGATTTGCGAGAGGTGATAATAGGTCTTCTTACAGCAAGAACTTGATCGCCAACTTGGAAGGACCTCAAGAGAACCTTTTTATTGAAAGCACGAGAAAGACGAGCTTGATAACATTCGAGACTTTGTTGAGCTTCTAGCCTTTTTTCATCAAGGGACTCAAGTTCTTCAAGGCATAGACGAGCATTTTCTTCTTCAGTAAGACCTTCTTGGACAACGAGTTGCAAGGACGGTATTTGATGCTCAAGAGGAAGAACTGCTTCGACTCCATAAACAAGAGAATAAGGAGTTGCCTGTGTCGGCGTGCGATGAGTCGTACGATATGCCCACAAAGCTTCTTCCATTCTGTCATTTCAATCTCTTTTAGATTTGGAGACGACCTTTTTTAACAAGTTGCAAAGCGTCTTGTTAAATGATTCGGCTAATCCATTTGCAGCAACATAATACATTGATGAATTACGTTGCTTGAAGCCAAAACGTTCACAGATCATGGTCATCAATTTGTTATCGATCGGTTTACCATTATCTTTTATTATATAACTAGGAATGCCAAAACGATATATGATGTTCACTCGAATGAAGTTTGCAACATGCTCCTTCTTCACTTCCTTGAGAGCGACGGTCTCGACCCATTTTGAGAAATAATCAGTTGCGGCCAAGATGTATAGATGTCCTCCAGAAGATTTTGGAAGTGGTCCAACAATATCTAATCCCCAAGCATCAAATGGCCAAGATGCAACAGTAGGATGTAACACTTCAGGGGGTTGGTGTATAAAATTTGCGTGAAACTGGCAAGCCTTGCATCTTTGAGCATAATCTAAGCAATCTTTCACCATTGTTAGCCGGTAGTAACCCATCCTCTTAATGTGGAAGTGGAGCTTTGGCCCGGATTGATGTGATCCACAAACTCTAGAGTGTGCCTCTTGCATAGCTTGTGTTGCTTCATCTTCCCCTAAACAACGCAAGAGAACTCCCTCAAATGATCTTCGATACAAGTGTCTTTGTAGTAAAGGAAGCGAGGGGAACGCCGACGAATTTCTGTCTTTCTTCTTGGATCTTCTGGAAGTATCCCATAACATAGGTAATCGATCATGGTTTGTCACCAGTCAACCTTCACAGCTTTAGCGACGGCTACCAAACGATCGAGCTTGCTTTCTTCATCCTCGTTCTCATCCGGTGGCACTATCCATTTTTGGCAGACAGTGATTTGTGTCTGGCAGGGCAGAGTCAATGTCGAAGCTAGAGCAACTAAGGTGTCTGCTTTCTTGTTTTCCTTCCTTGGCACATGCTGAAGAGTTACATTGCCAAGCCATGCAATCAATTTCTGTGCATAATCATAATACGGACGCAATTCTGGCTTTTTGACTTCGTAGCTACTTAGCAATTGATTGATCACTAACTCAGAGTCTTCAAAAATATGTAATCGGAGTTGTCTTATCTCAACGGCCATCTCAAGCCCAAGTATGGTGAAGGAATATGGCAAGACTTCCCCTTGAGAAGTGACAAACACAACACCTGCACCCGCTCCCTCACGATGTGCGGCACCATCAAAATACATTTTCCATGGTGGTTGCACTTCGATGACCATTGTATCTTCATCAGGTAGTTCATCAGTCAACTCCCAATCATCAGGAATTGGATGATCTGCCAAGAAATCTGCCAAATCTTGTCCTTTCACATCTTTTAGTGGGATATACACAATCTCAAATTGTTGAAATTGGAGATACCACCTTGCTAATCGATCATTGAGGACGGGTTTTGACATAACAAACTTGATCGGGTTCGCTCTTGAGACGAGACGGATGACATGAGCTTGAAAGTAGTGCTTCAGCTTTTGAATTGCGAAAACCAATGCCAGACACAACTTTCAATTGGAGAATACTTTATCTCATTTGGGGTCATCATTCTACTCAAGTAGTAGAGGGAATTTTCCTTATTTTCACCATTTCCTTGGGCTAAAAGGGCTCCCACAGACCTTTCTTGGGCTGCAATATATAAAACCAATGGCTTTCCTGGTATAGGGGCTGCCAGAACTGGAGGTTTCATCAAGTAGGATTTGATGCTTTGGAATGCATTGCTACAAGCTTGGTCCCATTCAAAAGGTACACCCTTCTTCGTGAGACGGCTAAAAGGCTGGCACTTCCCTGCTAGATTTGAGATGAATCTTCTAAGGTACGCCAATTTTCCTTGTAGACTTTTCAGTTCATGTATATTTCTGGGCTCTGGCATCTTCAAGATTGCATCAACTTTGGCTTGATCTATCTCAATCCTTCGATGTCAAAAAATGAAGCCAAGGAATTTTCCAGAAGTAACTCCAAAGGAGCATTTCAACGGGTTCATTCTAAGTTGATATCTCTGGAGTCGTTCGAACACCATTCTTAAGTCTTGCAAGTGGTCTCCTCTCTTTCTTGATTTCAACACTAAATCATCTACATAGCATTCCACATTCTTGTGGAGGATGTCGTCAAAGATATTTTGCATTGCCCTTTGATATGTGGCGCCATCATTCTTTAAGCCAAAAGGCATTACTTTGTAGCAATAAATGCCTTTAGGAGTTCGAAATGCAGTAAGCTCTTCATCTTTTGGTGCCATACGTATTTGATTGTAGCCAGATGATCCATCCATGAAAGACATCGCCTCGTATCCGGTGGTGGCATCAATCATAAGATCTGGAATGGGGAGCGGAAATTCGTCCTTAGGGCATGCATTATTGAGGTCTCTAAAATCGACACAAACTCGAATTTGGCCATTCTTCTTCTTCACGGGAACAATGCTTGAAATCCATGAAGGATATTTAACCTCCCGAATGAAACCAGCTTCGATGAGTTTATTGACCTCTGCTTTAATTGATGGGATCAATTCTGGCATGAAGCGTCGTTGGGCTTGTTTAACAGGACGATCTCCTTTCTTGACTACGAGATGATGAACTGCTACTTTAGGATCTAAACCAGGCATCTCTTTGTAGTTCCAAGTGAAGACATCTCTATATTCTTTGAGTAGCTCCACATAAGTGTTTTCTTCATCTGTGGTTAATAGGGCACTTACATAGGTGGGATTGGAGTCTTCTGCGGTTCCAAGGTTGACTTCTTTCAATGTATCAACAGTCATTTTAATTCCTTCTTCTAGTTCCGTAGGAGCGTCCTCAATATCTTCATCTTCTTGAGGATCACCAACATTAAAAGATATATGGCCACACCAGGAGGCATCTCCCAAATATTCGTCAACTTTCCTTAGGGATGAAGTGTATTGCTCCTCATTCGCAGTAATGTGATATGAAGATCCTACACTTTCTTCATCTTCATCACGCTCTCTAGTATGGACCACCGTGCGAGTCTTCACCTTGAGTACCTCCCCGCATGAAATCAAAAGTTCTGATTGTCGCCTCATTCTGGAACGGATCAAGCTTCGACACTCCTTGGAGATACTTTGGACTTTAGATGGCAAAGGTCTTCTTATCTCTTCATAATTTCTTTGGGACTTGTTCTTCTTCCTTTTCCATGGCCCCAACCTCTCAAATACAGAAGTTCTTGTAGTTGGTTCTCCAAGTCGATCAAAGACAGAAGGCCTTTTATTAGGATCAACGGGTTTATCTTCCGTCGTGATATAGTTAATACTTGCTCTTCTAATGGAGATGCGAACTGGTGGGGGTTGTTTGTAACCTAAACCCTCACGTGATTGTTTCACCACATGCTCCATGTCCTTCATCATGTTTACTTTCCTAGTAGCTTCAGGTGGGAGCTTCCCTAGCTTAGATGGTTCATTGGGGTCATATTCAGCCTTTGCGAATAACCTATAAGCATTCGGATCAAAACCTTCATTTGTGCGTTTCATGGGGAGTGCCTTATTTTGAGGCATGCTAGGGGCCACAAACTTTTCCCGTAGCTTTGAAGATAACTTTATGGTATCAATCTGCTTGATAGGAAGGGTTAATTCTCTTAGTCCATCCTTTTGGAGGCTTGATGATCCTCCTTCATCTTTCTTCACTTTTGGGATGTAACGAGATAAAGGAGCTATTTTCTTGCCTTTGGCCTTCGTGGAGTCATCAACTTTTACTCCATTCATGATGTGGTTCTTTAAGTAGAACTTTGCATCAGCGAAGTATGCATCGGCTTCAGCGAACGGCTTGTCGTCGGCAACTATCTTCTTCTCGACTCCATCTTTATTATATTTCAAACATTGGTAGTAAGTTGACGGGACAACTTTGTTCTCGTGTATCCACGGCCTGCCAAGCAACAAATTGTATGAAGTCTTTGCATCAATCACATGCATCCATGCGATTGATTGTATATCTCTCATGGCGATCTCCAGCTTGATAGCTCCTATGGCCCTTTTTCCACCTTGATTGAATTCTTGAATCATCAGTCGGCTTTCAGAAAGGTCTTCAGTTGAGATGCCAAGTTCCTTCATTATGCGAATGGGAAAAATGTTAACTGCAGATCCGTCATCTATCAAGATTCTGTTTATTCTCAGCTCCAGCACATAACCGACCATAAGCAAAGGGCGATTGTATGGTGTATCACCAAGTAGGAGATCGTCTTCAGTGAAGGTGATTTTTGCATTACAAACATCTGCTTCTTGAAATGAGGACTCAACAAGACTATTAGACTGTGATGGAAAGAGTGTTGACTTGACTTCATTCTTTTCCTCTTCTTCCTTATCAGCATTGCAACACAAGGCTTTGTCATCATCGTCAGAAATCCTCATGCAAAACCAACTCGAAAAAAATTCTCCCAAAGTTACCGGGTGACGTGGCTTTTGGTAATGGTGTGCCTCTATCTCCACCTTCTTTGGGTTTTTAACCATTTGTAGCTTCTTTAGTCTTACCACTATCTCATTTCTTCTAGGTTGCTTCGTTGATCCTTTTTGCAGACTCGATTTGCGGTGTCTTTGTCGAGTCACCAAGGTCTATCCTTCTTCATCAGGTTGATCAACTTGGACTTTGTAATTCTCCAACAATTCTTTATCTTTATTCCCTACACAGGTGAATATCTCGATCGGATCGAATGAGCCAAAGGTAATGGACACATGGTTTGTGCTTTCCTTTTCGTCTTCGAACTCGATCTTCTTTTGATGAGCCAAATCCATAACTTTGTCCTTGAAAACAAAGCACTTCTCGAGAGGGTGACCTACAAGCCGATGATATTTGCAGTAATTCGGGTCATTATGTTTTCCAGCTTTATCTGGCCGTTTCATTTCTGGTAGCTCAATAAGCTTTAACTCGAGGAGTTCTTCAAATATTGCAGGCACATCAGAGTCTAGAAATGGGTACTCCTTTTCTTGCATCTCTTTGAGAGTCAACTTCCGATTTGCATTGTCTTGAGAGGAAGTTGTTTTCATACTCTGTTTCTTGCTCACCTTGGTAGTAAACTTCAAAGGGGAGGCATTGACGTTCATGGATTCTTTTCTTTCATTCTTGCACACGAACTTGCTCCAATTCTTGACTTCTTGCTTATCCCTTCCCTTGCGAGGTTCGTAGATGGGAAGCCCTTCATTTCCCACAGAAGCCATGCTCAACTCCATATCATGAGCACGGGTGGCAAGTTCTTCAAATGTCCTAGGCTTAATTCCTTGCAAGATGTAACGAAGTCCCCAATGCATTCCTTGGATGCACATCTCTATGCCGGAAGCTTCGCTTAGCCTATCTTTGCAGTTAAGGCTTGCATTCCTCCATCGATTGATAAAGTCAATAACTGGTTCATCTTTTCATTGGCGAGTATTCGTAAGTTCCACCATGCTCACAGTACGCCTCGTCCTGTAAAAGCGATTGAGAAACTCTTGCTCCAATTGATCCCAACTATCGATGGATCCGGCCTCGAGGTCGGTGTACCAATCAAAAGCATTCCCCTTTAGTGAGCGGATGAACTGCTTGACAAGCTAATCTCCATAAGTCCCTGCATTGTTGCATGTTTCAACAAAGTGCGCGACATGTTGCTTTTAATTTCCTTTGCCGTCGAACTGCTGAAAATTGGGAGGTTGATAGCCGGCAGGCATCTTCAAGCTATCAATTCTCGCAGTATACGCCTTTGCGTATGTGAGAGAGGACTTTGAAGCAACCTCATACTTATCCTTGATAGTTCCCATAATGAATTCCTTCAATTGTTCTATGGGAATTGATCCTTCGGAGGAGACATGAAGTTCTTTGGCGGATGTCACTTGTTTTGCTAGAGGATCCGCCTTCTCGTGGACTTCCTGAAGCTTTCCAGGTGCATGACTTGATTCTCCATCCATCATGCTTTCAACTATACCTGTTAATTTTGCGATACGGACATCTTGATCTTGAGCATACTTTGTTAAGCCATCAATCGCCTTTGTCAGGTTTGCAAGTTGCTCCTCCATTGTCGGAGTGTTAGTCATCATTGCCTCTATGACTATCGCAGACGATGAAGAATAACCAAGACCTTTACACGGATTGAACTCAGTTTGGAACATGTCAAGTGGCGAGATTGGCGTAGAAACATCACTTAAGACTTCATCATCAGGTTGGGTAAGCTGACTCTTGGTGTTGTATAAAGTAAGTTGAGCAAGAGCTTTCTCCACAACTTCTACAATATTATCTCCTCTCTCTAATTTGCTAGCGGAGGACCTTTCGTCTTCGAATGATGAAGATCTCAATGTGTGCATTGGTGCAGACGGCACCCGGAGTGCTTGTTGTCCCAAGACGCTCGCTTTTTTTCCAGGTGATTGGCCCAAGACTCCCCATAGTAACGTTCAGGATACTTTCCACGTCAGAAGAGAACTTGGAGTCAGCAACTTTTGAGTTGATCTTCTTCAAAGCCATCTTAGTGATCTTGAATGTTGAGAGTTGAGAAGAGATGAGAGGTAGAGCTTGTCCCACTAGGCGTGCCAAAATTTGTAACAACTAAATTTCGCTCCTGAAAAATAATAATCAAGACAAGAAAAATAGCGACAAATATTATATTTAAATTCAAGTGATGGGGTTACAATCTCTAGAATATCTCTAAATCTAAAGAGATGTAGTCCTCTGATTCTTCTTGTCACGGATGATGGTTTAAGAGCTTGAAAGCTTTATCTTGAACTTGACGGATTTCAGATTTGTAGTACTTCATGAACAATTTGAAGCTCGCCACGAATCAGGATTTGATGTTGTAGTTATCACGAACGGAAGATTTGAAGACGCCCGCCTATGACTTGAGTTCGCCTTTGGAATTTGACCACAGACGATGATTGCAGATATGGATGGAGACCTTGATGCTATCCTTCAGAGCTTCTTTTGCCTTTCCTTCTACTTACTTGCTTGTCTTAGCCTTCACCTTTGACCCCTTTATATAGGTGTGGGGTGGATTAGTCTTCAAGAAAACCCTAGTGGATCATTGGGCTTGAGGCTTGTGGGCCGGTCCATTTGATAGAAGACTATTGACGGGCTAGCCCAATAATATATTAATGGAAATTTATTTAAATCAATTTAATTGGATTTAAATAACAAACCCAATTATACCAGTCCATGTTGCTTAATTGGACCAATATATATTTAATTTGTGGAAAAATCCAAATTTTTTATGGATTTAAATTTGACAAAATTTTAATTGTCTACAGCAACTCTAAAATCTAAATAAATCCCGTACCGATTGTCCTTACAGTGGAAAAACTCCTTCCGTGTTGTTATTATTATTTCCCTTCTTGGGGTGTACTAGTAAATAATGGGATATACTTTATCTTCGGAAAAGTAGTAAAAAAGGGGAGGTGTGACAGCTCTGGCGACACTTTTGGGGATAAGCAACCCAGAACTTCGGTTCAGGGTTTAAGAATTCGAGCTCGATTAAATTTTCGTCTTTTACATTATTTGATTTCATTATATGCTTTGATCAATGTGCTACATGTTTACCGCTTTGATATTACGTGAACTGTATATAAAAATTGTACCGAAAACCCTTCTCTTCTTACCTCCGGGGATGTGCTTACTTGTTGAGACTCCCCTTTCTGTTAGTATGAATATCCTAATAAGAAATAGAGGCCGGATAAGTTACAAAGTCGGACGACCCCGCGGGTCCCGGTATGTAGCCCCCTCCTCGATCAGAGTTGTCCACTCGGGTACTCAGTCTAGTACTATGAAAATATCAGGATATTAAGCCTAGATTTAGGATGATTATTTGCATCATATCTGACTTAGGGGACTCAACACAGGGGTTGGGTCTGTCTAGGACACGTGACCCGAAAATAAAAGATCGAGCATATTATATGTTGCATTTATTTTTCTTGGATTATTACGCGGACCGGCTGAATTCCTGAAAACAGAAAGAAAGAAAATTTTTGAATAGAAAATATTGAGATATTGATGAAAAATTGCCGAAAGATTGAAAAGAAAATTTGAAAATAAGTATAACAGATTTTGTTGAAATAATTGGTCACAAAACAATTTGACCGAACTACGCAGGTTTGATTCTCACGACTAGGTGAGATACGTAGGCAACCCTTGACGAGTCCAACTACCCCTTTTCCAAAATAACCCAAAAAATGTCAAATTTTAGTTCTCAATAAATCGAAGTGATGCTGTTTTTGAAAATAGCCGAATGTTCCGAAAGGACGCTGGAAGGCTGTTTTTGCAAAAATGGCTGCTTTGAAGTCATTTCTTTTCCTTTTTAAATAATAGCCTTGAAATTTTCAAACGAAATATAAAAATTTTAATTCTTTCAAAATAATGAAAAATTGTCTTTGAAAACTATTTTCCTTTTTGAATAAAATTGCCTTTAATAAATGTGCAGGATGAACACAATAAAAATGAACCCTTTGCACTAATGAACAAAATCCCTTTGGAGTTGCGGTTATGGTGGAACGATCTAGGCCAAGAAGGACAGGGTTGGGTCAACGGATATCTAAAAGATCTTACTGGGTTGATGAACATAATACCTCAGGGTGATATTTTGTATACCGCAGATATGGCCATATTGGGGGATTTAATGATCCAACAAACAAACTCTACTGCAAAGCGAACCGGGCAAAGTGGGAGGAACATAGGCGTTTTGCCTTTATGGTAGCCTTTTTGGGATTGATCATATTCCCGAGGAAAGATGGAAATATTGACATTAGAGTTGCCGGAATTGCCAGTACTCTCCTTGTACAAGATAATAGTACACTGGTACCGATGATAGTGGCTGATATCTTCCGTTCCCTCACATCTTGTAAAGCAGGACATGAATTTTTCGAGGGATGCAATTTACTTCTCCAAATGTGGATGATAGAGCATTTGTGCCTCCACCCTCAGTTATCAAGCTACGGATCGTCTGAAAAGACGTGTATTGAAGAATTCTATGTGAGAACAAAAGAAGTTAAGTTTCCAGAAGGATCAAAAGGTTGGATCACATATTTGCGATCACTGACTGCTAGCTAGATTGATTTGGCATACAGATGGTTGCTCCTCAACGAAGTGATATACATGGCAGCAGAAGGGTCACATTTTCTGATAATGGGTCTCAAAAACATCCAACCTTATATGCCATACCGGGTATTAAGGCAACTCGAAAGATATCAGGTCATACCAAAAGATGGGGACCTTAGCCTACAAGCGATAGAAATCAGTCCTGATGGGCAATTCCCGGAAGCAAAGATTCGGCAAATTTGGAATGAACGCCAATGCCTGAGAATAGACACTTGTGTGGGAAATCAAGCTCGAGGAGAAGTATTACCAGGGTATGCTGCATGGTATCGCCGAGATGTTGAGCATGAGAGACCGATGAAGAGACCTCACATTCAAGAGTTGGCCGAGTAGTCTAAGGAACAAAAAGATTGGATGGCCAAGGAAAATGAATATCGAGCCAAAATCAGCTTGTTGGAGAAACAATTCCAAGACCTCAAATTTGAAAGCAGCTTACAAGCGGCATCCGATGAGGGTGAAAAGAAATAGCTGAGAAAAAAAATGAAATCCTGAAGGCTCAGATTGCAAAGATGAAAACAACAATCGAAACCTCAGTTCGACTTGCCCAAAATGAGAAGCTAATTGAAAATCTTTGGGCAAAGTGAATGACTATATCTTTGATCTAGATAAAGCTGAAAAAGGAATTTGTCGGGGTTCGGAAACAATTGGCCAAGAATGCTGAAGAAAGAGTTCGAATGGTTCAATAGTTAAAAGATGAACATAATGTTGAGTAGCCCGATTGAGGAAGAAGATCATTACAGCCGAGGTCAAAAGTAGCAAACAAACCAAAGAGTTTGAGGTAGAGAGAGAACATTGCTACATGGCCATGGCTCGGTTAGAATTGGAGCAACAACAACTTCAAAAGAAGAACCAGCAAACCTTAGATACTCGTGCCGAACAGATTGGTAGTGTGCTTCATGAAAAAGGGGTCATCAGGGAAATAATTGTCAACATTGCTTAGTACATCACAAGGAAATTCCACCTGTGCGAAGATATGTCTCTGTCAACATTCATATCAGCAGTAATGATCTTTGTGAAGCAAGTAATGACCGACCTGGACAAACTCCAAAGTGGATTAGCATATAGGCCCGCGGCAAGACCGAACAATGTCTCGCGGGCACTAGGAGCTTTAATGTATTCATAGGGCATGCATTTTTGTATTTGTATTTTCTTTTTGTATTTGTAGTACAACATCATTTGTAACCGATGTTTGAATATCAATGAAAATTCAAAAGAAATTGCCATTATTTTTTCTCTTATGCAAATTGTTTGGGCGATAGGCAAACGTATAGGAACGAAAAAAACAAAAAATGAAAAAAAGAGAGAGGAAAAGAAGAAAAATAAATAAACAGAAAGCAATAAAATGATGAAAAACAAAAGTGGAAAAGAAAGCTGGCGGTTCAAAGAAGAATAATGCCGGAATGATGCATAATTACCAGGAAAAAGTTGTGGTTTTAGAACTTGTGATGTTTATCCCTTATGATCTAACTATTAACAAGTTTTGTTGTTGATGAGTATCAGATCTACAGTTAGCAACTGGCATTCTGGCACATAATGGCTTAAGCCGCTATTCCCATTTCCTCGCTGACCCATCATGCAAAAGGTACGCCGTTAGAGTGAGCTACAACACACGTTCTAAAGTCATGACCAAAGCGGTAACTCAGGAAATCGAGCCTATTATTATGGATCCGGTACAAGAGGAAGAAGTTATAGATGTAACTAGTATGAAAGAAGAGATGTACAAATTGAAACAACAGATGTCAGAGATGTACCAGGCTTGGTCGAGGGGTCAACCCTTACCTTCCTACCCAACCAACCCCGCATACATTCCTCCTCCGAAACCAAACCCAGAACCATCCACCATGAACTCATCCTCCACATATCCAACGTACCCGCATTACTATGCTACAACATCACAAGCACCGCCACCCTTGCCTAAACAAGCTCCACCACCACCACCTCAGGTCGCTCAAGTATACGTGGTACCGTCACCACATACTTTACACAAATGTTCCAGCGAACCTGTGTTCCATGTCCAGGATACCCATTACTACCCACCAGAACACACATTCAGGCAGCATGATTCTTACACCACACTAATAGACATGACAGAGGAGGAGGAACCTGCTAGAAACATTGAACATGAAGAGATGGCCCGTAAAATGAAGAGTCTTGAGCAGTCGTTTCATAACATGTAGGGGCTGAGAAGCCAAGTTAGTGTTGCATACAAAGACTTATGTTTGTTTCCCGAGATACAGCCACCTGCCGGGTTTAAGTTGCCAAGTTTGATATGTATGATTTTCACGGAGATCCAGTGGCCCATCTGAGAGGTTACTGCAGTAAAATGCACGGAGCAGGAGGAAGGGATGAATTACTCATGGCTTATTTCAGTCAAAGCCTCAGTGGCTCGGCATTGTAATGGTATACTCGACAAGATCATACCCGATGGTTCATTTGCGATGACTTAGCTCAATCATTTCCGAACCATTTCCAATATAATTTGGAAATTATCCCTGATAGACTATCATTGACTAAGATGGAGAAGAAACCCGGAGAAAGCTTTCAGGAATATGGATTCAGGTGGAGGGAACATGCTGTACGTGTTGACCCACCAATAAAAGAAGGAGAAATGGTGGATTGCTTCTTACAAGCTTTGGAACCGACATACTACCGCCACTTTGTGTCTGCAATTGGAAAAACATTTAACGAGGTAGTAAAGATGGGAAGCTTTGTAGAAGAAGGGTTATAGACGAATAAGATTATGAGCTACTCAGCCATCAAGGCTACAAACCAAGCAATACAGACAAGAACACGAGGGTCGATTGGAAAGAAGAAAAAGGAAGAAGTGGCGATCATTGAAGGTAGATCTTGGTCCCGGGACCCCAATCCATATCATCATCAACCTTGCCCATACCAACTATATCCACCAGCACCATATAATCCACCTCCCTCATATTATCCTCCAACCAGTCCACAGTTTTCTTTCCAACATGCTCAACTTTACCCACCGCTTCCACATTCATGGCATACCCCAGCTCCACAAAATGTCTACCACGCACAAAATGCCTATCCGCCTTCAAGAACCTATAGAAATCCACATCAACCTAACTTTCGCCCATATCCAGAAGTAAAAGGTGATATGGCTCAAAGGAAGAGAACATTCACTCCTTTGGGGGAATCATATACCAGTCTTTTTCATCATTTGAGAGAACTAGGGATGTTGAGCCCTATTGAAATAAAAATTCTCAATCCTCCACCCAAAAATCTAGACCAATCTGTCCGTTGTGAGTACTGTTCTGGGGCACCGGGATATGATACAGAGAAGTGTTGGCACTTAAAGTGTGCAATACAAGAACACATTGATTCCAGGAGAATTGAAGTGCAAGCTCCAGAAACTCCCAATATAACGCAAAATCCTTTGCCAGCATATCATGAGACACATATGATAGAGCTAGAACAGGGGGAGAGCTGTAGAAAACCTTCTCAGACAGTGATGACGATTAAAGCAAGCAACAAAGTTGAGGGAGAAGTTGAAATAGAGAAAGTGTCAGTTGAGTTACCAGCAAAACAACTATCAGTGATTGAGCCCGTGAGAGTAATAGTACCTGGAGTAAAACCTTTGCGGACCGTGAAGGGAGCTTATGTAGAGCCGGTGGTTATCAAACCAGTTGTTCATATGCCAGTTGTGAATACCAAGGCTGTACCGTGGAATTATGATAAGGTGACAGTGATGTATAAAGGGAAAGAAGTTAAAGGAGAAATTTGTGAAACTCATGGTTTAACTCGCTCCGTGCGATGCTTTGCCTCGGATGAACTGAGAAAGACAAAATTGGCGAAAGAAAACCCATCTTACATGAAGAAGGCAGTCACTGAGGAGGATGCTGAGGAATTCTTGAAGAAGATGAAAGCTCAAGACTACTCTATAGTAGAGCAATTGAGAAAGACGCATGCGCATATATCGTTGTTATCCCTGCATATTCATTCTGATGAACATAGAAAGACGTTGATAAAGATTCTGAATGAAGCCTATGTACCGGAGGAGATTTCAGTATGTCGTCTGGAGAAAATCACAAACAAGATCTTTGAGACAAATAAGATAACATTTTCAGATAGTGAGTTGCCACTGGAAGGGACAGAGCATAATAAAGCACTATACCTCACGGTAAAATGTGAAGAATCTGTAATAACTTGTGTTTTGGTGGACTACTTGTCAAGCGCCAATATCTGTCCATTGTCAACCCTGGAAAAGCTGAAAGTCAATCATGAAAGAATTCATTGGAACAGTGTATGTGTGAGGGGTTTTGATGGAGGCGGAAAGAACACCGCGGGGGATATCATACTAGAGCTTACTATCGGACCGGTGGATTTCACTATGGAGTTTCAAGAGCTAGATGTTGCTGTATCATACAACCTCTTGTTAGGACGTCCATGGATCCACACTGCGAAAGCAGTACCATCTTCTTTGCATCAAATGGTAAAATTTGAGTGGGATCAACAAGAGATAATAGTGCACGGGGAAGACGATGTTTGCAATGCTATTACACCATTTGAGGAAGTTGAAGGAGATAAATGTCTGTGGGTGTACCAAGTAATGGAAACCGTGGTTGTGAACAAAATATCTGAGGGAGAAAACATGCCAGTACCCACGGTGGCCCCTGCAGCAGTGATGGTTACCAAGGAGATGATAAAGAATGGGTTTTCTCCAGGAAAAGGGATTAGGAGTAACTTTGCAAGGTATAACACAGCTGATCCAACTTCCAGGCAGTACTGATACTTTTGTCTTGGGTTTCAAGCCAACCATTACCGATATCCAGAGAGCTAAGAAATTGAAGAATAAATGGTGGTCCCTCCCCAAACCTATCCCAAAACTATCCAACTCCTTTGTCAAGCCTGGTACACAGAGACGTCTGGCGACTGTTATGCCAAACCGTGTTGAGATAAAACCGGATGAAGAGCTTTTAGCAAGATTTGAGAGGCTATTTGAAGATGTGAATGTGTTGGAGACGGGTAAAGGAATAAGCAAAATGGACGTTCAATTCGTGGGACCCCACACTATGCTAAATAACTAGAAAGCTACTCCTCCTTCGATCAGGAGGGAGTTGTGGTAGTTAGCTTTTAATATTTCATTCCCAAAATTGTCTTGTTTTAAAATTGTAATCCCATATCCCGTCAAATCAAATGTATCCAGCTCTTGTTACCTTTTGAAAATTCAATGAAATACAATTTCTTTCCTTCCTCCATTTTTGCCTTATTTTATTTTTCTTCTTTTGTACAGTTCAATATTTGCTGATTTCAATGATATGTCATGCATGAAGGATTCCCGGTCCAGTCTTGACAATCGAATAGTTATATAGGAAATTGAAAATAAACATGAAGTGGAATATGAGAATGAGGAAGTACTGGGGAAAATTAGTAAAGATTTGAGTCATTATGAGGAAAACCCAAATCGAACTTAAATGAGACGGAGTTTATTAATTTGGGAAGTGAGGAAAATGTTCGAGAAACAAAAATTAGTGTGCATTTAGAGACTTCCTTTAGAGAAGATTTAATCAGGTTGTTACATGAGTACAAGGACTTATTTGCTTGATCTTACGATGACATGCCAGGCTCAGTACTGATTTGGTTGTATATAAATTGCCCATTTATCCAGAATGCCGGCCGGTAAAACAGAAGTTAAGGAAATTTGAAACGGATATTATTGTGTAAATAAAAGAAGAAGTTAACAAGCAATTCGAGGCGAAGGTCATAAGGGTCACTAAATATCCCACCTGGTTAGCTAATATTGTGCATGTTCCATAAAAGGATGGAAAACCCATGGTGTGCAGACACACTCACTTTGGGTACCCACACTCACTTTGGGTGTTCAGACTCCGGAGGGGCTCCTATAGCCCGATCCGTTTGGGTACCCACACTCACTTTGGGTGTTCAGACTCCGGAGGGCTCCTATAGCCCAATCACAATATCAGTGATATGCTACGGCGCACAGCCCGATCCACTACCAGTCCAGCTACATGCAATGCAAGCCTCACAGGCACAGTAAATTATCATTTTGAAATCCTTTTTAACAATAATAGTAGAAACCAGTGTTAAGAAATACCAGAGTTTGGAAAATCATTTTAGACAGTATATCATGATAACATGCTAGAATAATAGAAGCAATGATAACGATCCTCATGGGATCCAAATAACTGGCTCACAACCCCAATATATCCATAACCATCCAAGTAGGAGGTGTACCTACTCATTTATATCCAATAATACAGTACAATACTTTACAGTCGGACTAAGCCATAGTCCCCAAACACAATCGACCTCGCACTCATCGTAGAGTACGTGTCCAGCCTCAATATTGCGTTACATAGTGATATACCAGGGCTTCAAACCCGCAGGTCATCATCCATACCCATTACTCACCTCGAATCGGCTCAAACACTAGTCCACAATGCCCTTGCCACGAGAATCAACCTCCACGGGTGCCGAATCTGATCAAAACCAATTGGAATATATCAAAATAGGCTAAATGAACATAACCCAATCAAAATAACTCGAATTACACCCAAAACACGAAGTTGCCAAAACTCGAGCCCCGGGCCCGCTTCTTGAAAATTATGAAATCCACATTTTCAGAATCCTCATCTCGCCACGAGTCCATACATATAAAATTTATCTAAATCGGAGTCTATTTCCTCATTCAAATCATCAATTTTCTATTTCTTAGGCTTAAAGCAATATTCCTCTATTTTTACACCTTGATTCCTACATTTTCAGAGAATAAATCCATGATTTATCAATATAATAACATAATTTGGGTCCAAGAGTCCTTACCCGATGATACTCCACAATTTACTCTTCAAAATTGCCCAATTCTTCTCTTATTTTGAAGCCCCAATTAATGTAGCACAATTAAAATTCGGATAAGTTGAAGCATTAAACCTACTGTGGCTTTCGCTTCTGCGACTTAGAAGTTGCTTCCACGCTCCCACTTTTGCGATAAAATAGTGCGGCTTTCACTTAACTCTTCAAAATCTGCTTCTGCGGTAAAAACTAGCTTCCATGACCTAACATACGCGAACAAATGTCCGCTTATGCGGAAACTCCCAAACTGACAATTTTCCCTTCTGCGGGCTCGCCTATGCGAACTCATGTCCGCTTATGTGGACCCAGCTGAGGGACCGAATTTTTGCACCTGCACTTCCATTGCCGCTTCTGCGAACTCACTTCTGCGATCCATTTCCACAGAAGCAGAAATACCAGATGACAGAACTACACATCTGATGCAATGCACAAAAATTCTCGTTTAACCTTCCGAAACCATCCCGAGGCCTCCAGGACATCAACCAAAAATACAAACTCATTCTAAAACATCATAAGAACTTGTTCCAATCATAAAATCACACCCTTAAACACAAAAATCACCAAATTACCTCAGATTCAAGCCTAATTTTCCTTAGAACTTCCGAAACCTACATCCAATCAAAAACCCGACCAAACGATGTCCGAATGACCTAAAAATTAGCAGACATTTCCAAAATCTTCTAACAAAGCTACTACAACAGTCAGAATTCCAGTCTGACCCCCGGATCAAAATCTCATCTATCAACCGGATTTCGCCAAAATTCCAACTTAGCCAATTCAAGCCTATTTCTACACCGGACCTCCAAATTCAATTTGGATCGCTCCCCTGAGTCACAAATCACCTATCGAAGCTAACTAAATCACCTGAATCCACATCCGAGCCCTTTAACAACATAGTCAACTTCAAGTTGACTTTTATGAAACAAGCTTCACTATAAAAGGCTATATGCCTTATTTTCAACTAGATTCAACCCAAACTCGCCCGATAGACTCTAATACAGATATAGGAACATGAAACACATAATGAGGGGACAATGGGGTGGTAACTCTCATGACGACGGGCCGGGTCATCACTTTCTCCCCAACTTAAGCAAACACTCGTCCTCGAGCGGGTCAAGAAACATACCTGGAGACTCAAATAAGTGAGGATATCTGCTCCGCATCTCCTACGCAATCTCCCAAGTGGCCACCTCCACGGGCCAACCTCTTCACTGAACCTTCACTGACGCAATATCCTTGGACCTCAATCTCCGCACCTGACGACCCAATATAGCTATAGGCTCTACATCATAAGTCAAATCATCATCAAGCTGAACTGTACTGAAATCCAACACATGCGATGAGTCGCCAACATACTTCCGGAGCATAGACACATGGAACACCGGATGAACTCTCGATAGACTGGGTGGCAAAGCAAACATATAGGCCACCTCTCCAATCCTCCGAAGAATCTCAAACGGGCCAATAAATCTCAGACTGAGCTTTCCTTTCTTTCCAAATCTCATGATGCTTTTCATAGGCAAAACCTTCTGAAAGACCTTCTCACCCACTGAATATGACACATCCCAAACCTTTCAGTCTGCATAACTCTTCTGACGCGACTGGGCTATGTGAAGTCTCTGCTGAATCACCTTCACTTTGTCCAATGCATCCTGGACCAACTCGGTCCCTAACAACTAGCCTCACCGAGCTCAAACCAACCAACTGGATATCTACACCGTCTCCCATATAAGGCCTCATACGGTGCCATCTGAATACTGGATTGGTAGCTGTTGTTATAAGCAAACTCTGCGAGAGGCAAGTAATCAGCCCATGAACCACCGAAATCAATAACACAAGCGCGCAACATATCCTCCAAGATCTGAATGGTACGCTCAGACTGTCCGTCCGTCTGAGGATGAAATGCAGTACTCAACTAATATCCTCCAGAGTTGCAAAGTAAACTGAGTACCTCTGTCTGATATAATAGAAACTGGAACTCTATGCAATCTCACAATATCACGAATACATATCTCTGCTAACTGCTCCGAAGAGTATGTAGTACACACATGAATGAAATGAGCTGACTTGGTCAGCCTATCCACAATCACCCAAATTGAATCAAACTTCCTCGCTGTCCGAGTGAGTCCACTAACAAAGTCCATAGTTATCCTCTCCCATGTCCACTCGGGAATATCAATACTTTTGAAACATGCCTCCGGGCCTCTGATGCTCATACTTGACCTGCTGACAATTGAGGCAGCGTGCTACATGACTTACAATATCCTTCTTCATCCTCCTCCACTAGTAATGCTGTCTCAAATCCTGATACATCTTCGCGGCACCTAGATGGATAAAATACCGTGAGCTGTGGGCCTCCTCCAATATCAACTCACGAAGGCCATCGACATTGGGCACACATATCGGGCCCTGCATCCTCAGCCCACCATCACCATCAATAGTAACATATCTGGCATCATCATGCTGAACTCTGTCCTTAAGAACAAGCAAGTGTGGATCATCATATTGGCGCTCACGAATGCAATCATATAAGGAAGACTAAGAAAAAACATAAGCCAACACCCTACTGGGCTCAGAAATATCCAACCTCACTAGCCGATTAGCCAATGCCTGAATATCATATGCAAATGATCTCTCCCCAACTGAATGTACGCCAAGCTGCCCATACTAACCACCTTTCGGCTCAAAGCATCAGCCACTACATTGGCCTTCCACGAATGATATAGTATAGTAATGTCATAATCCTTAAGCAACTCAAGCCACCTCCGCTGCCTCAAATTGAGATCCATCTGTTTGAACAAGTGCTGGAGACTACGATGATCAATATACACCTCGAAGGACATGCCGTACAAATAGTGCCTCCAAATCTTCAAGGCATGAACTATGGCAGCTAACTCCAAATCCTGGATAGGGTAGTTCTTCTCATGAGGCTTCAACTGACGAGAAGCATAATAAATAACTCTACCCTCCTGCATCAATACACAACCTACCCCCACACTCGATGCATCACAATATATGGTATATGAACCTGAAGCTGATGGCAAAACTAACACTAGAGTTGTGGTCAAAGCTGTCTTGAGCTTCTGAAAGCTCTCCTCGCACTCATCCGACCAAACGAATGGTGCACCCTTCTGCATCAAACTTGTCAAAAAAGAAGAAATAGATGAAAATTCCTGAACAAACCGTTGATAATACCCCGCCAAACCAAGGAAACTCCGAATCTCCATAGTTGAGGACGGTCGAGGCCAACTCTACACTGCCTCTATCTTCTTTGGGTCAACCTGAATACCATTACAAGACACCACATGACCCAAAAAAGCTACAAACACGATCCAAAACTCGCACTTGGAGAACTTCGCATACAACTTCTCCTCCCTCAACCTCTGCAACACAACTCTCAAATGTTGAGCATACTCCTTCTGGCTACGAGAGTACACCAGGATGTCATCAATAAACACAATCACGAAGGAATCCGGGCACGACCGGAACACACTGTTCATTAAGTGCATGAACGTGGCTGGGGCATTGGTCAGCCCAAAAGACAAGAAACTCATAGTGCCCATATCTCGTCATGAGTGCTTTCCTTCAAAATATCATAATCTCTAATCTTCAGTTGGTGATAGCCTGAACAAAGATCAATCTTCGAGAACACCCTCTCTCCCTGGATCAGATCAAATAAATCATCAATGCGCGGTAGAGGACTCTTGTTCTTCACTGTTACCTTGTTCAACTGTCTATAGTCAATACACATCCTCATAGAGCCATTTTTATTCTTAACAAACAACACCGGTGCACCCTATGGTAACACACTAGGGTGAATGAATCCCTTATCTAAAAGCTCATGAAGCTATTCTTTCAATTCCTTCAACTTAGCTGGTGCCATACGATAAGAAGGAATAGAAATGGGCTGAGTGCCCGGCACCAAATAAATACCAAAATCGATATCCCTGTCCGGCGGCATGCTCGACAGGTCTGATGGAAACACATCGGTAAAATCCTTCACAACAGACACAGAATCCATACTAGGAGTCTCAGCTCCCACATCCCTCACAAATGCTAAATATGATAAACACCCCGTTTCAACCATTCTCTGAGCCTTTAATAATGAAATCACACGGCTAGGGACGTAATCAGTCGAACCCCGCCACTAAATCTGAGGAATACCGGGAATAGCCAATGTAACCGTCTTGGCATGATAGTCCAAAATAGCATGGCACGGGGTTAGCCAATCCATGCCCAAAATCACATCGAAATCCACCATACCTAACAATAGCAAATCAACTCGTGTCTCCAGACCCCCAATAGAAACAATACAAGATCGATATACGTGATCAACAACAATCATATCACCCACCAGGGTGGATACATGAACATGCAAGGCAAGACTACATCGGGTCATACCCAAATGATGAGCAAAATAAGAAGACACGTACGAATATATAGAACTGGGATCCAACAAAATAAATGCATCTCTGTGACAAACTGAAATGATACATGCAATCACTACATCTGAAGCAACATCATCGCTCCTATCAGGAAGTGCATATAAACGTGCCTGACCACCACCCGATCGCTCTTCACTCCTGGGGCGACCTCTAGAAGACTGAACTCCACCCTTACTAGCCTGGGATGGTGCTGAAGTAGATGAAGCTATAGAGGAGGGCCGATACCTCTGCTGAGACCTACTCCTGCGAAGTCGAGGACACTGCCTCCTAATGTGGCCAAACTCACCACACTCAAAACAACTACCCGGCGCTAGAGAAGGCGACTGAAGGGAACCCCTCGCCGCAGACGAACCCTAGGCTGAAGAAGAGGGTGTTGAACTCTGAGCTGGGAGGGCGCTGAGTGAAGACTGGCCCTGTTGAAAACCTTGACAGCCATGGCCGGAAGAAGCTCCACTATGCTCTGGGCGACCTAACTGGGGAGGTTTAGATGAATGACCTCTGCCTTGATAAAACTGGCCCCTAGATGGAGCACCACTATAGCTGCTCGAACCTCGAGGCCTCTTGGCCTCCCTCTCCTCTCGCTCACGACGACGATCTGCTTTAATCTGGCATTCCATATCCACAACTTCCTCAAACGATGTTGCCACTACTCTCTCCCTAGTCATCAAGATACGAATAGAATAGTTGAGGCCGTCTATGAACCTCCTGATCCTCTCCCGATCTGTTGGGATCATCCAAATAGCATGTATGGCCAACTAAGTATACCTCAACTCGTACTGAGTCACTGTCATATCACCATACACTAGCTACTCAGACTGGCGGTGCAGCTCCTCTCTGCGGGACTATAGCACATAATTCTCTAAAAAGAGAGTGGAAAAATGCTGCCAAGTAAGGAGTGCTACCCCTGTGGGCCTACGCCTCTCAAAATCCCCACCAAATGAATGTTGGACCCGAAAAATGGAATGTAGTAAAAGAAACTCCACTAGACTCAAGAATCCCTGCTGTACACAACATCCTCTGACATTTGTCCAAGAATCCCTGGGCACCCTCGCCCTCATTACCATTGAATGTAGGCGGCTGAAGTCTGCCAAATCTCTGTAACCGATGCTGCTCATCGTCAGGCATCACCGGAACAACATACCCTGGGGCTGGCACAACTTTAATAGCTGGTGCAACTACCTGAGTAGGAACTACCTCTAGCGTCTGACGTCTCTGTACAACCTGGTCTGGTGTGCGAGCTGCGGGGGTCTGATAACCATCCCCGGTCTGAGATGTCGCTAATGGAGTAGTAGCTGAAACTACCTGAGCCAACAAAGTGCAAATAGATAATATCTGGGCCAATGCCTCCGGAAGGCCAGGAATAACAATAGGCACTGTCAGTGCTTGAGCGGGTGGTGATGGAGCCTCAACCATTGGGAGCTGATCCGGAATGGGGGCAACAAGTAGGTCTACTGACATTGCCCCTGCCGCTCTACCATGACCACGACCACGACCGCGACCACGGCCTCAAGATGGTGACAATGGTGGTCATCCGCCTCGTCCTATAGCACAGGTCCTCGCCATCTGCGAGAGAATAGAATACAGAAGTTCAGTTCTTAGAACAACAAAACTGCACGATAGAGCTTAAGAATATGAAGTGTTTCCCAAAAGGTCTGCAGCCTCCCGAGGATAAATACAGACGTCTCCATACCGATCTGCGAGATAATACTAACCGGCTAAAGACTAATGAGGCCTAGTAACCTAGGCTCTAATACCAACTTGTCACAACCCCAAAACCCGATCGTGATGGTGCCCAGTACATTGCTAGGCCAGCCTGACCAACCTTTCGAAATACCAAGCTACCAGCTCTCACTTTACTTCAAAAGTATTAACAGTGAAAATAAAAGAACAAAATCTAGCATGAACTGTGAAAATATCCCAATAATAGCACAATACTCCCCACAGAATTCGAGGTCATGAGTCAGGAGCCTCTTCCAAGAGCGTCACAATAATACTGAATACATACGTGTTTGAAAAATGCGAAAAATCAAGAAAGGATAACAAGGAAGGTCGGGTCCTGCGGACGCCAAGCAGCTACCTCGACAATCCGAAAATAAGCTCTGGAGCAGCTGGGAAGTCAACCATGATGTGAAGTATCTGGATCTGCACACAAGGTGCAAGGAGTAGTGTGAGTACTTCCAACTCAGTGGTAATAAGCACAGATAAAGACATTGAAGGTAAAAATACCCAATAAACCACTCAGCAAAGCTATATAATACCTTTTTCATTCTTTACCGCAGTATAAATATCAGATAAAGCAATGAGAGCTAAAACAGTGCAACAAATATGTCTAAATGCAAAGCAGATGCATGAACATGACCGCTACGACGCGTAGCCGATCCATTTGGGTACCAGTGATCATTGTGGGAGTTTAGACTCCGGGGGGGCTCCTACAGCCCAAGCGCAATATCCATGATATGCTGTGGCGCGCAACCCGATCCACTACCGGTCCAGCTACATCCAATGCAAGCCTCAGAGGTACAGTAAATTATCATTTTGAAATCCTTTTTAACAGTAATAGTAGAAACCATTGTTCAGAAATACCAGATTTTGGAAATCATTTTAGATAGTGTTTAGCTCAGGACTGATATCATGATAACATGCCATAATCATAGTAGCAATGATAACAATCCTCACGAGATCCATATAACTGGCTCACAGCCCAAATTATCCACAATCATCCAAGTAGGAGGTGTACCGGCTCATTTATAGCCAACAACACAGTATAATGTTGTATAGTCGGACTAAGCCATAGTATCTAAGCACAATCAACCTTGCAGTCACAGTAGAGCACGTGTACCACCTCAATACAACGTCACATAGTGATATACTGGGGTTTCAAACCCTCAAGTCATCATCCATACCCATTACTCACCTCGAACAGCTCAAACACTAGTCCGCAATGTCCTTGCAAAAAGAATCAACCTCCACGGGTGCCGAATCTGATCAAAACCAATAAGAATTCATCAAAATAGGCTAACTGAACATAACCCAATCGAAATAACTCGAATTACACCCAAATCACGTAGTTGCCAAAACTCGATCCCCGGGCCTTCTTCTCAAAAAATTATAAAATCCACATTGTCAGAATCCTCGTCTCGCCACGAGTCGATATATATAAAATTTATCAAAATCGGAGTCCATTTGCTCATTTAAATCATCAATTTTTTATTTCTTAGGCTTAGAGCAAAAATCCTCCATTGTTACACCTTGATTCCTCCATTTTCAGAGATTAAATCCATGATTTTGTCAATATAATAAAATAATTTGGGTTCAAGAGTCCTTACCTGATGATACTCCACAATTTCCTCTTCAAAATCGCCCAATTCTTCTCTTAGTTCGAAGCCCCAATTAATGTAACACAACTTAAATTCGAATAAGTTGAAGCATTAAACCTACTGTGGCTTTCGCTTCTGCTACTTAGAAGTCGCTTCCGCGCTCCCGCTTCGGCAGTAAAATAGTCGCTTCTGCGGCTTTCACTTAAGTCTTCAAAATCCACTTTTGTGGAAAAACTCGCTTCCGTGACATCGCATATGCGGACAAACGTCCGCTTCTGCGGAAACTCCCAAACTAACCATTTTCGCTTCCGCGGGCGAGTTCTCGCTTCTGCGGGCTCGCGTATGCGAACTCATGTCCGCTTCTGCGCACCCAGATGAGCCACCAAATTCTCGCACCTGCACTTCCAATGCCACTTCTGCGGACTCGCTTCTGCGGTCCATTTCCGCAGAAGCGATAATACCAGATGACAGAACTACAAAACTGGTGCAATGCACAAAAATTCCCGTTTGACTTTCCGAAACCATTCCGAGGCCCCCGGGACCTCAACAAAAAATACAAACTCATTCTAAGACATCATACGAACTCTTTCCAATCATAGAATCATGCCCTAATACACAAAAATTACCAAATTACCTCAGATTCAAGCCTAATTTTCCTTAGAACTTCTGAAACCTACATTCAATCAAAAACCCGACCAATTGTTGTCCGAATGACCTGAAAATTTGCAGACATATCCAAAATCTCCTAACGAAGCTACTGCAACTGCCGGAATTTCATTCCGACTCCCGAATCAAAATCTCATCTGTAAACCGGATTCCGCTAAAATTCCAACTTAGCCAATTCAAACCTATTTCTACACCGGACCTCCAAATTCTATTCCGATCGCTCCCCTAAGTCACAAATCACCTCCCGAAGCTAACTGAATCACCGAAATCCACATTCGAGCCCTCCAACCATATAGTCAACTTCAGGTTGACTCTTCTGAAACAAGCTTCACTCTACAAGGCTATATGCCTTATTTTCAACTAGATTCAACTCAAACTCACCCGATAGTCTCTAATACCGCTATAGAAACATGAAACGCATAATGAGGGGATAACGGGGCGGTAACTCTCATGACGATGGGCCGGGTCGTCACAATTACTACCGCTTGTCATTTTGAATTGTGCTATAGAATTGCTTAAAACTCAAACAATTGACATATTATCTATCTACCGCAACCATTACCTACAAAATATGATAGATAAGATGCAGTTAAATTAGACTGATGTAATTTTATTTTACTGTATATATTGATAGCTTCATGCCACATTTTCTCTGAGGAACATATCTATTTACGAGTTTATTAAACCCTTTTGTAAACATATTTATTGCCCATCTGTCTATTTGAAGATCATTTGAGATTATTACAAATAAAGGATAGCTTGCTCATTGTATAAGGTTTTGAACTCAAACAAAACACAAAATTAGTTGAGTATCTTTTCCAACCGGTTACATTCTCCCAATCTCCACCATTACGTACGTAGCTCACGGATAAAGCTTGCATAGGATTTGCGGGTTCGATCAAACCCAATAATTTTGGTCTAAACCCCTGTATTAGTTGGCCCAGGAGAGGAGCTAGCCAACGAACCTTGGTTTGTCCAATAGATTTTGGAGGGGAAACAAAAAGAGTTGCATAATAGTGGGCGTTCATCGCTATCGTAACACAAGGTCAACTCAAATATGAAGAGGCTGAGATGCCAAAAACTTCTAGCTAGTAAATCTTTTATTTGAGGGCTTCCTTGCATTTACATTGCCTATAAAACTTCTCATCAAGGAATTTGTTCATTCGTTTTGGAAAGTGGAATTGAGGAACAAGAAAGTAAGTTATTTTGGGTTACCAAACCAAAACTAACCAACAATACATTAAGCAGTTCTTTAGACCACAAGCTCTCCCAATTGAGCTAAGCATATGATTAACTGAAATCTAATTTAAATCTTATTACTTTTGCTAGAACGACGAAATTTTTATTAATAATTTAGTAGTAGCATTGCATATCGGTAGTGCCTCAGTAGGGACACGCAAAACAGCTAAGCCAAGAGGCCTGTTAGTCATATTACAAAAAACTATTAATGTTCCCTAAGGTCGGCTAATTTGTTTAGTAGTACATTGGTAAATACTAATCTAATTGTAATTGCCCCAACTTTGTCTTACTGGAGCAGCTTCCAACAAGTATTTGGTAGGTGGAGCATTGTTAATAAGGGCCAAAAAGTGCGTGAGTCTGTTCCCCTCACAGAAATTGTGTCGGATCATTGGATTCTCCGGCTCCTTTAATAGTAACTTGCACTCATTAACAAGGAGTATAGATTATTAAAAAGCAATTACGGTATTTCAGTAGCATCATATTTAATTTTTAAGTTGTTGAAATTATGGTCTTTTGCTAGGAGAAGTCCATTTTTAGCGCAATTCTTTACAACATGCTGTTTTCTCTACTATTAGCCTGTTTGGCCAAGCTTTTAAAATCAATTTATTTTTTAGAAGTGTTTTTATCAAAATTTTGGTGAAAAATAGTTTGTGTTTGGGTAATTAATTTGAAAAACACTTTTGAGCAGTAATTAGTGTTTAGCCAAATTTTTGAAAACTGCTTTTAAGTGTATTTTTCTCAAAAGTATTTCTTAGAAAAGTATTTTTGGAGAGAAACTATTTTTTTCTACTTCTCAAAAACTGCTTCTACTTCTCAAACGCACTTTTTCTCCTTCCAAAAGCTTAGGCAAACACCTCAAATATTGGCCAAGAGTGCTTTTCGCCAAAAAACTTGGCCAAACAGGCTATATATCTCATAGAATTTTTGATAAAATCATCTTTATAATTTCACCATAAATTTCATTACATCCTTATAATAATTCACTTAACAGAAAACATCCTTTATATTTTTCAAATTTAACCAAAAAAATCCTTCGATTAAATTTTGCATCCACTTCTACCAGAATCTTTATTTCTCATCGTGTCTTCCCTTTCTCGTCCAGAAACATTCAGTTCCAGCCCATAAGAAAATTCTTAAATAAGCTCTTTCATTTTTCTTATACCAGTATACTTACCCGTGTGATGCACTGATCGTTTCAAACAAAAAGAGCGAAGAGAGGTATTAGAAACAAACATATAGTGGAGACAAAATTTATCGACTATGTTTAAAAAAAATTAAACCAAAAGACAAATAGATAAATTCTATCGGGTGTCTCTAACTCCCTATAAGTTTGTTGTTAGGGACCTCCAATCCCTAAGAGCTATTACAACATACCTGAGAAATGTTATATTAATCTTTGGCATTAAAAGGACCTGTCCACATGAAAATGCATAAAATTTTCACTCGAGTACAAACATAAATGGCATCACATGTGGTTCAAATCTTATTTTAGCACCTGGCCTTGAAAATAAACTTTATTTACAAACAAAAAAAGAGATACAATAATGTAAATTAAGCAAGGGACAATGTGAGGAAGATGTTGCAACACCCTAAGTAATAGGTATATGTGAAACAAAGTAAACTCGATTGTACTTCTTACAAATACTTCAGCATACACAGTGCAAAGGCAACCCAACATATAAACCTTATTGCACTTAACTTTAAACTCAATAGATATATATACTATACAGAAGAATCATCCCTCGTGATATTGTGAGAGACAAATCATGAAAACTCTAAGAAACATACAGCCGAAAACCTCAGTAAAACATAACCCAAAACACCAATTTCTAGCACTAAAAACGCAGCAACAACAGCTATTTGAGGAGCACAAAAAATTGTTCCTTTTCACAGTATTCTTCTTCCACCTTAAACTCACACAACCGAGCTGTAAACTCTACCTTAGAACAGCCCCAAAATACTCCAAAAAGTTGCAAAAATTAGCAGCAAATAGTTTGAAACGTTGTCACTTTCTCACCCAAAAACATTTGAAAAATTCTAGCTGAAACCTATTGCTGAAATCGCTCAAAAACGGTCCACAAATCTGAACCAAGATCAGTCAAAACTTAAGAAAAAAACAGCCATAAGATATGCCACAATACTCACCCCAAAACGTCACTCAAAAAAGCCCCGTAACTTCTAAAAATCGGCCAAGAACGCAGCTTAAATTCTTCCAAAATGCAGCAGAAAAATGACCTGCAAATATCCATGTGTAACTATTCGACCAGTCATTTTGAGCTCTAGCGCGACGTTCAACAGTTTGAGATCATGAGTAGCTTTGTGATGACCCGGCCCATGTCACGTGAGTTACTACCCTGTTTCCCCCATATTATGTTTCTATATGTTTCAAAATCAGTATTTGAGGTGATCGGGTAGGATTGGATTGGCTTAGGATGGAAATGAGATACTTAGTCTCTCAAAAGAAGGCTTGTTTTGAAAAGGTCAACCGAAAGTTGACTATTTAGTTAGAGGGCTCAGATATGGTTTTTGATGATTCGGTTAGCTTTGGGGAATAATTTGTGACTTAGGAGTGTGATCGGAAGCGATTTTGGAGGTCCGGTGTAGAATTAGGCTTTAATTAGCGAAGTTAGAATTTTGGTGAATTCTGTTGATTGGTGAGATTTTGATCCGAGGATCAGAATGGAATTCTGAAAGTTGCAGTAGCTCCGTTAGGTGATTTTGGATATGTGTACAAGATTTTAGGTCATTCGGAGGTGCTTTGAATGAGTTTTTGATCGAATACGTATTCCGGAAGTTCTTAAGAAATATAGGCTTGAATGCGATGTGATTTGATAGTTTTAGCGTTGTTTGATTTGTTTTAAGAGTTGGAACAAGTTTGAATGAGATTTTGGGATGTGTTGGTGTTCTTGGTTGAGGTCCCAAGGGCCTCGAGGTGAATTCAGGTGGTTAAACGAGGGTTTTGAGGTATGTTGCAGGTTAGATTTTTTTCTGTCATATTGTGTTTCCGCTTCTGCGAAAATGGACCATAGAAGTAGTATCGCAGATGCGATCGTTGGCTGGCTAGGGAAATTCTGCAGAAGCGGAAGGTAGCTCGCACCAGCGGGTCCGCAGGAGCTGACATCTAGCCATAGAAGCGAAAATGCTCGATCCGCAAAAGCGGATGTGGAGCCGCAAAAGCGGAAGCTAAGGGCTTAATGAAAAACCACATAAGCGGTGATTTTGCCGCAGAAGCAGTCCCGCATAAGCGGTAGTGGGACCGTAGAAGCAAAAAGGACTGTTAGCAGGAAGGGATTAAAGGTTTTAATTTATCCGGGAATTTCACCATTTTTCCTCAATTATTGAATGAGGTTGAGTGTTTTTGGCAAGGTTTACAGAGGGATTTTCAGGGAAATTCATCGGAGGTAAGTCTCGTGGATGTCACACCTCCTTTTTTAACATATACCGTTGTTTACTACTATACCCCGGAAAAAGGATATAATAATAATCAGGGAGGGAGTTTTTCCACTTTAAGGACAGTCGGAACGGGACCGATTTATTTAATTTTTAGAGTCTCCACTTGGGAAAATAATGGTGTCCCAAGTCATCGGTTTAATCCCGAACTGAGGAAATTTATGGCTCTGTATTACAGTCTGCGAAACTAGAAATCTGGATAAGGAATTCTGTTAATCTGGGATAAGGTGTTAGGCACTCCCGGGTTTCGTGGTTCTAGCACGGTCACTTAACTGCCGTATTTATTTTTTATCTGATTTCTTCATATATTTCAATTATGTGCTTTTAATGTTCTGCTTTTCATTTTTAAAAGAATTACAACATCGTGAAAATGTATTTCGGGCCACACCGTACCAGTACGCCTATGGCCTTTAACACATTCCGACTTTGTTAAGAGTAGGATTTGGGTCACATAAATGCGCACCCGTATTTGAGAATGTATGTTATTTACAAATTGCACCTAAAGTATCTACGTCTTTGTTAACTTTGGGAAAGACCGTGAAATTTGCTAAACAGTCCTTCTAGGTCTAAGATTTTCATAACAATTTATTTGAGGGCGCCGCAATTGTTCTCTAACGAGGCTCATCTTGTTTTCTTTTAAAAGGTCATACCTATGGTGTGCTATGTTTTCTATTTTTGTTTTTTTATCTATGAAAGAAAGATCCTAAAATCAATTACGATTTTTATTCGTCTCTTAAAAATAAAAGAAGAGTCAAAATTAATTGACAAGTCCAATGTACTATTATGCCAACAAAAAAAAAACTGGTTTCGAGTTCAGTGATTTACACAAAACAGCCTCCTTGCTTGTGACCAGCCACCTGAAGTATGGCCTTCATATGGGCCCAATGGACCAAGGCTAAACTATACATAAACATAGGTCCAATCCAAATTAAGCTTAATTCATCAATAAACTGAGTAACCAATTGCTTTGTTTTCTAATCAAAATTATCGGCAGAACACTAATAATCCTGAAATTCATAAAAGCTTCATTATATTCATTAGAATTAGCAAAGTTTCCATTAACCTTGAAATTCAAATTCATGTTCCTTGCTACATGATTCTGTATTAAAGTATTCTACTAGAACAAAACTTATAATCATCTCTAAGTACATAAACATATATCATAGTTTAACCAAGCACACTCACGCTAACAGTCCATCAGTTAACACAATTCAGTATTTGCACAAATTTTAAAAATTCTAACTAGCCGAACATGTATTACTTATATTATAAAATTAACATTGATTACCTAACAAATTAAAGCTAAATTATCAGAAGCCTCGTGTCATTTCTTTAAATATCAAATCTGCATTGGCATGACTAAATCTTTCACAAATCAATAGGAGCTGGAAAATACCCGGAGATTAAAGTGAGGAAAGAAGGAGTCAGTTGCAACAACAAACAAACAGTAGCAAAATCAACACAGATTTGAAAACCCAGGAGTAATATCAAATAAAATACAATAGCGAATCCGTCAATCACAGCAACAATTGGAGTGATTTTTTAACCAAAATAGTTTCATAAGAACCAGGAAAGCATCTCAGCAATTCAACATCTAATAATAACCAAAATGAACTGATTGAAACCCCGAGAATTGCTCGAAATCCAACAGAAAATCCCCTGAACCTTCAGTTACCAGAAATCAAACTAGAGATGCAACTTAGCTAAATGAAACTAGAAATTGGCTAAGAGGAGCAATAGAATAGTGCTTTTCTTTTGGATTTTTGAAGAGTTTTTGTTGTTTTTGGATTTTAATATGTATTTGAAGATGTAAAGAGAAGAAATTGTATCTGAAATTGTATTTTTCAGCTTTTAGAAACAACAGATTATTTTTTGGGATTTTTCTGGGTTTTCTAATGCTTCTAAGGTTCAAAGGTTTGAGAGAAGGCTAAGAATCTGAAAAGCATCTTAAAATCTGCAAAACGTCTCCTTAATTATGCAGAATTCATGTCTATTTATAGGGATAAATAGGAGAGAGATCCAAATTTGAATTATTTCATTATTAACCCTCTAATTTCTAGTTTATTAGACAGATTACTGCACTTATTTTATTAAAAGTTACACTAGAACCCCATCTAAAAGGTTCTACCATATTCCAATTCTTTGTAATACCTATTGTACCCCCAGTTGCTTAGGAAAACTACTAATTCTACCCTTTTATGCCCAAACTGTCCTTAATCCTCTATATTTATAACAATTTTACCATTTCCTTTCCCAATTGTACCCCTTCTCCTTTTAGTCTTATTACGATTTATCCTTTCTTATTCCCTATCATATCCCCACTTCTTAATAGTTATTACCTTTCAAAATCCTGCATTTTATTCTTATTTATTTAACCAATTTTCAGAATTCTATTTATCAAATAGCCACAACTAAGTAACTATAGTCTAATCTAATCCAATTAGCCATTTTAACTAATCAAAATTCAGAATTAGTTCAATAATTAAAATCACATTACATTCATAACCAACCTTAGGCAGTCTTACAAACATATCCACTTTTTGATTAATTATTCAATTAACAAGACTCAGGGGAACAAATTGATAGATGGTTGAATCTTGTTAACCAAAATAGCTAATCGTAATTGAATCGATCAAGTAAGCACCTTAGGTGGATACGAAGCGTGTGATTTTAACTATCGACCTATGTGAACCTATGAATGTTAAGGAAAAAATTCTATAATTGAACTAATTACTAATCGAAAAGCTATAACCAATCTTTGCTATTTTCTATTGATTAAACTAATATCAACTACAAATTGAAATCTTCAAATCACTCAAACAACAATATCAATTATCCATATGGATTCAAGATCTAATTATCCTAGTTAACTAGATAACTCTGTCAATATTTGTATCTTAATCATACAAGTATAAAACTGAATTCAGAGTGACTCAAAAATTAGAAATTAAAAAGAAAACAGAAATTAATACCAATTGATGTTAATTAATCATAACAAATGAAATTTTATAGAAAGCCCGAAAATAATCAATTCTAAGCAGATTAACAAATAATGAGTCAACTAATAGGCGAATCTATGTATACTTATCTAAAAATGATAATATATTAATAACACTTTCAAAAACCTAATTCAGTAACAGGAAACGAATTAACCTATAACTAATTGCTAATCATATTTTATCTAAAAATAATCAGATTGTGACTCAACTATTACAGATGAACATCTATGAACGCGAGATGAAGAATCGCCTATTATTAACATGAAATTGCCTTAATTTTAACCCTTATATTAATGCCCGAGATATAAGTGTTCTGATAAACTAAAAAATTCGACAGAAACATATAGAGATGGAGAAGCAAAAGATTAAGAAGATACAAAAGAAAATCATTATATGCATGCGCGATAGAAATCAAAAAACACGGAACAAGGGATTAAAAACTTATCTTCTTCTTTCTTTTGGCCAGTTTGTTTTGTTAGACCCCTGAACAAGAGCTAAGTATAAAGATCTCGGTTTTTACTGTACTTCTTGAACTTGAGATAAAGTAGATAGCACTTGGATGATTCTTGATGATTCGAGGATAAAGAACGTTCATCAAGCATGGGGTGAGTGGGAAGAACGTGGAGTATGAATTTTGGAAGGTTTAGGGTGTCGGCGCCGCCGTAGGTGGTGACGACGGCGCTAGGGTTTTCATGATTTGGGACGTTTGGTTGGTCTTTGAAGAAAACAGATAGGGGGACTGTGATGAGGGAATGACAAGGAATATTTTGGTGTTGATTTTATTGGAGAAGAGTGCCGGCCGCCGCCGTGAAATATTTCCAACAGGCGGCGTTTCACAGTGGTCTGTGAGAGGGACGATAGGCTTTAGGGTTTCTTTTCAGGTTTTGTGCGTTATAATGTATTATGAAATGTAACCAATGGGTCTATATCGTTTAAAGGGGTGGATTGGGTTGATAATATTTTGGGCCTGGACGGAGGGATTCGGGGTATTGGGCTGGTAAATCGATGTCACGACCCTAGTTCGCCAATCGTGATAGCACCCAGTCCCCACGACTAGGTAAGCCTAACACATTGCGGAACATACAAGCTATAAACACTTAAATAAGAAACAGCGGAAAAATAGCATAAAAAGATATGTAATCCGTGCCGATTGGCACATACATCCGTCACACAATGAATAAAACACTACCAAGATCCGGAATCCCACGGTAACACAGACTAAAAGAGAATATACAACGGTGGCTCTATGTGTAAAGAGTATCTATCAACGAGATGAAGGAAAAGTGTCAACTAGTACTATTAGAATAGAAGGAAAGCCTCCGGATCCGCGGACGTAGCGGATCATACCTCGAGGTCTCCCTGAAAGCTGCGGAATCACCTAGTATGAGCCTGTCCTGATGTACCTAGATCTGCACAACAAAAGTGTGCGGAAGAGTAGCATGAGTACACCACGGTGGTACTCAGTAAGTGCCAAGCCTAACCTCGATGGAGTAGTGACGAGGAAGGTCAGGGCCATACTGAGAAAAACAGTAATATAATGATGATATCAATAATACACAGTTTAAATGATAATAATTTCCGAAATAACAACAATAAGATGATTACTGCAACCGTCTACAATTAAACTAACAACAATTAACCAACTCAATAAAACAAGTCCAGGACTTGTGGGAATCGAACCCACAGTCCCATTGACAGTACCTCTGGGTCTCCGGGAATCGAACCCGCAGCCCATGTCTCAATAAATAATCAATAACTCAGGATCTCCGGGAATCGAACCCGTAGTCCCTACCAATAACTCAGGATCTCGGGAATCGAACCCGCAGTCCCTACCAATAACTCAGGATCTCGGGAATCGAACCCGCAGTCCCTACCAATAACTCAAGATCTCGGGAATCGAACCCGCAGTCCCTACCAATATCACTCCGGGTCTCTGGGAATCGAACCCGCAGTCCCTACCAATAACTCAGGATCTCGGGAATCAAACCCACAGTCCCTACCAATAACTTAGGATCTCGGTAATCGAACCCGCAGTCCCTACCAATAATATATCAATAAACTTCGGGTCTCCGGGAATCGAACCCGCAGCCCTTGGATCTCCGGGAATTGAACCCGCAGTCCACAAGCACAGCAAATAAAGGAATACACAGAGAGAATAAATTATGCTTAACCGTAACTTCACCGAAAAATAGTGCCAATAATTATCAAAAGTTCAAATAAGACAATTAGGCAACTAAACAGTTAAGTACTACCTAAACATGCCCTTCTAACTACTACCGGGTAAAAATAGCAAATTAACATCTAAAAACAGGAATATCACTCATCGAACATTTTAATAAAGTATGTGTTCAACAACCAGCGCATGTACACGCCCGTCACCTCGCGTACAAGGCATTTTAAATATCACACAATATCCTAGGGGTGAAAATTTCCCCACACGAGGTTAGACAAGCCACTTACCTCAATGTTTATGAACAATTCAATCCGTGGCAATGCCTTTTCCTTTCAAATTTGGCTCCAATCCAATCGTATCTATACACAATTGATTTAATATCATCAATACTACTCAACAAACTAATTCCTAAGGCCAATTACAACTTTTACAACATTCTGCCCGGAATAGTGAATTTTGACCCCGGGCCCACATGGTCGGAACTCGGGGTTCGGACCAAAATCCGGTTACCCATCCCCCCACGAGTTCAAGTATATGATTTGTTTCAAAATCGGACCTCAATTCGAGGTCCAATTTCCCAATTTATGAAAAAACGTATATTCTACCAAAAACAAGAAATTCTACCATGAAAACCTTTGATTTCTATTGAAAAACATGTATAATGATGTTAAGAATTGAAAGAATTAAGTAAAAAGTGACTTACAATTGTTTTGAAGAAGAGGGAGTCCGTGAAGAATCGCAAATGGGTGTTTTTGGGTTGTGAAAAGTGATGAATGAAGCTGGAAATCGTGATTTACAGGTCTCTGTGTTCGCATTTGCGAACATGGGTTCGCAATTGCGAACCCCGACCAATTTCTCGCATTTGCGAACACAGGCAGAATATTGGGAAGTTCGCATTTGCGAACACAGGCAGAATATTGGGAAGTTCGCATTTGTGAACTATTGTTCGCATTTGCGAACACGGGCTGAATAGTGGGAAGTTCGCGTTTGCGAACTCTGCAGACCAGGTGCTGACAGCAACTTTCTAACAATGTTCGCATTTGCGAACACAGGCAGGTTATGGGGATGTTCGCATTTGCGAACTATTGTTCGCATTTGCGAACTATTGTTCGCATTTGCGAACAAGGCTGGGCATTATGGGACTTCGCATTTGCGATCATGGGTTCGCATTTGCGAACCCTGCCTTGATCTGCCACCTTCGCAATTGCAAGAAATGCTTCACAATTGCGAAGCCAACAGCTGGGTGAAAAACCAGCAGTGCAAAAATTCAGAATTTAATCCAACGGCCTATCAAATCTTTACCCGAGCCCCCCGGGCTCCAAACCAAACATGTACTCAACATCAAAAACACATTATGAACTTGTTCGTGCGATCACATCGCCAATATCACATCGTTTTCATCAAATCAAGCCTCAAGTTCATGATTTTCATACTTTTGGTTTTCAAAACTTTCAAACTTGGAACTCAAGGTCCAAAACATATCAAACGACATCCGAATGTCACCAAACTTTGCAGAAAGCACATATATAATATTTAAGACTTGTACCGGGCGTCGGAACCAAAATACGAGCCCGATACCAAAGTCAATTAATTCATTTTCCTTTAACAATTACATCAAAAACAATTTCACAGAAAAATTCATAACTTGGGCTCTAGGCCTCAGAATTCGACTCCGGACGCATGTCCAAGTCCCATATTTTCCTACGGACCTTTCGGGACCAGTAAATCTCGGGTCCGGATCCGTTTACCAAAAATGTTGACCGAAGTCAACCATATCAATAGTAATATCATTTTTATCCAAATTTCTCATAGAGTTCATATTTTCTATCACAAAAATCTTTCCGGCTACATGCTCGGATCGTGCACGTAAATTGAGGCAACATAGAATGAGGTTTTCAAGGTCTCAGAAGCTCGAAATGATTAATAAAATAAGTGATGACCCTTTGGGTCATCACAATCTCCACCTCTAAAACAACCGTTCGTCTTCGAACGGACAAAAGAAAGAAGTACCTGAGTCAGGAAACAAATGTGGGTAGCGGCTCCGCATATCAAACTCGGACTCCCGGGTCGACGCCTCAGGAGGCTGACCTCTCCACTGAACACGCACAGAAGGATAACTCTTCGACCTCAACTGTCGAACCTGCCGGTCTAGAATGGCCACCGGCTCCTCCTCGTAAGATAGATCATTGTCCAATTGGACAGTACTAAAGTCTAACACATGTGTGGGATCGCCGTGGTATCTCCGAAGCATAGATACATGAAAAATTGGATGCACGGCTGATAAGCTAGGCGGCAAAGCTAATCTGTAAGCCACCCCTCCCACTCTGTCTAGAATCTCAAATGGACCAATATACCTAGGGATGAGCTTGCCCTTCTTCCCGAACCTCATCACGCCCTTCATAGGCGACACTCGGAGCAATACTCGTTCACCAACCATGAAATCTACATCTCGAACCTTACGATCCGCATAAGTCTTCTGCCTGGACTGAGCTGAACGCAATCTCTCCCGAATAGTCTTGACCTTATCCAAGGCCTCCTGAACTAAGTCCGTACCCAACAACCGAGCCTCTCCCGGTTCAAACCATCCAATTGGTGATCGATATCGCCTACCATATAGGGCCTCATACGGTGCCATCTGAATACTAGACTGGTAGCTGTTGTTATAAGCAAACTCCGCCAGTGGCAAGAAGTGATCCCATGAACCTCCAAACTCAATCACGCACGCACGGAGCATATCCTCCAAAATTTGAATAGTGCGCTCGGACTGACCATCAGTCTGGGGATGAAACGCTGTGCTCAGCTCCACCCGAGTACCTAACTCCTGCTGTACAGCTCTCCAGAACCGTGAAGTGAACTGAGTGCCTCTATCTAAAATGATGGATACTGGAATACCATGCAGCCGAACTATCTCCCTGATATAGATCTCCGCCAGTCGTTCCGATGAATAAGTAGTGCTCACCGGTATAAAGTGGGCGGACTTGGTCAGTCGATCCACGATAACCCAAATGGAATCAAACTTCCTAACAGTCCGTGGAAGTCCAGATACAAAGTCCATGGTGATGCGCTCCCATTTCCACTCTGGAATCTCAATCTGCTGCATCAACCCACCCGGACGCTGATGCTCATACTTCACTTGCTGGTAGTTGAGGCATCTAGAAACATAATCAACTATATCCCTCTTCATCCGCCTCTACCAGTAATGGTGTCTCAGGTCCTGATACATCTTCGCGGCACCCGGATGGATGGAATACCGCGAGCTATGGGCCTCTGCCAGAATCAGCTCTCGAATATCATCCACATTGGGCACACAAATACGCCCTTGCATCCTCATAACTCCATCATCCCTAATGGTAACATCTCGAGCATCTCCACGCCGAACTCTATCGTGAAGGACAAGCAAATGAGGGTCGTCGAACTGACGCTCCCTGATGCGGTCAAATAGAGAAGACCGAGAAACCACACAAGCTAGAATCCGGCTGGGCTCCGAAAGATCCAATCTAACAAACTGCCTGGCTAGAGCCTGAACATCCATCGCCATAGGCCTCTTTGAAACTGGTAGATGCGCCAAACTCCCCAAACTCTCTGCCCGACGACTCAAGGCATCGGCAACCACATTAGCCTTGCCCGGATGATAGAGAATAGTAATATCATAGTCCTTCGGTAGCTCCAACCATCTCCTCTGACGCATATTCAGGTCCTTCTGCTTAAGCAAGTGCTGCAAGCTCCGGTGATCAGTGTAGATCTCACAAGGAACCCCATATAAATAATGATGCCAAATTTTCAAGGCGTGAACAATGGCAGCTAGCTCCAAATCATGAACACGGTAATTCTTCTCATGCACCTTTAGTTGTCTCGACGCGTAGGCAATCACCCTACCGTCCTGCATCAGTACCGCACCGAGTCCAACTCGTGAGGCATCACAATATACAGTATAGGACCCCGAACCTGTAGACAACATCAATATGGGGGCCGAAGTCAAAGCTGTCTTGAGCTTCTAAAAGCTCGACTCACGCTCGTCTGTCCACTGGAAAGGGGCACCCTTTTGGGTCAATCTGGTCATATGTGCTGCAATCGAAGAGAACCCCTCTACGAAATGACGGTAATAGCCCGCCAAACCAAGGAAACTGTGAATCTCAGTAGCGGAGGAGGGTCTGGGCCAACTTCGCACGGCCTCCACCTTCCTCGGATCTACTCGAATACCATCACTCCACACCACGTGGCCTAAAAATGCCACTGAACTCAACCAGAATTCACATTTAGAGAACTTGGCATATAGTTGCTTCTCCCTCAGAATTTGAAGCACTATCCTCAAATGCTGCTCGTGCTCTTCCCGGCTCCGGGAATATACTAGAATATCATCAATGAAGACAATCACAAACGAGTCCAGATAAGGCTTGAACACACTGTGCATCAAATGCATAAAGGCTGCTGGGGCATTAGTTAGCCCAAAAGACATCACGAGGAACTCATAGTGACCATACCGGGTCCTGAAGGCAGTCTTCGGGATATCTGGCTCCCGAATCTTCAGCTGGTGATACCCACAGCGCAAATCAATCTTAGAAAACACCTGTGCACCCTGTAGCTGGTCAAATAAATCATCAATACGGGGCAAAGGATACCGGTTCTTCACTGTAACCTTGTTCAGCCGACGATAGTCAATACACATACGCATAGAACCGTCCTTTTTCTTCACAAACAATACAAGAGCACCCCAAGGCGAAACACTGGGTCGAATGAAACCCTTGCCCAATAACTCCTGTAACTGATCCTTCAACTCCTTCAACTCAGGAGGAGCCATATGGTACGGTGGAATAGAAATGGGCTGAGTGCCCGGCAACAAATCAATAGCAAAGTCAATATCTCTGTCGGGCGGCATGCCCGGGAGATCAGCTGGAAATACATCGGCAAAGTCACGTACCACAGGAACAGAATCAATAGAGGGAGTATCAATACTGACATCCCGCACATAGGCTAGATAAGCAGCACACCCCTTCTCAACCATACGCTGAGCTCTGAGAAAAGAAATAACACGGCTAGGGGTGTGATCTAGAGTACCACTCCACTCAATACGTGGAATGCCCGGCATAGCCAGCGTCACGGTCTTGGCGTGACAATCAAGAATAGCATAATGGGGCGACAACCAGTCCATGCCCAGAATAATATCAAAATCGACCATCCCGAGCAACAATAGATCCGCTCTGGTCTCAAAATCACAAATGGTAACCAAACACGACCGATATACACGGTCCACGACCAAAGAATCACCCACCGGAGTGGAAACATAAATGGGGGCACTCAAAGAATCCCGAGGCACACCCGGATGAGAAGCAAAGTAAGAAGACACATATGAAAAAGTGGAACCGGGGTCGAATAGAACCGATGCCTCCCCGTGACTAACCAGAATAATACTCTGTGATAACAGAATCGGATGCAACAGCCGCAGCCGCGATCGGGAATAGCATAGAATCCGGCTCGTCCCCCTCTCGAGGGCGGCCTCTCGGAACCCCGACCCCCGCCCCTAGCTGGCCGGGCAGGTGGAGTGGCAGCCGGAGCCGGGATGATGGCCTGCCGGCCCCGAGAACTACGCCGAGGCCGCGAAGACCGATGAGGTGCTCCCCGCCTACGCCCGGGGCACTCCCTAACCGGATGGCGAGTATCCCCGCACCCAAAGCAAGCTCGGGGAGGACACGGTGGCTGAGACCGACCGGCCTCACCCCCACTAGTCCGACCCCGGAAGGATCCCGCGCAGGAGGTGCACCGGAAACCGGGGAGCATAATAAGGCTCCCGAGATGCTCTGGAAGAGCCGGAGTACTACCGGCTGCCGGCAATGCTAAATGAACCGGACGACCGGAATAACCCCCGCCAAAACGACCGGCCGCCGAAGTGCGGGCACCGGAGAAATGACCCGACTCACGAGACCTCTTGGCCTCTCTATCTCCTCGCTCTCTAGGGAGCATACTCTCGATCCTCCCGGCAATGCTAACTGCCTGCTGATAAGATATATCTGTCTCCAACTCTCCGGCCATGCTGGATCGGATAGGCGGAATCAGGCCCTCAATAAATCTCCGCACTCTCTCCCGGACCGTGGCTACCAAGGTCGGTGCATGCCTGGCTAGACGGGTGAAACTAGATAGCATACTCCGATACTGACATGGAGCCCTGTCTCAATCGCTCAAACTCCGAGCGCCAAGAATCCCTAAGGCTCGAGGAACAACCTCTCCAATCTACGCTCGTCGTCCTCACAGGCAGCCGGTCCACCTCCGGGCCGTGCTGGAGCGGCATGAGGCATAACCAAAACATCCGGAACCTCGTCCCACCGGCACACGCTGCTCCGGTGTAATGGCCGCGGGAGTTTGGGCCCCTCCCCCGGCCCGGGATGTAGCCGCGACGAGAGGAAGCAAACCCCGCCCGAGCTAAAGTGGTATACATACTCGCGAACCGGGCCGGGGTCTCCCGTAGTCGTCGGAGTAGTAGCAGGCTGTAGTCGGTGTACCGGTGCCCGCGCTCCAACCTGGGTCTACATGTGGCACCTCGGCGGCAGCGCGCGCAGGTGCTGTGGCAGCACCTCGGGCGCGTCCTCGTCCTCTACCTCGGCCCCGGCCTCTGACGGCGGCAACAGGGGGCGCGGGTACTTGATCGTCGCGAGTAGCTCGTGTCCTCACCATCCGTGAGAGAATAGAAAGCAATAGTTTAGATTTTTGATGCCAAAAATGTCGCACGATAAGGAATCCAAAAGAAATGAAGAGTTTCCTAAACAATTACATAGCCCCTCGTAGATAAATACAGACGTCTCCGTATCGATCAGCAAGACTCTAAGTAACCGGTCTGTGTCCCGTGACTCCTATGAACCTAGAGCTCTGATACCAACTTGTCACGACCCTAGTTCACCAATCGTGAACATGTCGTGATGGCACCCAGTCCCCACGACTAGGTAAGCCTAACACATTGCGGAATATACAAGCTATGAACACTTAAATAAGAGACAGCGGAAAAATAGCATAAAAAGATATGTAATCCGTGCCGCTTGGCACAGACATTCATCAACACACTGAATAAACGCTACCAAGATCCGGAATCCCACGGGTAACACAGACTAAAGAGAATATACAACTGTGGCTCTATGTGTAAAGAGTATCTAACAACAAAAATGGAGGAAAAGTGTCAACTAGTACTATTAGAATAGAAGGAAAGCCTCCGGATCCGCGGACGTAGCAGATCATACCTCGAGGTCTCCCAGAAAGCTGCGGAATCACCTAGCACGAGCCTGCTCTGATGTACCTGGATCTGCACAACAAAAGTGTGCAGAAGAGTAGCATGAGTACACCATGGCGGTACTTAGTAAGTGCCAAGCCTAACCTCGATGGAGTAGTGACGAGGAAGGTCAGGGCCCTACTGAAAAAAATAGTAATATAATGATGATATCAATAATACACAGTTTAAATGATAATAATTTCCGAAATAACAACAATAATATGATTACTGCAACCGTCTACAAATAAGCTAACAACAATTAACCAACTCAATAAAACAAGTCCAGGACCTGTGGGAATCGAACCCACAGTCCCATTGACAGTACCTCTGGGTCTCCGGGAATCGAACCCGCAGCCCATGTCTCAATAATATATCAATAACTCGGGATCTCCGGGAATCGAACCCGCAGTCCCTACAAATAACTCGGGATCTCGGGAATCGAACCCGCAGTCCCTACAAATGACTCAGGATCTCGGGAATCGAACCCGCAGTCCCTACAAATAACTCAGGATCTCAGGAATCGAACCCGTAGTCCTTACAAATAACTCAGGATCTCGGGAATAGAATCCGCAGTCCCTACCAATAACTCAGGATCTCGGGAATCGAACCCACAGTCCCTACCAATAACTCAGGATCTCGGTAATCGAACCCGCAGTTCCTACCAATAATATATCAATAAACTTCGTGTCTCCGGGAATCGAACCCGCAGCCCTTGGATCTCCGGGAATTGAACCCGCCGTCCACAAGCACAACAAAATAAAGGAATACACAGAGAGAATAAATTATGCTTAACCGTAACTTCACCGAAAAATAGTGCCAATAATTATCAAAAGTTCAAATAGACAATTAGGCAACTAAACAGTTAAGTACTACCTAAACATGCCCTTTTAACTAATACCGGGTAAACATAGCAAATTAACAGCTAAAAAGAGGAATATCACTCATTGAACATTTTAATAAAATATGTGTTCAACAACCATCGCATGTACACGCCTGTCACCTCGCGTACAAGGCATTTTAAATATCACACAATATCCTAGGGGTGAAAATTCCCCCACACGAGGTTAGACAAGCCACTTACCTCAATGTTTATGAACAATTCAATCCGTGGCAATGCCTTTTCCTTTCAAATTTGGCTCCAATCCAATCGTATCTATACACAATTTATTTAATATCATCAATACTACTCAACAAACTAATTCCTAAGGCCAATTACAACTTTTACAACATTCTGCCCGGAATAGTGAATTTCGACCCCGGGCCCACATGGTCGGAACTTGGGGTTCGGATCCGAAATCCGGTTACCCATCCCCCCACAAGTTCAAGTATATGATTTGTTTCAAAATCGGACCTCAATTCGAGGTCCAATTTCCCAATTTATGAAAAACCCTATATTCTACCAAAAACAAGAAATTCTACCATGAAAACCTTTGATTTCTATTGAAAAACATGTATAATGATGTTAAGAATTGAAAGAATTAAGTAAAAAGTGACTTACAATTGTTTTGAAGAAGAGGGAGTCCGTGAAGAATCGCAAATGGGTGTTTTTGGGTTGCGAAAAGTGATGAATGAAGCTGGAAATCGTGATTTACAGGTCTCTGTGTTCGCATTTGCGAACATGGGTTCGCAATTGCGAACCCCGACCAATTTCTGGAGTTTGAAAAATAAGCTAAGGCTGGGAAGTTCGCATTTGCGAATATTTGTTCGCAGGCTGGGAAGTTCGCATTTGCGAACATTTGTTCTCATTTGCGAACACAGGCAGAATATGGGGATGTTCGCATTTGCGAACTATTGTTCGCATTTGCGAACACTGCAGGTTATGGGGATGTTCGCATTTGCGAACTATTGTTCGCATTTGCGAACACAGGCAGGTTATGGGGATGTTCGCATTTGCGAACTATTGTTCGCATTTGCGAACAAGGCTAGCATAATGGGACTTCGCATTTGCGATCATGGGTTCAGATTTGTGAACCCTGCCTTGATCTGCCACCTTCGCAATTGCGAAGCCAACAGCTGGGTGAAAAACCAGCAATGCAAAAATTCAGAATTTAATCCAACGGCCTATCAAATCTTTACCCGAGCCCCCCGGACTCCAAACCAAACATGTACTCAACATCAAAAACATATTATGAACTTGTTCGTGCGATCACATCGCCAATATCACATCGTTTTCATCAAATCAAGCCTCAAGTTCATGATTTTCATACTTTTGGTTTTCAAAACTTTCAAACTTGGAACTCAAGGCCCAAAACATATCAAACGACATCCGAATGTCACCAAACTTTGCAGAAAGCACATATATAATATTTAAGACTTGTACCGGGCGTCGGAACCAAAATACGAGCCCGATACCAAAGTCAATTAATTCATTTTCCTTTAACAATTACATCAAAAACAATTTCACAGAAAAATTCATAACTTGGGCTCTAGGCCTCAAAATTCGACTCCGGACGCATGTCCAAGTCCCATATTTTCCTATGGACCTTTCGGGACCAGTAAATCTCGGGTCCGGATCCGTTTACCAAAAATGTTGACCGAAGTCAACCATATCAATATTAATATCATTTTTATCCAAATTTCTCATAGAGTTCATATTTTCTATCACAAAAATCTTTCCGGCTACATGCTCGGATCGTGCACGTAAATCGAGGCAACATAGAATGAGGTTTTCAAGGCCTCAGAAGCTCGAAATGATTAATAAAATAAGTGATGACCCTTTGGGTCGTCACAATCGATTTGGGCCAATTAATCCAAATTTCAACCCCTTTTTTTTTGTATTTTTGTATTGTATTTCTTTGTATTTTGTATTTTATATTTTGTTGTATTTTAATTTTGTTTTGTATTTTCTGTATTTTGTATTTCAACTTTCCTTTATATTTTTCTGTATTTTTTTCTATTTTGTACTTATTTAATTTTATTAAAATTATTAAACTAATTACCTTCTTTTTTGGCAATTTTTTAATTTGTTAAAATGAATTAATATCTAATACATGAGAATTTCATTTCTAAATGCATTTTATTGTATTTTTATTTATCACACACAAATAATATGCAAACAATTAACATAAAATTCACACAAATTATAAAAAATAAGGAAAACTTATTTATTTGAATTTGGGAACAACTCATGTGTAGGGTAAAAATCACGTGCTCACAGCTGCCCCTCTTTGCTTGGGGACACGAAGAGTTTCCGTGAAAATATAAGTAAGCAACTATGAACGATTTTTACCCGTTCGAGTATTCCGTTGTGAAGAAATTTCGAAAAGTTTTGACCGTACCTTGCTTCAGAGGTTGCCTACATATCCTGGGCTAAACAGGAATCAGGTCAGTGTAGTTCAGGAATGTCTGGTAGTTGGGACTACCAAAGACTGTGGTCTCACTGCTTTTGCTGTTGTTACTGTTGTTACCGCTGACTGACCCCTTATTACACCATGATAAAAATAAAAGAAGCTAGCCTAAGCTATGGTCTATGAATTACAAAAAATCCTATCTATGTCTTCCAACTTGTTTTTGTATTTTCTTGATCTTGTATCTTGTATTCTTTCCATTGGCATTCTTGTTATTGCCTTGAACTTGTATCTTCTCTTCAAACGGCATTCCTGTTGTTGCCTTGAACTTGTTCAACTGGCTTCAATTTGAAATATGCATCCATTTTTCAGGTGGACCCCTGATTGTGACAAAATAAACAACCAAAGAAAGATTTTTTTCTGCCACAGTATGGTGACTGGGCACATCATGTTATTGAATGTCAGAATTAAAAGAAAATTTTCATTTTTTTTTGAAAAAGTATTCCCTTATTTTCCAGGTGGGCGCCTGAACAAAAATTAAAAATGCAGAAAAGTATTCCCTCATTTTGCAGGTGGGCGCCTGAACAGAAATTAAAAATGAAAGAAAGTATTCCCTCGTTATATAGGTGGATGCGTGAACAGAAATTAAAAATGCAGAAATGTATTCCGTTATTATACAGGTGGGCGCTTGAACAGAAATTAAAAATGAAGAAATGTATTCCCTTGTTATACAGGTGGGCGCTTGAACAGAAATTAAAAATGCAGAAATGTATTCCCTTGTGATACATGTGGGCACCTGAACAGAGATTAAAACTTTTATGTTACTTTGTGACTGAAGTTTATCTTAGGTGAAAAATTCATCAGACTAAGACCTTTAATCTTAGGAGAAAGTTTCAACGGACTAAGATTTTGTTTCCTTTTCAATGTAGTCTCATGAGGATTATCCATCGGACGGAGTTTATGACTCTAAGAGATAATTCTTCAGGCTGGGTCCATTTTCTGTGTTGTCTTAGGAGGAATATCCATCGGACTGAGATTATGACTCAAGGAAATAATTCTTCAAACTGGGTCCATTTTTAATTTAGACTTTCTTGAGTCTTTCAAATTCAACAATTTATTCTTTCTTTTCCAACTTCTACTTTTCCCTTTTGTTTTAAAATTATGCCTTCCTTTTCTTTTCAAATTATGCCTTTGTTTCCTTTTCCAACTTCTTCTTTCATTTTCAAATTATGCCTTTTTACCAACTTCTGCCTTTTGTTTTCAAATTGCATTATCCCTTTATCTTAGGTGAAAAATTCACCAGACTAAGAGTTCATTTTAGGAAAAAGTTTCAACATACTAAGATTCTTTCCTTTTATCTTAGGTGAAAAATTCATCAAACTAAGACTTTTATCTTAGGATAAAGTTTCAACAGACTAAGATTTTATCCTTTTATCTTAGGTGAAAAATTCATCAGACTAAGATTTCCATCTTAGGTGAAAGATTCAACAGACTGTGATTTTGACTCTTATCATCCTCCAAAACTTGTTTTATTTACCTTTCAACTTGGATTGTCCAACTTCAAAAACAATTGTATTTACCTTCATGCTCTTCGGATGACTACCCGATTTCAAGAAAATGACAGAAAATTTTTCTGCCCCAGTTTGATAATCCTCTTGTAAAATATCTTTTGCTCTTGTTTCAAAGCAAAGAAAAATCTGTCAGTTTTAAATGCGGTGGTTGGTTGTGGCCTTAAACTTTGATGGCGACTGCTTTCCACTTGAATGCCTTGCCTATTTGATGACTATATATTTTCACTTTTTCTTTTTCAATCCCGTCTTCCTTAAGGCATGTATGTTGTACATTTCTTGACGGATCTGATCTTGAAGTCTATGATTCCTTCAATGACTTCATTTGACAACCTTGGGTGTTTCTTGACTGAGTTGTTCCTTTGTCTGAAGATATACTTTGTCTCTGTTCGAACCCATACTTCCATTTGTTATATTGTTCCCGAGTTGACACTTTGCCGACCTTTGTGTCTCGCTTGAACCCCAATCATTTTTAGTTGTTACCCGCTTCATTGCACATGTTGCTCTTTTGGTTTAAATCATCTTCCTTGTCTTTTCTTGACTTACGATAATTGATGTGTTGGCCAAATCCCATCTCGTGCAATTGGAAAGCTTGGTGGCAAATTTTTAAATCATTTCTTTACTTGTTATGACCTGACAGACTCAATAAGAGGGGGGTAAAACAAGGTGTGAAGAATAGAGAGAAAGGAGAATACAATTCCTAACGAGATACCTACAGAAGAATGACCTATCGGATGTGAATACCGACTCTAGCGACCTTGACATGCACTTTTAGCCTTCTCTGTATAGCAAATTCGATGTTCAACTTTTGTTGCAATGTTCCGTGAAACTGGTCTTCAATATTTCATTTCCTTGATCTGATTCAACTCCTTAGTTGACTTGTAGCGCCCATAGGTTTTTTCACCATCAAGCTTCTCTCATTTTTTTGATTATTTCTTTCTCTCAACTTACTGTCGCCTTACGATGCCCGTGAGAGTTTTCACCGATAAGACTCTCTCATTTTGATTTCTCTCATCTTGGAGTCCCGAGGTGATTCTCATTATTTCTCTAATTCTTCATTTTCCTTTATTCAGACTGGAGTGTTGCCCCTGATGTGATTTACCTTTGCTCGTTTGACTCGGCATTTCTTGAAGATTTATCAGAAGGTCTTTCTTTGGACTGTAATGCAGGATTTTGGATGGGATTTAGAAAGATGGATATAAAGGCTCAAATTATTTTAGTGTGGGTTAAAGGATTACAACTTTCGGAATCATATTTCTTCAACAACCATAACTCATGCCCGAGTTTCATTCTGTGGGGATTCTTGGACTTTACTTTTATTGTGACTGAACCTTAGTGAGGCTGCCTACGTACCCTTTCGGGATCAAGTCAAACGTAGTTCAGATCATAGGATCGCTTCCTTTTTGCGATTTGACTTCTCCCGATTTTCTTCATTTCTTTGCATTTTTTTTCTTTCTTTTTCTTTTCTTTTCGTTTTCTTTTCTTCTTTTCTTCTTTATTTCTTTCTTTTTCTTTTCATCCTTTCTTTTTTTTCTCTTTTTTTTCTTCTTTTCTTCTTTTCTTCTTTCTTTTTCCTTTTTCTTTTCTCCTTTCTTTTCTTTCTCCACTTGATTTCCCCCGCTTAATCTTTGATTTTTGTTGTTGATCCGAAAGAGGGATATGAAAGAAAAATATAACAATGCTCAAAGGGATAACAATGGATAAAGTGTTTAGATAGCAGAACGAAATGCCTTCGTCATTCCAATCTTGAAAACCTACCAAGTACAAACTACACAGTTAAACACCTTTGATTGATTCACATATTTGCCTTCTGTATTTTCCGATTCTTAGTGCCACTGGGCAACAATCTCGATACCACGAATGATTAATTTAGTCTTTAGATACTCTTGCCTTTGGCTTTAAACCGATGAAGCATGATGCATTTTCAAGGCATTTCTTTATGCTTTATTTTCCAGTTTCACTTGGTTCAGGCTTCACTGTATTCTGATAAGTTTTGTTTCTTCCGAGTATTGTTACATCTTCAACATTGTTTCATTGCTAAATTGACTTTTAATATCAGGCTGAGAATTATGTGCATGTCATGTTGCTAAAATCAGTATGAGAAGAATTGTAAAGTGATTAGAAATGGAATGACTAGAAATGACGTGAAACGGAGAGTTGTATTAAACTGATGATTTGAAACAACAAGGTGAACAACAAAATGAACATACTAGACTAGAATTACCAACCTAGACGGCACTAAACAATTTTTATTACTAAATAAAGCAAAATGGAAAGATAGAATGGTTTTGACTCTCAAGACAACATCCGGATTACAACCCTGAAATAACCCGGTCAACAGAGATGACACCAAAATGTACCTCCAAAACTCCAAGAGGTGGAGCACCTTCCCAATTTCCAAGCATGGCATCTTAGCCATTGAATTCTGCATTAATGTTGCCAAGATCATTTTCTGTTTCAATGTCTTCAACTTCATTTGACAATTTCCCAAGAAGATTCTCATCACCCACGTCACCGGCATCATCCCCACCAGGTGTGCTCCGTCATGTGCAGGTAAAGGATTCTGTGCAATGTTTTGGATTCCACTGTCTTGGACCGCAATTATTCCTTCCTGAATCATTCTTTCTATCTCTCTTTTCAAATCCCGACAACTTTCAACATCGTGCCCCAAAGCATTGGAGTGGTATTCATACCTTTTAGATGAGTCAAAGCTTCTCGCACGACGATCCACCCGATTTGGGGGAATGGGTGCAATCATTTCATGTTGTTTTAACTTCTCAAACAAGCTTGCATAGGACTCTCCTATTGGTGTAAAATTATCTTTCAACTTTTGTTCCCTTCCATACCCCTGGATTGGATGTAGGTTATAAGGTGCTTAGATACTTTGCAGAGGCTGATGGAGATTTTGTGATGTTCAAGCTCATTTTCTTGGGTGTTTTGAGGGTTGAGCAACATATTGGACTGGATCAACAGAGTATGAAGGGTTCTGAGGCGGGTAGTAATGCCTAAGGGGGTCATGGAAAACCTGATGAGGCTGCATATACCTTCGAAATGTTCTCATAGGACCTCTTCTCGACCCTGATATCATTATGATTTCTTCATCCCTCCCATTCACATCACTAAATTCACTTTGGACATCCTAAGATGCATTTTTTAGAGCTACTTGACTTATAATTTTGCATGTCTTAAGACCGTCTTCCACCATTTCTCCCATTTTAATTATTTCTTCAAAGGATTGACCAACTGCAGATATCATGTTTTGAAAGTAATACGGCTCTTGAGCCTGAAGGAAAATAGTGGACAACTCATGATCATCTATGGGTGGCTTAGCTCTTGCTGCTGTCACGACCCTAGTTCACCAATCATGAACCTGTCATGACGGCACCCAGTCTCCGCGACTAGGTCACCCTAACACGATGCGAAATATACAAGTTCATGAACATTGAATAAGAAAATATCGGAAAAACGACATAAAGGGAATGTAACAAGTGCCGCTTGGCACATACACTCATCAACCACACCATATAGCATACTACCAAGACCCGGAATCCCACGGGTAACATAGACTAAAAAGGAAAAGTACAACTGTGGCTCTATACATCAAGAGTGTCTAAAACAACGAAATGAGGGAAAATAACTACTATCACTATGAGAATAGAAGGAGGGCCTCCGGATCCGCGGATGTAGAAGATCATACCTCGAGGCCTCCGAATGTGCTGCTAAATTACCTAGGATGAGCCTGTCCTGATGTACCTGGATCTACACAACAAAACTGTGGAGAAGAGTAACATAAGTACACCACGGCGGTACTCAGTAAGTGCCAAGCCTAACCTTGATGGAGTAGTGACGAGGAAGGTCAGGGCCCTACCGAGAGAACAATAACATAATGATCAAAACAGTAATAAGCAAGAATAAGTAAGAATAAATCTAAAATAACAACAATGAAGTAATTACTACAACCGACTATGATTAGCTAACTGCAAGTAACCAACACAACATAAACTCAACCAGCAAGTCCAGGACCTGTGGGAATTGAACCCACAGTCCCTCTCAGGAGCTATAGGAATTTAACCCGCAGTCCCAATATCAGTATCTCTGGGTCTCCCGGGAATCGAACTTGCAACCCGTGTCTCAATATCTCAGGGTGTGTCTCAATATCTCAGGATCTCCGGGAATCGAACCCGCAATCCATATCTCAATATATATATCAATAAACTCCAGGTCTCCGAGAATTGAACCAGTAGCCCTTGGATCTCCGGGAATTGAACCCGCAGTCCACAAACAATACCACTCTGGGTCTTTGGGAATCGAACCCACAGCCCTGGGATCTCCGGGAATCGAACTCGCAGTCCACCAACACAAACAATAAAAGAAACGCACAGAGGAAATATAATATGCTTAACTACAACTTCAACAAAACCAGTGCCAACAATTATCAAGAAGTTCAAGTAAGACAATTAGGCTATTAGACAGATAAATCCTATCAAATCATGCTTTCCTAACGAATCTCAGATAAATGTCACAATTTAATCAACTAAGAAGAGGAATATCACGAATTGGACAATTCAAGTAAAGTGAGTTCCAACAATCTGCGCATGTACATGTCCGTCACCTCGCGTACAAGGCATTTAAATCATTACCTAATATTCTAGGGGTGAAGCTTCCCCCACACGAGGTTAGACATGCCACTTACCTCGACTCTGGTACAAAACCGCTAAGAGACAACTCTCTTGCCGTGAATATCGGCCTCCACAGTTGTAGTATCTGACCAAAATAAAAATAAATACATCAAAATAGGCCAATTGGGCATTACCCAATCGAAACAATTAAAAATACACCAAAAACAACAGGTTGCCAAAACCCGACTTTCGGTACGCTTCTGGAAAAATTACAAATGTCACATATTCGGAACCCTCGTCTCAACACGAGTCTAATCATATAAAATTTACCAAATTCAGACTCCATTTGCCCATTCAAATCCTTGGTTTTCTATAATCCAAGCCTAGGGTGAAAAACATCCATAATACACCCTTAATTCCTCTAATTTCATGAGTTAATTGCATAATTATTAGTATAAAACCATAATTTGAGTCCATAGTTGATTACCTGAAGAATCTCCTTGAATTTCCCTTCAAAACCGCCTAAATCGCCTCTTTAGTCCGAGCCCTAAATGTTTTAGAATGTTCTGAAATTTCAAACTCTTGATATTATTAATCCTTCTGCGATTTACGCTTCTGCGGACAAATTCCCGCTCATGCGAGCCCGTATCTGCGACCAACTGGTCGCTTCTGTGATTCCAGGCCTAGCCGGCCACTTCCGCTTCTGCGAGCCTAGGACCACTTCCGCGCGTCCGCTTCCGCGTGCATATAACCACTCCTGCATAAATCCTTCGCTTCTGCGCACCAGAGTCCGCTTCTGCGGACTCGCTTAGGACTAACTTATCGCTTCTGTGGATCTCCCAAATCTGCCTTCAGACCGCTTCTGCGGCATGCCCTTCGCACCAACGACATCGCCTCAGCGGACCGACTTCTGCCTCTGTGCGACCAAGTGCTTCTACGCTCCTAAGTCCACTCCAGCAGACTCGCCTCTGTGCCTTTATTTCCGCAAGGGCGAAAACAACAGAACCAGAATTATTTCAACCTGCAATTTCCATGTTTCACTCCCGTTTAACCACCCGAAAACACCCCGAGGCCCCCCGGGACCTCAGCCAATCACATCAACACATCCTAATACCTTATTCAAACTTGTTCCAACCCTCCTAACGCATCTAACAACACCAAAACCCACAATTTCACATCGAATTCAAGCCTAAATTCCTTAAAACTTTCCGAATTACACATTCGATAAAAAGCCTGACCAAACAACGTCCGAATGACCTGAAAATTTACAGACATGCCCAAAATCACATAACAAAGCTACAGAAATTGTCGAAATTGCATTCCGACCCCCGGATCAAAATCTCACCTAACGATCGGATTTCCAAAAATTTCAAACTTCGGCATTTCAAGCCTAATTGAGCTACAGACCTCCAAAATACATTCCGAACGCGCTCCCAATGCTGAAATCACCTAACGGAGCTAATGGAACCATCAATTTTCCGTTTCGAGGCCGTCTTAACACTGTTCCGAATACGGGTCACTTTTCAACTACAAAGCTCTCATTTAGGGACCAAGTGTCCCAAAACACTCCAAATTCCAGAACCGACCCTCCTGGCAATCCACAATAGCAGAAATGAACTTAAGGGAATAGTTAAATTGCGGATCAGGGCATAAATTTCAAAAAACGACCGGCTGGTTCGTTACATCTTCCCACACTTAAAGATTCATTCATCCTCGAACGTGCATAGAAAACATACCTGGAGTGGTGAAGAGATGAGGGTACTGGTTGCGCATATCCTGCTCGGTCTCCCAAGTCGCCTCCTCGGCCGGCTGACCCCGCCACTGAACCTTTACTGAAGCGATGTTCTTTGACCTTAGCTTCCTGACTTGCCTGTCTAGTATGGCCACTGGCTCCTCAACATAAGACAGATCCTCGTCTAGCTGAACAGAAGTGAAATCCAACACATGCGACGGGTCACCATGGTATCTCCGGAGCATAGAGACATGAAATACGGGATGGACTCCGGCTAGGCTGGGAGGTAAGGCCAACTCATAAGCAACCTCTCCAACACGCCTCAAAATCTCAAAAGGACCAATAAATCTTGGACTCAGCTTCCCCTTCTTCCCAAACATCACAACGCCCTTCATTGGCGAGACTCGAAGCAGAACCCGCTCGCCAACCATAAAATCCACATCGCGGACCTTCTTGTCCGCATAACTCTTCTGTCTAGACTGGGCTGCACGAAGTTTGTCCTGAATCACCTTGACCTTGTCCATAGCATCCCGAACCATATCGGTACCTAGCAACCTGGCCTCGCCCGGCTCAAACCAACCCACGGGAGACCTGCACCTCCTACCATATAGGGCCTCATACGGTTCCATCTGAATACTGGACTAGTAGCTGTTGTTATAAGTAAACTCCGCCAGTGGCAAGAAATGATCCCATGAACCTACAAACTCAATCACGCACGCACGGAGCATTTCCTCCAAAATTTGAATAGTGCGCTCGGACTGCCATATGTCTCGAGGTGAAATGTTGTGCTCAGCTCCACTCGAGTGCCTAACTCCTACTGTACGACTCTCCAGAACCGTGAAGTGAACTGAGTGCCTCTATATGAAATGATGGAAATTGGAATACCATGCAGCTTAACTATCTCCCTGATATAGATCTCCGCCAGTCACTCCGTTGAATAAGTGGTGCTCACCGGTATGAAATGGGCGGACTTGGTCAGCCGATCCATAATAACCCAAATGGAATTAAACTTCCTAACAATCCGTGGAAACCCAGATACAATGACCATGGTGATGCTCTCCAATTTCCACTCCCATTTCCACTCTGGAATCTCAATCTGCTGCATTAACCCACCCGGACGCTGATGCTCATACTTCACCTGCTGGCGGTTGAGGCACCTAGAAACACAATCAACTATATCCCTCTTCATCCACCTCCACCAGTAATGTTGTCTCAAGTCCTGATACATTTTCGCGGCACCCGGATGGATGGAATACCGCGAGCTATAGGCCTCTGCTAGAATCAGCTCTCGAAGATCATCTACATTGGGCACACAAATACGCCCCTGCATCCTCATAACTCCATCATCCACAATGGTAACATCTCGAGCATCACCGCGCCGAACTATATCCTAGAGGACAAGCAAATGAGGGTCATCGAACTGAAGCTCCCTGATGCAGTCGAATAGAGAAGACCGAGAAACCACACAAGCCAGAACCCGGCTGGGCTCCGAAAGATCCAGTCTAGAAAACTGCCTGGCTAAAGCCTGGACATCCATCGCCATAGGCCTCTCCGAAGCTGGTAGATATGCCAAACTCCCCAAACTCTCTGCCCGACGACTCAAGGCATCGGCAACTACATTAGCCTTGCCCGGATGATAGAGAATAGTAATATCATAGTCCTTCAGTAGCTCCAACAATCTCCTCTGACGCATATTCAGGTCCTTCTGCTTAAGCAAGTGCTGCAAGCTTTGGTGATCAGTGTAGATCTCACAAGGAACCCCATATAAGTAATGACGCCAAATCTTCAAGGTGTGAACAATGGCAGCTAGTTCTCAGATCATGAACATGGTAGTTCTTCTCATGTACCTTCAGCTGTCTGGACGCGTAGGCAATCACCCTACCGTCCTGCATCAATACTGCACCGAGTCCAACTCGTGAAGCATCACAATATACTGTATAGGACCCCAAACCTGTAGGCAACATCAAGATAGGGGCCGAAGTCAAAGCTGTCTTGAGCTTCTGAAAGCTCGCCTCACACTCCTCTATCCACTGAAAAGGGGCACCCTTTTGGGTCAATCTTGTCATAGGTGCTGCGATCAAAGAGAACCCCTCTACGAAACGACGATAATAACCCACCAAACCAAGGGAACTGCAAATCTCAGTAGCTGAGAAGGGTCTGGGCCAACTCTGCATGGCCTCTACCTTCCTCAGATCCACTCGAATACCATCGCTCAACACCACGTGGCCTAGAAATGCCACTGAACTCAGCCAGAATTCACACTTAGAGATCTTGGCATATAGTTGCTTATCCCTCAGAGTCTGAAGCACTATCCTCAGATGCTGCTCGTACTCTTCCCGACTCCGGGAATATACTAGAATATCATTAATGAAAACAATCATGAACGAGTCCACATAAGGCCTAAACACACTGTGCATCAAATGCATAAAGGCTGCTGGGGCATTAGTTATCCTGAAAGACTTCACAAGGAACTCGTAGTGACCATAACGAGTCCTGAAGGCAGTCTTCGAGATATCTGGCTCCCAAATCTTCAGCTGATGATAACCAGAACGCAAATCAATCTTAGAGAACACATGTGCGCCCTGTAGCTGGTCAAACAAATCATCAATACGTGGCAAAGGATACTGGTTCTTCATTGTAACTTTGTTCAACTGATGATAGTCGATACACATACGCATGGAACCGTCCTTTTTCTTCACAAACAACATAGGAGCACCCCAAGGTGAAACACTGGGTCGAATGAAACCCTTACCCAATAATTCCTGCAACTGATCCTTCAACTTCTTCAACACAGGAGGAGCCATACGGTACGGTGGAATAGAAATGGGCCGAGTGCCCGCAACAAATCAATAGCAAAATCAATATCTCTGTCGGGCGGCATGCCCGGGAGATCAGCTGGAAATACATTAGCGAAATCATGTACCACTGGAACAGAATCAATAGAAGGAGTGTCAGTACTGACATCCCGAACATAAGCTAGATAAGCAGCACACCCCTTCTCAACCATACGCTGAGCTTTGAGAAAGAAAATAACATGGATGGGGGTGTGATCTAGAGTACCACTCAACTCAATACGTGGAATGCCTGGCATAGCAAGCGTCACGGTCTTGGCGTGACAATCAAGAATAGCATAATGGGGCAACAACCAGTCCATGCCCAGAATAATATCAAAATCGACCATCCTTAGCAACAATAGATCCGCTCTGGTCTCAAAACCACATATAGTAACCAAGCACGACCGATACATATGGTCCACAGCCAAAGAATCTCCCACCAGAGTGGAACATAAATGGGGGCACTCAAAGAATCTCGAGGCACCCCCAGATGTGAAGCAAAATAAGAGGACACATATGAAAAAGTGGAACCAGGATCGAATAGAACCGATGCCTCTCTGTGACTAACCAAAATAATACCTGTGATAACAGAATTAGATGCAACAGCTGCAGCACGATTGGGAATAGCATAAAATCTAACCTGACCCCTCTCTCAAGGATGGCCTCTGGCACCCTAATCCCCGCCCCTGGCTGGCTGGGCAGGTGGAGTGGCAGTTGGGGCTGGAATGATGGCCTGCTGACCCTGTGAACCACGCTAAGGCTGCGAAGACTGTGGATGTGCTCCTCTCCTATACCTGGGGCACTCCCTAACCAGATGGCGAGTATCCCTGCACTCAAAACAAGCTCTGGAAGGACGCGGTGGCTGTGACTGACCGGCCTCACCCCCACTGGTCTGACCCCTAGAGGTACCCCGTGCAGGAGGCGCACTGGAAACTGGGGGAGCATAATAAGGCTCCTGAGGTGCTGGAAGAGCTGGAGTACTACCGGCTGCGGGCAATGCTGAGTGAACTGGTCGGCCGGAATAACCCCCGCCAAAACGACCGGCTGCTGAAGTGCGGGCACCAGAGAAATGGCCCGACTCACGAAACCTCTTGGCCTTTCTATCTCCCCGCTCTCTAGGGAGCATACTCTCGATCCTCCTGGCAATGCTCTCCGCCTACTGATAAGGTATATCTATCTCCAACTCCCTGGCTATGCTGGACTGGATCGGCGGAATAAGGCCTTCAATAAATCTCCGCACTCTCTCCCGGACCGTGGCTACCAAAGCTGGTGCATGGCTGGCTAGACGGGTGAAACTAATAGCATACTCTGATACTGACATGGAGCCCTGTCGCAACTGCTCAAACTCCGATCACCAAGAATCCCTACGGCTCTGGGAACAAACTCCCTCAAAAATAGATCAGAAAACTGCGTCCAAGTCAATAAAGCAGACCCATCTGGACTATCCAACTCATACGTGTGCCACCAATCATAAACGGCCCCACGAAGCTGAAAAGCAATGAAGGAAACCCCGCTGGTCTCCACTATCCCCATGGTACGAAGAATACGAGGACACTCCTCCAGAAAACCCAATGCATCATCTGTAGCCAAACCACTAAACACTGGAGGATCATATTTCTTGAACCTCTCCAATCTATGCTGCTCATCCTCGGAGGCAGCTAGCCCACCTCCGGGCTGTGCTGGGGCGGCAAGAGGCATAACAATAATCTCTGGAACATGTCCCACCGGCACTCGCTGCTCAGGCGTAGCAGCTGCGGAAGTCTGGGTCCCTCCCCCGGCCTGAGATGTAGCTGCAGTGAGAGGAAGCAACCCTGCTTGAGCTAAAGTGGTATACATACTCATGAACTGGGCTAGGGTCTCCTGGAGTGCTAGAGTAGTAGCAGTTGTATTTGGTGTACTAGGTGCCCGCGCTCCAACCTGATCCACCGGTGGCACCTTAGCGGCAGCACGCGCGGGTGCTGTGGCAGCACCTCGGGCGCGTCCTCATCCTCTACCATGGCCCCGGCCTCTGGCAATGGAAGCAGGGGGCGCGTGTGCCTCATCCTCGCGAGTAGCACGTGTCCTCACCATCTGTGAGAGAATAGAAAGTATAAATTTAGATTTGGTGCCAAAAATGTCGCGCGACAAGGAATCCAAAAGAAATGAAGAATTTCCTAAACAGTTACATAGCCTCTCGTAGATAAATATAGACATCTCCGTATCGATCAACAAGACTCTAAGTAACCGCTCTGTGTCCCGTGACTCCTATGAACCTAGAGCTCGAATACCAACTTGTCACGACCCTAGTTCACCAGTCATGAACCTATCATGATGGCACCCAGTCTCCGCGACTAGGTCAGCCTAACACGATGCGAAATATAAAAGTTCATGAACATTAAATAAGAAAATAGCGGAAAAACGACATAAAGGGAATGTAACAAGTGTCGCTTGGTACATACACTCATCAACCACACCATATAGAATACTACCAAGACCCGGAATCCCAGAGGTAATACAGACTAAAAAGGGAAAGTACAACTGTGGCTCTATACATCAAGAGTGTCTAAAACAACGAAATGAGGGAACATAACTACTATCACTATGAGAATAGAGGGAGGGCCTCCAGATCCGCGGACGTAGCAAATCATACCTCGAGGTCTCCGGATGTGCTGCTGAATCACCTAGGATGAGCCTGTCCTGATGTACCTGGATCTGCACAACAAAAGTGTGCAGAAGAGTAGCATGAGTACACCACGGCGGTACTCGGTAAGTGCCAAGCCTAACCTCGATGGAGTAGTGACGAGGAAGGTCAGGGCCCTACCGAGAGAACAATAACATAATGATCAAAACAGTAATAAGCAAGAATAAGTAAGAATGAATCTGAAAATAACAACAATGAAGTAATTACTACAACCGACTACGATTAGCTAAGTGCAAGTAACCAAAACAACACAAACTCAACCAGCAAGTTCAGGACCTGTGGGAATTGAACCCACAGTCCCTCTCTATATCCAACAACTCAGGAGCTACGTGAATTTAACCCGCAGTCCCAATTTCAGTATCTCCAGGTCTCCGAGAATCGAACCCGCAGCCCATGTCTCAATATCTCAGGATGTGTCTCAATATCTCAGGATCTCCGGGAATCGAACCCGCAGTCCATATCTCAATAAATATATCAATAAACTCCGGGTCTCCGGGAATCAAACCCGTAGCCCTTGGATCTCAGGGAATCAAACCCGCAGTCCAGATACAATACCACTCCGGGTCTTTGGGAATCGAACCCACAGCTCTGGAATCTCCGGGAATCGAACTCGCAGTCCACCAACACAAACAATAAAAGAAACGCACAGAGGAAATATAATATGCTTAACTACAACTTCAACAAAACCAGTGCCAACAATTATCAAGAAGTTCAAGTAAGACAATTAGACAATTAGACAGATAAATCCTATCAAATCATGCTTTCCTAACGAATCTCAGGTAAATGTCACAATTTAATCAACTAACAACAGGAATATCACGAATTGGAAAACTCAAGTAAAGTGAGTTCCAACAATCTGCGCATGTACACGCCTGTCACCTCACGTACAAGGCATTTAAATCAGCACATAATATCCTAGGGGTGAAGCTTCCCCCATACGAGGTTAGACAAGCTACTTACCTTGACTCAGGTACAAAATCGCTAAGAGACAACTCTCTTGCCGCGAATATCGGCCTCCATAGGTGTAGTATCTGACCAAAATCAATAGAAATACATCAAAATAGGCCAATTGGGCATTACCCAATTGAAACAATTCAAAATACACCAAAAATCACAGGTTGCCAAAACACGACTTTCGGTACGTTTCTCGAAAAATTACAAAAGTCACATATTCGGAACCCTCGTCTCAACATGAGTCTAAGCATATAAAATTTACCAAATTTGAACTCCATTTGTCCATTCAAATCCTTGGTTTTCTATATTCCAAGCCTAGGGTGAAAAACATCAATAATACACCCTCAATTCCTCTAATTTCATGAGTTAATTGCATAATTATTAGTATAAAACCATAATTTGAGGCCATAGTTGATTACTTGAAGAATCTCCTTGAATTTCCCTTCAAAATCGCCCGAATCGCCTCTTTAGTCCGAGCCCTAAATGCTTTAGAATGTTCTGAAATTTCAAACTTCTGATATTATTAATCATTCTGCGATTTCCGCTTCTGCGGACAAATTCCCGCTCCTGTGAGCCCGTATATGCGACCAACTGGTCGCTTCTGCGATTCCAGGCCTAGCCAGCCACTAATGCTTCTGTGAGCCTAGGACCGCTTCCGTGCATTAGCTTCCGCGTACACATAACCGCTCCTGCGGAAATCCTTCGCTTCTGCGCACCAGAGTCCACTTCTGCGGACTCGCTTAGGTGACTAACTAATCGCTTCTGTGGATCTCCCCAATCGCCTTCAAACCGCTTCTGCGGCACGCCCTTCGTACCAGCGACATCGCCTCAGCGGACCGACTTTTGCCTCTGCGTGACCAAGCGCTTATGCGCTCCTAAGTCCTCTCCTGCGGACTCGCCTCTGCGCCCTTATTTCCGCAGGGGCAAAAACAACAGAACAAGAATTATTTCAACATGCAATTTCCATGTATCACTCCTGTTTAACCACCCGAAAACACCCCGAGACCCCCGGGACCTCATCCAATCACACCAACACATCCTAATACCTTATTCAAACTTGTTCCAACCCTCCAAATGCGTCTAACAACACCAAAACCCACAATTTACATCGAATTCAAGCCTGAATTCCTTAAAACTTTCCGAATTACACATTTGATCAAAAACCCGACCAAACAACGTCCGAATTTCCTGAAAATATACAGACATGCCCAAAATCACATAACGAAGCTAAAGAAATTATCGGAATTCCATTCCGACCCCCAGATCAAAATCTCACCTAACGATCGTATTTCCAAAAATTTCAAACTTCGGCATTTCAAGCCTAATTGAGCTACAGACCTCCAAAATACATTCCGAACGTGCTCCCATCCTCGAAATCACCTAACGGAGCTAATGGAACCATCGGATTTTCATTCCGAGGCCGTCTTAACACTATTCCGAATACGGGCCACTTTTCAACTACAAATCTCTCATTTAGGGACTGTGTCCCAAAACACTCCAAATTCCAGAACCGACCCTCCCGGCAAACCACAATAGCAGAAATGAACTTAAGGGAACATTTAAATTGGGGATAGGGGCGTAAATTTTGAAAACGACCGACCGGGTCGTTACAGCTGCCTGCTCTCTCCATTTGATGGCATATTCCATGAAACTTTCAGTTGGTTTCTTTTTCAGTTTAGAAAGGGAAATGCGGTTTGCGGTGATGTCGATATTATATTGAAACTGTTTGATAAAGGCCCGTGCCAAATCATCCAAGACGTACCAACTAGACGCATCTTGATCCCAAAACCATTTAGATGCTACTCCCGATAGGCTTTCCCCAAAATAAGCCATAAGTAATTCTTCATTTCTTCCCACACTTCTCAATTGGTTGCAATACCTTTTCAGGTGGGCTATGGGGTTTCCATGTCCATTATACTTTTCAAATTTGGGAACCTTGAAACCAGGCAGCAAGTGGACATTAGGGAACATACATAGATCTCTGAAGGCAACACTCTTTTAACCTGCCATTACTTGCGTGTTTTTCAGATGTTGTTCTAATCGTTCCATTCTTTGGGCTATTTCTTCATGTACCTTCTTTCGGGTAGGCTTTTCTATGTTCCCATGAAGATCAAATGAGTACGATTGGTATTCCGAAAAGTGGTCTTGTTCTTGCTGTATAGCAAATTGCGACTCATGAGAAGGCTGTCCCTGGTCATTGACCCATGCTTGACGCATTTGTTGTTTCAATGTTCTATTTTCCTCCATCATAGAAGACTTTTGTTGAACTCTCTGATCCTGAGTTTCTTGAGCACTCATTACAGCTTTGATGTCAGTTATCATTTTCCTTGGATCTTGTTTTCCAATTTACCACAACCAACCACCTCAACTTTCTGGATTAACAAAACGAAACCACCATGTTAGCGTTAAGGTATTTCGCTTATTGATTTCCTTTGTTTTTTCTGCTATTTTCTTTTCTTTTTGACTTTTTGTAGTTTTTTCCTTTTTTTTAATAATTTGATTATGGATATGGTAGAATCCTACGTGGATTGCCTACGTATCATGATCCCGCATGAATCAGAACTAGCGTGGTTATTGCAAATTAATGCAAGAATAAAGAGATGTTTATTTGATTTTTTTTATTTGTTTTCTTTGAAGGAAAATTATAGAAGCCGACTCCAACTACAAACTTTGATGAAACACTTTCACATCTTGTGCCAGAGATTTCTACAAGAATAAGAATATTTTTAATGTCAATTATGACTATTTTTACATGATTGGCCATGTTATGACTTATTTTGGCAAAGTGCCTATTTTTGCAAAATTTTATTTAAAAAAATAAACAAGAAAATTTTCTCATCCTGGGGCTTATGGGGCATCGTTCAGCATCGCCCCAAGCCAACACAAAATTGAGAAGATTTTTTTAATGTCAAATGACTATTTTTACAAAATTGGCCATGTAATGGCTTATTTTGACAAAGTGACTATTTTTATAATATTTTATTTAAGAAACTATAAATTTGATGATTAAATCAAAATGTCTCATCTTGGGCCCACGGGGCATCATCCAACATCGCCACATGCCAACACAAGACTGAGGAAGTTTTAATGCCAATTATGGTAATTTTAGCAAAAGCTGCCATGTAACGGCTTATTTGATAAAGTGACTATTTTTGAAAAGTTGAGTGATGACTCAAACTTGATTTTATGGATACGACCTTTAAACATTTCCACATGAAATATTTCAAGGCTATTTTTCAAAAGGAAAAAGAAAAGACTTCAAAGTGGTAATTTTTGCACAAACAGCCTTCCGGCGTCCTTTCGGAACATTCGACTATTTTCAAAAATAGCGCCATTTTGATTTATTGAACACTAAAACTCGACAAGTGTTAACTCAAACTTGATTTTAAGGATATGGCCTTTCCACATTTCCACATGGAATGTTTCAAGGCTATGCCCGCAAATTATTTAAAATGTTTCGAAGTGGCTATTCTTGCAAAAACAGCCTTCCGACGTCCTTTTGGGGGACATTCGACTATTTTCAAAAACGGCATCACTTTGATTTTATTGACAATTAAAAATTCGATATTTTTTTTGTTATTTTTTAAAAGGGGTGGTTGGATTCGATGAGGGTTGCCTACGTATCTCACATCCGTGAGAATCAAACCAGCGTAGTTCGGTCAGATTATTTTGTGGCCAATTATTTCAACCAACATTATTCCATCTATTTTCAAACTTTCTTTTCAAATTTCGATAGAGTTTCGTCAATATTTCGATAAATTCTCTATTCTAACATTTCTTTTTCTTTGTTTTCAAGAATATAGCCGGTCCGCATAATACTCCAGGACAAATAAATGCAACATATAATATGCTCGATCTTTGATTACCAGGTCACCTGTCCTAGACGGACCCAACCCTTGTGTTGAGTCGCCTAAGTCAGTTATGATGTCAATAATTTTCCTAAATCTAGGCTTAATATCCTGATGTTTCAATGGTGCTAGACCGTGTACCCAAGTGGACAACTCGGATCGAGGAGGGGGCTACGTATCGGGGGCCCGCGGGGTCGTCCGGCTTTGTAACTTATCCGTCCTCTATTTCTTATTTAGGGTATGACACTAATAGAAAGGGGAGTCTCAACCAGTAAGCACATCCCTGGAGGTAAGAAGAGATGGGTTTTCGACACAATTTTCTATATACAATCCACGATATATCAAAGCGGTAAACACGTAACACATTGATCAAAGCATATAACAAAGTCAAATAACATTAAGAACGACAATTCAATCGAGCTCGAATTCTTAAACCTTGAACCAAAGTTCTGGGTTGCTTATCCCCAGCAGAGTCGTCAGAGCTGTCATACCTCCTTTTTAACGTATACCGATGTTTACTACTATACCCCGGAAAAGGATATAATAATAATAATGGAAGGAGTTTTTCCACTTTAAGGACAATCGGAACGGGATCAATTTATTTAATTTTTAGAGTCGCCACTTCAGAAAATAATGGTTTCCCAAGTCAGCGATTTAATCCCGAACCTAGGAAATTTATGACTCTATATTACAGTCTGCGAAACTAGAAATCTGGATATGGAATTCTGTTAACCCGGGAGAAGGTGTTAGGCACTTTCGAATTCCATGGTTCTAGCACGGTCGCTCAACTGCCGTATTTATTTTTTATCTGATTTCTTTATATATTTCAATTATGTACTTTTAATGTTCCGCTTTTCATTTTTAAAAGAGTTGCAACGCCATGAAAATATATTTCGGGCCACACTGTACCAGTACGCATATGCCCTTTAACACATTCCGACTTTGTTGAGAGTAAGATTTGGGTCCCATAAATGCGCACCCGTATTTGAAAATGTATGTTATTTACAAATCGCGCCTAAAGTATCTACATCTTTGTTAACTTTGGGAAAGACCGTAAAATTTGCTAAATGGTCCTTCTATGTCTAAGATTTTCTTAACAATTTATTTGAGGGCCCCGCAACTGCTCTCTATCGAGGCTCATCTTGTTTTCTTTTAAAACATCATACCTATGGTGTACTATGTTTTCTATTGTTGTTTTTTTATCTATGAAAGAAAGATCCTAAAAGCAATTATGATTTTTATTCATCTCTTAAAAATAAAAGAAGAGACAAGTCCAATGTACTATTATGCCGAAAAAAACTGGTTTCAAGTTCAGTGATTTACACAAAACAGCCTCCTTGTTTGTGACCAGTCGCCTGAAGTATGGCCTTCATATGGGCCCAATGGACCAAGGCTAAACTATACATCAACATAGGTCCAATCCAAATTAAGCTTAATTCATCAATAAACTGAGTAACCAATTGCTTTGTTTTACTAATCAAAATTATCGGCAGAACACTATTAATCCTGAAATTCATAAAAGCTTCATTACATACATTAGAATTAGCAAAGTTTCCATTAACCTTGAAATTCAAATTCATGTTTCTTGCTACTTGATTATGTATTAAAGTATTCTACTAGAACAAAACTTATAATCAACTCTAAATACATAAACATATATAATAATTTAACCAAGCAGACTCACGCTAACAGTCCATCAGTTAACACAATTCAGTATTTGCAAAAATTGTAAAAATTCTAATTAGTTGAACGTGTATTACTTGTATTATACAATAAACATTGATTACCAAACAATTAAAGCTAAATTATCAGAAGCCTCGCGTCATTTCTTTAAATATCAAATCTGCATTGGCATGACTCAATATTTCATACATCAATGGGTGCTGGAAAATACCTAGAGATTACAGTGAGGAATGAAGGAGCCAGTTGCAGCAACAAACAAACAACAGCAAAATCAACAGGGATTTGGAAACCTAGGAGTAATATCAAATAAAATTCAATAGTGAATCCGTCAATCATAGCAACAATTGGAGTGATTTTTGAACCAAAATAGTTTCATAAGAACCAGGAAAGCATCTCAGTAATTCGGCATCCAATAATAACCAAAATGAACTGATTGAAACCCCGAGAATTGCTCGACATCCAACAAAAAATCACCTAAACCTTCAGTTACCAGAAATCGAACTAGAAATGCAACTTAGCTAAATGAAACTAGAAATTGACTAAGAGGAGCAATGGAATAGTGCTTTTCTTTTTGATTTTTGAAGAGTTTTTGTTGTTTTTGGATTGCTTTTTATGATTACATCGGCAATAATCCGGCAAAAGGGGGATTATTCAGAGCGGGCTGTTTTGGCATGAAATGGATATATCCATATATCTCTGACTCATATTTACGAGATGATAAAATATGGCAAAAGCTATACCGAAAATTAGTTTTAATATGTATTTGAAGATGTAAAGAAAAGAAAATGAATCTGAAATTGTATTTTTCAGCTTTCAGGAATGACAGATTATTTTTTGGGATATTTTTGGATTTTCTAAAGCTTCTAAGGTTCAAAAGTTTGAGAGAAGGCTAAAAATCTGAAAAGCATCTTAAAATCTGCCAAAAGTCTCGTTAATTCTGCAGAATTCATGTCTATTTATAGGCATAAATAGGAGGGAAATTAAAATTTGAATTATTTCATTATTAACCCACTAATTTCTAGTTTATTAGACAGATTACTGCACTTATTTATTAAAAGTTACACGAGAACCCCATCTAGAAGGTTCTACCATATTCCAATTCTTTGTAATAACTATTGTACTCCCACTTGCTTAGAAAAACTACTAATTCTACCCTTTATTATACCATTTCCTTTCCTAATTGTACCCCTTCTCCGTTTAGTCTTATTACAATTTACCCTTTCTTATTCCCTATCTTACCCCCACTTCTTAATAGTTATTACCTTTCAAAATCCTGCATTTTATTCTTATTTATTTAACCAATTTTCAGAATTCTATTTATCAAATAGCCACAACTAAGTAACTATAGTCTAATTAACCAATTAGCCCCTTTAACTAATCAAAATTCAGACTTAGTTCAGTAATTAAAATCACGTTACATCCATAACCAACCTTAGGCAGGCTTACAAACATAGCCACTTTTTGATTAATTATTCAATTAACAAGACTCATGGGAACAAATTGATAGATGGTTGAATCTTGTAACCAAAATAGCTAATCGTAATTGAATCTATCAAGTAAGCACCTTAGGTGGATACGAAGCGTGTGATTTTAAATATCGACCTATGTGAACCTATGATTGTTAAGGAACAAATTCTATAATTGAACTAATTACTAATCGAACAACTATAACCAATCTTTGCTATTTTCTATTGATTAAACTAATATCAACTACGAATTGAAATCATCAAATCACTCAAACAACAATATCGATTATCCAGATGGATTCAAGATCTAATTATCTTAGTTAACTAGTTAACTATATCAACATTAGTATCTTAATCATACAAGTATAAAACAGAATTCAGAGTGAATCAAAAATCTGAAATTAAAAAGAAAATAGAAGTTAATACCAATTGATGTTAATTAATCATAATAAATGAAATTTTATAGAAAGCCCGAAACTAATCAATTCTAAGCAGATTAACAAATAATGAGTCAACTAACAGGCGAATCTATGTATACTTATATAAAAATTCTAATATATTAATAACACTTTCAAAAACCTAATTCAGTAACATGAAACAAATTAAGCTATAACTAATCGCTAATCATATTTGATCAAAAAATAATCAGATTGTGACTCAACTATTATGGATGAACATCTATGAACGCGAGATGAAGATCGCCTATTATTAACATGAAATTGCCTTAATTTTAACCCTCATATTAATGCCCGAGATATAAGTGTTCTGATAAACTAAAAAATTCGACAGAAACATATAGAGATGGAGAAAGAAGAGATCAAGAAAAGAGAAAATAAAATCATTACATGCATGCGCGATGGAAATCAGAAAACACGACACAAGGGATTAAAAACTTATCTTCTTCTTTCTTGTTGCCAGTTTGTTTTGTTTGACCCCGGAACAAGAGCTGAGTTTAAAGATCCCGGTTGTTACTGGCACTTCTTGAACTTGAGAAAAATTAGATAGCACTTGGTCAATTATTGATGATTCGATGATAAAGAATGTTCATCAGGCGTGGGGTGAGTGGGAAGAACGTGGAGTATGAATTTTGGAAGGTTTGGGGTGGCGGCGCCGCCGTGGGTGGTGGTGGCGCCGCTAGGGTTTTCAAGATTTGGGACGTTTGGTTGGTCTTTGAAGAAAATGGATAGGGGGATTGTGATGAGGGAATGCCAAGGAACATTTTGGTTTTGGTTTTATCGGAGAATAGTGCAGGCTGCCGCCGTGAAAGATTTCCGGCAGGCGGCGTTTCACAATGGTCTGTGAGAGGGACGACATGCTTTAGGGTTTCTTTTCAGGTTTTGTGCGTTATAATGTATTATGAAATGTAACAAATGGGTCTATGTCGTTTAAAGGGGTGGACCGGGTTGATAATATTTTGGGCCTGGACGGAGGGATTCGGGGTGTTGGGCTGGTAGATCGATTTGGGCCAATTAATTCGAATTCCAACCCCTTTTTTTCTTGTATTTTTGTATTGTATTTCTTTGTATTTTATATTTTGTATTTTGTTGTATTTTAATTTTGTTTTGTATTTTGTATATTTTCTATTTCAACTTTCCTTTATATTTTTCTGTATTTTTTTCTATTTTGTACTTATTTATTTTTATTAAAATTATTAAACTAATTACCTTCTTTTTGGTAATTTTTCAATTTGTTAAAATGAATTAATATCTATTACATGAGAATTTAATTTCTAAATCCATTTTTTTTTATTTTTATTTATCACACTCAAATAAAATATAAACAATTAACACAAAATTCACACAAATTATAAAAAATAAGGAAAAATTATTTATTTGAATTTTATGGGAACAACTCTTGTGTAGGGTAAAAATCACGTGCTCACAGTTGCCTACAAATGTTATTATGTAAGATTCAACATTAATTCTTGGTAAACAAATTGGGAAAAAATTGGAAGAACTAGGGCTAGATTTTTAGAATGTAAATTTGGAATTTGAAGGGGAATTTGAACTCCGACTTTGATGAATTTGATATGTATAGACTCGTGGCAAGACGAGGAATTCGGCGATGTAAATTTTATAATTTTTTGAGAAGTGGGCCCGGGGCTTGGGTTTTGCCAACTTCGTGATTTTTGTTATTTTTCGAGTCTTTTCGATTGGGTTATGGTTCGTTTGCCTATTGTGACGTGTTCCTTGTAATTTTTTGTCAAATTCGATGCGCGAGGAGGTCAATTCTAGGTGAAAGGGCTTGACGAGCTAGACTCATGGCCGGGTAGAGGTGAGTAAAGACTTTAAATGATGTTCTGAGGGATTGAGACCCCATACTTGCACAACTTGGTGGTGTGTTGAGATGAGACACATGTTCAATGACGAGCGCGAGGTCATATACTATTGGGGACTGTGACTTGGTCCAGTCCGGATGATATTTTACCGCGTATTAGCTATGACTTGTTGTTTACACTGTGATTTGGGCTTATTTTCGTATTTCGTGCTTATAGCCAACTGTTTGGACTCCTTAAGAACTATCATCACCGTTTTTTCTCACTATTTGAAATATTATTTGAACTCAGTCCACATGATTTACAATGTTCATGAACTCAGCTATATTTTTACTCAAACTTGGAGTTTTAACTAATATTTTAACCATTGTTTGAGCTGAGTATTATTATTTTTACTGATACCCGAGGGGCTTTTGATTATTCTAGATGGATTGATGCCGAGGGCCATGTGTGAGGATATGATGAGTGATATGAGGAGGCTTTCATGTCTCGAGTGATATGTGAGGAGGATTTCAGGCTTCGAGTGTATTGTGAGTAGGCTTTCAGGCCGTATTGATAGTGCTTGGATGTAGGAGCCCTTCCAGAGTCTGCACACCCACAGTGAGCGCGGGTACCCATGTGATTGAGAGTGAGCCCGAGGGGCTGATGTTGTACTAAGTGATTGATACGGAGCCCGCTGGGCTGATACTGTCACGACCCAAAATCCACTAAGGGTCGTCGTCGCGCCGGACACCTCTGTCAGGCCAGCCGACTAAATTATCAATTAAATCCTCTTTTAATACCTTTGAAAATCTAAGGTTTTTCCTTCTATTTTAACCCGGTGTCACAAGTGCATGAGCGACTATTGATAAGTAAAATAAAATACAACATCTGTCCGAAATACAGCGGACATGGAATAAATAATAGAAGTGCAGAAAGAAACAACACTAGCTACAGGTCATCTCGCAAATTGCAGCACACCTTGTCCCAGCATTCATCCGTACTACTATGACAAGTAGGCTGCTAGAAGTGTATATATACATGTGCAACCAAAATGCACAGAAGTGTAGTATGGGTACGTAATCAATGTGTACTCAGTAAGTATCCCGCCTAATCCCAAAGGGTAGAGACGAGATGGCAAAATGTGACACTCGCTAGATGTGAATTATCAATATTCTATAAGTGCGTGAATAATCATGGATTTATATAGAAGTCCTAATTGGGAAGCCAAATAAATAGGCAAACACCATCAACAATACATCAAAGACTTCCAAAGTCTATTCTTTATTATCTTATGAGTTTATATCGAGCCACGTAGGGCCAATTTCATATTTACAATTTTTAAGTAATGGATAAACATGTGCAGATCACACCGAGGCAACGGTCCGCTCCAACATAAATTTAAACTGTGCACTGCCGAGGGGCGAGCGGCACGAACCATAAATGCATCTATTCCCACCGAGGCGTTTGGCCCGTTCCATAAGTAAACACATATCCTGCTCGCGAATCATCCATTCGACGCAAGCACGCATAAAATACATGCTCGAGTAGGAGATTAAGAGTTTATCAAGGGTAATCATCCAAATAGACAAATTTCTCTTTTTAACAATTTAGGGAAAAACAATATTTAATCTCTTTTTAAATTCCTTTACCAATTCAAGGTGATTTAAACAATTCAAACAATCAACGGGTTCATAGTTAATCCAAGTACAACATGTTTGGGTCCTAGACTACCCGAACAATAGCATAATAGTAGCTACGCACGGACTCTCGTCACCTCGTGTGTACGTAGCCCCTACAAATAGGAGCACATAACCAATTTAACTCACATATGGAGTAATTTCCCCCTCACAAAATTAGAAAGGAGACTCACCTCGCTTCGAAGATCCAAACCGGCATTCCACGCCCTTCTAAAGACTCTAATTGATGCACCACATTCCAAAACTAGCCAACGGTTACGCAAACCCACTAATATATGTTCAATTATTCATTACAATATAATTTATAATAATTTTTAACTCCGATCGAAATGTTGACTAAAATTCCCTCGATCCACGTGTTTGGATTCTGAAAATTATTGAAAATAAATATTACCCATAACTCAAATGGTCTATATCCAGAAATTCATCCAATTTTGTCCATGAATCGACCCTCAAATCAAGGATTTACCATTTTTTAACTTTGGGGCTCAAATTCCCAATTTACACCATCCAAACATGGATAAAAATAGAACCCAACATAAATTGTCATGGAGAAACATCAAAATAAAGGTCAGATATTTACCCCCTTGTTGAGACGACAACAACTCCACAGAAATTACCTCAAACGGATCTCTAGAACTCAAGATATGCCAAAAATACTAAAATTCTCGGTTTAACACTGTCCAGGCGATATTCCTTCATCGCGTTCGCGGGAGAGCTTCGCGTTCGCGAAGGGTAACTTTTCGCATTGACCGGTCAACCCAAAAATCCTTCTTCACGTTCGCGGATCCTCTATAGCGTTCACGAAGAACAAATTTTCATACTAGAAACCAACAATTCTTTCCAACTCAGAAATGAGCATAACTCCCTCATACGATATCCAAATTCGACGATTCTTTTTTATATGACTTCGTAATTATGATACGATCTAATGGTGTAATAAAAACTTAATTTGGAGCTCATTTACTTAATATGTTACCCTTTATGTCGAAAGAAACGATGTTGAAACATCAAATAAGAGCGAGATACAAACCGAAACACACCCGAGGCCCACGGGACCCGAACCAATCATACCAACCAGTCCCAAAACACATTAAGGAATTGCTCGAGGCCTAAAATCATATCAACAATGCTAAAACCATGAATCGACCTCCAATTTAAGATTTATTAACTTTATAATTTCAAACTTCTACTTTCGATGTTTAATCCTATCAAATCACGTCCGATTGACTTCAAATTTTGAACATAAGTCATATTTGACATTACGGACCTACTCCAATTTTCGGAATTGGATTTCGACCCCGATATCAAAAATTCAACCTCCGATCAAACTCCCCAAAAACCTTCAAATTTCTATCTTTAGTAGATTGGTTCCAAAAAGACATACGAACGTCTGAATTCACTTCCGATCGTGCTCTCAACTCCAGAATCACCATATGGAGCTATTCCTGGACTCGGAATCCCAAATGGAGATCGAAAACACTGAAATGCACTTCAAGTTAAACTAATGAAATTTCTTCTAAATGCAAACTCCCACAATAGGCACCAAAATGCTCCCGGGTTATCCGAAACCCAAACCGGGCATGTGCCCAAGTCCAAAATGTTCATACAAACTTGTTGGAACCTTCAGATCCCGATTTCGAGGTCGTTTACTCCAAATTCCAATCCTATTTCATTATTTCAACTTTAAGCTTTCGAAATGAGAATTCTCTTCCCAAATCAACTCCAAACTTCCCAATATTAAATCTCGACCATGCGTACAAGTCATAATACCTCAAATTAAGATGTTCATGGCCTCCGATTACTGAACAGAGCACTAGTACTCAAAAGGACCGGTCGGGTCGTTACATTCTCTCCCACTTAAACATATGTTCGTCCTCGAACGTGCTGAGAACTGTACTGGAGTGGCTTGAAATCACTGCTTAGCACCTCATGCACCTTCCAGTGCTACAACAACTTAAGTGAGCACATAAGCTCGATAAATTCTAAACATATTCCCTCTTATTCAAGCAAATAAGACTTATAGCCCGATTCCAACATCCGGAATCCAATGGCAGGCTTATTTCCAACATACGATCACCATATCAATCACTACACGCTGTATTCAAACATGATTGCATAACTCTTTTTAATTCACACTTTGCATTACCCACTCGTATGGCCACAAATTCCTTTTTTCTGATCCACTTAGTTAAAATCCTACTAATCTAGTGCTCCCATTGCACCCCATGATGTATACAGGTTTTACTCTAACCTTTATCATATCGCCATGACGAAGAGATGTACCAACAATCATAATTAGTTGCCTTGTAACAAATCATTTGGTCTATACTCCTGACAAGGCCTTCATCTCGTTCTGTACCCAATAATGGTCTTATCTCCATAACATACCTCACATAGTTGGATTGCACATAATCCTAAATCAAGGTATCTCGTCTGATCCGATACAACATCTCAGGCAATAAGCCACCCCAGAAATTGTTAAAATCTCATATGATGCTAACATGCGCCAATAGGCCACCAATCCAAACACAACACAAACAAGAAATTGAACTCTGGAAGGAATTATTTAAACCCCGCACTAATACAGACTTTCCTTAGAAGATAGGAAGAGAAACACATAAAGGAATAGCATACGGAATACTAAACTCGACATCACACTGTTGCGGCACGCAACCCGATCCAAATAACATACCCATGGCGGCCTGCCACCCGAACCAGATTTAGATCTCACATAAGGAGATTTCACTTTGAGCTAAATCTGCTCATTACAATAAAATATCAAATTTCGATCGTAAGCACGCTAAGTACATAATACGATCCTTGAGAAAACACATAGCGCTATAGGCTACAAAACTCAAGCATAACTGAGGTGCGATACAAAGTCTAAATTTCAAGAGCCATCCTGCTCACATAACATCAGTGCCACGCGAAACCTTAACACATAAGAGTTTACCAAGTCATCTGACAAATCATACGGCGCAATGCATCATTACTTGGAATAGCCGATGAGAAAATAACACCACGAATGTCCCTCCATAAGGAACATTCGCTGAAACGTACATAACTGGCCTAATATAAAGCCCTGTTCACATATAAATCAATTCACTGATCTCAGGTCAATTTCTGATTGCACCAACTTGGACAATAACCTTTCAAATGACCATAGCCACTTCCTTTTTTTTGTCTCATAACATATAAGAACAACCATCATAACCGGAGCAACCTCCTCAGTTCATAACCCAATAAACAAAGTTTCCTACAGGCATAAATTCTCAAATTTTGTGACATTACCACTATCTTCATACTTGGTTTAAATCTTTAATCAATTGAGTGACTATATGTCACACTTATGTAATCTTCCCGTGAGACACATTCCCACAATCTCTCAAAATAAATAACGGGCCCGCACACCTTAACCATCGACCGCACTAACACCGAAAAGTGATCAAGAATCCTTTCCAGGATGCAAAGCCGTTTTCACAGAACATCGATCTCAGGTGACGCTGAAGACTATACCAATTTACTTTAATCATTCAACCCTTTACTTGCTCATTCGAGCCTGTGACATCCTTGTCAACACCAAACTGCAACCTTGATCCTCACTTCGTATTTCCAAGCTACTCGCTACACCCAACATGCCAATATACGATAGAACATGATTTTCATCGTAACTCTAAAATCATCGATATTTTAACACTTCATCACATAAGAACTTTTCACTTAACTTACTTCAAGAGAATTATAGCAGCACATGGGTAACTTCCTATAACCGTTGGATATGCAAATCTCTAAGTAGTGGTCCAAGCCACCATAGCCCTTCCGGAATCTGCTTCCACTTAACAAGCTATAACAAAAGAATGCTTCAGAATAACATCAATTACGGCAGCCGACAAGCTTCACACGTACCGCCAGAAATCATACAGATAACTTGATCATGCGGAATGAACTGATCATTGGCCCCATTATGCCAATTCAACTATGACTAGTCAATCTACATTCTTCCAGTTTATCCTTGCTTGCTTTAGAAATAATACTAACTCCAGTTAACATATGACATACTCCATCTATACTCAGCCCGAGTGACCTTGAATAACGAGACCATGCTGTCTCAAATCTCACGAACAATTGCATACCTCCCAATTGATACATCACAAGCCAACCATCACAGAACATTCTGTGCCTCTTCTCAAAAGCTGCTTTCCAAGCTTGATTCTTAGCCGTGCCTATCGGCTCGAAATTGTAGGCATCATGTCTTAACTTCTGAATTTACTAGGACCATTATTGAGAGCCACCCACTTTGACTCGGTCCCGAACATAATCCACTCCCTAAATTTTATAACACACGAATACCCTTTTGACGAAGCGTGCGGCGAAACCACTTCATCTGAAACCAATGTCTATACAAGGCATAACTCTTGAATCCTTTCACAAGTTCGATCATAAGCCAATATGGCCAACGATAGCCCACCTTTAATACTCCATTTGCTCAAATTGCCACAAATGGTCTTTCCCCATAGCTGAAATAGTCCACCTACATGCTAATAGCCACAAATTCTCATGAGTAGTTAACTATGCAACCCCATCATAAGCGGCGGGACTCCCCCACTTAGCTTGAAGTCATTATTTCAAATTCTGGAATCCACCAAGATTCCCTAGCCTTTACTGACATAACCTTGTGTGATCAATCGCTTAAATTCTCGGATTCTCTCCGCAACACCCCATTCTTTTATACTTCATTCACCTCTTACATTCGCAGGATTGGTCTCTTTGCCACATGACCAACAAAAATCCTTCGTAGAAGCCTTGCCAACCACGCCACTGCTAACCTCTCACTTGGGTAAACCACCAATAGAAAACTCTCCCTAGCATCTTCCAACACTACTGCACAGGGTACAATCACTATGCCATCAATGACCCTTTCCTGAGTCCGAGCTCACTCTCCAGCTGTACTAGCCCATTTATTCCTTATGGACATCATTTAAAGGTGCAAAAACACTCTTCCAATTCAAACTTATGCTGCATCCTTCTTCGTTTTAGGGGCTCCGTTCCGTTATATTAAATCTCCGGCCGCACAAGAACCCCTACTTCACATTAGATTCGTAGACCCTAATAGTCAAACACTAATGTTCTCAAGTCGCCCCAGAATCCCTTAAGGTGCATAGTTTTCTCATTACCAAGCCCCTATGCAGCTTCGTTGCTCTCCCACTTTGGAAAAACTCAGTTATTTAATTAATTGGTCAACCTACGCCTCCTAAACTTGGACTTTTAGAATTTTAGAACTCCTCCTGACACTTCCCACGTGTCTTCCTCACCTTTTGCTGCTCAATTGCTGTCTTGATAAAATTTATCTTCATAGAACATAAATCCACAATTTTATACTAACCCCAAACTTTTCTGAAGGTCATCTTCCTCAAACCGTCAATATTGGAAATACTGATAAAATCCTAAACCACCGCATCCTACAATATTTGACGGTTGCATCTTCAATAGTATTTCACAATATCCCACCATAAGGCAAATTCTAGCAGATTATAGCAGCAACAAACTTATAGTGTTCAATTAGGAAAACGACACCCCCATATAAAGGAGAACTCTGCCACACGTGAAATTACCATATTTCATTACTTCCATTACTTCACATCTGACCATCCTTGGTTCGATTGACTTTCCCCTGTCGGGAATAAAATACTAAATCCCTTTGATTACACACCGTGTAAGCCTACCTTAAATTCATTCACCGCCCCGATGCGCGAACAAACATTCTACTATCACCACAACACCGCGGAATAATCGCTCATAAGCATTATGGCAACCTATGCCTAGCCTCAAGGCTCTTAGAAGTCCTGCTACTGAGCTAAACACTAGAATATCCTGCCATAAGGCGACTATAATTGTCCAATAAACTACACCGGGAGAATAATCCCGCACCACATTTGTGGTGCCAAACCGATCCTTCAATCTTCAATTTATAACATGCGCTAGCGTCGCGTAAGATTGAGTGGAAGGAATCAAAGGCATAAGCTTCAGAGGAATCGAACCGCATGATAAGGAAATCAGGAAAGGAAGTACTTCTAAAGCCCTGGAGCCTCCCGATGATAAGTACAGAAGTCTCCGTACTGATTCGTGAGACTCTACTGGACTTGCTCATGACTCGTAATATCGGCGAGAACCTAGGGATCTGATACCATGTTATCATGACCCAAAATCCACTAAAGGTCATGGTGGCGTCAAACACCGCTATCAGGCCAGCCAACTAAATTATCAATTAAATCCTCTTTTAATACATTTGAAAATCTAAGGTTTTGCCTTCCATTTTTCATATATAAAATTTCACTACTTGAATTTCAAATTTAAATGATAATAATTAGTACAAATTCGTTGAAAACCATCCCAGAAACCCGGCATCACAAGTGCATGAGCGACTACTGATAAGTAAAATAAAATATAGCATCTGTCCAAAATACAATGGATAGGGAATAAATAATAAAAATGCAGAAAGGAACTACACTAGCTGCGGGTCGCCTCGCAAATTGCAGATCACCCAGTCCCAAAATTTATCCATGCTGCTACGCCCAGTAGGCTGCTAGAAGTGTATATATACATGGGCAAAAAAATGCACATAAGTGTAGTATCAGTAAGTAATATACGTATACTTGGTGAGTATCCCACCTAATCCCGAAGGGGTAGAGATGAGATGGCCAGCTTTAACACTCACTAGAGGTCAATTATCAATATTCTATAAGTGCGTGAATAATCATGGATTTATATAGAAGTCCTAATTGGGAAGCCAAATAAATAGGTAAACACCTTCAACAATACATCAAGGGCTTCCAAAGTCTATTCTTTATTATCTTATCAGTTTATATCAAGCCACGTAGGGCCAATTCCATATTTACAATTTTTAAGTAATAGATAAACATGCTCAAATCACATCAAGGTGACGGCCCGCACCAACAGGAATGTAAATTGTGCACTGCCGAGGGTCGAGCGGCACGAACCATAGATGCATCTATTCTCACCGAGGCATTCGGACCGTTCCAGAAATAAACACATACCCTGCTCGCGAATGATCCATGCGATGCAAGCACACATAAAATACATGCTCAAGTAGGAGATTAAGAGTTTATTGAGGGTAATCATCCAAATAGACAAATTTCTCTTTTTAACAATTCAGGGAAAAACAATATTTAATGTCTTTTTGAATTCCTTTACCAATTCAATGTGATTTAAACAATTCAAACTATCAATGGATTCACAGCTAATCCAAGTACAACATGTTTTTGGGTCATAGACTACCTAAACAATAGCATAATAGTAGCTAGGCACGAACTTTTGTCACCTCGTGCATACGTAGCCCCCACAAATAGGAGCACATAACCAATTTAACTCACCTATGGGGTAATTTGCCCTCACAAGATTAGAAAGGAGACTCACCTCGCTCCAAAGATTCCAAACCGGCATTCCACGCCCTTTCGAAGACTCTAAGGGATGAACCACGCTCCAAAACTAGCCAGCAGTTATGCAAACCCATTAATATATGCTCAATTATTCATTACAATATAATTTATAGCAATTTCTAACTCCGATCGAAAAGTTGACAAAAATGCCCTCGGATCCACGTGTGCGAATTTTGAATATTATTGAAAATAAATATTAACCATAAATCATATGGTTTATATCCAGAAATTAATCCAATTTCATCGATGAATCGACCCTCAAATCAAGGATTTACCATTTTTCAACTTTGGGGCTCAAAATCCCAATTTCTTCCATCCAAACACGGATAAAAATAGAATCCAACATAAATTATCATGGAGAAACATAAAATAAAGGTCCTATATTTACCCCCTTGTTGATACGAGAACAATTCCACAAATATCACCTCAAACGGAGTTCTAGAACTCAAGATATGCCCAAAATACAAACATTCTCGGTTTAAAACACTGTCCAGGCGATATTCCTTCATCGCGTTCACGGGAGACCTTCGCATTCGGGAAGGGTAACTTTTTGTATTGGATGGTCAACCCAAAAATCCTTGTTCTCGTTTGCGGATCCTCTATCGCATTCGCGAAGAATAAATTTTCATACTAGAAACCACCAGTTCTTTCCAACACAGAAATGAGCATAACTGCCTCACACGACATTGAAATGCGACGATTCTTTTTGCTATGGCTCCGTAATTATGATGCGGATCTAATGATGTAATAAAAAATTAATTTGGAGCTATGTTACATAGTATGGTACCCTTTATGTCCAAAGAAATAATGTTGAAACATCACATAAGAGTGAGATACAACCCGAAACACACCCGAGGCCCCCGGGACCCAAACTAATCATAACAACCAGTCCCAATACACATTACGGACTTTCTCAAGGCCTAAAATCATATCAAAAAAACACTAAAACCACGAATCGACCTCCAATCTGAGCTTTATGAACTTTAGAATTTCAAACTTCTACTTTCGATGTTTAAGCCTATCAAATTACGTCTGATTAACTTTAAATTTTGCATACAAGTCATACATGACATTATAGACCTACTCCAATTTTTGGAATTAGATTCCGACCCCGATATCAAAAAGTCAATCTCTGGTCAAACTCAAAACCTTCAAATTTCTATCTTTAGCTAATTGGCACCAAATAGACCTAGGGACGTCTGAATTAATTTTCGATTGCGCTTCCAACTCAAGAATCACCATATGGAGCAATTCCTAGACTCAGAATCCCAAACAGACATCGATAACATTGAAATTCACTTCAAGTTAAACTTAAGAAATTCTTTCTAAATGCGAACTTCCACAATAGGCATCAAAATGCTCCCGAGTTATCCAAAACCCAAACCGGGAATTTGCGCAAGTCCAAAATGTTCATATGAACTTGATGGAACCTTCAGATCCTGATTCCGTGGTCATTTACTTAAAATTCTAATCGTAGTTCATTCTCTCTACTTTGAGCTTCCGAAATGAGAATTCTCTTCCCAAATCAACTCTGAACTTCCTAAAATTAAATTCCGACCACGCGTTCAAGTTATAATACCTGAAATGAAGCTATTCATGGCCTCCGAATGCTAGCAGAGCAGTAGTACTCAAAATGACCAGTCGAGTTGTTATAGTTACTGTACTGAGAGTTTGATATCGCGCCCGGGGGGCTGGTTCTTGAGCATTTCTTATTAATTGAGAATAATAGTTTTAAATTGTTTTCAAAGAGTTTTCTTACTGTATTTCACTGGTTTCTAAAGTTTACCTAATTTTTACTGCTTGAGATAGCATTAATTGTGCCTTTGTGGGATTTTATGTTCTCAGATATTTATTTATTTTTATTACTCACTGGGTCAGAGTACTCACATTACTCCCTGCACCATGTGTGCAGATACATGAATAGCAGAGTTCGTTCTTGAGTGTTGATTTACATCCAGACCAGGCGGACCAGAGAGATGAGGTAGCTGTTAGTGTCCACAATACCATTTCTTCCTTATTTTTTTTTGTTTTTCATCTATTTCGCACTATGTTCTTAGATACAGTCTTGTAGTATATTAAACTCTTTAGTAGCACAAGACTTGTGACACTCCGATTGTGGGCTAGATTTGGGTTGGCTTTCTTGTTATCGCAGTTATGTCCGTATTGCTGGTTAGAATATCTTGCTTTAAGCTTATTTATGATTAGTAACTGTCAGATATTTGAGGAGTTAAATGTTCGGTTGGCTGGCCTCGTCTTCACGAGTGGCACCATCATGACCAGGTGGGTTTGGGTCGTGACAAGGTTGTATCAGATCCTAGGTTACTAGGTCTCACGAGTCATGAGCCGATTTAGTAGAGTCTCGGGGATCGGTACAAAGACGTCTGTATTTATCCTCGAGAGGCTGCATAACCCTTAGGAAAATTTCACATTCTTTAAATTCTTGTCGTGCGACTTTGTTGATCCGAGAAATAAACTTCTGTATTCTATTCTCTCGCAGATAGCGAGGACTCACACTACACGAAGAGGCGGTCGAGCACCAGTACCACCTCCAGCGGGTAGTAGAGGCCAGTGACACAGTCGTGGTCATGGTAGGGGTATAGCTGAGGGCAGCACCTATTGCTCCCCCAATTGCTCCAATTCAGGAGCAGGCCCCACCTGCAAACATTCCAACAGCACCTGTCTAGGTACCGGCGGTGCCCATTGTGATACCAGGTCTCCAAGAGACATTGGCTCGGATTCTATTAGTTTGAACTGGCCTAGACAAGGTAGTTTCAGCCACTGCTACAACATTTACTTCTCAGGTAGGTGGAGGCAGTCAGACCCCCAACTGTTCGCATGCCCGAGAAGGTGATGCAGGGTTTACAGACACCGAGAGCAGCTCCAGCTCAGCCAGTTGTACCAGTTCAAGATTTTGTGGTTCCAGCTATGCCAGACGATGAGCAGCGTCGTCTCGAGAGGTTCAGTAGGTGTAAGGCCCCATAAAAATTTTTGTGCTTAAAACCTAGTAGGTGTGGTGTCATGGTTCGAATAATGTGTTAGGAATGCGTGGAATTTTTCGCGGTGTGGTTGCTCCCCGCGGTTTGGACCCTTGGTAGTGATTTAAGTTTAAAAAATTAAAAAGAAATCAATTTTTCCAAAAAGTGTCGATTCTACGGTCAGGAATGCGATCACATATTTGCTATGCGGACCGCATTCTTACCGCAAAGCTTAACATAATGTTTTCAAAAATGGTGTTGAAAATGCGGTCGATATGCGATCGCAGAATGGTTCTGAGGGCCGCAGAACTACCACATAATTTCTCAAAGATTTTGAGTGTCAAATCTGCGGTGCATTCTGCGACCACAGATCAAGAATGCGGACCGCATTTTAGTTGCATTCCGTAATAGAACCTGTGAAAATTTTGAGGTAATTCTACGATCATTATGCGGACCGCATGTTGATTCTGCGATCGCAGATGCGACCGCAGAATTGACTCGGCCCAGATTTTTGTAAATTTTTGACCCGACCCCTTCTTTAATAAAACACTTTCAAGTTTCTTTTTTCTCACATTTTCTTACTAAAACTACAGAGAGGAGAGAGGGGTTTTAGAGAGAGAAGTCTATCATCTTCAAGAATTGTTCCAAACATTTAGTCCAAAGGATCATAGGGCCAAGATTAAACTTCCCCAATCTCTACAAGGTAAAAACCCTAACTATTTTCTCTGATTTTCAGTTTTAAAATGGGTAAAGAAAGGTTTGCATATAATAGCTTTTGAAAATAGAATTTAACACTCATGCATGATTATTGAACTTGAATTTTTAGTAAAAAAAGAAGTAAGTGGAAGAGAGAGTTTGCAAGAACGAGGTGGGGGAAATCGAATAACTTGGGTAAGCACAAAGTAGGATGTTACAGGAAGAAAACCTGACACCGGGTATGTATGGCTAATTTTGATTCTTGTAAAATCGCCCATATGTGTGAAATTTGTTTGGCATGTGTTAATTTGAGAGATTGTATGTAATTATTTGATTTCATTGTTGGATATTCAATTGATGTTGAACTACATGTGGTGTGGTATAAAATATGAATGGAAAGATATCAAGGGAATTACAATTGGTAAAGAACTGAGAACAATTGTTGTGGTGGCATATATGGTTTCTTGTGGAAAGAGATGAAACACTTGAATTATGGTAAATTGTTGAACATACTTGTGTGGGTACTCTCGAATATGGAAACATTATAAGTTGGTGGTGACTTCGGTTTGAAAAGTAATTGAGAATATGAACCAATTTGTAAGTTGCTTATTTGAACTTGTTGTAATTTTGTGTAGTGCCTTATTTACTGTTTGTGATTGTTGTGTTTGAAACTGGATGGTTGGATCGGGTTGGGCACCGCAAGAAGAAGTAATAAGGTATGGGTTGGGGTGATAAGGGTTGCCAAGGTAATAAAGGTGGACGAGGTAATAAGGATGGAAAGCGATCGAAATCGCTATTGAAATTGATATAAAATCATTGATATGAAATTGTGAAAGGAGACAACAGGAGAGTTTGCAACCTCTGGGGCACTTTGTTTGACTACTTGTTTTATGTGATTTCTTGGTTGTTGTTCAACTTGTTGATCTTAAATGTGCTTTGTGTTGAGAATTATCTGAAATGAGGAAAATGTGGAAAACATGGTTGGCTGGCTTAATTAATTCTTGGTGTAGTTTATTTGTTGTCTTATAATCGTGATTACTGTTTAATAGCTTGAGTTTACTTGGGACAAAGTTTGTCCATACATACCAGTGCAATTCCAATGTACTGACTTCTTTTTTGCCGGGGACGCTACATTCGTGTTATGATTGTAGGTGGATCAGTAACAGGAACTTCTACTTCAGCTCGTCGGCAGTTGTATTCTTCATCTTCCACTGCCCGTTTTGGTGAGCCCTTTTCTTTCTCGTGTCCTGCGTGGCTAATGGCACCTTTGTTTTAGACTTCATTTTGCTTTTTTGTAAGGTATAGCCGGAGCCTTGTTACCGTCAAGTATTGTATTCCCTTTTGTATCCTAGAGGTTCCGTAGACATGTACACTATGGGGTTATGGCCTATGTATATATATGTCGGGCGTTGTAAATGTAAGTTGTAAACTAGTTAGTACATCAATCGTATGGTTATGTTTGTACATTGTGAAATCAATTATAATTGGTAAGATATTTGGTTTATGAGAAATAACCAATACAGGGATAATGCGTGGGATAGAAAGGCACCCAGGTCCGCTTGACTGGGGCTACCCGGTTAGGCGCTGGTCATGTCCCTCGATTTGGGGCGTGACAAACTTGGTATCAGAGCCTAAGGTTTTAAGGTGTCCTAGGATGTCTCGGAATAGTGTCTAGTAGTGCCCTTCTTATCGGTGTGTTGTCGACCACATCATATAAGTTGAGGGCTACACGGACATTTAGGAATTCACCTATTTCCTTTTTATTCTATATCATGCGGCAAAGTGCATAGTCGAAGTATTTATGTCTAATTCGCGCCTTGTTCCAAATTTTTCAGAATATGGCGCCTAAGAAGAAGGCTAGACTTGGCCTTGGGGCCAATGCCAGCCCAAGTGCGGCTGCAGATCATGTACCCGATACTGTGGGTGAGAATGACCTACCAGTCCTGAATTTGCCTGGACCATCTGTTCAAAACCCAAGTGTCCCTATTCCAGCTGCGGTAAAGGATGCCACCATCCTTCCTACCAGTGTTCCTGACTCTGATACAGTTCCAGCTTCTGGTTCTGGTATCTCTAACGAGGATCTTAGTGGAGCCATTCATATGTTAACACAGTTAGTGGCTCCCCAGGCCCAGAGATCCCATGATGCCCCTGCGTTCTCCAGCAGACAGGGAGATTCCTCCGGCTCCAGAGTCCACCAGTTCTTGCGGTTGGCCCCTCCAGAATTCTCAGGCACAGTTCCAGAGGCCGACCCACAGGACTTTCTTGATGAAATATATAAGACCCTCAGAGTGATGAAGGCTACAGATATAGAGGTGGTAGAGTTGGCCTCATACAGGCTGAAGGGGCGGCACGTTCATGGTTCGAGATGTGGGAGGATTCTCGCGAGGAGGGGAGCCCTCTGGCCAGATGGGATAAGTTTGTAGATGCTTTCATGGACCACTTCCTACCTGCCGAGATAATGGCAGCCCGTGCCACTGAGTTCGAGGTCCTTAAACAGGGAAGTATGAGCATTTGGGAATATCATATGGAGTTTGTAAGGTTGTCCAAGTATGCTCCTCATCTAGTGTCGACCATGGATGCCCGGTTTTGATGGTTTGTTTAGGGCCTTAGTTCTTTGGTAGTGAATGAGGCCGCCACAGCAGCCTTGCACTCAGATATGAAGTATGGGAGGATTGTGGGATTTGCCCAGGCCATAGAGGCTAGAAAGATGAAGATTCGTACGGAGAGAGAGAGAGTAGCAGCAAGGCCCGGTCAATGGGTCATTCAGGGAGATCACTTCCAAGGAGATGGTCATCAGGGCCATCCCAGTCTTATGCTCAGTCCTCCTCGAGTGCACCGCCATCTGTGCACAGTCATCAGAAGAGCAGTCATTCGAGACCTACTTTAGATAGCAGGAGGTCTCGTCAGTCTGGTCATCCTGGGGTGAGGTCCCAGCAGCAGGGGAGACCTACATGCCCCAAGTGCGGGAGATTCCATACAGAGACCTGCTACCTTGACATCCCGATATGCTTTAGGTGTGGGATGAGAGGTCACATTCAGCGGGACTGTCGCGCCCCTAGTCAAGGTATGAGTAGGGGATTTGCTCACTCGTCTGGTTCTGCGGCTGCTACATCATGAGCGCGTCCTCCAGCATCAGTAGAGCGTGGTTCAGCTAGAGGTGGAGCTCATGGTAGGGGTGGACCTAGCTGATTCTATGCATTGAGTGGCCGCCAGAGTGCTGAGGCTTCTACAGATGTTGCCACGGGTATCTTGTCTGCTCAGAATATTGATTGCTATGCCCTCATTGATTTGGGGTCTTCCTTGTCTTATGTCACCCCGTTCATTGCTTCATGTTTTGGGGTAGAACCTGAACAGCTTCATGAGTCGTTCTCTGTATCGACTCCGGTTGGTGATTCTATTATAGCCTCACGAGTCTATAGGAATTGTGTTGTTACGGTGAGTGGTCGTGTTACCATAGCCAATCTCATTGAGCTTGTGATGGTAGATTGTGATGTAATTATGGGGATGGATTCGCTTTATTTGTGCTTTGCCAAGCTTGACTGTCGAATGAGAGTCATGAGGCTCGAGTTCCCTAACGAGCCAGTTATTGAATGGAGAGCAAATGGTGTAGTGACAAGGGGTAGGTTTATTTCCTACCTTAAGGCTTCAAAGATGATTAAGAAGGGGTGTATCTATCATTTGGTCCGGTTGACAGACACCACCTCAGATGTGCCTACCCTCGAGTTCGTGCCAATTGTGAATGAATTTCCTGAGGTTTTTCCGGATGAGCTTCAAGGCATCCTACCAGATAGGGAGATTGATTTAGGGATTGACGCATTGCCAGATACTCATCTAATATCTATTCCACCATACAGAATAGCGCCAGTAGAGTTAAGGAAGTTAAATGATCAGCTGAGGGATTTATTAGAGAAACGGTTCATACGGCTAAGTGTGTCACGGCGCCAAAGTTGATTCACATCCAAGCAACGGTCGTAGTCAATATAACTTGGTCTAATAAGTCCAAGATCGATCCCACAGAGAATTAATCTATCAATCACAACTTTCACAACCCAAGAGTACTTCCGAATCAAGTTCCCAAAATATAGAATATTTTTGTGTAAGATTTTCGAACTACTACTTTACAATAATTCAGAAATGCTTTAAAAGAAAGAATTGAATGTTGAATAAAATAATATAGAGAAAGACTAAGGTATTGATTTTCCCTATTGATGGAATCCCTTATCGTTATGCTCATACAAATTGTTAATATATTCTATCAATCATGAACTCTATGTGTATCGTAACCCTCTCCCGAGCAATTACAATAATTTACTAGTGCACTCTCCCGAGCTACCCTAGCTAGCTTTAATTTGAATAGTTCACTTAAGATTGCACCCAAGACTTCGTTATTCCTAACCCCGTCTTTACGCCTAAAGTTATAGATTCCTCCAATAACCTTGGTGTGGTGTTGTTCAATAATATACCTAAATATGCACTCTTTTCCAAGTTATGCACACTAAATAGTCACCGCTAATTGGGAACTCTACCAATTAACTACAACAAGAATGAAGTTGAACAAATAGAAATCTAAGTCACAATTTGTAATCACATAAACGATAAGTTCATCACTCAATAGGTTCCATCAAAACCTTAGAAAAGAATTTAGCTACTCATGCTCGAAGAAACAAGAATAATAATTGAAATCATAAAGAAATACTTGATATAAAATAAAAAGAAGGAGTTGAGAGGATTCTCTCTTACTAAATATCTTGCAAAAGTATTGAAATAAAGACAAAATGCCTCTATTGGGCGAACTAGGGGTTTATGTAGAGGTTTTAGGTCTAAAACAACTAAGTTTGAACTCAATTAGGACTGCTGCTGCGGCGACTTCCGCGGTTCGTTCGCGGCCGCGGACGGATCGGGAACAGTAAACTTCAGAGAGTCTGTTTATTCGCGGTTCATCCGCGGTCGTGGAGAAATCACGGTTTTTCATCCTGTTCCGTTGGGAATTTGGAAAAACTCGAAACATGAAAGTTATGTCCAATTTACTAGACAGTGCACAATATGCCTCATCCATTCTTCGCTTGTACTACACTTATCAAATTTGACCCCCGAACTCGATCCCGGCTTAATTTCTTGAGCTTTTACTCAGACTTCAAAGCTCCAAATCACTTAAATTCATTCCATAACATCCATATAGCTCGGAATCACACCTTCCCGGTTATTTTCAACATAAGTTATTGACTTGTACCACACTTTGGCCTTTTCACCATTTTTTGACTCCAAAACTTGCTCTTTTAGTCTTCAATAGCTTATGTGTACCTATAACACACTAGGAACACTAATAAAAGCATTTTGTCATCATAAACAATATCAACACAACAATAAAGCGTGATTATTTAGGGCATAAATATAGTCAAATTCACCTATTATCAATACCCCACACTTAAACCTTTGCGTGTCCTCGAGCAACCTTAATCACACTTTAGGCCAATTTTAAGAATGTCTCCCCCAAAATATGTCACTAAAGCTATTTTTCATGATCAACCTAAGATATGCACAATCTTTACCTAACCGTAAACTCTCATGCCGACACATTATTACTTACTCTACTTATTACCAAAAACTTGCAAATTTACCTTCTTCCTCTTGAATTACATGCCCTCAAAACATTTATTGAGAGAAGTTCCCACACATCAACAATTCAAAAACATGGAACTTATAAATATCGAAAAAATTCACTCACTCTCAACAAAGAACATTCATATGCATACAGACACACCATAGGCTTGCCCCTAGTGTAATACTACACTAATCGAGTTATTCAATCATAGATTAAGAGGTCTTTAAGGGTTGTAATGTTGGCTACGGGACAGGTAGGATACTTTTGGTTATAGTGACTAGCTTCCCTAAGCGCTTTTCTTTTCTTTTTCACAACTTCTCTTTTTGTTTACTTCCTTTTGTCTCCCATAAACATTCCTTCACCTTTCTTTACTTTTAACCCCCACTTTCCTTTTATTGATGTAACTGGCCTTTCTAATTTTTACATATTCATTGATATAGTTCTTTATCTCATTGCTTTGAAACATTATTTTTTTTGGACCAGTCCACTATTTTCTATCATTTATTCTTGATTTTCCCTTTTTTAAATTTCCCTTCACCCCACACTTAAACTTTTGCATATTCATTACAATACAAGTGCTTCTAGGAGGTAGAGTAGAACATTATACATATTTGATGAACATTCAAGGGTTATCAAAGAATAGGCTTAAGCTCAAAGGGGTTAACTAAGATATAATGTACGGATGAATTCATGTTTATTGGTATATGGGTTTACACAAAGAAATGCCTCTATCCTTTCTACAACCAAACAACTTCTATTTTGCTTTGCAAACACACAGGGCAAGTTCTAGGCATCATGTAAAACATACAATGTAAGTAAAACCTCTCACACACATAGCATGCAACTCATTTGGAATCCGATTTATCTACAAAGTCCTATCGAGGTTCAAGCAAGAATTATTGTGTAGTTTTAAGGCATATTGAGATTCTACAGTCAAGCTTAGAAGATACATTCTCAAGTTCAATTTAAGCTTTTGCTAATGTGCATATTCGGGGTTACATGTTACTCTTTTTCCTCTAATCCTAAGAAAAGAAAAATCTACCTAACCCGGTTCAAATAAAAACCCTTGGAAAACAACCGTGGTCAAACGAAAAACCAAGGGGGAGATGATACACTACCTAGAAAAAGAAAATAAAAGAAAGAAAAATTCCTACGTGGACTACTTCACTCAAGAGTACTTGTCCTAAATAGTCCGTCATAAGGAAGAGTCCTCTACTCATTTTTCTTGTATTTTTTCAAATTTTTTGATTTTTGTTTTTGTGTTTTTATTCCGACATAGACCCTTAAGAAACCCATCGCCAAGTGTCCATCATCGGGCCAAGCCAGCTAATATAATTTACAGCTACATCTACTATATACAATATACAATATACAATACAAGATAAGTCTCCTACCTCACACTTAAAATCATGACATGTCCTCATGGCATAATAATACATGTATAGCACAGAAGGGTAAGAAAACTTACCTGGGATCTACCCCGTGTCTAGCCACTTTATCACTTTCTTTTTCACCCTATCCTTCATATTCGGGTTCAGCCTTCTTTTGCGTTTCCTGGAAGGTTTGTGCCCTCTTCTCGGAGAATCTTGTGCATGCAGTATGCAAGGCTGATCCCCTTTATGTCTTCCATGGTCCACCATTGGCAGCTTTACATTCCTTGAGTACATGTAATAGATTTTGAGCCTACACATCTAGCAAACCAAATAAAGTAATAACAGGTAAAGTGGAGTTAGGACCTAGAAATTCATACCTGAGATGAGTTGGTAGTGGTTTAAGCTCAAGCTTTGGTGGCTCTTCTATGGATGGTTTTGCAATAGGGGTCTTTCTTTTCTCTAAGTGTAGAGGCTCAAATTCAAGCTCTCTCTGCCAAAATCCCCTTGCCTTCCAGAGATAGTACCCCTTCTGCTAAGCTCTCACCATTTACCTCTTCCATGTTCATCAGGCATGCTTGAAGTTTATCTTCAATGGTCAACTCTGCATCATCTGTCTCCACTATCACATCAACCACATCAATAAGAGAGCAATTCGCGAACTCACTAGGGCGCCTCATGGATTTTTGCACATTGAATATGATCTCCTCATCATTCAACCTCATCTTGAGTTCCCCAGGTTTCACAATCAATTAGAGCTCTCCCGGTGGCTAGGAATGGTCTTCCTAGGATAATGGGAATTTCTTCGTCGACCTTGCAATCAAGAATAAGAAAATCGGCGGGAAACACGAATTTCCCAACCTGGATAAGCACATCATCTATAATACCAAATAGACGCTTAACCGTCCTGTCAGCAAGCTGTAAAAGCATAGAGGTGGGTCTGGCTCTCCCAATACCTAACCTCTTATAAATGACTAAGGGCATGAGATTAATGCTTGCCCCCAAATCACACAAAGCCTTAGTAAAGGCATAATTCCCTTATAGTGCATGGGATGGTGAAGCTACCTGGATCAGATAGCTTCTCAGCAATGGGTCTGGAGACCATTGCACTACAAGTCTGGGTAAGTGTTACGGTGGCCAAGTCTTGAAAATCAAATTACCGCGACATCAAATCCTTCATCATCTTAGCATAACCAGGCATTTTTTTTAAAGCTTCAATTAAGGGAATGTTTACCTGGATTTGCTTGAGCATTTCAAAGAACTTTTTGTATTGCTCCTCTTTCTGGTGTTTGGCCAACCTTTGGGGGAATGGTGGTGGAGGCCTCTTCTTTCTAGTGACTTGGGACTTTTCTTTTTCTATCACTTTCTCGTCAATTTGCTGCTCTACCTGTTCAGCTACTTTCTCCATTCCTTGTTTTGCTTCTTTATTTTCAGCAACTGGCTGGACTGTGACTTCTGTCAACCATGTGGACTCATCCAGTTCAATGGGCAATGGAGTAGGTGTTTCAGCCCGTCTTTCAATTTTCTCACTTTCATTCTCAGCATCAAGATCTCTACCGCTTCTCAGAGTCACTGCCATCATCTGCTTTGGGACTTGGTCCTTTGGGTTTGTTTGTGTATCTGCAGGCAATGTCCCTTGAGGATGATTGTTGAGAGACATAGCAATCTGACCCACCTGTACTTCAATATTCTTGATGGCGACATCATGTGCGTCTATCCTCTCATTTGTTTTGGCATTTAACCCAATTACCTGCTGCATCATAGCTTCCAACCTTGCAAACCTATCGTCATGTCTACCCCCATGTGGTGGTGGAGGTGGATGATATCCCTGCTGCTGATTGCCAAAATTCTGAGGTCTAGGATATGGAGCCATGTTGTGTGGTGGCCTCATACCTCCTGCATTAAATTGTGGCTGGGGAGGCCTGTACTGCATTGGAGCCTGTTGGCCCAGTTTTGATTACCTTGTCGTTGCCCTCCATAGTTAGCCACATAGTTCATATACTCATGCTGATGATGATGTTCTTGGTTTGCAGCTCATGGATTACCTATGGGTTGGCTAATGCAAGATGTGCATAAACCACCATTGGTAGTATCTACAATGTGAACCTGTTGCTTAACCCCTGATTCTTCCACCTTCTTTGTCAGGGATGCTCATTTGTGTCAATAAAGTTGCCATGTTCTCCTCTAGGGTATTGGATGGATCCAGAGGTACAGAGTGTACCACTGGTGTGATAGGAGCATTCCTGGACGTTCACCCGGAATTTTAAGCCATCTTGTCTAGCGAATTTTGGCCCTCTCTCCAAGTCTTGCTCTGAAAAGCCCCACCTGCTGAAGCATCTACAATATTCTTCATACTATCTAAAAGCCCCATGTAGAATCTTTGGCCCAACATCTGCTCAGGAATCCCATGGTGAGGACACATTGCAAGCATACCCTTGAATCTGCCCCAACTTTCATGTAATGTTTCCATTGGTTTCTGCTTGAAGCTCATAATCTCATCAATTTGTTGAGCTGTCTTGTTAGGTGGATGAAACATGTTGTGGAATTGTTTGACTAACTCATCCCAAGTTGAAATGGAGTTTATTGGGAGTGAGTTTAGCCATATATGTGCTGCTCCTGTAACTGAGAACGGAAAGAGTAATAATCTGATAGCTTCCGGAGTTACATTCGGTTGCCTCTGTGTTTTTCATATTGAGAGAAAGATCTTTAGGTGCTGCTGTGGATCTTCAACCTAAGACCTAGAGAATAATCCCTTGTTTTGCAACAAGTGAAGCATGTTGTTAGTGATCTGGAAAGACTCATCTTGAATTGCTGGCACAACGATGGCAGTTGCCAAATTATCCGCTGTGGGTTATACCCAGTCAAACAGTGCACCTTCCTGTGCCTCCTGCGCCTCTTGCATATTTAGCTCGGCTTGCTGGTTTTGTTCATTTACGTCACCCATGTCGAAGTCTAGTTTGATTGGTTGTTGAGATTGTTGAATTTGTTTGATGGCTTTGTTACGTGCCCGAAAGTTTTATCGGGGTCTGCGAGTCCTTCAATTAGTTCTCCAGTCCTTGCAGATTTTCTAGGCATGCACCTGAGTACCCAAATCAACAACCATCATAATATTCAATGTAAAGTGTATAAAGAACCTGAATACACAAGAATCTTGAAGTTATGTCAATGGCAATTGATAATTCCGTTAATTCCCCGGCAACGACGCCAAAATTGATTCACGTCCAAGCAATGGTCGTAGTCAATATAACTTGGTCTAATAAGTCCAAGATCGATCCCACAAAGAATTAACCTATCAATCACAACTTTCACAACCCAAGAGTAGTTCCGAATCAAGTTCCCAAAATTTAGAATATATTTGTGTATGATTTTCGAATATCTACTTTGCAAGAATTAAAAAGGCTTAAAAAGAAAGAATTGAATGTAGAGTAAAATAATATGGAGAAGGAGTAAGGTATTGATTTCCCCTATTGATGGAATCCCTTATCGTTATGCTCATACAAATTGTTAATATATTCTATCAATCATGAACACTATGTGTATCGTAACCCTCTCCCGAGCAATTATAATAATTTACTAGTGCACTCTCCCGAGCTACCCTAGCTAGCTTTAATTTGAATAGTTCACTTAAGATTGCACCCAAGACTTCGTTATTCCTAACCCCGTCTTTACGCCTAAAGTTATAGATTTCTCCAATAACCTAGGTGTGGTGTTGTTCAATAATATACCTAAATATGCACTCTTTTCCAAGTTATGCACACTAAATAGGCACCGCTAATTGGGAGCTCTACCAATTAACTACAACAAGAATGAAGTTGAACAAATAGAAATCTAAGTCACAATTTGTAATCACATAAACGATAAGTTCATCACTCAATAGGTTCCATCAAAACCTTAGAAAAGAATTTAGCTACTCATGCTTGAAGAAACAAGAATAATAATTGAAATCATAAAGAAATACTTGATATAAAATAAAAAGAAGGAGTTGAGAGGATTCTCTCTTACTAAATATCTTGCAAAAGTATTGAAATAAAGACAACATGCCTCTATTGGGCGAACTAGGGGTTTATATAGAGGTTTTAGGGCTAAAAAAACTAAGTTTGAGTACAATTAGGACTGCTGCTGTGGCGACTTCCGCGGTTCGTTCGCGGCCGCAGACGGACCGGGAACAGTAAACTTCAGAGAGTCTGTTTTTTCGCGGTTCATCTGCGGTCGCGGAGAAATCGCGGTTTTTCACCCTGTTCTGTTGGGAATTTGGAAAAACTCAAAACATGAAAGTTATGTCCAATTTACCAGACAGTGCACAATATGCCTCATCCATTCTTCGCTTGCACTACACTTATCAAATTTGACCCCCCAACTCGATCCCGACTTGATTCCTTGAGCTTTTGCTCAGACTTCAAAGCTCCAAATCATTCAAATTCATTCCATAACATCCATATAGCTCGGAATCACACCTTCTCGGCTATTTTCAACATAAGTTCTTGACTTGTACCACACTTTGGCCTTTTTCACCATCTTTTGACTCCAAAACTTGCTCTTTTAGTCTTCATTAGCTCATGTGTACCTATAACACACTAAGAACACTAATAAAAGCATTTTGTCATCATAAACAATATCAACACAACAATGAAGCGTGATTATTTAGGGCATAAATATAGTCAAATTCACCTATTATCAATACCCCACACTTAAACCTTTGCGCGTCCTCGAGCAACCTTAATCACGCTTTAGGCCAATTTTCAGAATGTCTCCCCCAAAATATGTCACAAAAGCTATTTTTCATGATCAACCTAAGATATGCACAATCTTTACCTAACCGTAAATTCTCATGACGACACATTATTACTTACTCTACTTACTACCAAAAACTTGCAAATTTACCTTCTTCCTCTTGAATTACATGCCCTCACAACATTTATTGAGAGAAGTTCCCATATATCAACAATTCAAAAACATGGAACTTATAAATATCGGAAAAATTCACTCACTCTTAACAAAGAACATTCATATGCATACAGACACACCATAGGCTTGCCCCTAGTGTAATACTCCACTAATCGAGTTATTCAATCATAGATCAAGAGGTCTTTAAGGGTTTTAATGTTGGCTACGGGACGGGTAGGATACTTTTGGTTATAGTGACTAGCCCCCCTAAGCGCTTTTCTTTCCTTTTTCACAACTTCCCTTTTTGTTTACTTCCTTTTGTCTCCCATAAACATTCCTTCACCTTTCTTTACTTTTAACCCCCACTTTTCTTTTATTGATGTAACTGGCCTTTCTAATTTTTACATATTCATTGATATAGTTCTTTATCTCATTGCTTTGCAACATTAATTTTTTTGGACCAGTCCACTATTTTCTATCATTAATTCTTGATTTTCCCTTTTTTAAATTTCCCTTCACCCCACACTTAAACTTTTGCATATTCATTACAATACAAGTGCTTCTAGGAGGTAGAATAGAACATTATACATATTTGATGAACATTCAAGGGTTATCAAAGAATAGGCTTAAGCTCAAAGGGGTTAACTAAGATATAATGTATGGGTGAATTCATGTCTATTGGTATATGGGGTTACACAAAGAAATGCCTCTATCCTTTCTACAACCAAACAACTTCTATTTTGCTTTGCAAACACGCAGGGCAAGTTCTAGGCATCATGAAAAACATACAATGTAAGTAAAACCTCACACACACATAGCATGCAACTCATTTGGAATCCGATTTATCTACAAAGTCCTATCGAGGTTCAAGCGAGCATTATTGTGTAGTTGTAAGGCATATTGAAATTATACAGTCAAGCTTAGAAGATACATTCTCAAGTTCAATTTAAGCTTTTGCTAATGTGCATATTCGGGGTTACATGTTACTCTTTTTCCTCTAATCCTAAGAAAAGAAAAATCTACCTAACCCGGTTCAAATAAAAACCCTTGGAAAACAACCGTGGTCAAAAGAAAATCCAAGGGGGAGATGATACACTACCTAGAAACAGAAAATAAAAGAAAGAAAAATTCGTACGTGGACTACTTCCCTCAAGAGTACTTGTCCTAAATAGTCCGTCATAAGGAAGAGTCCTCTACTCATTTTTTTTTTGTATTTTTTCAAATTTTCTAATTTTTTTTTTATTTTTTTATCCGACATAGACCCTTAAGAAACTCGTCGCCAAGTGTCCATCATCGGGCCAAGCCAGCTAATATAATTTATAGCTACATCTACTATATACAATATACAATACAAGATAAGTCTCCCACCCCACACTTAAAATCATGCCATGTCCTCATGGCATAATAATACATGTATAGCACAGAAGGGTGAGAAAACTTACCTGGGATCTACCCCGTGTCTAGCCACTTTATCACTTTCTTTTTCACCCTATCCTTCATATTCGGGTTCAGCCTTCTTTTGCGTTTCCTGGAAGGTTTGTGCCCCTCTTCCCGGAGAATCTTGTGCATGCAGTATGCAACGCTGATCCCCTTTATGTCAGCCATGGTCCAACCATTGCAGCTTTACATTCCTTGAGTACCTGTAATAGCTTTTGAGCCTGCACATCTAGCGAACCAGATAAAGTAATAACAGGTAAAGTGGAGTTAGGGCCTAGAAATTCATACCTGAGATAAGATGGTAGTGGTTTAAGCTCAAGCTTTGGTGGCTCTTCTATGGATGGTTTTGCAGGCGGAGTCTCTCTTTTCTCTAAGTGTAGAGGCTCGAATTCAATCTCTCTCTCCCAAAACCCCTTGCCTTCAGAGATAGTACCCATTCTGCTAAGCTTTCACCATTTACCTCTTCCATGTTCATCAGGAATGCTTGAAGTTTATCTTCAATGGTCAACTCTGCATCATCTGTCTCCACTATCACATCAACCGCATCAATAAGAGAGCAATTCGCGAACTCACTAGGGCGCCTCATGGATTTTTGCACATTGAATATGATCTCCTCATCATTCAACCTCATCTTGAGTTCCCTGGTCTCACAATCAATTAGAGCTCTCCCGGTGGCTAGGAATGGTCTTCCTAGGATAATGGGAATTACTTCGTCGACCTTGCAATCAAGAATAAGAAAATCGGCGGGAAACACGAACTTCCCAACCTAGATAAGCACATCATCTATAATACAAAATGGTCGCTTAACCGTCCTGTCAGCAAGCTGTAAAAGCATAGAGGTGGGTCTGGCTCTCCCAATACCTAACCTCTTATAAATGACTAAGGGCATGAGATTAATGCTTGCCCCCAAATCACACAAAGCCTTAGTAAAGGCATAATTCCCTATAGTGCATGGGATGGTGAAGCTACCTAGATCAGATAGCTTCTCAGCAATGGGTCTGGAGACCACTGCACTACAAGTCTGGGTAAGTGTTACGGTGGCCAAGTCTTGGAAATCAAATTTCCGCGACATCAAATCTTTCATCATCTTAGCATAACCAGGCATTTCTTTTAAAGCTTCAATTAAGGGAATGTTTACCTGGATTTGCTTGAGCATTTCAAAGAACTTTTTGTATTGCTCCTCTTTCTGGTGTTTGGCCAACCTTTGGGGGAATGGTGGTGGAGGCCTCTTCTTCCTAGTGACTTGGGACTTTTCTTTTTCTATCACTTTCTCGTAAATCTGCTGCTCTACCTGTTCAGCTACTTTCTCCGTTCCTTGTTTTGCTTCTTTATTTTCAGCAACTGGCTGGACTGTTACTTCTGTCAACCCTGTGGACTCATCCAATTCAATGGACAATGGAGTAGGTGTCTCAGCCCGTCTTTCAATTTTCTCACTTTCATTCTCAGCATCAAGATCTCTACCACTTCTCAGAGTCACTGTCCATCATCTGCTTTGGGACTTGGTCCTTTGGGTTTGTTTGTGTATCTGCAGGCAATGTCCCTTGAGGACGATTGTTGAGAGACATAGCAATCTGACCCACCTGTATTTCAATATTCTTGATGGCGGCATCATGTGAGTCTATCCTCTCATTTGTTTTGGCATTTAACCCAATTACCTGCTGCATCATAGCTTCCAACCTTCTAAACCCATCGTCATGTCTACCCCCATGTGGTGGTGGTGGTGGATGATATCCCTGCTGCTGATTGCCAAAATTCTGAGGTCTAGGATATGGAGCCATGTTGTGTGGTGGCCTCATACCTGCTGCATTAAATTGTGGCTGGGGAGGTCTGTACTGCATTGGGGCCTGTTGGCCCCTCTTTTGATTACCTTGTCGCTGCCCTCCATAGTTAGCCAAATAGTTCATATCCTCATGCTGATGATGATGTTCTTGGTCTGTAGCCTATGGATTACCTATGGGTTGGCTATTGCAAGATGTGCATAAACCACCAATGGTAGTATCTACAATGTGAACCTGCTGCTTAACCCCTGATTCTTCCACCTTCTTTGTCAGGATACTCATTTGTGTCAATATAGTTTCCATGTTCTCCTCTAGAGTATTGGATGGATCCAGAGGTACAGAGTGTACCACTAGGGTGATAGGAGCATTCCTGGACGTCCACCCGGAATTTTAAGCCATCTTGTCTAGCAAATTTTGGCCCTCTCTCCAAGTCTTGCTCTGAAAAGCCCCACCTGCTGAAGCATCTACAATATTCTTCATACTATCTGAAAGCCCCATGTAGAATCTTTGGCCCAACATCTGCTCAGGAATCCCATGGTGAGGACACATTACAAGCATACCCTTGAATCTGCCCCAAGTTTCATGTAATGTTTGCATTGGTTTCTGCTTGAAGCTCACAATCTCATCAATTTGTTGAGCTGTCTTGTTAGGTGGATGAAAATTGTTGTGGAATTTTTTGACTAACTCATCCTAAGTTGAAATGGAGTTTATTGGGAGTGATTTAAGCCATATCTGTGCTGCTCCTGTAATTGAGAACGGAAAGAGTAATAATCTGATAGCTTCCGGAGTTACATTCGGTTGCCTCTGTGTTTTGCATATTGAGAGAAAGTTCTTTAGGTGCTGCTGTGGATCTTCAACCTGAGACCCAGAGAATAATCCCTTGTTTTGCAACAAGTGAAGCATGTTGTTAGTGATCTGGAAAGACTCAGCTTGAATTGCTGGCACAACGATGGCAGTTGCCAAATTATCCGCTGTGGGTTGGGCCCAGTCAAACAGTGCACCTTCCTGTGCCTCCTGCGCCTCTTGCATATTTAGCCCGGCTTGCTGGTTTTGTTCGTTTACGTCACCCATGTCGAAGTGTAGTTTGATTGGTTGTTGAGATTGTTGAATTTGTTTGATGGCTTTGTTACGTGCCCGGAAAGTTTGCTCAGGGTCTGAGAGTCCTTCAATTAGTTCTCCAGTCCTTGCAGATTTTCTAGGCATGCACATGAGTGCCCAAATCAACAACCGTCAAAATATTCAATGTAAAGTGTATAAAGAACCTAAATACACAAGAATCTTGAAGTTCTGGCAATGGCAATTGATAATTCCGTTAATTCCCCAGCAACGGCGCCAAAATTGATTCACGTCCAAGCAACGGTCGTAGTCAATATAACTTGGTCTAATAAGTCCAAGATCGATCCCACAAAGAATTAACCTATCAATCACAACGTTCACAACCCAAGAGTAGTTCCGAATCTAGTTCCCAAAATTTAGAATATATTTGTGTATGATTTTCGAATATCTACTTTGCAAGAACTAAAATGGCTTAAAAAGAAAGAATTGAATGTAGAGTAAAATAATACGGAGAAGGACTAAGGTATTGATTTCCCCTATTGATGGAATTCCTTATCGTTATGCTTATACAAATTGTTAATATATTCTATAAATCATGAATACTATGTGTATCGTAACCCTCTCCCGAGCAATTACAATAATTTACTAGTGCACTCTCCCGAGCTACCCTAGCTAGTTTTAATTTGAATAGTTCACTTAAGGTTGCACCCAAGACTTCGTTATTCCTAACCCTGTCTTTACGCTTAAAGTTATAGATTCCTCCAATAACCTAGGTGTGGTGTTGTTCAACAATATACCTAAATATGCACTCTTTTCCAAGTTATGCACACTAAATAGGCACCGCTAATTGGAGCTCTACCACTTAACTACAACAAGAATGAAGTTGAACAAATAGAAATCTAAGTCACAATTTGTAATCACATAAACGATAAGTTCATCACTCAATAGGTTCCATCAAAACCTTAGAAAAGAATTTAGCTACTCATGCTTGAAGAAACAAGAATAATAATTTAAATCATAAAGAAATTGTCACGACCCAAACCGATAGGCCGCGACGGACACCCGGTGCCTTACTCCACTGAATACCAACATAACATATCTCTCTTACCATACTATCATTAGTAAATGAGCCAGAAAACTCGTCATGAAATAACATAAATATAACATAAGGGGATACTCAACATATAAGGACCCAACATGATATGCGGGCCTGTAAGACCAACATGACCCTTTGTAAACTCAAAACATAGGCCGACAAGGCCATACAAGTATCCACACACCTGACATCTGTCTACAAGCCTTTAAGAGTACATAAATGCCATAAAGGTCGGGACAGAGTCCCGCCATACTATACAATACACGTCTAAATAATACTAACCGGACGAGCAACTCCGAAGCAAATGGAGCGCACCAACATCTTCCGCTGAGTTGATAGCCTACTTGGAGGGCTCTCGACCTGTCTATCAGGACCTGCGGGCATGAAACACAGCATCCCCAGGCAAAAGGGACGTCAGTACGAATAATGTACCGAGTATGTAAGGTAAGAAAGCATAAACAAGAACAGTAATGTAAAGAGAGATAGAGGAAATACAACCTGGAACATCTGAGTGCCTCTGGGGGCTACTGACATGAAATGCATAATACATATATATACATATACCTTTAAAAACATTTGCCTCTGGGGGCATCATCATCATCATATCGTACCCGGCCTCAAAGAGGACTCGGTAAAAACGTACCCGGCCACGTGGAGCTCGGTAAACCCAACTGATCAGTGGTTGCACAATAGGTGCCGTACCCGGCCGACTATAGCGCGGCTCGGTAGAGTAAAATAGATACATATATATAATGCATGCTCGACTCATGGAATCACGTTCTAAACCTTTCTGAGTGACGTAAGAACATTATGAACATACAATATGAACTTCACTAGGACTTATAGATCATACATACTTTCTTAGAATAACTTTGTATAGAAAGAACAACATGGACAACCTTAGTTGCTAGGAGTAGATTCATTATGAAATAGCATATTCATTTCATATTAGATCATGCCAAAAGAAAGAATGAAATACCTTAACATACCTGAAGTAAAAACAATTCCGTATAGTTATCCCGTTGAAAACCTTCATGCATTGAATTCAAACCCGAAAATCAGATTTATGATTCTGTATTTTTTTTGAACTTGAGGAACAAAATTTGGTTTGGTTCTTGAAATCTTTTTTTTTTTTGGGACGAAAAGTATTCTGTTTCAATATTTCCTGGCTAAATAATAAATATTTGGTTTCAAACCTCAAGTCTTGGTCTCAAGCCCAAAGATACGAAATGCAGCAAAATTTGGTTTCTTTGAGAATTTGAAATAAAAATGTTTCTGGTTCTCTCAAGTTTCGGAAGGAAATTTTTTTATTTGAATGAAATGTTGGATAAGGAATGAATTTTCTTCTGTTAATTTGAACGAAACTTAGCTAAAGAAATCTTCTGAATTTCGTTCCTTAAGAAAGGATTATATCTTTTGAATTCCAATCCTTTAGAAATGATTATTCTTGCCATCTTGGAAGGAGTAACGTTCCTAGGTCCTTTTTAAATGAAATGAAATGGAAACCTTGAATTTCAGAAAGTCAAGGCAGTTTTTTTTTTTTTTTTTTTTTTTGCTCTTCATGCTTTACATAAAAAGTATTTAAAATAAATGTTGCAAGTCTTGTTTTCTCAGACTTAAAGCTTAGTCACGGAAGATTTAGCCATTTGGAAAAAGTGACTTACTTAGTCACCTCCAATATTGTGCCATCTTGCCAAGTGGGGTGGGGTGGGATTTTAATAATTTATCCACTTATTAGTTAATCCTGTAATATTTCATTACCCGGTAATTTATCTATTACCCTATAATTTAAAAATTATCCTACTTAATTACGTACTACTCTCTTTTAACATATCTTATACACCTTACTATCATGGCCTTGTAGTACCTTGTATTGCATTAGTCCGTAAATACCGGGTATTTTAGCTCGGGCCGTATTTTATCCCAAATTGGCCACTTTCTACGGAATCCTTCTCTTAATTCGTGTACCCTTTCATCCTTCACAGGACTTAATTATCTCTTGTTATAAATAGCGTAATACGTATAATCCCAAAATAAATCTTATTCTCGAATTTACATCGATTAATATTACAACAAAGCTTTAACGTACGACGATGCTTTAATGTACAATAATGCGAAATATAATATCTCATTTTTGGACTTTCGTTACTTTAATTATGGTGTACTTTCACGCACGAAAATATGGGGTATAACATCATTCCCCCCTTGGGAACATTCGTCCTCGAATGCTGTCTAGTGCACTCTATCATTTTTGTAACTTATGTCTTCTGAATACTTTGTACTCTTCTTTCCATCAAGGAACCTATTCTATGTATAAATCCAAATGCTAGGGCATTCCTCCCCTTAGGCCTCTCTCACACACCACGACTTCTGGTCAGAATTCATTCAATCTTGTAACTGTTGTTACCTTTTGTCATGCAACCTGTACGACTTCTTCTTACTATGTGCACCTATGGGACTCTTTCCTTTAGCTTTTAGCCAATAGCCTTTCCTTAGTTTGGGAACATATACAGAACTTTGACAAGATGTCCCTTTTTGTATCTATAAGTGTACTAAAGTTCTTTGCTCGATACTTTGTAAAACTTGCGAATATGGCCATATCTCATTTCATAGATATGTTTGCCCATTCATATGATTTTACTGCATTAAGATGGGTTATACTATGCCATAATTTTTGCTTCAATCTACCTTTACTGACGTTTGCTTACCAATCTCCCAGTTACTTTTGTTGTCTATCCTTTAGGTATAAATCTCAGTCCTCCAATGCTCCTTCATTACCGTTCGTCTTAAGAATGGCGGCTAATCTCATCTCATACTTTGTGACTTTTGTCCATCTATTGTTGATCCACCTCAATGTTGATCTATAATCTTTCATTGATAACTTCAAACTTCTTATTTAATACTTTGCCACTAGGGTTTACGTTACATCAAAGAATATTTGAAGTAATTTTCTTCATCCACTTAGCGGTGATACTATATTTCAATAATCGTATTCTATAGAAAGATATGCCATTGACTATGCCGTTATCATTCTTGGATATTGAATCCCCGTACTTCTAGCCTTCAATTTGAAGTAAGGACTATTCATAGTTCTCTACATTTGAGTATCTTGTACATTGTTCACCTTTATCTTCCTTATCATTAAATTTTGCATCGTATCTTCTATCTCTTTCCTGACCTCCCTTTCACCTAGGTATAATTCACGTCCATACTTGAAGCTTTATCATAATACTCATACCTCTGGTACATACACAATCTGGTGGGAGCTTCGTACTGACTTCTTATGCGGCTGGCACTTCTTCTAATTGGCTTCCTTGTAGATCCATTATAGATTATGGTTATTGCGTTATTTTTATTGAACATGTAATATTATGAGTGATTCTATCATGTTTTGAATCATAACTTCTATATTTTTTTTTAGGTCCAATAATCAAATTCCTGATTTACTTGGGTGATACAATTCTTTAGTTTTCTCTTCCTTCTAATAAGCCTTTACATAGGCTTAAGCTATCTTCCGATCTATGACTCATGGTATCAGTTATTACATTAGCCTTTCATGGGCGTTATGGAATATCCATGATACAATTTTCTAACAATTCAATCTTTTGACTATGCCCTGGTCTTAATTCTTTCTTTTAACTTATACCGGAGTCTTCTATGGCTTTATGATTGTCAACAAATATGTTTCTTGGATAATGCTCAAAAATCTTGAGTGCATCCATAACATACTAACTCTGGATCATTGGTCGAATAATTCTTTAGCTTTCTTTCAACGTAAGCTATTACTTTTCCTGGTCTTTTTGCCCCCACGTTACGTCCATACCTAGTTTATCTTAGTGCCTACACTTGCCAGAGTTTTTATACAACTCATATGATTTCAAATATTACTTCTAACTCTTATTTCACGTTCATTAGCCATGAAGGTTCCATTTTCCTTTGGAATTCTTATAATGTTGTTGCGATATTGTTGTTACACGACCATTTCCTCTTTAGGTCGTTGTGCTTAGGTTGGAGCCTTCATTCTTATCTCCTTAGCTAGTCCGTCACTGCAGTACTTAGGGAGGATCCTCTGGTTCTTGTAAAGATGGAACTTATTATATCGTACACTCAACAGACCTTATGATGTCCCGTCTTGCATATACTTATGTGTAGTTACTTATCTTCGTGCCCTTGTGCTTGTAGGGTTGCTTCTGAACTAATATTTTGATTGCATTCCCAGTGTCACTTTCTTTTATTCCCGTAACACTCGTACGGTACCTCTAACTACCCCGAATCCTGTTTAAACACATCTCAAGTATTATATTAACATAACTACGGGGCTGAATTCTCCATATTGGGGTTTACTACATTTATCTTGCATGATTTGCTAATTTGTCTGTAACTTCTTATCGAGTTGTGACTAGGCTCTTTCGGAATCTACTACAAACTACTCGTTGGTCGATTCTCATATCAATAATTTGCGAAATCTTTCTTGGGTCGTTTCCTTTGTTTTAACTTATGTCTCGCACTGACTCATTTTCTATCAATAACAACTCGGGCAGGGACCCTTACTTTCTTTAGTTGATGTCATATTTGCATAATGTTCTGGAATTGTAGCATATACGTAGGAGCTGAATAAGTGTAATCTCATTTTTTTTTTTTTTGTGTTTACCACATTCTTCATTTATTACTCCATACTCCCCCCTTTTTGGGAGTACTAAGACTTGGAACTTTGATGACCTGTCTATATATGTTTCCCTCTTCATCTTTAGCGTCCTTTCACATTGTTAATGACCTTTATTCTCCTTGAAGAAATCCTTCTGTACCAAGGATAAAAATTTCCTCACTCACGATAGTGACATTTAGTGTAACCGGCACATAGTCCTGTAAGCTTAACTTTGTTCACATTGCTTGGTTTAGCAAAGCGTCTTCCTAAATAACCATATCTGAATTTCTCATGAATCTTCTTCTGTTGTCCGTCCTATTATTTCCGGAACGCGATATAAAATTCTCATGATGCTGACTATTATCAAATCACTCAGCCCCTAATTCATATTTAGTTTTTCTGATTCACCAATCTATATTAATTTCTATTACTCTGGAGTCTAACTTTTCCTCTTGGTAATCGCGCTAGAGTTGTGGACTTATTTCTCGAAATGAGGACATGACTGTATGGCCCTTTTTTTGTCCAAGGTCTGTCATCTATCGTCTTTTTCTTTATTTGCCTATAGATTTTGTAACACTCTACCGTTATCATCCATGTATCACATCTTACTCATAATTCTTCCTTATCTCTCTTCTCATTACTCTGCTAATATTTCTGCCTATCACTTTCTTTTGAAAACTTCAATATGACATTCTTTTGCTTTTAGATTTCCTTTGCTCCATCCAATGGCTCTTCAAGTTGCTTAATGTTCTCGCTTTACTAGGGACACGAGCCACACTAAGGTAATATGTATCCCTTCAAGGCTTATAGTGCATGTCTTTGTGGTACTCATATATGGCTGCACTATTTTAAAGTGTAACATCTGGGTGTCTCACAAGGAAATCTATTAGCACATTTAAAATGTCCTTCACAACTGTCACTGACACAAATAATTCATCCATCATATCTTCTTATACTGCTCCTATTAACCCCCATAAGGCATATCTGAAATGGGTACGACCAATTGTATATACCTCTATTACTATTGAATATAACTCAAAAAGCTTATATTTTCTCTGTTCGAATTATAAAAATTGTTAACCTTCATTAATTGGCGCCTCACACTCTTTATCATCTTACTTCTTTTACTTGTTAAAACTTGTATTTATCTTCTTAATATCCCATTGTCCTTCACCATAAAGATGGATAGGCATTCTTGTCTTAAGGCTTCTTATGAGGAAGCTTACACCTTTCAATATACTCATGATCTACTAAAGACCTTATATTTACATGTCGTAGGCATCATACAAAAATCCAATTCCTCTAACTCAGCTTTTCCACAACAATCTCTCTTTCAAACTTTCTTTCTGGATACGGGCACTATTGATTTAGAACGAGATTTAGGAATTTGAATTTCTATGACTGAGCTCTATAACACGATCTAAAGTAAGAAGAAATAGTGACAATCCTAAATGCCCTGTAGCCTCCTGCTTATAAGTGTGGTGCACGACACACCCATAAACAAGACTCTACTAGACACGGCTTGTAGACTCCCTAGGATAGAACTGCTCTGATACCACTTTTGTCACGACCCAAACCGATAGGCCGCGACGGGCACCCGGTGCCTTACTCCACTGAATACTAAAATAACATATCTCTCTTACCATACTATCATTAGTAAATGAGCCAGAAAACTCGTCATGAAATAACATAAATATAACATAAGGGGATACTCAACATATAAGGACCCAACATGATATGCGGGCCTGTAAGACCAACATGACCCTTTGTAAACTCAAAACATAGGCCGACAAGGCCATACAAGTATCCACACACCTGACATCTGTCTACAAGCCTTTAAGAGTACATAAATGCCATAAAGGTCGGGACAGAGTCCCGCCATACTATACAATACACGTCTAAATAATACTAACCAGATGAGCAACTCCGAAGCAAATGGAGCGCACCAACATCTTCCGCTGAGTTGATAGCCTACTTGGAGGGCTCTCGACCTGTCTATCAGGACCTGCGGGCATGAAACGCAGCGTCCCCAGGCAAAAAGGACGTCAGTACGAATAATGTACCGAGTATGTAAGGCAAGAAAGCCTAAACAAGAACATTAATGTAAAGAGAGATGGAGGAAATACAACCTGGAACATCTGAGTGCCTCTGGGGGCTACTGACATGAAATGCATAATACATATATATACATATACCTTTAAAAACATTTGCCTCTGGGGGCATCATCATCATCATATCGTACCCGGCCTCAAAGAGGACTCGGTAAAAACGTACCCGGCCACGTGGAGCTCGGTAAACCCAACTGATCAGTGGTTGCACAATAGGTGCCGTACCCGGCCGACTATAGCGCGGCTCGGTAGAGTAAAATAGATACATATATATAATGCATGCTCGACTCATGGAATCACGTTCTAAACCTTTCTGAGTGACGTAAGAACATTATGAACATACAATATGAACTTCACTAGGACTTATAGATCATACATACTTTCTTAGAATAACTTTGTATAGAAAGAACAACATGGACAACCTTAGTTGCTAGGAGTAGATTCATTATGAAATAGCATATTCATTTCATATTAGATCATGCCAAAAGAAAGAATGAAATACCTTAACATACCTGGAGTAAAAACAATTCCGTATAGTTATCCCGTTGAAAACCTTCATGCATTGAATTCAAACCCGAAAATCAGATTTATGATTCTGTACTTTTTTTTTTGAACTTGAGGAACAAAATTTGGTTTGGTTCTTGAAATCTTTTTTTTTTTTTTGGGACGAAAAGTATTCTGTTTCAATATTTCCTGGCTAAATAATAAATATTTGGTTTCAAACCTCAAGTCTTGGTCTCAAGCCCAAAGATACGAAATGAAGCAAAATTTGGTTTCTTTGAGAATTTGAAATGAAAATGTTTCTGGTTCTCTCAAGTTTCGGAAGGAAATTTTTTATTTGAATGAAATGTTGGATAAGGAATGAATTTTCTTCTGTTAATTTGAACGAAACTTAGCTAAAGAAATCTTCTGAATTTCGTTCCTTAAGAAAGGATTATATCTTTTGAATTCCAATCCTTTAGAAATGATTATTCTTGCCATCTTGGAAGGAGTAACGTTCCTAGGTCCTTTTTAAATGAAATGAAATGGAAACCTTGAATTTCAGAAAGTCAAGGCAGTTTTTTTTTTTTTTTCTCTTCATGCTTTACATCAAAAGTATTTAAAATAAATGTTGCAAGTCTTGTTTTCTCAGACTTAAAGCTTAGTCACGGAAGATTTAGCCATTTGGAAAAAGTGACTTACTTAGTCACCTCCAATATTGTGCCATCTTGCCAAGTGTGGTGGGGTGGGATTTTAATAATTTATCCACTTATTAGTTAATCCTGTAATATTTTATTACCCAGTAATTTATCTATTACCCTATAATTTAAAAATTATCCTACTTAATTACGTACTACTCTCTTTTAACATATCTTATACACCTTACTATCATGGCCTTGTAGTACCTTGTATTGCATTAGTCCGTAAATACCGGGTATTTTAGCTCGGGCCGTATTTTATCCCAAATTGGCCACTTTCTACGGAATCCTTCTCTTTAATTCGTGTACCTTTTCATCCTTCACAGGACTTAATTATCTCTTGTTATAAATAGCGTAATACGTATAATCCCAAAATAAATCTTATTCTCGAATTTACATCGATTAATATTACAACAAAGCTTTAACGTATGACGATGCTTTAATGTATAATAATGCGAAATATAATATCTCATTTTTTGACTTTCGTTACTTTAATTATGGTGTACTTTCACGCACGAAAATATGGGGTATAACAGAAATACTTGAGATAAAATAAAAAGAAGGAGTGGAGAGGATTCTCTCTTACTAAATATCTTGCAAACGTATTGAAATAAAGACAACATGTCTCTATTGGGCGAACTAGGGGTTTATATAGAAGTGTTAGGGCTAAAACAACTAAGTTTGAGTACAATTAGGACTGCTGCGGACGGACCGCGAACAGTAAACTTCAGAGAGCCAGTTTTTTCGCATTACAAGCATACCCTTGAATCTGCCCCAAGTTTCATGTAATGTTTCCATTGGTTTCTGCTTGAAGCTCACAATCTCATCAATTTGTTGAGCTGTCTTGTTAGGTGGATGAAACTTGTTGTGGAATTGTTTGACTAACGCATCCCAACTTGAAATGGAGTTTATTGGGAGTGAGTTTAGCCATATCTGTGTTGCTCCTGTAATTGAGAACGGAAAGAGTAATAATCTGATAGCTTCCGGAGTTACATTCGGTTGCCTATGTGTTTTGCATATTGAGAGAAATTTCTTTAGGTGCTGCTGTGGATCTTCAACCTGAGACCCAGAGAATAATCCCTTGTTTTGCAACAAGTGAAGCATGTTGTTAGTGATCCGGAAAGACTCAGCTTGAATTGCTGGCACAACTATGGCAGTTGCCAAATTATCCGTTGTGGGTTGTGCCCGGTCAAATAGTGCACCTTCCTGTTCCTCCTGCACCTCTTGCATATTTAGCACGGCTTGCTGGTTTTGTTCGTTTACGTCACCCATGTCGAAGTCTAGTTTGATTGGTTGTTGAGATTGTTGAATTTGTTTGATGGCTTTGTTACGTGCCCGGAAAGTTTGCTCGGGGTCTGAGAGTCCTTCAATTAGTTCTCCAGTCCTTGCAGATTTTCTAGGCATGCACCTGAGTGCCCAAATCAACAACCATCAAAATATTCAATGTAAAGTGTATAAAGAACCTGAATACACAAGAATCTTGAAGTTCTGGCAATGGCAATTGATAATTCCGTTAATTCCCCGACAACGGCGCCAAAATTGATTCACGTCCAAGCAATGGTCGTAGTCAATATAACTTGGTCTAATAAGTCCAAGATCGATCCCACAAAGAATTAACCTATCAATCATAACTTTCACAACCCAAGAGTAGTTCCGAATCAAGTTCCCAAAATTTAGAATATATTTGTGTATGATTTTCGAATATCTACTTTGCAAGAATTAAAAAGGCTTAAAAAGAAAGAATTGAATGTAGAGTAAAATAATATGGAGAAGGACTAAGGTATTGATTTCCCCTATTAATGGAATCCCTTATCGTTATGCTCATAAAAATTGTTAATATATTCTATCAATCATGAACACTATGTGTATCGTAACCCTCTCCCGAGCAATTACAATAATTTACTAGTGCACTCTCCCGAGCTACCATAGCTAGCTTTAATTTGAATAGTTCACTTAAGATTGCACCCAAGACTTCGTTATTCCTAACCCCGTCTTTACGCCTAAAGTTATAGATTCCTCCAATAACCTAGGTGTGGTGTTGTTCAACAATATACCTAAATATGCACTCTTTTCCAAGTTGAGAGGATTCTCTCTTACTAAATATCTTTCAAACGTATTGAAATAAAGACAACATGCTCTATTGGGTGAACTAGGGGTTTATATAGAAGTTTTAAGGCTAAAAAAACTAAGTTTGAGTACAATTAGGACTGCTGCGGACGGACCGCGAATAGTAAACTTCAGAGAGCCTGTTTTTACCAACCATTTATTATAGAGCCATAATGGAGTTATGTGAGAAATGTTATGTCAAATTTGCTAGACAGTGCACTATATGCCTCATCCATTCTTCGCTTGTAGTACACTTATCAAATTTGACCCCCGAACTCGATCCCGGCTGAATTTCTTGAAATTTTACTCAGACTTCAAAGCTCCAAATCACTTAAATTCATTCTATAACATACATATAGCTCGGAATCACACCTTCTCGGCTATTTTCAACATAACTTCTTGACGTGTACCACACTTTGGCCTTTTTCACCATCTTTTGACTCCAAAACTTGCTCTTTTAGTCTTCATTAGGTCATGTTTACCTATAACACAGTAAGAACACTAATAAAAGTATTTTGTCATCATAAACAATATCAAAACAACAGTAAAGCGTGATTATTTAGGGCATAAATATAGTCAAATTCACCTATTATCAGTGCTCCAGTTTTTTTTTGTCAGAAAGAAGGATGGATCACTTCGAATGTGTATTGATTATTGGAAGCTCAACAAAGTTACCAACAAGAATATATATCCTTTGCCTCGATGGATGATCTGTTTGACCAACTGCAGGGAGCAAAGTTCTTCTCAAAAATTGATCTACGGTCCGGCTACCACCAGTTGAAAATCAGAGAACAGGATATTCCTAAGACCGCCTTCAGAACTCGTTATGGTTACTTCGAGTTTTTGGTCATGTCTTTTGGGCTAACCAATGTCCAAGCGGCTTTCATGGACCTCATGAATAGGGTTTTCAAGCCATTCCTAGATTCCTTCATAATTGTATTCATTGACGACATCCTCATCTACTCTTGGAGCAGGGAAGATCATGCCATTCACCTCAGAGCGGCATTGCACACCCTTCATCAGCACCAATTGTACGCCAAATTATCAACGTGTGAGATTTGGTTGGAATCCGTAGCCTTTCTAGGGCATGTCATCTCTAGTGAAGGGATTCATGTGGATTCTCAGAAGATTGTAGCCGTGAAAGATTGTCCTAAGCCCACAACCCCGACAGAGATTCGTAGCTTCTTGGGTTTGGTAGGATACTATAGGAGGTTTGTGGAGGGATTTCCAACCCTTGCCTCCCCATTGACTAAACTGACGCAGAAGACAATTAAGTTCTAGTGGTCTGATGCATGTGATAAAAGTTTCCAAGAATTGAAGTCAATATTGACCTCATCACCGGTATTGGCCTTGCCAGAAGGCACAGAGGGATTTGTGGTTTATTGCGATGCCTCCAGGGTCGGTTCGGGAGGTGTATTGATGCATCACGGGAAAGTCATAGCTTATCCTTCCAGGCAACTCAAGAATCAGGAGAAAAATTATACGACGCATGATTTGGAGCTTGCAACGGTTGTGTTTGCTTTGAAAATATGGCGGCACTATCTTTATGGGGATCATGTAGATGTGTTTTTCGACCACAAGAGCCTCCAGTATTTGTTCAAACAGAAGGAGCTGAATCTGAGGCAGCGGCGGTGGTTGGAATTGCTTAAAGACTATGATATGAACATATTGTACTATCCAGGGAAGGCAAATGTGGTGGCCGATGCTGTTAGTCAAAAATCCATGGGTAGTTTAGCTCATTTAGGGGGCGGATCAGAGACCCTTGGATCGGGAGGTTTACCAATTGGCCAGTTTGGGGGTTCGTATCTCGGCGTCAGACGAGGGGAATGTTATGGTGTATAATGGAGCAGAATCATTGTTGGTGGTAGAAATTAAGGAAAAGCAGTTTACGGATCCAACATTGGTTCGGGTAAAGGAAGCAATTATGAATGACAAGACCTCAGCATTTGTACTCTGTAGCGAGGATGGTGTATTGCAGTGTCAAGGCAGGCTTTGTGTCCCAGACGTGGACGGGCTTTGGGAAAGAGTGATGGCAGAGGCTCATATTTCCAGGTATTCTGTGCACCCAGGTTCTCGCCAGAGCTGTCACACCTCCCTTTTTACCACACATAACGTATAAATGTAAATGTGCCACTGTTTAATACTACACCCCGAGAAGGAATATAATAATAATCAGTGAAGGAGTTTTTCCACTTAAAGGACAGTCGGAACGGGATCAATTTATTTAATTTTTCAGAGTCGCCACTTGGGAAAATAATGGTGTCCCAAGTCGCCGGTTTAATCCCGAACCGAGGAAATTTATGACTCTGTATTACAGTCTGCGAAACTAGAAACCTGGATAAGGAATTCTGTTAACCCGGGAGAAGGTGTTAGGCACTCCCGAATTCCGTGGTTTTAGCACGGTCGCTCAACTGCTCTTTTTGCTTTTATTTGATTTCTTTTTTATATTTTAACTAGGTGCTTTTAATGTTCCGCCTTTTAATTTTAGAAGAATTGCGACGTCACGAAAACACATTTCGAGTCACACCGCAACCAGTACGCCTGTGACTTTAATGTATTTCAGTTTCGTCGAGAGATAGATTTGGGTCACATAAATGCGCACTCGTATTTAGGAAAGTAATTTTATTTAAGTCGTGCCTAAAGAGTCTTATCGTGTTGTTAACTTCGGGAAAGACCATGAAATTTACTAAACGGTCCTTCCAAGTCTAAGATTTTCATAACAATTTATTTGAGGGCCCCGCAATTGTATATTTTGTTTGGCGAGGCTCGTCTCATTATTTTATTTAAGGTCAATCCTAACATGACTATGATTTTCTATGATTTATCTCTAATAATAAAAGAAAGGTCCTAATTACTTTGTTATTTTTTACCTAACTGTTACATTATTGCATAGTTTTCTGATTTACAGCAATTTGGGCCTGTTAAAGACATGTTAGAGCCCATTACCTTATTATAGTCATCTGTTTACACCATAATTTCAGTCATTTGTATGACTGATTCACATTAAAAGGACGTGATTCCATTGAGCAAATCTTCATTTTAGCAAAAAAAAAATCGTGATTCCTCTAAAACACTAAACGAAACTCCACTTTTGCAAACAGTTTATATAATCTGTATACTGTTATTAAACTAAACTAACTATCGTAATTAACTAATATACTAAAGTGATTCTCAAATTACTATTTTAAACATAATCGCTGCTTCCAAGCCTAATGCTACACTTTCGATTAAATCTTTCTTAACAACTAAACCATATTTGAGATATTCTAAATGAGCTAACAAATTTAATATGAAATACATATGAACAGCTTCATCAAATACAACCAAACTTATTTATATACTATCAATTTAAATAATTGTTGAACTATAAACCAGTAATTAACTAGCAGGCTAATACCGTATCTATTTTAAAAGTCCAATTATGACTTGAAATTAGAAATCAGTCTTTAAAATCTACTACATATAATCTGCTTATTTTTATGTACAAAAGAAAACTAAGAGAAAATAGGAAAGTGAAGATTGCAGCAACATAGCTTCAAAACAACTTTCATTTCCATAAGCTTTGGAGATTTACAAGATGTGTACCTGGTTTTGAAAGGAATGGGAAAATAGCAAATCAACAGGGCGGTGAAAATACAGCAACAACAACAGTAACAACCAGCAGTAGCTTCAACACCTCAATCCCGAAAATCCCAACAATACGGAGAAAAACAAAAACCAATAAAAAAATAGAAAAGAAAAATATATTCCAGATTTTCTCTTTGTTTTGACTTTCTAGCTTTGAACTCTTTTCAATTCTCAAAAGAAACTCTCAAAAGAAACTCTCAAAAATTGAAATTTTTGCCGTGTATACTTCTGTGTCCAGAATGTATATCGAGTGTATACTACAGCAGGGAATTTTTTTTATTTTTACTTCTCTTCCTATTTATCCTCTCTTTTTTCCACTCTTTTTTCATAAATCTTCTCTTCTATTTATAGGCAAGAATTTCGAAAATTTTCAGATTTTTTATTAAAAAGAAAATATTTTTTTAATTTAAAGAAAACCCACTAATCCATGTTTTCCTCTTCTTGTTTTCTTCCTTGATTTCCTTGCCCCCCACTACTTTATGTCATGTAATTATGATTATTTTTTGCTAAAAAAATCTGAAATTTTCTTCTTGGGCCAAGGGGTTTTGGGTTGGGTAAGGTTTCTTAGGATTGGGCTTGTAACTTAATTTGCAAGATGGCCCAATCCAATTTTTTTCCATTTTGTTCTTCTCCATTATTCAACTTCCTAATTAATAAAGCCCAAAATACTAAGATTAATTTATAAAAACTAAAATTATCTTGAAATACTAATCTCATAATAATAATTGTCACCTAATTTTAAATGGTAATTAAAATACAATCACACAATTTGGACATTAAAGGCTAAAATGCAAAAGATGCCTATTTTTGTGATTTTCATTTTTGTAAGATAAAATTAATTACTCCTAATTGTAGAATTAAATCCTAAATGCAAATGCGATATATATATATATATATATATATATATATATATATATATATATATATATATATATATATATATATATATATATATATATATATTGTCATTATTTTTTAAAAATGACACTAAATTCACAACAATTGCAAACAACACAAAACTCTTTTATTTTGAATTTTTGGGAGTAATTCTCATATAGGGCAAAAATCACGTGCTCACAGCTGCCTCTCTTTGCGCGTTAACACGAAGAGTTTCTGTGCAAAGACAAGTGAGCGGATACGAGCGACTTTTGCCCGTTTGAGCACTCCATGAGAAGCATTTTTTTTTACCGAACCTTTGCTTCAAGAGGTTTCCTACATATCCCTGGCTAAAAGGGAATCAGGTCAATGTAGTTCGGAAAATTTTGGTAGCTGGGACTACCAATGAAACTGCGATTTTTTGCTGTTACTGTTGCTGCTGTTGCGGTTACTGCTTGTTGACCTCCTTATTACACCGGGGGAATGTAAAATGAAGAAGTTATTCTAAGCTATGATTCTACAATTACAATTATTCCTATCCTAGCTTTTGTTTGCTTCTCCTTGTCTCTTTTTCTTTGATTTTTTGAGATGCTCACTCTCCCTTTTTTGTTGATTTTCTTTCTTGTTTTCCTCTTCTTCTTTTTTTTTGATTTTCAATGGTACTTCTTGCCCTCGAGCTGAACTTGCTCAAAACAAAACAACAAACTACTTTTTTTTTCTTTTTCTGCCCAGTGTGGGCTTTTAGCTATATAAACCATGATGTGCGGAAATATATTCCCGTATTTGAAGGTGGGCGCCTAACAGGAAATCAAACGTGCAATGCAAATGCAGAAATATATTCCCGTATTTGAAGGTGGGCACCTGACGGAAATTAAACGTGCAATGCGATGCAGAAAAGTATTCCCGTATTCGAAGGTGGGCACCTAACGGAATTTAAACGTGCAATGCGATGCGAGAAAAATATTCCCGTATTCGAAGGTGGGCACCTAACAGAAATTAAACGTGCAATGCGATGCGGAAAAGTATTCCCGTATTCGAAGGTGGGCACCTAACAAAAATTAAACGTGCAATGCGATGCAGAAAATTATTCCCGTATTCGAAGGTGGGCACCTAACGGAATTTAAACGTGCAATGCGATGCAGAAAAGTATTCCCGTATTCGAAGGTGGGCACCTAACAGAATTTAAACGTGCAATGCGATGCGGAAAAATATTCCCGTATTCGAAGGTGGGCACCTAACAGAATTTAAACGTGCAATGCGATGCAGAAAAGCATTCTCGTATTTGAAGGTGGGCGCCTAACAGAAATTAAACGTGAAATGCGAATGCAGAAAATATTCCCGTATTAGAAGGTGGGCGCCTAATAGAATTTAAACGTGCAATGCGAATGCAGAAAATATTCCCGTATTTGAAGGTGGGCGCCTAACAGAAATTAAACGTGCAATGCGATGCAGAAAATATTCCCGTATTAGAAGGTGGGCGCCTAACGGAAATTAAACGTGCAATGCGATGCAGAAAATATTCCCGTATTTGAAGGTGGGCGCCTAACGGAAATTAAACGTGCAATGCGATGCAGAAAAATATTCCCGTATTTGAAGGTGGGCGCCTAACGAAATTTAAACGTGCAATGCGAAATGCGAAAATATTCCCGTATTGAAGGTGGGCGCCTAACAGAAATTAAACGTGCAATGCGATGCGAAAAATATTCCCGTATTTGAAGGTGGGCGCCTAACCGAATTTAAACGTGCAATGCGATGCGAAAATATTCCCGTATGAAGGTGGGCCATGAATTGAAACGTGCAATGCGATGCGAAAAGTATTCCGTATTTGAAGGTGGGCGCCAACGGAATTGAAACGTGCAATGCGATGCAGAAAATATTCCCGTATTCGAAGGTGGGCGCCTAACGAATTGAAACGTGCAATGCGATGCGAAAAGTATTCCCGTATTTGAAGGTGGGCGCCAACGAATTGAAACGTGCAATGCGAAAATATTCCCGTATTAGAAGGTGGGCGCCTAACGAATTGAAACGTGCAATGAGAATGCAGAAAATATTCCCGTATTTGAAGGTGGGCGCCTAACCGAAATTAAACGTGCAATGCGAATGCGAAAAATATTCCCGTATTAGAAGGTGGGCGCCTAACAGAAATTTAAACGTGCAATGCGATGCAGAAAAGTATTCCCTCGGCCTGAGGACTGGGGAGTGGATTTTAAAAGATGTTATCTTCCTCTTTTTGGTATTTTCTTTTTACCAACTTATCTCTTGCTTGTGAATTTCTCCACTTATTCGGCGGAACTTTCTCTTTTTGGTATTTTAAATTTTCCACATTGGTCACATTCACTTTAAAGTGATTAGTGATAGTTTGTTCCTGCATGAAACAAAATTTATTAGATATAAACTGCTGGCAACTGGCATCTGCCGTCCCCACTTCTTATTGCTTCCTTTGTTTTTGCTTTTTCATGTTGCATGGCTTTTGACTTCTCGTCCCTTGCAGACTCTTTTTGTATTTTTCTCATTTCTCCATTTTTGTTTTGTTTTCTTTTTTCTTTGGCCACGTTTGCCAAGCTTCTTTATTCCTTTCCCCAATCTTCTATCCTTTCTGATCCAGTATTGTTTCAACTTCCGTTATCAGGAGCTGGTAGTTAGCTCTCAAAAGGGTAAACAATGAAATGCATAAAAAATGAAAGAAAGGTAAGGGTATTTTGGAGAGATGACAGAACTTATCTGGGTATTTGCTGGCTGATTCCGCTGACCATGCCATGTATTTAAACTCCGACCCAGTTCGTTCCAATCATTATTCTGACTCTGAATTGCCTTTGACCCAAACCGATACTCTTTTTGTTGCCTTTTCTCTTTTCCGATAGTCCTCACGATCGCCTTACGGTGCCTCGAAAGGTTTTCACCAATAAGACTCTCTCATTTTTCTCTCAACCTCACAATCATCTCACAGTGCCGATTAAGGTTTTCACTGATGAGACTCTCTCATTTTATTTCTCTCAACCTCACAATCGTCTCACAGTGCCGGCTAAGGTTTTCACCGATGAGACTCTCTCATTTTTTTTATTTTTTCCATTTTTCCTTTTTGTATTTTGTTTTCTGTACCACTGGTATTATCCGATGCTTCGCTCCTCCTTCGTTGTATTTGTTATCATTTCAAAATTGATCAGAAGGTCTTTCTTTGGACTGTAACGTGGCTTTTGGATGGGTTAAGAAAGAAAGATATAAAGGCTCAAAATTTCAACGAGGGTTAAAAATATTTACAACTCTCGGAATTATTAAACATAACTTCTGCCCCAGTTTCAATATGTGGGGAATTTTTGGATTTTTTCTTTATTGTGACTGAACCTCAAAGAGGCTGCCTACGTACCCTTTCGGGATCAAGTCGGACGTAGTTCATCCAACTTCATTAGTTAGATGGATTTCTTTTGACTTTTTCCCGATTTCTTTGTCTTTTTCTCTTTTTTTTTCATTTTTTCATTTTTCATTTTTTTTTTCAATTTTTCATTTTTTTTTCATTTTGGCAATTTCGATCTTATTGCGCTAAAGCGATTCCGAGAGAGGGATATGAAAGAATTCATTCATTAAGGCTCAAAAGGGGTTATCAATGGATAAAGTGTTTGGATAGAGAATAAAATGCCTTCGTCATTTCAATTCCAAAATCACAACAAAATACAAAACACATAATTGAAAAGGAATCATACATAGTATCTTTTGACTGCATCTGAATTGATAGCAGTCTCTACGCACTTTCCTTCAACATCTGTTAAATACAATGCTCCATTGGACAACACCCGTGATACCAAAAACGGTCCCTGCCAATTTGGCGCAAATTTTCCCTTTGCCTCAGCCCAATGCGGTAAAGTAACCAATCGCAACCAAAATGAGATTATGCCCATTGGAAGTTGCTGGCTCTATCGGTCCAATAACATCTATGCCCCTGTTTCAAAGCAAAGAAAAATCTGTTAGTTTAAATGTGGTGGTTGGTTGTGGCCTTGAACTTTGATGGCGACTACTTTCCACTTGAATGCCTTTCATGTTCACCAACTATCCAAAAATCCTTCTTCCTTATGGCATGCATGTTGTTCCTTTCTTGACGGATCCCACAAAATCCGATCTTGAGGTCTATAATTTCTTCAGTGATTTCATTGGACAACCTTGGATGTTTCTTGACTGACTCTTTCCTTTGTCAAAATATACTCCCATGTTTCCATTTGTTGTGAGTTGGCACTTTGCCGACCTTTGCGTCTCGTATGAACCCCAAACATTTTAATTGTTACCCATTTCATTGCACATGTTGCTCTTTTGGCTTAAATCACTGGCCTTGTCATTCCCTGACTTACGACAATTGTCGTGTTGGCTAAGTCCCATCTTGTGCAATTGGAAAGCTTGGTGGCAAATTTTGAAATCATTTCTATACTTGTTATGACCCGACTGACTGGATAAGAGGGAGAGTAAAACAAAGTGTGAAGAATAAAAGAAAATACAATTCCTAACAAGAAACCTACAGAAGAATGACCTATCGGATGTGAATATCGAATCTAGCGACCTTGACATGCACTTTCAACCTTCTCTGTATAGTGAATCTGATGTTCAACTCCTGTTGTAATTTCTACCGTGAAACTGGTGTTCAAGATTTTATTCAACTCCTTAGTCGACTTGTAGTGCCCAAAGGGTTTTCACCATCAAGCCTCTCACATTTTATTTTCTTTCTCTTGACTCGTTGTCGCCTTACGGTGCCCGTGAGGGTTTTCACCGATAAGACTCTCTCATTTTAATTTCTCTCACCTTGGAGTCCCGTGGTGTTCTCAGCATCTCTTGAATTCTTCATTCCCCTTTGTTCGGACTGGAGTGTTGCCCCCGATGCGATTTACCTTTGTTAGTTTGACTTGGCATTTCTCGAAGATTGATCGGAAGTTCTTCCTTTGGACCGTAATGCAGGCTTTTGGAAAGGATATAAAGGCTCAAAAACATTTCATCGTGGGTTAAAATTACAACTTTCGGAATCTTATTTATTCAACAAACATAACTTCTGCCCCAGTTTCCTTTTTGGGGGATTTTTTTTGGATTTTTCCTTTATTGTGACTGAACCTCAGTGAGGCTGCCTACGTACCCTTTCGGGATCAAGTCAGACGTAGTTCAGACTACGTCCGCCTCCTTGTTATGATTTGACTTCTCCCGATTTTTCTTTTTTCTTTTCTTTTTCTTTTTTATTCTTTTTCTTCTCTTTTTTCTTCTTTTGTTTCTCGCTCAATCCTCAATTTTTGTTGTTGATTCCGAAAGAGGGATATGAAAGAAAATATAATATGGCTCGAAGGGATAACAATGGATAAAGTGTTTGGATAGCCGAATAAAATGCCTTCGTCATTCCAATCTTCGAGACCTACCAAGTACAAACTACACATTTAAACACCTTTCGATCGATTCACATATTTGCCTTCGGTATTTGACGATTCTCAGTGCCATTGGGCAACAATCTCGATACCACGAATGGTTCCTTATCTTTGGGGTATTTTTGCCTTTGGCTTTGAATTGATGATGCATTTCCAAGGCATTTCTTTATGTTACGCTTTCCCCAATGTTCACTTGATTCCGGCTTCACAATATTCCAATATGTTTTTATTTCTTCCGAGTATCATTACATCTTCAACATTGTTTCATTGACTTTTAAAAACCAGGCTTAGAATTATGTGCATGTCATGTTGCTAAAGTCAGGTATGAGAAGAAATGCAAAGTGATCAGAAATGGAATGACTAGGAATGATGGGAAACAAAGAGTTGTACTAAACTGATGGGTTGAAACAACAACAAAACAAAGAGACTAGACTAGAATTACAAACCTAGACGGCACTAAACAATTTTTATTACTAAACAAAGCAAAGATAGAAGGGTTTTGACTCTCAAGACAACGTCCGGATTACAACCCTGAAATAATCCGGGTAACAGAAATGACACCAAATAATACTACCAAAACTCCAAGAGTTGGAGCACCTTCCCAATTGACAAGCATGGCATCTTAGCTGCTGTATTTTGCATTAAGATCGCTTTCTATTTCAATATCCTCGGCTTCCAAAGAAAAATCTCTTCACCCTCGTTATCGGGCATCGTCCCCACAAAATGCGCAACGTCACATGCAGGTAGAGGATTCTGTGTAATGTTCAGGGTGCCGGTGTCTTGGACCGCAATCATTCCTGCCTGGATCATTCTTTCTATTTCATCTTTCAAATTCCAACATCTTTCAACATCATGCCCCTGAGCATTGGAGTGGTATACACATCGTGCAGTAGGATCGAAGCTTCTTGCAAGAGGATTTGGAATAGATCTGGCGAGCGGCTTAATCAAGCCAACATAATTCAACCTTTCGAACAAACTCGCATAAGATTCTCCGATAGGGGTGAAAGCCTTTTCTCGCTTCAGCAACCTTTCCTCCCTAAACGCCTTGTTTGGCTTGAAACCTGACCCAGGGGGTTTCCGGTATATTTGTGGGGGTCGGTAGGCTTTTTGTGGAATTGGGTACATGGAAGGTGAAGTACGATTTTGGGTGCCCCCGGGAGAGTGGTGGGGTTGGGGATGGAAGTAGTGTTGGGAAAGCATAGCTTGGGGGACAAGTAATTGAGCTACTCGAGTGGCTAGAAAGGCTGCGATAGGCAGGTATATTTAGCATCGGGTTCAGTGTAAGGATCGGGTCCATGAAACTAGGTGGTGGCGGGGGTGGTGCTTTTCCATCCATCCATGCCCGATACATTTCAACCACGTGTTGTCTTAATATTTTGACTTCTTCTACTAACATGTGGTTCCGTTCAACCAGCTGTTGTCGGGTACCGATACCAACCCACTCAGTCTTGAGATTCTCTGCCATTGTCCTCCGACCTTGTATTATAGGGAAGAGTTATTTTGGAACCACAACCAACCACCTTTCTGAAAATGGACACAACAAAACGAAGCCAGCATGTCAGCATTAAGGTATCCCGCTTATTGATTATTTTTTTTATTTTCTGCTATTTTCTTTTCTTTTTCCCTTTTTGTGGTTTTTTTCATTTTTCCTTTTTTTTTCTTTTTGTAGTTTTTTTTCATTTTTTTTTCATTTTGGTTATGGATATGGTCGAATCCTATGTGGATTGCCTACGTATCATGACCCCGCATGAATCAGACCGAGCGTAGTTCTTGCAAATTAATGCAAGAAATAAAGAGATGTTTATTTGTTTTTTTTTTTGATTTTTTTTTCTTTTTCTTTGAAGGAAAATCATAGAAACCGATTCCAACTACAAACTTGTGTAGGAGATTTCTACAAGAATAAGAATATTTTTGGTGTCAATTATGACTATTTTCTACAAAATTGGCCACAGAATGGCTTATTTGACAAAATGACTATTTTTGCAAAAATTTTATCGAGAAAAAAAATTTTCTCTAGGGCCTATGGGGCATCATTCAGCACCGACACAGGCCAACACAATACTGAAGAAGTTCAAATGCAAAAAATGTGGTTGTTTCAGCAAAATTCCGGCCATGTAATGGCTTATTGGATAAAGTGGATATTTTTGAAAAGTTGAGCAATGACTCAAACTTAATTTTGCGGATACAACCTTTCAACATTTCCGAGAGGGAATATTTCAAGGCTGTATCCAAAATTATTTACAAACGGCTCAAAGTGGCTATTCTTGCAAAAACAGTCTTCCGGCGTCCTTTTGAGGGACATTCGGCTTATTTTAAGCAAGAATAGCATCACCCGACTTATTTATAACAAAATAAACAAAATTTGACATTTTTTTTTTATTATTTTTGCAAAAGGGTTGTGAACCCCGACTTGATTTTGCGGCTATGGCCTTGCAACATTTCCACAAGGAATATTTCAAGGCTATGCATGCAAATTATTAGAAATGATTCAAAGTGGCCATTTTGCAAAAACGGCCTTCCGGCGTCCTTTCGGAACATTCGGCTATTTTCAAAAACGGCATCACTTTGATTTTATTGACAAAAACACACACATTTTTTTTTGATTTTTTGAAAGGGGTGGTTGGACCCGATGAGGGTTGCCTACGTATCCCACCTAACGACGAGAATCAAACCTGCGTAGTTCGGTCAAATTAATTGACCAATTATTTCGACAAAATTGTTCCACCTTTTTTTTGAGATTTTCAAATTTTCGGATACCTATTTCCTATAAATCTTATTTTCCTTTCTCTTTTTTTTTTCTTTTTCAACAATTTTTCTATCCTCGGGATTTCCGCCGGTCCGCATAATGATCAAGGACAATTAAAAATGCAACACATAATATGCTCGGTCTTTTCCAATACCGGGTCACCTGTCCTAGACGGACCCAACCCCTGTGTTGAGTCCCCTAAGTCAAATATGATGCAAATAATCGTCCTAGACCTATGTTCAAAATCTTACAGTTTCATAGAGTGCTAGACCGTGTACCCGAGCGGACAACTCGAATCGAGGAGGGGCTACGTACCGGTGACCCGCGGAGTCAATCGGCTTTGTAACTTATCCGGCCTCTGGTTTTTCTTAATTTAAGGTGACTTTAACAGAAAGGGGAGTCTCAACCAGTAAGCACATCCCCGGGGGTGAAGAGAGAAAGTTTTTCGGCACAATTTTATATACAATCCACATAATATCAAAGCGATAAAGCACACAACATGTTGTTCAAATCATATAATGAAGTCAAACAATAACGCGAACGGCAATTCTAAGGAGCTCGAGTTCTTAAACCCTGAAACCGAAGTTCGGGGTTGGGGTCCCCAGCAGAGTCGCCAGAGCTGTCACACCTCCCTTTTACTACCCCACTTTTAGGAAATATAAGCATATAAATACGCTTGTAGGGTATACCCCGATGGTAGATACCCGAAACGGATAAGATAACGTAAGGGAAGGAGTTTTTCCAATTAAAGGACAATCGGTTCGGGATTTTATTTGAGATTAATCACAGTCGCCACTTGAGAAAGATACTGGTGTCCCAAGTCACCGGTTAATCCCGAATCCGAGGAATTTGACTCTTAAAAAAATGTCTGTGAAGCAAAGATCCGGATAAGGAACTCTGTTAACCCGGGAGAAGGTGTTAGGCATTCCCGGGTTCCGTGGTTTTAGCACGGTCGCTCAATTGTCGTTCCCTACTCTTGTTTGACTCAATTACAGATTTTAACAACATATAGTGCTTTTTACATTAAGTATTATTTTTAGGGAATTTGCGGCATTGCGAAAATACGCCTCGAGTCATACCGCAACCAGTACGCCTATGACTTTAAGTTTATTTCAGCTTTGCCGAGATTTGGATTTGAGTCGCACTAAGTGCACACTCATTCAATGGAAGGTATATTAAATCGTGCCCTAAAATAGTCTATCGGCTTTTAATTGTTTTGGGTAAGACTATGGAATTAGCTAGTAGTCTTCCCGAGTCTAATTATGTTAAACCATTACTAAATGGGGGCCCCGCTTGTTTAAAATTGAGCGAGGCTCATCCCAAATCAATCTTAAAGTTCAATCCTAAGGAGTATATACTATGTTTTTCTAATTGTTTTTTCCTTAATCGTTTTTACCACGTATTCCAGGCCCATCGGGTTTCTATTATTCAAAGGGGCCTGGTCTTCTCTTCATTGAACACACGTTTGGACTGCCCAGGTATTCGAGACCCAGGCCATTTTTGGGACTTCTGCTTGTCGGCCTCGTTAGTTTCATGTAGCGACTCAGGCCCATAGCGTATACTGGGCCTAAACTAAATAACAATGGTATTGATTGAAGTAAAGAACAGAGATATATATTTGAAACAGAAGGCAATTTTATTATTCAATAAAGGAAATCGATACATCAGTTCATCAGACATCAACTATAAATTAACTATTTATTACCATAAACCAGAACTAACAGACTACTTCTTCTTACATTAATGTTTGAGGTTAATACCTAATCTGAGAAGGCGATGTGATTATATAATAAAACTTAAAGAATGATTAAACTAATTAACTATGGATCTGAACTAACTGTGTAACTACTCATGTATAATTACATTACCATTTTCATTATATACTAAGCATTCTTACATTACAAATATGGTTCTAGTTAAATTGTATCAATACCCGTAAATGAACAACTCAGAGACTTATTTATAATTATGTTACTGATTTCATTGTGACTTGTTTTATCACCAGATTATTAGCCTAAATCATGATTGAAGCACTATTTGATCTAACATTCCCTATTTTTAAGCTTATCTATATGTAAATAGCATCTGATATGTGATTATGACTGGCGAAGCTACTGTGAGTGAATGATTAACGATTTAGAAACTATCATTAACTAACTTATGTTTTAGAGTTTTCTACCTATTTAATCTAGGTGAGATGCTATCTACATTACTCTACCGCCACTAAGCTATTACATTATCTTTGTTTCTGTTTTCATACTACTAGACTACAACAATGAAACAAACTACAAAATTAAGCTAAACAAATTGAACTATACTACATAACAGCATATAGTTGAAATCCATGGCTTCATTTATATCTCAACAATCCAGCATTACAGCTTCAAATGAAATGATAGTGTACCTGGTTTTGAAAGGAATGGAAGATGGAAAATCAACCGGGCGGTAAAAATACAGCAACAATAACAGTAACAACCAGCAGTAGCTTCAACATCTTAATCCCGAAAATCCCAACAATACGGAGAAAAAAAAACAGTAAAAAATAGAAAAGAAAAATATATTCCAGATTTTCTCTTTGTTTTGTCTTTCTAGCTTTGAACTCTTTTCAATTCTCAAAATAAACTCTCAAAAATTGAATTTTTTGTCATGTATACTTCTGTGTCCAGAGTGTATATCGAGTGTATACTACAGCAGGGAATTTTTTTATTTTTTCTTCTCTTCCTATTTTTCCTCTCTTTTTTCCCCCCTTTTTTTCATAAATCTTCTCTTCTATTTATAGGCAAGAATTTCGAAAATTTTCAGATTTTTTATTAAAAAGAAAATATTTTTTTAATTTAAAGAAAACCCTCTAATCCATGTTTTCCTCTCCTTGTTTTCTTCCTTGATTTCCTTGCCCCCCCACTACTTTATGTCATGTAATTATGATTATTTTTTGCTAAAAAAATCTGAAATTTTCTTCTTGGGCCAAGGAGTTTTGGGTTGGGTAAGGGTTCTTAGGATTGGGCTTGTAACATAATTTGCAAGATGGCCCAATCCAAATTTTTTCCAATTTGTTCTTCTCCATTATTCAACTTCCTAATTAATAAAGCCCAAAATACTAAGATTAATTTATAAAAACTAAAATTATCTTGAAATACTAATCTCATAATAATAATTGTCACCTAATTTTAAATGGTAATTAAAATACAATCACACAATTTGGACATTAAAGGCTAAAATGCAAAAGATGCCTATTTTTTGTGATTTTCATTTTTGTAAGATAAAATTAATTATTCCTAATTGTAGAATTAAATCCTAAATGCAAATGCGATATATATATATATATATATATATATATATATATATATATATATATATATATATATATATATATATATATTGTCATTATTTTTTTAAAAATGACACTAAATTCACAACAATTGCAAACAACACAAAACTCTTTTATTTTGAATTTTTGGGAGTAATTCTCATATAGGGCAAAAATCACGTGCTCACAATCTCAAGGAGATTTCTTGGTGGAATGGTATGAAGAGGGATGTGGCGAGGTTTGTATCTAAATGCCCGAATTGTCAACAAGTGAAGGCCGGGCATCAACGTCCTAGTGGATTAACTCAGCTTATAGAAATAACAAGCTGCAATTGGGAGATGATCAATATGGATTTCGTGGTGGGGTTACCTCACACTCAGTGTATGTTCGACTCAATATGGGTAATAGTGGATCGGCTCACCAAATTAGCTCACTTCCTGCCAGTCAAGTCCACTGATACTGTGGAACAGTATGCTAAGTTATATATCAAGGAGATAGTAAGGCTTCATGTCACTCCAATTTCTATTATCTCGGATTTCGGGGCTTAGTTCACGGCAAATTTTTGGAAGAAGTTTCAACAAGGTTTGGGAACTCAGGTAAATCTCAGCACAGCCTTCCATCCGCAGACCGACGGTCAGGCCGAGCGGACTATTCAAATGCTTGAAGATATGTTGCAGTCTTGTGTCCTGGATTTCAAAGGTAATTGGGATGAACACTTACCACTGATAGAATTTGCTTATAATAACAGCTTTCATGCTAGCATTCAGATGGCCCCATTTGAGGCACTGTACGGGAGAAGGTGTAGGTCGCCAATCGGGTGGTTTGAGGTAGGTGAAGCAGAATTGTTAGGGCCAGATTTGGTGTACGAAGCTATGGAAAAATTTAAGGTTATTCAGGAGAGGATGAAAACTGCACAGAGTCGCCAAAAATCCTATGTAGACGTTCGCCGAAGAGATTTGGAGTTTCAAGTCGATGATTGGGTGTTCTTGAGGGTATCTCCTATGAAGGGAGTTATGCAATTCGGAATGAAAGGGAAATTGAGGCCTAGGTATGTTGGGCCATATCGGATCGTTCAAAGAATTGATCAAGTTGCTTATAGGCTGGAGTTACCTCCCGAGATGTCATCAGTGCACCCGGTATTCCATGTGTCCATATTGAAGAAAGTGATTGGAGATCTATCCACCACCATGTCGGTCGAGGCTATTGAGGTTAATGAGGATTTTTCATATGAAGAAGTTCCAGTTGCCATCCTTGATAGGCAAGTTCGTAAGTTGAGAAATAAGGAAGTTGCCTCTGCCAAAGTATTGTGGCGAAGTCAAAAAGTTCAAAGGCCATGTGGGAAGCAGAAAAAGAGATGAAGGAGAAGTACCGCTATTTGTTTGATCAAGCTTAGAAGAAATTAGGCGATCCTTCTACTCCTAGTAACTATTGTCTTGTCCAAGTTGTTTCCCTATTAGTGTTAGTAAAGTTTCCTTCATTTTGTAATGAGTTATATGCATTGTTACCTTGGGTCACTTAAACCTTTCTTGATAAATGGAAGCCTTATAAAGATTCACGTGTTAAATAAACAACTAACAGTAAGTGCAGATTGATAATTGTTTATTTATGTGTAACATAGTGTATTGAGATGGTTAAATAAGGTAAGGACTCATTGAAGTGACTAGTTTATGAGCAAATGTAACAATGTGATAAAATATGTGCAATCGTTGAGGTAAGAAGCGTGTACAAGCTGTGGAAAGTGTTGTAATTGTGTATTGTTGTTTGGCAATGTGTTTCGGGGGCCCTCTGACAGGTGGATATGTCCATAATACAAAGGAAACTCTGGCGAAATTTTTCTAAAATATAAGAGTTAGTTAAAATTTTGAAAGTTTGCATATCATGTCTTTCAAAACCAATTCATTTTCAAAATCCTCATTCAAGGACGAATGATCTTAATCGGGGGAGAATGTAAGGCCCCGTAAAACATTTTGTGCTTAATACCTAGTAGTTGTGGTGTCATGGTCCGAATAATGTGTTAGGGATGCGTAGAAATCTTCGTGGCGAGCTTGCTCGCCGTGGTTCGGACCCTTGGTAGTGATTTAAGTTTCAAAAATTTAAAAAATTAAATTTTTCCAAAAAGTGTCGATTCTGCGGTCAGGAATGCGATCGCAGAATGGTTCTGCGGACCGCAGAACTACCGCATAATTTCTTTAACACATGCCAAACAAATTTCACATATATGGGCGATTTTACAAGAATCAAAATTAGCCATACATACCTGGTGTGGGATTTTCTTCCTTTAACCTCCTACTTTGGTAGAATAACTTGGGTAAGCACAAAGTAGGAGGTTAAAGGAAGAAAATCCGACACCAGGTATGTATGGCTAATTTTGATTCTTGTAAAATCGCCCATATGTGTGAAATTTGTTTGGCATGTGTTAATTTGAGAGATTGTATGTAATTCTTTGATTTCATTGTTTGGTATTCAATTGATGTTGAACTACATATGGTGTGGTATGAAATATGAATTGAAAGATAACAAGGGAATTAGAATTGGTAAAGAACTGAGAACAACTGTTGTGGTGGCATATATGGTTTCTTGTGGAAAGAGATGAAACACTTGAATTGTGGTAAATTGTTGAACATACTTGTGTGGGTACTCTCGCATATGGAAACATTGTAACTTGGTTGTGAAAACGGTTTGAAAAGTAATTGAGAACATGAACCAATTTGTAAGTTGCTTATTTTAACTTGTTGTAATTTTGTGTAGTGCCTTGTTTGCTGTTTGTGATTGTTTTGTTTGAAACTGTACGGTGGGATCGGGTTGTGCACCACAACACGAAGTAATAAGGTGTTGGTTGGGGTGATAAGGGTGGACGAGGTAATAAGGGTGGACGAGGTAAAATGGATGGAAAGCGATCGAAATCACTATTGAAATTGATATAAAATCATTGATGTGAAATTGTGAAAGGAGACAGCAGGAGAGTTTGCAACCTGTGGGGCACTGATTGCCCCTTTGTTTGACTACTTGTGTTTTACGTGATTGATTGGTTGTTGTTCTACTTGTTGATCTTAAACGTGCTTTGTGTTGAGAATTATCTGAAATGAGGAAAATGTGGAAAACATGATTGGCTAGCTTAATTAATTTTTGGTGTAATTTATTGGTTGTCTTATAATCGTGATTAATGTTTAATGGCTTGAGTTTACTTGGGACAATGTTTGTCCATACATATCAGTACAATTTCGGTGTATTGATGTTCCTTTTGTCAGGGAAGCTACATTTGTGTTATGATTTTAGGTGGATCAGTAGCAGGCACTTCAACTTCAGCTCATCGGCAGTAGTATTCTTCATTTTCCACTACCCGTTTTGGTGATCCCTTTTCTTTCTTGGGGCCCTGCGTGGCTTATGCCTCCTTTGTTTTAGACTTCATTTTGGTTTTTTGGAAGGTATAGCCAGAGCCTTGTTACCAGCAAGTATTGTATTCCCTTCTGTATCCTAGAGGTTCTGTAGACATGTACACTGTGGGGTTATGTCCTATGTATATATATGTCGGGCGTTGTAAATGTAAGTTGTAAACTTGTTAATAAATCAATCGTATGGTTATGTTTGTACATTGTGAAATAAGTTATAATTGGTAAGATATTTGTTTTATGAGAAATAATCAACACAGGGGTAATGCGTGGGATAAAAAGGCACCTATGTCCACTTGACTGGGGCTCACCGGTCAGGCGCCGGTCATATCCCTCGATTTGGGGCGTGAAAGTAGGCTTAAATGTCAAATATTTAGTGGTTCTCAAGGTGAGGATGCCTAGGGTTTTCTTGACAAGTGTTGGTGTATGCTTCAGACGAAAGGGATTTTAGAGTCTAGCGGAGCATCATTCACGCATTTTTGTTCACTGGGGCTGCCCTCACATGGTGGGAGGCATATGAGCGGCGTAAGTCGACAGCTGCAGCACCTTTGTCATGGAAGGAGTTCTCCACTATATTTGTGGAGAAATAGGTACCACAGTCTTAGAGGAAAGAGCTGCGTAGGCAGTTCGAGTGGCTTCAACAGGGAGACATGACTTTGACCCAATATAAGGCGATATTTTCTAAGTTAGCCCGTCATGCCTCGTGGATGGTCCCGACCGACAGAAAGAGGATCAAGAGGTTTGTAGATGGACTTAACTGTCACCTTCGTATTCTGATGACTCAAGAGAGAGTTCTTGGTATTTCATTTGAGGATGCAATTGATATTGACCGTGATATTGAGTTGGCCCACCATCGGGACATAGAGGAGAGGGAGGCCAAAAGGCCTCGAGGTTCTTGTAGCTTCAGTGGTGCCTTTTCTAAGGGTTAGTTCCGGTAGAGCAGAGGCCGTTCATTTAGGCCTTCTTAGTCAGCTCGCTTTGCGTATCGTGGGTCGTCTTCTGGCTGAGGTTATCGGGGTTATCAGCAGAGTCAGCCATACCTCAGTGCCCTTCTAGCTCAGGGTTTGTCACGAGCTCCATTTGTTCAGGGTTCCTCTAGGCCGAGTGTGTCAACTTGTCACTCTAGTGCATGGGGATCCTTTTAGTCCCATTCTCCAACACATGGTAGTCGTTTTGAGTGCGGGGAGTTTGGGAACATGTGGAGGTAGTGTCCTCGGCTTCATGGTAGTATGTATCAGCAGATGGGTCAACCCTCGTCTTCTGGCCCATTTTATTCAGCACCTGCCCTACTAGTTAGAGGTGAGGTTCAGGCAGCTTGGGGCCGCCCTATAGAAGGAGGCCGATTAGGTGGTGGTCACGCTCGATTCTATGCTCTATAGGGCCGGTCATATGCTATTGCTTCAGATGCTATTATCACAGGTATTATTTTAGTTTGCCACAAGGATGCCTAAATTTTATTTGATCCCGGTTCTACCTATTCCTATGTATCTTCTTATTTTTCTCACCATTTGGGTATGACCCAGGGGTGCCTTGCTTTGCCTGTTAATGTATCCACCCCGATGGGCGATACTATTGTGGTATACCATGTATATCGGTCGTGTTTAGTGACTATTGGGGGTCTGGAGACCCGAGTTTGTTTGTTGCTATTGAGCATCATAGATTTTAATTTTATTTTGGACATGGATTGATTATCTGCGTGCCATGCTATTCTAGACTGTCATGCCAAGACAATCACCTTGGCCATACCAGGTATCCCGAGGATTGAATGGGGTGGTATGACTGACTATGTTCCCAGCATGGTGATTTTCTTCCTAAAGGCCAATCGGATGGTTGGGAAGGGTTGTCTATCGTATTTGTATTTTGTGAGAGATGTTGGAGCTGAGGCTCCTAGCCTTGATTCTCTCCCCATTGTGAGGGATTTTCCAGATATGTTTCCAACAGACCTATCGGTCATGCCACTGGATAGGGATATTGATTTCGATATTGATCTGGTGTCGAGCAGTCAGCCCACCTATATTCCTTCATATCGTATGGCACCGGTAGAATTAAAAGATTTGAAGGAGAAACTTCAGGAAATTCTAGATAACGGGTTCATTCGTCCGAATGTGTCACCGTGGGGTGAACCGGTCTTGTTTGTGAAGAAGAAAGATGGCACAATGAGAATATGCATTGACTAGGAGGCAGTTGAACAAGGTGACAGTGAAGAATAAGTATCCACTATCGCGCATTGATGATTTGTTTGATCACCTCTATGGAGCAAGGGTATTCTCTAAGATTGATCTCCATTCATGCTACCACCAGGTGAAGATTAAGGATTTTGACATTATGAAAATGGCTTTCAGGACGAGATATGGGCACTATAAGTTTTTGGTTATGTCTTTCGGGCTGACTAATGCCCCAACCGCATTCATGCATTTAATGAATAATGTATTTCATTCGTATTTGAATTAATTTATGATTGTTTTTATTGATGATATATTGGTGTATTCGCGTAGCCAGGAGGAGCACGCTCATCACCTGAGAGTAGTATTACAAAGATTGAGGGAGGAGAAACTTTATACAATATTCTCCAAGTGTGAGTTTGTCTTGGGTCAATGGCTTTCCTGGGGCACGTGATGTCCTGTGATCTTATTCAGGTTGATCCGAAGAAGATAAATATAGTGGAGAGTTGTCATAGACCGAACTCAGCCATGGTGATTCATAGTTTCCTCGGATTGGAAGGGTATTATTTCTGGTTTGTTCAGGGATTTTCTTCCATTGCATCGTTCTTGACCAAGTTGACTCAGAAGGGTGCTCCATTTGTGTGGTTTGAGGAGTGCGAGGAGAGCTTTTAGAAGCTCAAGACAGCTTTGACCACGGCTCCAGTGATGGTATTTCCATCAGCTTCAGGTTCTTACACGGTGTATTGTGATACTTCAAGAGTTGGGATCAGATGTGTGTTGATGCAGGAGGGTAGAGTTATTGCATATGCTTCTCATCAGCTGAAGCCCCAAGAGAAGAACTACCCCGTACATGATTTGGAGTTGGCTGCTATATTTCATGCTTTGAAGATTTGGAGGCACTACTTACATGGTGTATCTTTTGAGGTGTATACCGACCATTGCAACCTTCAACACTTGCTCAAATAGAAGTATCTTAATTTGAGGTAGCGGAGGTGTCTTGAGTTACTCCAGGATTATGATATCAACATTTTGTATCACCCGGGGAAGGCCAATGTAGTGGCCGATGCTTTGAGCTGGAAGGAGGTTAGTATGGGCAGCCTGGCATACATTCCAGTTGGAGAGAGGCCCTTTGTAGTTGATGTCCAGACTTTGTCCAATTGGATGGCGAGGCTAGATATTTCGAATCCTAGTCAGGTGTTGGCTTGTGTGGTTTCTCGGTCTTCCTTGTATGACCGTATCAGAGAGCACCAGTATGATGATCCAGATTTGCTTGTCCTTAAGGACAGGGTTCAGCATGATGATACCAGGGATGTGACAATTGACAGTGATGGTGTGCGGAGGATGCAGGGCTGGATTTTCATACCCAATATGGATGGGCTTCGGGAGTTGACATTGGTGGAGGCCCACAACTTGCAATATTCTATTCATCCAGGTGCCGCGAAGATGTATCAAGATTTGAGGTAGAATTACTGGTGGAGGAGAATAAAGAAGGATATTGTGAGTTATGTAGCTCAGTGTCTCAAATATCAGCAGGTCAAGTATCAACACCAGATGCTTGGTGGTGTACTTCAGAGCATGGACATTCCCGAGTGGAAATGGGAGAGGATTACTATAGATTTAGTGAGGGTCGGACAACGAGGAAGTTTGACTCGATTTGGGTGATTGTGGAATGGCTAACCAAGTCCGTGCACTTCATCCCGATGTGTAGTACATATTCTTTGAAGCAATTAGCAGAGATTTTCATCTAGGAGATTGTACGGTTGCATGGGGTCCCGGTTTCCATTATCTCAGACAGGGGTACTCAGTTTACTTCCCAATTTTAATGCACTTTTCAATAGGAGTTGGGTGCACAAGCGGAGTTGAGAACATCATTTCATCCTCATATGGACGGATAGTTCGAGCGTACTATTCAAATATTGGAGGACATGTTATGAGCCTGTGTTATTGATTAGGAGGTTCTTCGGCTGAGTTCTTGCCACTTGCAGAGTTTTCTTACAATAATAACTATCGGTCCAGCAATCAGATGGCGCTGTATTAAGACTTATATGGGAGACAGTTTAGATCTCTGGTTGGTTGGTTTGAGCCCGGTGAGGCTAGATTTTTAGGGACAGAGTTGGTGCAAGATACCTTAGATAAGGTTAAGGTAATTCAGGAGAGACTTCATATAGCCCAGTCACGTCAGAAGAGTTATGCGGACCGGAAGGTTCAAGATGTATCTTATATGGTGGGCGAGAAGGTCTTGTTGAAGGTTTTGCCTATGAAGGGCGTCATATGGTTTGGAAAGAAAAGGAAGATGAGTTCGAGGTTCATTGGGCCTTTTGAGATTACTAGGTGGATTGGGGAGGGGGTCTATATGCTTGCTTTTCCACCCAGCTTGTCAGGGTTCATCCGGTATTCCATGTATCAATGCTCCGGAAGTATGTTCGGGACCAGTCTCATGTGTTGGACTTCAATACAGTTCAGTTGGATGATGATTTGACCTATGTGTGGACTAGTGGCTATTTGTGATCTCAGGTTTGGATATTAGGATCAAAGGATATAGTTTCAGTGAAGGTGCAATGGAGAGGTCCGACCGTGAAGGAGGCCACTTGGGAGACGGAGCGGGAGATAGAAAGCAGATATCCGCACTTGTTTGAGGTTCCAGGTATGTTTCTTGACCCGCTCGAGGACGAGTATTTTTTAGTTGGGGAGGATGTGATGATTTGGCCCGTCTTCATGTGAGTTACCGCCCTGTTTCCCTATATTATGTTTCTCTATGTTTCAATATCAGTATTTGAGGTGATCGAGTAGGATTGGATTGGTTTTAGATGGAAATGAGATATTTAGTCTCTTAAAAAAGGCTTGTTTTGGAAAGGTCAACCGGAAGTTAACTATTTATTTAGAGGGATCGGATGTGGTCACCAATGATTTGTTAGCTTTGCGGGATGATTTTTGACTTAGGAGCACGATTAGAAGCAATTTTGGAGGTCCGATGTAGAATTAGGCTTGAATTGGCGAAGTTAGCATTTTGGTGAATTTCAGTTGATAGGTGAGATTTTGATCCGAGGGTCAGAATGGAATTCTAAGAGTTGCAGTATCTCTGTTAGGTGATTTTGGATATGTGTGCAAGATGTTAGGTCATTCAGAGCTGTTTTGGACGGTTTTTCGATCGAATGCGTATTTCGGAAGTTTTTAAGAAACATAGGCTTAAATCCGATATGATTTGATGGTTTTAGCGTTGTTTGATGTGTTTTGAGGGTTGGAACAAGTTTGAATGAGGTTTTGGGATGGTTGGTGTTCTTGGTTGATGTCTCGGGGGTCTCGGGGTGAATTCAGGTGGTTAAACGAGGGTTTTGAGGTGTGTTGCAGGTCAAATTTTTTGCTGCCATCTGGTGTTTCCGCTTCTGTGGAAATGGACCGCAGAAGTGGTACCGAAGTGGGTATGTGATCACAGAAGCGATCGTTGGCTTCTAGGGAAATTCCGCAGAAGCGGAAGGTGGCTCGCACCAGCGGGTCCGCAGGAGCGGACATGTAGCCGCAGAAGCAAAAATGCTTGATCCGCAGAAGTAGATATGAAGCCGGAAAAGCGGAAGCTGAGGGTTTAGTGAAAAATGCATTAGCGGTGATTTTAGCGCAGAAGTGGTCTCGCATAAGTGGTAGCGGACCGCAAAAGTGAAAAGGACTGTTGACTGGAAGGGTTTAAAGGTTTTAATTCACCCGCGAGTTCCACCATTATTCCTCCATTATTGAATGAGGTTGAGAGCTTTTGGAACGGTTTAAAGATGATTTTCACGGGAATTGATCGGAGGTAAGTCTCGTGGCCTAGAAACGTTATTTTATGTAAGATTCAACCTTTAATTCTAGGAAACAATATTGGGTAAAAATTGGAAGAACTAGGGCTTGGTGTTTGGAAAGTAAATTTTGAATTTCAATGGGCATTGGAACTCTGATTTTCATGAATTTGATATGTACAGACTTGTGGCGAGACGAGGAATCCGGTGATATGAATTTCATAATGTTTTTGTAATTATTCGAGATGTTGTCCGGGGCTTGGGTTTTGCCAACTTCGTGATTTTTGTTATTTTTTGAGTCTTTACGATTGGGTTATAATTCATTAGCCTATTGTGACGTGTTTCTTGTGATTTTGGTCAGATTTGATATGTGAGGATGTCGATTCGAGGGGAAAGGGCTTGGCGAGCTAGAATCTTGGCCGGCTAGAGGTGAGTAAAGACTTTAAATGATGTCCTAAGGGCTTGAGACCCCAGACCTGCACAACTTGGTGCTGTATTGAGATGAGACACGCATTCAATGAGGAGCACGTGGTCATTTTCTATTGGGGACTGTGACTTGGTCCAGTCCGGATGATATTTTAACTCGTATTAGCTATGACTTGTTGTTTTACGCTATGATTTGGGCTTTTTACCGTATTTGGTGCTTATAGCCAACTCTTTGAAGTCTTTACGAACTATCATCACTGTTTTGCTCACTATTTGAAATATTATTTGAACTCAGTCAATGTGATTTACACTGTTCATGAACTCAACTATATTTTTACTCAAACTTGGAGTTTTAACTGATATTTCAACTATTGTTTGAGCTGAGTATTATTATTTTTACTGATGCCCTAGGGGCTTTTGATTATTCTGGACTGATTAAGGCGGAGGGCCATGTGTGAGGATATGATAAGTGATGTGAGGAGTCTTCTAGTCCTCGGGTGATATGTGATAAGGCTTTCAGGCCTCGAGTGTATTGTGAGCAGGCTTTCAGGCCTCGTATTGATATTGTTCAGGCTTACAGGTCTTATTGATATCACTTCGGCTGTAGGATCCCCTCCGGATTCTGCACACCCACAGTGAGCGCGGGTACCCATGTGATTAAGAGTGAGCTGAGGGGCTGATGTTGTACTGAGTGATTGATACAGAGCCAGCGGGGATACTGTACCGAGAGTTTGCTATGGCGCCCGAGGGGAAGGTTCCTGAGCATTTCTTACTGATTGAGAATAATTGTTTTTAACTGTTTTCAAAAAGTTTTCTTACTATATTTCACTGGTTTCTATTGTTTACCTGATTTTTACAGCTTGAGATAACATTAGTTGTGCCTTTGTGTGATTTTATGTTCTCTGATACTATTTATTTTTATTACACACTAGGTCGGAGTACTCACATTACTCTCTGCACTATGTGTGCAGATACAAGTATAGTAGAGTTCATTCATGAGCAATGATTTCCATCCAGACTAGTCAGATTAGAGAGACGAAGTAGCTGTCAGCGTCCACAACCCCGTTTCTTACTTGTCTTTTTTGTTTTGTATTTCTCCTATTTTGGACTATTATTTTAGATACAGTCTTGTAGTTATTATTAAACTATGTAGTAGCTTATGACTTGTGACACTCCGATTGCGGGCTGGATTTGGGTTGGCTTTCTTGTTATCGTAGTTATGTCTGTATTGCTGGTTACTATATTCTTGCTTTAAGCTTATTTATGATTAGTAACTATCAGATATTTGAGGAGTTAAATGTCTGATTTGCTGGCCTCGTCTTCACGAGAGGTTCTATCATGACTAGGTGGTTTTGGGTCGTGAAAAGCTTCACTTCAAGTATTATGACTTGTATGCATGGTTGGAATTGAATTTCGGGAAATTTGGAATTTATTTGGAGAAAGAATTTCGAAACCTTTAAGTTGAAAGAATTGACTAAGATTGAATTTTTGAGTGAACGACCTCAGAATCGGGATTCGAAGGTTCCAGCAGGTTCGTATGATGATTTCAGACTTGGGCATATGTCCGTATCGAGTTTTGGAAGACCTGGGAATGTTTCAGCACCTATTATTGATGTTGGCATTTTGAAAGAATTTTATATGTTTGGGTTGAAGTGAATATCAGTGTTATCAATAAGGGATTCGAAGTCTGGAAATAGCTCCGTATGGTAATTCAGGTGTTGGGAGCACAAACGAAAGTGAATTTGGAGGTCCGTGGGTCATTTGGCTAAAATTAGAAAGTTGAAGGTTTTGGAGAAGTTTGACCGAGAGTTGAATTTTGATATCGAGATAGGATTTCAATTCCGGAAGTTGGATAAGGTCCCTAATATCGAATGTGACTTGTATGCAAAATTTGAAGTCATTTTGGAATGTATTTGGTAAGGTTTGAGACACTTAGTCTCTCTTAAGGAAGTTTAAGTTGGAAAAATTAACTGGATATTGACTTATGTGTTAGACGACCTTGGATGTTAGTTCTGATGGTTCATTTAGTTTCGCAAGGTGATTTATGACTTAGGAACGTGTTCAAAATGAGTTTTGGAGGTTCGTAGTAGGTTTAGGCTTGAATTGACAAAGTTGATATTTTTGGCATTTTCCGGTTGATAGGTGACATTTTTATATAGGGGTCGGAATGGAATTCCGAGAGTTACTGTAGTTCCATTGTGTTATTTGGGATGTGTGTGAAACATTTCATGTCATTCGGACATTTTTTGATTGGGTTTTCTTATCAAAAGATTAATTTAGAAGATTTTGAAATTCTTAGGCTTGAATCTAATGCAAATTTGGTGTTGTGATGTTGTTTTGAGCGTTCCGAATGTTGGAACAAGTTTGAATGATGTTATGGGATATGTTGGCATTTGTGGTTTAGGTCCTAGTGGCCTCGGGTGAGTTTTGGATGGTTAAATGGACTATTTCATCTTTAAAAAATTACAGAGTTTTCTTTTGCTTTAGCTCTGGTGCGAGAAGTCCAATTCTAAAGCTCATATCTTGAAATCTATAAGGAATCAGAAAACTTACAAAACATAAAAGTTGTAGCCCTTGAATTCTAGGTTTCAGTAAGTTAAACCATTCATGATTTGAATATTCTATCAGGAAGTTATGATGGATCGGAAATGGCTTGTGGAGCAATTTTGACAGAATTTTCTGATGCACTTTAGAAGCTCATATCTCACTGTACAACCTATCATATTAAAGATCTTTGAGTCTACTTTCTATATCTTCAAACCATTTGTCATTTGGATATTTCAACATGGAATTATGGGAGTTTTAGCATAAGGTGTAAAACATGGAAAAATGTTAAGAGGATGTACAACCTGTACAGCACAAGGCCCAACTCGTTGAAGCCTGGGCAGATTGTTTTAAACACGAGTTTTAACTCATTTCTTTCATTACTTTCATTTAGTATGGACGATTTTGGAGATCTCAACGAGGGATTTGCACCAAGCAACACTAGGTAATTGATTTCTTCCTATTTTTGAGTTAAATATGTGATCTTACATGGATTTAGACATGAAAATCAATAGAAAAAGGTGAAGTTGGGGCTTGAGATTATGTGACCTTCTAGCGATGATTTGAGAGGTCAAACGAACTGCGATTTTTGAGTTCTTTATATGTACGGACTTGTGAAATGATCAATAATATTTTGGTATAATATTTTTCTCGTTTTGAGAAGTGGGCCCGGGGCTTGGGTTTTGCAAATTTCGTGATTATCAATACTTTTCGAGTCTTTTTGATTGAATTATTTTCCCTTAGCCTATTGTGATGTATTCGCTCTGATTTTGTTTCGACGCGCGTAGAAGATGATTTGAGGAACAAAGGCATCGCGAGCTAGAGATTTTGCCGGTGCGAGGTGAGTAAGGATTATAAATCATAGTCTAAGGGTTTGAAACCCTGGATTTGCATATCACAATGTTGTATTAAGGTGACTTGCATGTCGTATAACTAGCGTGTGATAGAGCACCATTGGGGAGTATGACTTGGTCCGTCCTGATTAATGTAATTACTGCGTGTTTGACTGAAACTACTTGTTATCATCATAATTTGGGCTTCTTGCCAATTATTTGAATCCTCCCGGGATTGATATCACTATTTTTGCATTATTTTTACATATTGTGTGATCTCGTTCCAAAGTTGTAAATACTATTTTGCAAACTCAGCCATTTTTTAAGATTTAAAAACTTAAGCAATATTTTATTGACATTTTGAGCTGAGAACTATTATTTTAATATTGTCCAAGAGGCTTATGTGCATTTCTGGACTGAGCATGGATCGGGCTACGTGCCGTAGTAGTGTTACATTGATATTGAGGCCGAGAGCCTAGTTGGTTACATTAATCTTGAGGTCGAGAGCCTGGATGAGTATATTGATATTGAGGCCTAGAGCCTGGTTGCTGCCACGAGATGGCTTGATATTGTGCTTGGGCTGTAGGAGCCCCTACGGAGGCTGTACACACCCCCGATGAGTGCCATCGACTATATATATATATGGATGGCTCGGGCTGCACGTCGTAGTGGGTACCAAAGTGTACCATCATATGCATTGCTTTGCACTCATTCATCTGTTCTTATTTGTATTATCTATCATAACATTTCTGCAATATCATTTCATTGGTCTTCATGGTACTTCTTGCACTACTTCATTTTGATATTTTTCGAAGAAAGTTGTTCTCTATCCCCTAAGGATCACAAATATATGATTCTAGTTCATAACATGGCAAATTACATGACTAAATCTTAGTTGTTATTAAACCCTATGTCTAGCTCTAACCTCTTGATTTTACCAAATTTTTAGTGTTAAATCTACCTAATGTGTATGTATTTGAACTAAAAGTGAGTGGGAATTACTTACCTTGCAATGTTATGTTGAAACACTCTCTTTGGAATGGAATCACCAAAATCGCCTAAGTGTTGAAAAATATGTGAAAGAAATGAGCTTGAGCTCGAAATAAATCAAGCTCACTACCAGCCCTTTTCGCTTCTGTGGTCAAGTGGGCCGCTTCTGCGATCCTGCATCAGCGGAATTCAAGCCGCTTCTGCGGATCCAAGAGAATCGGGCTAGACCGCTTCTGTCATAATGCCTGAGCCTACTTCGCTTATGTGTTTTGTCGATCGCTCCTGCGGTAGAGCCGCAGAAGCAGTTATGACAGAAGCAACAACCTTTGGTTCTTTTCAAGTTCTAACTTCACTCGAACCTCGACCATTTGACACTTGAGGATCCCGATTCCCGCCCGAACATATTGACAAGTCTGAAATCACAAGACGGACCTACTCAAACCCTCGAAATGCTTAAATCAATGTTAAATCAAGGAATCAACCCCAAAACCAAATTAATCAAATCATTGAATCTTCAAGTTCTAAATTTCCTTCTAATGGGTCAAAACGTCCTTAAACTACTCGGATTGACACCAAATTTTACAGGTAAGTCTTAACTAATATTTCGGACTTGTACCAAGTTTCGAAACAAAAATGCGAGCCCAATACCTAGAAAATCAATGATTACTTAGTTTAATTAATTCCTTAAAACTTCAAATTTACAATTTCACAGAAAAGTTCATTACTCGGTCTAGGGACCTCAGAATTCGATTCTGGGCATACGCCCAAGTAACACATTTTCCCGTGGACCCACCGGGATTGACAAATCACGAATCCAAGTATGTTTCCCAAGAAAGTTGACCGAAGTCAAACTTGGCCTTTTTAGAAAGACTTAAAGAAGCAATTGAACATATTCTTACTCAAAACTCTTTTAACTTTTGAACCACCCATCCCTGCAAGTCATAAATAAGTTAAAGTAAGTGCGGGACGTTTTCTTAAAGGGAACAGGGTTCTAAAGCGCAAAACAACCAGTCGGGTCATTATATTCTCCACCTCTTAAACAAACATACGACTTCAAACGGACGCAAAAAAGTACCTGGACTGTTGAATAAGTGGGGATATCATCTCCGTGTGTCCTCCTCGGACTCCCAGATCACCTCCTTTACTGGTTGGCCCCTCCACTGGACCCTTACCGCAGAAATCCTCTTGGACCTCAACTGGCAATCATGTCTATCAACAATGGAAACTGGCTCTTCCTCATAGCCCAAGCTCTCATCTAACTGAATGGTACTGAAATCCAACACATGCGAATAGTCGGTCTGATACTTCCGAAGCATCGATACATAGAAAATTGGATGAACTCCAAATAAACTGGGAGGTAATGCAAGATCATAGGAAACCTCTCCAACTCGCCTCAACACCCCAAAGGGGCCAATAAACTTGGGCTCAGCTTGCCCTTCTTTCCAAAACTCATAATGCCCTTCATGGGTGAGACCGTCACAAGGACCTTCTCGCCAATTGTGAATGATACATCATGTGCCTTATAACCCGCGTAACTCTTCTTCTTGGACTGAGCTATGCGGAGCCTCTCCTAAATCAACTTTACCTTATCTAAGGCATCTTGTACCAAATCTGTGCCAAGTAATCTAGCCTTACCCAGCTCAAACCACCCAATTGGAGAACGACAACGCCGACCATACAATACCTCATACTGGGCCATCTTGATGTTGGACTGATAGCTATTATTGTATGCAAACTTCACTAAGGGTAAGAAATGATCCCACTGCCCTCCAAAGTCGATCACACATGCTCTAAGCATATCCTTTAAAATCTAAATTGTCCGCTTCGATTGACCGTCGATCTGAGGATGGAATGCCATGCTAAGCTCTACACGGGTCCCTAACTCAGTCTAAATAGCTCTCTAAAAATAGGAAGTGAATTGAGGGCAATATGATGCAAACCGGCACGTCGTGCAACCTGACTATCTCCCGAATGAAAATCTGAGCATATCTCTCTACTGAATAAGTAGTCTCCACTGGAATGAGGTGGGTTGACTTTGTCAACCTATCCACAATAACCCGCACTGAATCAACCTTCCCCAAAGTCTGTGGAAACCCAACCACAAAATGCATGGTGATGCGCTCCCATTTCTATTTCGGAATGGACATCCGCTGAAGTAGGCCACATGGCCTCTGGTGTTCACACTTGACCTGCTGGTAATTCAAACATTTAGCTACATACTTTACAATGTCCTTCTTCATTCTCCACCACCAAAAATGTTGTCTTAAGTCATGATACATCTTCGTGGCACCCGGATGAATGGAGTACCTCAAACTGTGGGCCTCCTCTAGAATCCTCTGCCTCAGGCCATCAACATTAGGAACACATAAACGGATCCGAAGCCATAACACACCATCCTTGCCAATGGAAATCTACTTGGCACCTCCCTGAAGTAACGTCTCTCTGAGAACCATCAAATGTGGATCATCGAGCTATCAGGCCTTAATCTACCCTAATAACGAATACTGAGCAACCACAGATGCTAGAACTCAACTAGGCTCCAAAATTTCCAATCTCATAAGTCTACTAGCTAAAGACTAGATGTCCAAAGATAATGGTCTCATCTCAGCAGGAATGAATGCCAAGCTGCCCATACTCTCCGCCTTTCTGCTCAAGGCATCCGCGACCACATTTGCCTTGCTTGGATGATAAAGATGGTAATATCATAATCCTTTAGTAACTCAATCCACCTTCGCTGCCTCAAATTAAGATCGTTGTGCTTGAACAAATGCTGCAAGCTGCGATGGTCTGTATAAACATCACATGACACTCCATATAAATAATACCTCCATATCTTAAGATCATGAATGATCACTGCCAACTCTAGATCATGCACCTGGTAATTTTTCTCATGGAACTTCAGCTGACATGAAGCATATGCAATAACTTGCCCCTCCTGCATCAACACACATCCCAAGCCAACACGAGAAGTGGCATAATATACAGTGTACATCCCTGAACTGGAAGGCAATATAAGTACTGGTGCTTGTAGTCAAGGCAGTCTTGAGCTTCTGAAAGCTCTCCTCAGACCAACAAAAAGGGGCACCCTTCTAAGTTAGTCTAGTCAAAGGTGATGCAATAGATGAAAAGCCCTACACAAATCGTCGGTAGTAACCTGCTAACCCCAGGAAACTCCTGATCTCAATCACTGAAGTAGGTCGTGGCCAAATCTAAACTGGCTCAATCTTTTTAGGATCTACTTTAATACCCTCTCCTGACACTACATGCCCCAAGAATGTCACTGACTTTAGCAAAAACTCACACTTGGAGAGCTTAACATAAAGTTGTTGCTCTCGCAAGGTCTGAAGCACTACTCTCAAATGCTACTCATGCTTCCCCAGGCTACGTGAGTATATCAAGATGTCGTCAATGAAGACGATGACAAAAGAATCAATATAAGGCCTGAACACCCTGTTCATCAAGTCCATAAATGCTGCAGAAGTGTTAGTCAAACCAAAGGACATCACTAGAAACTCATAGTGGCTATATCTAGTCCTGAATGCAGTCTTTGGAACACCTGAATCACGAATCTTCAACTAATGATACCCTGACCTCAAGTAAATCTTAGAAAATACCCTAGCACTTTGCAGTTGGTCAAACAAATCATCAATATGGGGCAGTGGATACTTGTTCTTGATGGTGACTTTGTTCAACCGGCGCTAATCAATGCACATCCGTATAGTCCCATCCTTCTTCTTCGTGAATAGCACTGGTGCAACCCAAGGCGATAAACTAGGCCTAACAAACCGCTTTGCCAACAACTCCTCCAACTTCTCCTTTAACTCTTTAGAAACCATACGGTACAGTGGAATAAATATTGACTCAGTGCCTTGAGCCTCAATACAGAAATCAATATCACAATCCAGAGGTATGCCAGGAAGATAAGAAGGAAAAACATCAGCGAACTCTGGGACCACTGGCACTGAATCAGTCATTAGAGACTCTACGGCGGTGTATCGAACAAAAGCTAGATAAGCCAAACACCCTTTCTCAACCATGCACTGAGCCTTCAGGAAAGAAATAACCCTACTAGGCATATCAACTGTGGAACCCTTCCACTCTAATGATGACAATCTTGGCATTGCTAGCGAAATAGTCTTGGCATGACAATCAAGGATGGCGTGATATAGGGATAACCAGTCCATGCCTAGAATAACCTCAAAATCAAGCATATCAAGCAACAGAATGTATGCTCTAGTCTCATAACCACAGAAAGTAACCACACAAGACCGGTAGACCCGATCCACAACCACATAATCACCTATAGGAGTGGACACATGAACAAGAACACCCAAAACCTCAGGAGAAATAACCAGGAAACGAGCAAACAGAAGGACACATATGAATAAGTGGAACCTGGATAAAAAAATACCGAAGTACCTCTACCTATGAATGAAATAATACCTATGATAATAGTATCTCAGGCCAATACATTTGGCTTGGCCGGTAGGGCATAAAATTTGGCTGGAGCTCTAACCATCTGGCCTCCATTCGACTGAGTAGCATCTAGATAACTTCTCCATGCCTGGCTTCTACCTCTGGGATGGCCTCTACCTATCTTTCCTCCACCTCTAGGTGTCAGGCCGCTAGTGCTGGAGCCGTGGGCTACTGCCCCTACTGTACTACCTTGCCTCTAAGCCTGGTGCAATATCTCCTCATGTGGCATGTGTCCCCGCACTCAAAACAACGGGGTGCGGTGACCTGCTGTCCAGATGGCTAACTATGAAACCTAGAAGAACCACTAGAAGAAGTCTGAATATCTAGCGGACGGTATGAACTCTCTGGCATTGTACTGATATAAAAAGTGGAAGAATCCGGAGGACCTGAATACCCACTGGAGGAACCCTGAATGGCTGACGGGCGGTAAGAACTCTCTAGCATGGCGCTGAAATAAGAGCGCGCTGGAGCATCGCGAGCAGGTGGTGGTACTAAAGCTGGGGGCCTACTGGACCGACCCCTCCCAAAGTGACCTCTGCCCCTAGCTGGGCGCCTATGAACTGTCCAGAGAATCTAGCCCTCTTATCCTGCTGCATATGCTCTATACTCTTCAAAGGGTAACCCTATATCTTGCAAGCAATCTCAAGTACTAGCCAATACCCAATGCCCATCTCTACCTCTCGGGCCATATCCGACCGGATAGTGGGATGTAACCCCATAACAGATCTCCATACTCTATCTGCCTCTGTGGGAAGCATCATAAGTGCATTGCGAGACAACTAAGAGAACCTCGCCTTGTAATTGGTAACTAACATCTGACCCTGCTCTAGATACTTATAAGGATTATGCAGATCTTCCCTCTCAGAGGGTGGAATGTACCGATCAAGGAATAACTGAGTGAACTGACCCCAAGTGAGGGGAGGAGAACATGCTGGTCTGCTAATGGCATAAGACTGCCACCATCTACGGGCCCTGCCCTCAAACTGAAAGGTGGTGAAGTCAACTCCCTGTGACTCCAGTATCCTCATGTTGTGCAGTCTATCCCTACACCTGTCAAAAAAATCATGGGTATCCTCATGACGCTCACCCCCGAAGGCTGGAGAGTGCAACCTGGTCCATCTATCCAATAGCTTCTATAGATCACCGTCCATAGCTGGCCTGGGCTGGGGTGCTACTGCAGCAACTGGCTAAGCCCCATCCGCGGGTAGTGCACCCGGACTCTGATATATTATAGCTACATGACCTGGAGCCTGAGCAATAGGGGTCCTCCCCCTCCTACCTGTGAAGTAGCTGGATCCGCTGGAAATAAACCAGCTTAAGTCATAGTATCCATGAACCGAAGCATGTGTCCCATGACTTCCTGAAATCCCGGTGCTGTCATGAAGTCTGCTGGGGTAGGCTCGTAACTCACCCTGCTCTTCAATAATGGGATCCCTTGCAGAATCTGTTAGTGGTATGACTAGAATGGCTCTAGGGCACCCTCGTCCCTTACCACGGGCAGGTAACCTCCCCCAGCCTCTACCTCAGCATCTAACAATGGGGGAGTTGCTCCTCCCGGGTCTGGCACATCAGTAGTACAAGTTCTCACCACCTGTGAGAGAATAAAAATAGAAATTTAGTACATCACCACTGCACGATAAGAAGTGAATAAAGAGTAGTCTTTCATAATACCCTATAGCCTCTTGTAGATAAATACATACGTCTTCGTACCGATCTACAAGACTCTATTAGGATTGGCCTATAACTTGTGAGACCTACATGAGCCTAGTGCTCTGATAACATGTTGTCATGACCCATTTTCCCTAACAGGTCATGATGGCGCCCAACACCATTGTCAGGCCAGCCGACTGCGGAATTTGTGTTTTAAGTTCTCATTTTACCTTTAACAAAAACAATAATAATATATTTTTCAAATTTAAAGTCAAGAACAGTAAAGACCATTAATGTAATAAAAATAGTTATGCAATCCCAAAATAAATGTTTACTACTGTGTGTGCCAAGACCTGGTGTCACAATATGCGCATCTAGTAGAATACACAAAAACATCCCTACCTACTGTCTAAAATAAGGAAAGACAGCAAAAATATAAAAGAAGACTCCATCCGGCTGCTGAGAGGCATAGAAAGGGAAGCAGCTCACCGTAAAAGTCTCTGCCGCAACTCACGAGCGCGCACCAGACCGATAACCAGATGAATCAACCTCAGACCCTATACATTTAAGTACATAAGCGTAGCATAGGTACATAAAAATATGTACCCAGTAGGTATCCCATCTAATCTCGAAGAAGTGGAGACGAGAGGTCGACTTGATACCTACTAGGTCAAGATAATATCATAATAGTGATGTACGATATAAAGCATGGATAATTCAATTAAACAACAGTTACAATTGAAGTCAAAATCATGCTTTTAATCATATTTCTTTTATCATTTCCCCCTACTTTCACATTCTTAGAAATAAATCATGACTGTCTAAGCTCAGGTACATATATCATGCACAATCATGCCGAGGTCGACGATCCGCTCCAATTGAATATAAATTATGCACTGCCGAGGGTCGAACTGCCCGAACCATAGATGCATCTATTTCACCGAGGAGATCGGCCCGATCCATAAATATCAATGAAACATCAAGAATACACACAAAGGCTCATTGATACACAAGGAATCCTTACAAGGTTCAACAATATTGATATGATCACTTTTCATTCCTATCTAGTTTCTAGCATATCATAAAAGATCGTATCAATAATTCAAATAGAGGATATCTCCAATTAAGCATGATGTGGGTCCTAAACTACCCAAACATTTAATATCATAGTACGTATGCACGGACCCTCATCACCTAGTACATACGTAGCCCCCTTATTTAATGGCAAATTATCATTTATTAGTCCTAAGGGGATAAGTTCCCTATTACGAGGTTAGAAAGGAGACTCGCCTTGCTCCGAAGCGCGCTTCCAATATAAAAAACAATCCCAACACCATCAACGTGAAGCCGAACGAACACAAACTAATTAAACAACATAAGAACTAGTCAATAAGGAGTTACAAGGTTGAATTCTAGCTATTTAAGCAATTTCCTAACCCTTAACACAAGTTTCCTAAATTCTGACACCGGGCCAACGTGCCGGGATCTCGTGATTTTTTGAAGAACTTTGTTCTCAATCACCTAAGGATGACAAATATATGATTTCTAGTACATTACATGGCAAATTACATGATTAAATCTTAGTTTTTATTAAATCCTAGGTGTAGCTCTAACACCTTGATTTTACCAAATTATTAGTGTTAAATCTACCTAATATGTAGCTATTTGAACTAACAGTGAGTCGGAATTACTTACTTGCAATGTTATGCTGCAACCCCCTCTTTGGAATCACCAAAATCGCCAAAGTGTTGAGAAATATGTGAAAGAAATAAGCTTGAGCTCGAATTAAATGAAGCTCACTGCCAGCCCTTTTCACTTCTGCGGTCAAGGGTCCACTTCTGCAGTCCTGCATCAGGGGAATTCAAGGCGCTTATGCGGATCTAGGAGAAACGGGCTAGACCGCTTCTACGATTCATGGGTCGCAAAGGCGGGACCACTTATGTGGTTTTCCCACGTGTTAGCCCTCTTTGCTTCTGCGATTTATCGACCGCTTCTGCTGTCCCGCTTTTATGGTCCAAGAGCTGCAGAAGCGGTTATGGCAGAAACAACATCCTTTGGTTCTTTTCAAGTTTCAACTTCACTCGAACCTCAACCATTTGACGCTCAGGGCTCCTGAGCCCCGCCTGAACATACCAATAATTCTGAAATCACTAGGCGGACCTACTCGAACCCTCAAAACGCTTAAAACAATGTTAAATCAAGGAGTCAACCCCAAAACCAAATAAATCAAATCATTGAATCTTCAAGTTCTAAATTTGTTTCTAACAGGTCAAAAATCCCTTAAACTACTCGGGTTGACACCAAATTGTACGGGTAAGTCTTAACTGATATTTTGGACCTATACCAAGTTTCAAAAGTATAATCTTATCCCAATACCTAGGTATGATGAATCGGACCAATGTCTCATGTTTTACCGCCCTGTTTTCCCCATTTATTACTTCTTTATGAGTTATTTTTTTCATCAGGTGTATTAGAGTTGAATTTGATTGGTTTTGATAGGAAATGAGACACTTAGTCTCAGACGAGACCAATGTGCATAGGATTTTTCTGCTCGTACTCAGTCAAATTCTAGTATAGTTTATGATATCGTTCCACAGAGATTGGTTAATCTAGGCTACAAACTTTTAATATTTTTACTACTATTTGAGAGAACCAAATTGATGAAAGGTGAGTTTTAAAACTTGTTAAATAATTAAAGTAAAACAAATAATTATCGAAAAATTTATAATTTAAAAAGAGTTGGGAATCGTTGAATTCACTTAATAATATTATTACAATAAAATCTCAATTTCTACAAGTATTTCTCTAAACAATAATTGCTTATTGCTAATACAATTGAATTTTCCCACTAAGAAAAAGTCAATTAATAGCACTCCGTGAGGTTATGCAATTAATTGAGTTAAAACTAGTGACGATCAAACCAAAATATTTTCTTGGTTGAATTGTGCTAACAGGTAGTAAAAACTTTGTGAGAATATTCTTACTAAAAACTAGTAATCTTGCATACAACAGTTCCTCCGTGAGAATTAAAACTGAGACAAACAAGATTACACATTTGAAATAAGAGTTTTACAAAAAATTAATCTCACTCTACTATTTTATTCATTGGTTATTATATACTAATTTTACTCTGTGAGGATTATAAAATTAATATAAGAATAACTTAAATAAAATATATATAAGTGATAATAATGATTAGTTAGAAACTATTATTTTAGCACAATATAAATTATACAATAAAAGTTTCAATCCAAGGATGTATTAAAACTGAAATAATATTATAAAAATATATATCAAGCTTCATCAACTATCCCAACAAAAGATATTACTCCATTATGGAGTATTTAAATCTCACAACAAAAAGGAATCTAGAATATTTCCAATACTCTTAAAAAATCCTAAAAATTACTAAAAGAAAATAAAATAGTTAAAGAAATAAATTAAAATCAAACTTTAGATAAAAGTAGATATTCCTCTTCCACCCCTTTCCGATGCCAAATTGCCATCTATTTATAACAAATCTTGCAAGCATTAAATAATTTAAACATGTCCAAGGAATGAGTTTGCACGCGTGATCTTGGACACGTCTGAAGATATGAGCTTGGACTTGCAATCTTGGACGCGTCTGAGGATATGAGTTTGGACTTGTGATCTTGGACGTGTCCGGGGATATGATCTTGGATTTGTGATTTTGGATGTGTCAGAAGACATGATCTTGGATTTGGAAGACATGATATTGGATATGTGATCTTGGACACTTCTAAGGATAAGAGCTTGGACTTGTGATCTTGGACGTGTTCGAGATTCAATTATAGGCTTTCATTTCCCATTTGTGTTTGCCGTAGCAGACTTTTGTCGATCATTTTATCTTTTTGTTCTGTTATTTATAAAAATAAATTCTTTTTCTTTTTTTTTTCTGAAAAAATCGTTAGAAAGAGGAAAAATACGAAATATAATTTAAATATATTAATTAAAATAGAATATTAATAATATATAATAGGTAAATATTTTATATTCATCAAATTCTCCCATACATGAACCAATGCTCGTCCTCGAGGAGAATAACTTTATTAGTAATTATTGTTTCTTGTACCGTAGAAAATTGAAAAAATAAAAATTCACATAAAGTTCAACAACAATAATTTTTCAAGTTCACCATATCTTTACTTTGTTTCTGCTTCTGCTTTTATTTATCAAAAGAAATTTTGTATCTCGTATTCAATATGAACCTTTTGAGATTGATCACTTTATGATCACAACTCTTGAGTTTTTCAAAATTTCCCATAAGCTTGCCCTTCATGTCAGTCTCTACTAATATACGGTCAACTTTTATTTCTAAAATCTTCTTAGGACTTTTTTGGTTTTGTAATATTTCGCTTAATGCTGGTAATGATAAAGGATATATTTATAGTGACTTGATCTTTCGAGCTTTATCATAAGAGTTAATTATTTTATCATCCACGAATTTATTTCGCAAGAATATATACATATTTTTTTGTATTTTTGTATGGGACATTTATATACATGAAGCACAATTTTTCAGCATGACCAGTTTTTCATCTTTTGTTCCCATAATTCTACATCCCTTGCTTTGCCATTTCTACTCAATTACAGATGGCTTGGGAAGAGTCAGAATATTATTTTTGTATTCTTTCTTACTTTTCTTTTCATCATGGTGTAGAAAAAAAATTGAAGGCTCAAGTTTGGGTGCTCAAATGATATATATATGTACACTTTTTTATCTTGGAATAAAGAGGCTAAAAAAAATAATGAAAGCCTAATTTTTAAAAATTAATGTTGTCCGAAATTTTGCCTCGATAGATATTTGGAGCAAGTTCTAGCAAAATTATATTGATTCCACCTGTTTGTGATCATAATGCTTCTCCATTTCAATAATTTCTCATATTTGGAGATAACCATCCTTTGCCTTCATAAAAACAAAAAATCACAAACTGGGAAGTTAGATGGCATAATTGAAAAACATTATGTTCAACAGTATGTAAAGTTTTATCTTAACAGTTTAAAACCGTACAAGAGCAATACTTACGAGTAAAGGTATAAACTAAAGAAAATTAGTTATGCGTAGATAAATATATAAGAATATGATTATATATATATATATATATATATATATATATATATATATATATATATATATATATATATATATATATATATATGTATATATGAAAATAAGAATATATAAATTAAATAAAATCTTTTTGACTTTCAAATTTATAATCACAGAAGAAAGTTTGAAAGATACTATGACCACACATGTTCTATGTATAATAGACTGAACTAATTTAACACTTTAATAGTCATAAAGTGCTGGTTATGAATATAGACTAGAAAATTTACCTGTGCCAACATTCGGATTGAGTTATTAAATGGCTAACCAACCAGTAACTTAGGCATACCGATCACCATGGAATTACTCCTGTGTAGGTGACACTATTTTTGTAGAGGCCTTCCTGAAATGTTTCGGTTGTACAATAACCTGGATATTGCCAAGATTTATTGGTTAAGCATTTAATTACCCAAATGTATATCAGACTTATGAGGCTTCATTACTTCACCCTCAATGGTTATGTGTAGGGTATCATAGTTCTGAGTTTAACGTCGTCAGCTCGACTTATTAATTTTGAGATTCATCAGTCTATCAAAGTGAACAATGAATTTTGCTCAAAAGGTCCTCCAAAGTACATTTTTAGCCTGTGTCCATTCACTTTAAACTTGTCTCCTCCATTATTTTGCTGAATTTTAATTGTACCATATGGAGTTACATCTGCAACATTGTAAGGACCTGTCTACCTGGATTTCAACTTTCCTGGGAATAGCCTGAGTCGACTATTGTAAAGAAGTACCTGATCTCCCACTTGAAAACTTTTCTGTCAGATCAAATTGTCATGCTAGATTTTTGGTTTTTCTTTGAAAATTCTTGCATTTTCATAAGCTACTAATCTCAGTTCTTCCAACTCATTAACCTGAAAAAATATTTTTTTACCAGCAGAGGCTAATTCAAAGTTTGGTGTTTTTAGTGCCCAAAAAGCTTTGTGTTCTAATTCAACAAGCAAATGATTAGCTTTCCCAAAGACTAATCTATATGGACTTGTCACGACCCCACAACCCGGTTGTGATGGCGCCCGACACATTGCTAGGCTAGCCTGACCAATTACACACAATACCGAGCTACCATCTCACATGCCTCATTTGACAAATCATTAATAGAGACTGGTAGTCTAAAATTTAGCAAGTTTATAGAAAACAGCCAATTAACCAGTAACAATATCCGCCCACAGATCTAGGGTCACAAGTCAAGAGCCTCAACCAAGTATCAGAATTTCCACTGACTGTATAATAATAAATTTGAGTATATGAAAGACAACATAGATAAACAGAATAGATGTCGGGTCCTGCGAACGCCAAGTAGCTACCTCGACAACCCTAAGATATATGCTGATAGCAGCTACAAGTCAACCCTGCTGGGAGGTACCTAGATCTGCACACTAGATGCAGGGAGTAGAGTGAGTACTTCCAACTCAGTGGTAATAAGCATGTATAATGATATTGAAGGTAAGAATACCCAATAGTACCACACAATAAAGCTATACAATACCTCATTTTATCCTTTTTAACAGTATAAGTCTCAGAGAAAGCAATAACAGCTAAAGCAGTACAACAGAAATGACTAAATGCAATGCAGATACATGAACATCACCGCTACGGCGCGTAGCCTGATCCATTTGGGTACCCGCACTCACTGTGGGGGTTCAGACTCCGGAGGGGCTCCGACAGCCCAAGCAAAATATTACATATGCTACGGCGCGCAGACGAATCCACTACCAGTCCAGTTACATGCAATGCAAGCCTCACAGGCTCAATTAATTATCATTTTGAAATCCGTTTAATAGAAATAAACGAAATCAGTGTTAAAAAATCTCAGACTTTGAAAAATAATTTTAGACAATGTTTAGCTCAGGACCGATATCATGAAATCATGCTATAATCATAGAAACAGTGATAACGATCCTCACGGGATCCAAATAACTGGCACACAGCCCAAATATATCCACAACCATCCAAGCAGGAGGTTTACCGGCTCATTTATAGACAAAACAACATAGTATAATGCCACACGGTCGGACTAAGACATAGTCAACCAATCACAATCGACCCCGCACTCACAGTAGAGTACATGTTTCGCCTCAATACAACATCACATAGTGATATACCGGGGTTTCAAACCCTCAGGTCATCATCCTCACCCATTACTCACCTCGAACCGACTTAGAAACTAGTTCGCAATGCCTTTTCCTCGAGAATCAACCTTCGCAGGTGCCGAATCTAATCAAAACCAAATGGAACACGTCAAAATAGGCTAATGTAACACAACCCAATCGAAATAACTCAAAATACACCCAAAAACATGAAGTTTCCAAAACCCGAGCCCCGTGTCTGCTTCTCAAAAAATTATGAAATTCACATTTTCGGAATCCTCGTCTCGCCACGAGTCTATATACATAAAATTTATCAAAATCGGAGTCTAGTTGGCCCTTCAAATAATCAATTTACTGTTTCTTAGGCTTCAAGCAAAAATCCCCATTTTTACACTTTGATTCCACCAATTTTCAGTGATTTAGATGAGGATTCTAGGATAAAATTACGTAATTAGTCCATAAAACTTACCTCCAAAAGAAAACTAGGTGAAAATCTCTTACTCCCTCGTCCAATAGCTTCAAACTTTGCCCAACAATGGAGGAAGTATGATACCTTCGCGACTGATATGTCATTTAACTGATTTTGCCTGTCTCTATTTTTCCTTACGCGATCGCAATGCAAAAACTTCAGGTCCCACGTGATCGCGACCTCCATAACACGGTTACGTATAACAAAAATCTCAGGCCACCACTTCCTTCTTCGCGAACGCATGAAGACCCCTACAAACACGTACCTTTATCTTCTTCCTCTATGCGATCGCATCAACCCCTTTGCGATCGCGTAGGCTAAATTTCCAGGCCCCAATTTTACTTATACGCGTTCGTGTTCACCATCCACGCAATCGCGAAAGCTTATTGCAATTCCATGACAGCAAATATGATCTATTCTTCATAAAAAAAATGGTCCATTTGACCCACGGAATCACCCCCGAGGACCTCGGGACCTCAACCAAAACCACCAACCTACTCCAAAACACGATATGAACTTGTTCCAATCATAAATACACATCATTAAACACAAAAATTATCAAATCAAGGTGGTTTCAAGCCTGAGTTTCAACTAAAACTCCCGAAACCTATATTCATTCAAAAACCCGACCAAACGATGTCCGAATGACCTGAAACTCTGCAGACATATCCAAAATCACCTAACGAAGCGACTGCAACTGTCGGAATTCCTTTTCGACTCCTGAATCAAAATCTCACCTATCAACCGGATTCCACCAAAATTCCAACTTCGCCAATTCAAGCCTATTTCTACACTGGACCTCCGAATTCAATTTTGATCGCTCCCCTAAGTCACAAATCACCTCCTAAAGCTAACCGAACCACCAGAATCCATATCCGAGCCCTCTAACCACATAGTCAACTTTAGGTTGACTTTTTCGAAACAAACTCCATTTTAAGAGGCTATATGCCTTATTTACAACCAGAATCAATCCACATTCACCCGATAGACACTAATACATATATAGAAATATGAAACAACATAATAAGGGGAAAACGGGGCGTAACTCTCGTGACGACGGGGTAGGTCATCACATTCTCCCCAACTTAAGCAAATGCGCGTCCTCGAGCGGGTCAAGAAACATACCTAGAGTCGTAAATAAGTGTGGATATCTACTCCGCATCTCCCACTCGGTCTCCCAAGTGTCCTCCTCCATGGGGTGACTTCTCCACTGAACTTTCACTGACGCAATATTGTTGGACATCAATCTCCGTACCTGAAGACCCAATATAGCTATAGGCTCCACATCATAAGTCAAGTCATCATCAAGCTGAACTGTATTGAAATCCAACACATGCGATGGGTCCCCAACGTACTTCTGGAGGATAGACACATAGAACACCGGATGAACTCCCGATAGACTGGGTGGCAAAGCAAGGATATAGGTCACCTCTCCAATCCTCCTGAGAATCTCAAAAGGGACAATGAATCTCGGACTGAGCTTTCCTTTCTTCCTAAATCTCATGACGCCTTTCATAGGTGAAACCTTCAGCAAGGCCTTCTCAACCACTGAATAAGACACATCCCGAACCTTCCGGTCTGCATAACTTTTCTAACACGACTGGGCTATGCGAAGTCTCTCCTGAATCACCTTCACCTTGTCCAATGCATCCTGGACCAACTCCGTCCCCAACAACCTAGCCTCGCCACGCTCAAACCAACGAACCGGAGATCTACACCGTCTCCCATATAAGGCCACATACAGCGCCTTATGAATACTGGATTGGTAGCTGTTGTTATAAGAAAACTCTGCAAGAGGCAAGTAATGAGCCCAAGAACCACCGAAATCAATAACACATGCATGCAATATGTCCTCCAAGATGTGAATGGTATGCTCGGACTGTCCGTCCATCTGAGGATAAAATGCAGTACTCTACTGAAATTGTGAACCCAACTCACACTGAAATGTCCTCTAGAACTACAAACTAAACTGATTACCTCTGTCTGATACAATAGAAATCAGAACCCCATGCAATCTCACAATCTCACGGATGAATATCTCTAGCCAACCGCTCCGAGGAGTATGTAGTACACATAGGAATGAAATGAGTTGACTTGGTCAGCGTGTCCAAAATAACCAAACCGAATCAAACTTCCTCGCTGCTTGAGGGATACCACTAACAAATTCCATAGTAATCATCTCCCATTTACACTCGGAATTATCAATACGCTGAAATAAGCCACCGAGCCTCTGATGCTCATACTTGACCTGCTGACAGTTGAGGCACCGAGCTACATGACTCACAATATCCTTCCTCATCTTTCTCCACCAGTAATGTTGTCACATATCTTGATACATCTTCGCGACACCTGGATGGATAGAATACTGCGTGCTATGGGCCTCCTCAAATATAAACTCACGGAGTCCATCTACATTGGGCACGCAAATTCGGCCCTGCATCCTCAACACACCGTCACTATCAATAGTAACATCCCTGGCATTATCATGCTGAACTCTGTCCATAAGGACAAGCAAGTGTGGATCATCATACCGCCGCTCACGAATGTGATCATATTGGGAAGACCAAGAAACAACGCAAGCCAACACCCTACTCGGCTCTGAAATGTAAAACCTCACTAGCCGATTGGCAAACGCCTAAACATCATATGTAAATCGTTTCTCCCCAACTGGAATATACGCCAAGTTCCCATACTAACCGCCTTTTAAAGCATCGGCCACTACATTGGCCTTCCCCGGATGATATAGAATGGTAATGTCATAATTCTTGAGCAACTCAAGCCACCTCCTCTGCCTTAAATTAAGATCCTTATGTTTAAACAAGTGCTAGAGACTACGATAATCAGTATACACCTCACAGGACACGCAGTAAAAATAGTGCCTCCAAATCTTCAAGGCATGAACTATGGCAGCTAACTCTAAATCATGAACAGGGTAGTTCTTCTCATGAGGCTTCAACTGACAAGAAGCATAAGCAATAATTCTACCTTCCTGCATCAATACACAACTAATCCCCACTCTCGATGCATCACAATACACGGTATATGAACTTGAAGTTGATGGCAAGACTAACACTGGAGTTGTGGTCAATTTTCCTTCAATACGATTGTGTTCACCATCCATGTGATCGTGATAGCTTATTTCTCTGCAATTCCATGACAGCAAATCTGATCTATTCTTCATAAAAAAAATGGTTCCTTTGACCCCCGGAATCACCCCCGAGGCCCCCGGGACCTCAACCAAAACCACCAACCTACTCCAAAACATGATATGAACTTTTTCCAATCATAAAAACATATCATTAAACAAAAAATCATCAAATCAAGGCGGATTCAAGCCTAAGATACAACTAAAACTTCCGAAACCTATATTCAATCAAAAACCCAACAAAACAATGTCTGAATGAATTGAAAATTTGCAAAGATACCCAAAATCACCTAACGAAACTACTACAACTATTGGAATTCCATTCCGACTCCCTGATAAAAATCTCACCTATCAAACGGTTTCCACCAAAATTCCAACTTCGCCAATTCAAGCCTATTTCTACACCTGACCCTAAATTCAATTCTGATCGCTCCCCTAAGTCGAAAATCACCTCCCGAAGCTAGCCAAACCATCAAAATCCATATCCGAGCCCTCTAACTACATAGTCAACTTCAAGTTGACTTTTTTGAAATAAACTCTATTCTAAGAGGCTATATACCTTATTTTCAACCTGAATCAATCCAAATTCACCCGATAGACTCTAATACAGATACAGAAACATGAAAAAAAATAATAAGGGGAAAACAGTGTGATAACTCTCGTGACAACAGGCCGGGTCGTCACAGGAGATGTTCTAATTGGTGTTTTAACACCATTCAGTATGTCCACAATGCATCATCTAATTTTAAAGCCTTGTCGTTTCTTGAGATTCCAACAGTTTTTTCAAGAATTCTTTTTAACTCATGGTTGGAAATTTCAACTTGCCCTTGAGTTTGAGCATGATACGGTGTTCCTATTTTATGAGTCGCACCATATTTTATTAGCAAACCAGAAAATTGTCTATTCATAAAATGAGTCCCTTGGTCACTAATGATGACTCATGGTGTGCCAAATCTGGTAAAAATATTTTTCTTGAGAAAATTGCACACAGTTTGAGCATCATTTTTCCTTGTGGGGATAGCTTCAACCCATCTTGGCACATAATCCACGGCCACAAGGATATGTTTGGTTAGATTCGGAAGGTGATTTGTGACTTAGGAGTGCGATCGAAAGTGATTTTGGAGGTCCAATGTAGAATTAGGCTTGAATTGGCGAAGTTAGTATTTTGGCAAATTCTGGTTGATAGATGAGATTTTCATCCTGGGGTCGGAATGGAATTCCAACAACTGCGGTAGCTTTGCTAAGTTATATTGGATGTATGTGCAAAGTTTCAGATCATTCGGAGGTGTTTTGGGTGGGTTTATGATCGAATGTGCATTTCAGAATTTTTAAAGAAACTTAGGCTTAAATCCGATATCATTTGATGGTTTTAGCATTGGTTGATGTGTTTTGATGATTGGAACGAGTTTGAATAGGGTATTGGACCATGCTTGTGCTTTTGGTTGAGGTCCTGGGGGCCCCGAGGTGAGTTTGGGTGGTTAAACGGGAAGTTTTTAGAGTTTGTTGCAGGTTCATATTGCTGGAATCTGGTATTTTTGCTTTTGCAAAAATGGTCCAAAAAAGCGAGTAAAGGGTCACAAAAGCGGTCTGTGTTCTGGTAGGGTAGTTTCGCATAAGCGAAATGATAATCGCATCAGCGGGTCCGCATAAGTGGATGGTTAATCGCAGAAGCAGATTTGGTCATAGGATGGAGTTCCACTGAAGCGAAGTTTTAGCCGCGAAAGCGAAATGGGAATTCTTAGTAAGAATCCGCAAAAGAAGGAATTTTTCCACAGAAGTTGTCCCGCATAAGCGGAAGCGGGACCATAGAAGTGAAATTCAACTAGATAGAAGGGTAAAAATATCATATTTCATCCGCGAGCATAGGGTATTTTCCACCATCGGTGGGCGACCTTGAGATCTTTTGGTGAGGATTTAAGGGAGTTTTGACTGGGAATCGATTGAAGGTAAGTCCCTTGGCCTAAATACATGAGATTATGATAAATTTAGCATTGAGATTGGTTGAAATTCATCAAAAGGGGGTAAAGCTAGGGCTTAAAAATTGATAATTTAAAAGTGGAATTTGAAGGGTCAAATGGACTCCAATTTTGGTAAATTTGATATGTAGGGATTCATGGAAAGATGAGGAATCCGGTGATGTAAATTTTGTAATTTTTCGAGAAGTGGGCCCGGGGCTCGGGTTTTGCCAACTTCGTGATTTTCGATGTTTTTCGAGTCTTTTCGATTGGGTTATATCCCCTTAGCCTATTGTAATGTATTCCTTGTGATTTTGATCTGATTTGATGCGCGAGGAGGTCAATTTGAGAGGAAAAGGCATAGCATGCTAGATTTTGGTTCGGCTTGAGGTGAGTAATGGGTGAAATGATGTACTGAGGGTTTGAGACCCCAAAATTTGACATCGTACCGGTATATTGATGCAAGGCAGGCGCTCTATGATAAGTGTGGGCTGTTGGTTATTGGGTATTGTGACTTGGTCCGTCCCAATTATTTTTTACATTGTTTTTCTACTAGAACTTGTTGGAAATCATCATTATTTGGATTTGACTATTGTATTTGGGCTTCGTGCTGGTTATTTGAATCCTTCAGGGATTAATTTCACTTATTTGCATACTTTGCACATTCTTTAACCTCATTATAAGGTTTTTAGCACTATTTTTCAAACTCAACCCCTTTTTCTCAACTTGACAACTCAAATGATAATTTGGGTTGTGGATTACTGATTTAAAAGTACCCGAGGGGCTTATATTGATTTCTGGATTTCTGGATGGCTGGGGCTGCACGCCGTAGCAGTGGTATATGATATTGAGGTCGAGGGCCTGGTTGGTGCCACGAGATGACTTGTTTATAGCGCTTGGGCTGTAGGAGCCCTTCTAGAGTCTGTACATACCCCCAGTGAGCGCCATCGATGTAAAACATATGGTTTGATCGGACTGCACGCCATAGTGGGTACCTGAGTATACCAGTATTTGCATTGCATTGCATTATTGCATTATTCCTTAACTGTTACATGTCATGGTTCTTTCTGAATAGTATTTTACTGACTTGCATATTTTATTGCTAAAGGTTTGGTATTTCCTGTTATAGTTGCCTTGAACTTTTCTATGAATTATTATCTTCAGCTATTATTTATGCTTGTTACTCACTGAGTCGGAGTACTTGCTTTACTTCCTGCACCTTGTGTGCAGATCTAGGTGCATCACAGACTGAGGGAGGACCTGTCTAGCTGAGCAACATTTCACCGGGAGCATCGATGTAGCTGCATGGTATTCGCAGCCTTGATCCTTCTCTCCTATCTCTATCTTTCATTATTCTATTTCTTACACAGTTTTGTTATAGGATAACACTCTGTATTTGAGTCTCGTAATGACACCAGGTCCTATTTTGGGTTTACGTTCTAGTATTTTGTTTGTTTTTCAATATACTATTCCGTACTTATAGTCTTTTGATAAAATGATTTAGTAATTTAATATATGTGTTTGAATCCTTGAACCACCACTAGTTGGGGTTATTGCTGAATGGTCGGGCTTGACTAACAATATGTTCGGCGTCATCACGACTGGGTTTGAGTCATGATACTAGGAAATCAATGATTACTTAGTTTATTTAATTCCTTAAAACTTCAAATTAAACATTTCTTAGAAAAATTCACTACTCAAGCTAGGGACCTCAAAATTCGATTTCGGACATACGCCCTAGTCCCATAATGTCCCCTGTACCCTCCGGGATCGTCAAATCATGAATGTGGGTCAGTTTTCAAAACAAGTTGACTGAAGTCAAACTTGGCATTTTTGGAAAGACTTAAAGAAGCAATTGAACATATTCTTTCTCAAAACGCTTCTATCACGACCCCAAAACCCTGTCGTGATTGTGCCCAACATTCAAAATACCAAGCTAAAAGCTCCCACTTTACTTTAAAAGCCTTAACAGTGATAAGTAAAATACAAAATCTAGCATAAGCTGTGAAAATATCCCAAAATAGCACAATACTCTCCATAGAATCTGGGGTCATGAGTCAGGAGCCTCTACCAACAGTGTCACAATAATACCAAATACAAAAGTGTTTGACAAAATTCAGAAAGTCAAAGAAGGGATAACAAGGAGAGTCGGGTCCTACGGACACCAAACAACTACCTCGACAGTCCGTATAAGAGCTCTACAACAGCTAGGAAGTGAACCCTGCTGTGATGTACCTGGATCTGCACACAAGGTGTAGGGAGTGGAGTGAGTACTTCCAACTCAGCGGTAATAAGCACGGATAAAAAAATTGAAGGTAAAAATACCCAATAAAAAATTCTGCAAAGCAATATAATACCTCTTTTATATTTTTGAACAGTATAAATCTCAGATAAAGCATTAACAGCTAAAACACTACAACAGATATATCTAAATGTAATGTAGATGCATGAACATAACCGCTACATCATGTAGTCCGATCTATTTGGTTACCCGCGCTCACTGTGGGGTTCAGACTCCCAAGGGGCTCCTACATCCCAAGCACAATATCAGTGACATGCTTCGGTGTGCAACCTGATCCACTACAGTCCAGCTATATGCAATGCAAGCCTCACAGGCTTAATAATTTATCATTTTGAAATCCTATTTAATAGTGATAATAGAAATTAGTGTTTAGAAATACCAGAGTTGGAAAATAATTTTATACAGTGTTTAGCTCAGGACTGATATCATGATATAATCATTGAAGCAGTGATAATGATCCTCACAAGATCCAAATAACAGGCTCACAACCCAAATATAACCACAACCATCCAAGTAGAAGGTTTACTGGCTCATTTATAGCGAACAACACAGTATAATACTACACAGTCGGACTAAGCCATAGTCCCCATTCACAATCGACCCTGCACTCACAGTAGAGTACGTGTCTCACCTCAATAGAGTGTCACATAGTGATATATCGGGTTTTCAAACGCTCAAGTTATCATCCACACCCATTACTCACCTCGAACCGGCTAAACAACTTGTCCGCAAAGAATTTGCCACAAGAATCAACCTCCACGAGTGCTGAATATGATCAAAACCAATAGGAATACATCAAAATAAGCTAAAGGAACATGACCCAATCGAAATAACTCGAATTACACCCAAAAATAATAAATTTCCAAAACCCGAGCCTCGGGCTCGCTTCTCAAAAAATTATGAAATCCACATTTTTAGAATGCTCATCTCGCCACGAGTCCATACATATAAAATTTATCAATATCGGAGTTCGTTTGCCAGTTCAATTTATTGATTTACTATTTTTCTTAGGCTTCAAGTAAAACCCCATTTTATACCTTAATTCCTCCAATTTTTAGTGATATAGATGAAGATTCTAGGATAAAATCACGTAACTAGACCATAAAACTTACCTCCAATCGAAATCTAGGTGGAAGTCTCTTAATCCCTCGCCCCTAGCTTCAAAATTTGCCCAAAAATGGTGAAATTATGAAATCCTCGCATCTGATATGTAATATAACTTTTCTGCCCGTTAAAATCCCTTCATCGCGTTCGCGTCCTTGCCCACCTAACACAATGGGAAAAAATTTAAAAACTCAAATTCCTACTACACGAATGCGTCCCTCATCTCGCGATCGTGATGCACCAGCTCTCACAGTCACGTAAACGTGGCACGACCCTTGTGATCGCGTAAGAGAAATATCACTGCCTCTTCAAACCTTCTTCATGAACACGTGCTCTCCCTCGCGATCGCGTGCCTCTGAACCCATCCTCTACGTGTTCACATCATAGCCTTCGCGAATGCGTAGGACAAAAACTTGAGACCCTTATTTTCCTTCTACGCGTTTGCGTTCATCACAGCGAACGCGATGGGTTAAATACCTGCAACTCTATGACATCAATTCAGCTGTGCTCTTCATCACAAAATGGTCTGTTTGACGCCCAGAATCACCCCCGAAGCCCCCTGGACCTCAACCAAAACCACCAACCTACTGCAAATCATGATATGAAGTTTTTCCAATCATAAAAACACATCATTAAAGACAAAAATCATCTAATCAATGTAGATTCAAGCCTAAGTTTCAACCAAAACTTCCGAAACCTATATTCCATCAAAAACCCGACCAAATGATGTTCGAATGACCTAAAAAGTTTTAGACATATCCAAAAACACCTAACGAATCTACTGCAACTTTCAGAATTCCATTCTGACTCCCGGATCAAAATCTCTCCTATCAACCGGATCCCGCCAAAATTCTAACTTAGCCAATTCAAGCCTATTTCTACGCCGGACCTCCAAATTCAATTTCGATCGCTCCCCTAATTCACAAATCACCTCTCGAAGATAACCAAGCCACTAGAATCCACATTCAAGCCCTCTAACCACATTGTCAACTTCATGTTGACTTTTCTAAAACGCGCTTCACTCAAAAAGGCTATATGTCTTAATTTAAACCATAATCAATACAAATTCACCCGATAGACTCAAATACAGATATAGAAACATGAAACAACACAATAAGAGGGAAATAGGGCGGTAACTATTGTGATGACGGGATGGGTCATCATATTCTCCCCAACATAAGGAAATGCTCGTCCTCGAGCGGGTCAAGAAACATACTTGGAGACTCAAATAAGTGATGATATCTGCTCCGCATCTCCTGCTCAGTCTCTCAAGTAGCCTCCTCCACAGGTCGTCCTCTCCACTGAACCTTCACTGATGCAATATCCTTGGACCTCAATCTCCGCACTCGATGACCTAATATAGCTATAGGCTCTACATCATAAGTCAAGTCGTCATCAAGCTAAACTGTACTGAAATCCAACACATGCGATGGGTCGCCAACATACTTTCGAGCATAGACACGTGAAACACCGGATGAACTCCTGATAGACTGGGTGGCAAAGCAAGCAAATAGGACACCTTTCCAATCCTCCTAAGAATCTCAAAAGGGCCTATAAATCTCGGACTTAGCTTTCCCTTTCTTCCCAAACCTCATAACACCCTTCATAGGCGAAACCTTCAGCAACACCTTCTCACCCACCGAATAGGACACATCTCGGACCTTCCGGTCCGCATAACTCTTCTGACGTGACTGAGTTGTGCGAAGTCTCTCCTGAATCACCTTCACTCTGTCTAAGGCATCCTGGACCAACTCTATCCCCATCAACCTAGCCTCACCAGGCTCAAACCAACCAACTAGAGATCTACACCATCTCCTATATAAGGCCTCATACGTCGCCATCTGAATATTGGATTAGTAGCTGTTGTTATCAGAAAACTCTGCGAGAGGCTAGTAATCAGCCCAAGAACCATCGAAATTAATAACAGAGGTGCGTAAAATATCCTCCAAGATCTGAATGGTACCCTCGGACTGTCCGTCCATCTGAGGATGAAATGCAGTACTCAACTCATCCTGTGAATCCAACTCATACTTGAATGTCCTCCAGAACTGCAAAGTAAACTGATTACCTCTGTCTGATATAATAGAAACTGGAACTCCATGCAATCTCACAATCTCACAAATGAATATATCTGCTAACCGCTCCGAAGAGTATGTAGTACACACATAAATGAAATGAGCTGACTTGGTCAGCCTATCTAGTATCACCCAAACTGAATCAAACTTCCTTGCTGTCTGAGGGAGACTACTAATGAAGTCCATAGTAATCCTCTCCCACTTCCACTCGGGAATATCAATACGCTAAAACATTCCATCGAGCCTCTGATTCTCAAACTTGACCTGCTGACAGTTGAGGCACTGAGCTACATGACTCACAATATCATTCTTCATCATTCTCCACCAGTAATGCTATCTCAAAGCTTGATAAATCTTCGCGGCACATGGATGGATAGAATACTGTGAGCTGTGGGCCTCTTCCAATATCAACTCATGAAGGCCATCAACATTAGGCATGCAAATCCGGTGCTGCACCTCAACACACCATCAGTATCAATAGTAACATCCCTGACATCATCATACTGAACTCTGTCCTTAAGAACAAGCAAGTGTGGATCATCATACTAGCGCACACGAATGCGATCATATAAGGAAGATCGTGTAACAACACAAGGCAACACCCTGCTGGGCTCCGAAATACCCAACCTCACTATCCGATTGGCCAACGCCTGAACATCTTATGCAAATGGTCTCTCCCCAACTGGAATATACGCCAAGTTACCCATACTAACCGCCTTTCGGCTCAAAGCATCGGCCACTACATTGGCCTTCCCCGGATGATATAGAATGGTAATATCATAATCCTTAAGCAACTCAAGTCACCTTCGCTGCCTCAAATTGAGATCCTTTTGTTTGAACAAGTGCTGGAGACTATGATGATCAGTATACACCTCACATGACACGCAGTACAAATAGTGCCTCCAAATCTTCACGGCATGAACTATGGCACCTAACTCCAAATCATGACCATGGTAGTTCTTCTCATGAGGCTTCAACTGACGAGAAGCATAAGGAATAAATCTACCTCCTGTATCAATACATAACCTATCCCCACTCTCGATGCATCACAATATAAGGTATATGAACCTAAAGCTGATGGTAAGGCTGGCACTGGAGCTGTGGTCAAAGCTGTCTTGAGCTTCTGAAAGCTCTCCTCGCACTCATCCGACCACACGAATGGTGCACCCTTCTGCGTCAACCAGGTCAAAGAAGAAGCAATAGATAAAAATCTCTGAACAAATCGGTAATAATACCCCGCCAAACCAAGGAAACTCCTGATCTCCGCAGCTGAGGACGGTCTAGCCAACTCTGCGCCGCCTCTATCTTCTTCGGATCAACTTGAATACCATCAGGAGACACCACAATACCCAATAAAGCTACAGACTCAAGCCAAAAATCGCACTTGGAGAACTTCGCATACAACTTCTCCTCCATCAACCACTAGAATACAACTCTCAAATGACGAGCGTGCTCCTCCTGGCTATGAGAGTACACCAGTATGTCATCAATAAACATGATCACGAAGGAATCCACATACGATCGAAACACACTTTTCATCAAGTGCATGAATGCGACTGGGGCATTGGTCAGCCCAAAAGACATCACAAGAAACTCATAGTGACCATATTGGGTCCTGAATGCAGTCTTCATAATATCCGAGTCCCTGATCTTCAGCTGATGATAGCTCGAACGAAGATCAATCTTAGAAAACACCCTCGCACCCAGGAGCTGATCAAATAAATCATCAATGCGCGGTAGAGGATACTTGTTCTTCACTATTGCCTTGTTCAACTGTCTATAGTCAATACACATCCTAATTGTGCCATCTTTCTTCTTAACAAACAACACTGGTGCACCCCACGGTGACACACTAGGGCGAATGAATCCCTTATCCAAAAACTCCTGAAGTTGTTCTTTCAATTCCTCCAACTCAGCTGGTACCATACAATAATGAGGAATAGAAATTGGTTGAGTGCTTGACACCAAATTAATACCAAAATCGATATCCCTATCCGGCGGCATGCCCGACGGGCCTATTGGGAACACATCCGGAAAGTCACTCACAACGGGCATAGAATCAATACTAGGAGTCTCAACTCCCACATCCCTCACAAATGCTAAGTACGATAGACACCCTTTTTTAACCATTCTCTAAGCCTTTAAGAATGATATCACATGGCTAGGGACATAATCAGTCAAACCCTGCCACTCAATCTAAGAAATACCAGGAATAGCCAATGTAACTGTCTTCGCATGACAGTCCAAAATAGCATGGCACGGGGATAGCCACTCCATGCCCAAAATCACATCGAAATCTACCATACTAAATAATAGCAAATCACCTCGGGTCTCTAGACCCTCAATAGAAATAATACAGGATCGATAGACATGATCCACAACAATCGTATCACCCACCGGTGTGGATATATAAACATGTAAGGCATGACTACCACGGGTCGTACACAAATGATGACCAAAATTAGAAGACACGTACGAATATGTAGACCCGGGATCAAACAAAACAAAAGCATCTATGTGGCAAACTAATATAATACATGTGATTACTACATCTGAAGCAACAATATCTCTCCTATCAGGAAGTGCATAAAAACGTGCCCGACCAGCACTCGATCGCTGCTTACTCCTGGGGCGACCTCTAGAAGACTAACCCCTACCCCTACTAGCCTGAGATGGTGCTGAAGTAGATGGAGTTGAAGAGGAGGGCTGATCCTCTGCTGAGACCTACCCCTGCGAAGTTGAGGACACTGTATCCTAATGTGGCCAAACTCGACACACACAAACTAACTGCCAGGTGATGGAGAAGGGGATTGAAGGGAACCCCTCACCGTAGATGAACCTTGGGCTAAAGAAGAAGGTGCTGAGCTGGGAGGGCACTAAGTGAAGACTGGCCCTGTTGAAAACCCCAACGTCCACGGCCGGAAGAAGATCCACTATGCTCTGGGCGAACTGACTTAGGAGGTCTAGATGAACGACCTCTGCCCCGATGAAACTGACCCCTGGATGGAGCACCACTATAATTGCTTGAACCTCGAGGCCTCTTAGCCTCCCTCTCCTCTCGCTCACGGCAACAATCCACCTTAATCTGGCGTGCCATATCCACAACCTTCTCAAAAGATGCTGCTATTACTCTTTCCCTGGTCATTAAGATACAAATTGAATAGTTAAGGCCATCTATGAACCTCCTGATCCTCTCCCGATCTGTCTGGATCATCCAAATGGCATGCCTGGCCAATTGAGTATACCTCAACTTGTACTAGGTCACTGTCATATCACCCTGTACTAGCCACTCAAACTGGTGGCGCAACTCCTCTCTACGGTACCGTGGCACATACTTCTCTAAAAAGAGAGTGGAAAACTACTGTCAAGTAATGGGTGCTACCCCTACAGGCCTACGCCTCTCGAACTCCTCCCACCTAATGAATGATGGTCCTGAAAACTAGAATGTAGTAAAAGAAACACCACTAGACTCAAGAATCCCTATTGTACTCAACATTCTCTAACACTTGCCGAAGAATCCCTAAGCATCCTCACCCTCGGTAACACTGAATGTAGGCGGCTAAAGTCTGCCAAATTTATCTAACTGACGCTGCTCATCGCCTAATATCAACGGTAGGGCTGGTGCAACTGGCACAACTGGAACAACCGGTGCAACTAGCTGAGCTGGGACTACTTCTGGTGTCTGAAGTCTCTGCATAGCCTGCTCTGGTGTGCGAGCTGCGGGGGTCTGATGACCACCCTCGGCCTGAGATGTCACTGCTACAGTAGTAGCTGAAACTACCCGAGCCAACCTAGTGCAAACAGATAATATCTGGGCCAATACCTCCTTAAGGCCAAGAATAACAATAGGCACTGTTGGTACCTGAGAGGGTGCTGTTGGAGACTCAACCACTAGGGGCTGATCCTAAATAGGGGCAACAAGTGGGTCTACTGGCACTGCCCCTGCCGCTCCACCACGACCACGACCATGACCGCGACCACGGTCTCTAGCTGGTGGCAATAGTGGTCGTCCACCTCGCCCAATAGCACGAGTCCTCGCCATCTGCGAGAGAATAGAATACAGAAGTTCAATTCTCGAAATAACAAAATCGCACGATAGAGTTCAAGAATATAAAGTGTTTCCTAAAATGTCTGCAGCCTCCCAAGGATAAATACAGACCTCTCCATATCGATCCGCGAGACACTACTAACCGGCTCAAGACTCATGAGGCCTAGTAACCTAGGCTTTGATACCAACTTGTCACGACTCCAAAACCCGGCAGTGTTGGCGTCCAGCACATTGCTAGGACAACCTGACCAACATTTCAAAATACTGAGCTACACGCTCTCACTTTACTTTAAAAGCCTTAATAGTGATAAGAAAAATACAAAATCTAGCATAAGCTATGAAAATATCCCAAAATAGCACAATACTCCCCACAGAATCTGGGGTCATGAGTCAGGAGCCTTTACCAAGAGTGTCACAATAATACTGAATACATAAGTGTCTGTCAAAATGCGGAAAATCAAAGAGGGGATAACAAGGAGAGTCGGGTCCTGCGAACGCCAAGCAGCTGCCTCAACAGAGCTTTGAAGCAGCTGGGATGTCAACCCTGCTGTGATGCACCTGGACCTGCACACAAGGTGCAGGGAGTAGAGTGAGTACTTCTAACTCAGTGGTAATAAGCACGCATAAAGACATTGAAGGTAAAAATACCCAATAAACAACTCAACAGAGCTATATAATACCTCTTTTATCATTTTGAACAATATAAATCTCAGATAAAGCATTAACAGCTAAAACTGTACAACAGATATATCTAAATGCAATGCAGATGCATGAATATTACCGCAACGGCGTGTAGCCTGATCCATTTGGGTACCCGCGCTCACTGTGGGGGTTCAAACTCTAGAGGGGCTCCTACAGCCCAAGTGCAATATTAGTGACATGTTACGGTGCGCAGCCCGATCCACTACCCGTCCAGCTACATGCAATGCAAACCTCACAGGCACAATAATTTATCGTTATGAAATCCTTTTTAATAGTGATAATAGAAATCAGTGTTCAGAAATACCAGAGTTTGGGAAATCATTTTAGATAGTGTTTAGCTCAGGTCTGATATTAGGATAACATGCTATAATCATAGAAGTAATGAGAACGATCCTCACGGGATCCAAATATCTGGCTCACAGCCCAAATATAACCACAACCGTCCAAGTAAGAGCTTTACCAGTTCATTTATAGCCAACACCAGAGTATAATACTAGACAGTCAGACTAAGCCATAGTCCCCAATCACAATTGACCCCGCACTCACAGTAGAGTACGTGTCTCACCTCAATACAGCATGACATAGTGATATTCCAGGGTTTAAAACCCTCATGTCATCATCCACACCCATTACTCACCTTCAACCAACTCATTAACTAGTTCGCAATGCCTTTGACATGAGAATCAACCTCCACGAGTGCCGAATCTGATAAAAACCAATAGGAATACATCAAAATAGGCTAAAGGAACATAACCCAATCGAAATAACTCGAATTACATCCAAAAACATGAAGTTGCCAAAACTTGAGCCCTGGGCCCGCTTCTCAAAAAATTATGAAATCCACATTTACAGAATGCACGTCTCGCTATGAGTCCATACATATAAAATTTATCAAAATCGGAGTTCGTTTGCCTCTTCAATTAATTGATTTACTATTGTTTTTAGGCTTCAAGCAAAATCCCATTGTACACCTAAATTCCTCCAATTTTCAGTAATTTAGATGAAGATTCTAGGATAAAATCACGTAATTAGACCATAAAACTTACCTCCAATCGAAATCTAGGTGGAAGTCTCTTAATCCCTCGTCCCCTAGCTTAAAAAATTGCCCAAAAATAGTGACATTATGAAACCCTCGCATCTGATATGTAATATAACTGTTCTGCCCGACCATTTAAATCCCTTCATCATGTTTGCGACCTGGCCCATGCGAATGTGATGGGCAAAAATTTAAAAACTCAAAATCCTTCTACGTGAACGCGTCCCTCATCTTGCGATCGCGATGCACCAGATCTCTGACTCACGCGAACGCGGCACGACTCTCGCGATCGCGTAAGAGACATATCACTGCCTCTTCAAACCTTCTTCGCGAACGCGTGCTCTCCCTCGCGATCGCGTGACTCTGAACCCTTCCTCTACGCGTTCGCATTACACCCTTCACGAACGCATAGGCCAAAAACCTGAGACCCTTATTTTCCTTCTACGCGTTTACGTTCATCACCACGCGAACGCAATGGGTTAAATACCTGCAACTCTATGACAACAACTAGTTGTGTTCTTCATCACAAAATGGTCCGTCTGACCCCTGGAATCACCACCGAGGCCCCCGAGACCTCATCCAAAACCACCAACCTACTCTAAATCACGATATGAACTTGTTCCAATCATAAATACACATCATCAAACACAAAAATCATCTAATCAAGGAGGATTCAAGCCTAAGTTTCAACCAAAACTTCCGAAACCTATATTCCATACAAAACCCGACCAAATGATGTCTGAATGACCTGAAATTTGCAGACATATCAAAAATCACCTAACAAGCTACTGCAATTGCCGAAATTCCATTCCGACTTCCGGATCAAAATCTCACCTATCAACCGGCTTCTGCCAAATTCCAACTTAACCAAGTCACAAATGACCTCCCAAAGCTAACTGAACCACCGAAATCCCATCCGAGCCCTCTAACCACATAGTCAACTTTAGGTTGACTTTTTTGAAACAAGCTTCACCCAAAAAGGTTATAGCCTTATTTTCAACCCGAATCAATCCAAATTCACCCGATAGACTAAAATACATATATAGAAACATGAAACAACATAATAAAAGGGAAACAAGGCGGTAACTCTTGTGACGACGGGCCGGGTCATCACACTTTTGCAAGTCATAAATTAGTTAAAGCAAGTGCAGGAATTTTTATTTAAGGGCACGGGATTCTAAACCGTAAAATAACTAGTTCGGTCGTTACATAATATATATAGTTACGGTGTAATATGCACTGAGTATAAGTGTAATAGGTAATACTCTCTCTCTCTCTCTCTCTCTCTCTCTATATATATATATATATATATATATATATATATATATATATATATATATATATATATATACACACACACGCGCGCGCCTTATTCGATATAATATTACCTAATACTCTTATACTTAGTGCATAATACATCGTAAGAATATATAAGGCATCTGTGTGTGTGTGTGTATATATATATATATATAGTATTACCTAATACACTTATACTCAGTGCATATTACACCGTAACTATATATATTATGTAACGACTTATGCATAGTATAGCATATATATATATATATATATATATGTGTGTGTGTATATATATATATATATATATATATATATATATATATATATATATATATATATATATATACACACATATACTATGCACTAAGTATAAGCCTATTAGGTAATATTATATCGAATATGGCTTATATATATCATTTTAAATTTAATTATACGTAAATTTTTTTTAAATATAGCAACCAACATTGGACGCTATTCTGCCAAACAGTCACAAATTTGCGACCAATTCTGGTGGTTATTTTGGTCAAAATAGTTAATACATTTGGCTACCAAAACTAGAGACCAAGGTTGGTCACTTTTTTTAAATCCAGTAGCTAAAAATGGGTTTCCCCTCATATTCTCTTATTTTCCTCTCTCTCTCTTCTCTCTCTTACACTCAAACCCCCCTTGCCCTTCCGTCTCCCTACACTGACACCACCATCCCCCTCCACCCTCCACCTGCTGGAGGCAACAACAGATCCACCATCGGTGTCCTCCAAAGGCTGGGTTCTCCCTCATTTCTTTGTTTTTTTTTGTAATACAATGATTTGTTTTAATTTTTTGTAGTTTGATTTGTTAAAATTAATTGCTCTTAGCTAAAATAAATATTCGATAATTGTTAGTAGCTAAAATAATTAGGTTCACCTACTAATTTGGGAAAAAATGGTTTAAAGAGAAGAAACCCTAAACTTTTAGGGTTTATGAATTGTTCTTGTGAATCCTAACTATTATGTTTGATTTATAACCTTGAATCTTTGTATTATCTTGATAGTGTACTTACAAATTTTAATTTTAGTTTAGGAATTAAAACTTATGTAATTCATTTGGCAATTCTGGTCTGTAATAACGGATTTTGGGATATTTAGTGAAGTTGGGGGGAGGGGGGTTGTGAGCACGTGATTTTTGCCTCACACGAATTACTCCCAAAAATTCAAAATAAAAAGAGTTTTTGTGTTTGTTTGCAATATTTGTGGATTATATGTTCTTTTTCTTATTGTTTGCGTTTGCGTGTCCATGTTTATTTGTTAAATCAATAAAAAATTACAAAACATGTTGCATTTGCATTTTTATCTAGCAATTTTGGGTTTCAAGTTAAGGATTTTGTTTTAAGTCAATTATGTGTAAAAAACAGGCCCAAGGAAAACGACCAACCCAGGCCCAAGCAAAATCCGGTTCAGGCCATCTCCGGATACGCCCAAACGACGCCGTAACAGGCCAGGATATCCAAGTTGTTGGATCATTTTGATCCATCGGTCGCCAATCGCCCCTGCACCCCGACCCGTATCCAAATAAGAACAAACCGCCTGGTCTCAAACTTACTCAAACGACCTCGTTTCGATGAGTAAGTTGATCCAAGCCGTCGATCTTAATCGATCCAACGGCCTGGATCAAATCCATCAGCAGATATATAAGCCCAAAAGACCTACCCAGCCCCCCCTTAAGCCAGACCCCCACCTTCATCGTCTCTCTCAGAGACGAACTGAGCCCCACCGTCTCCGCCGCACTCCGCCTACCGGAAATCGCCTCACGGCGGTTCCGGTAGGCCAAACCTCACCATCTTAACACCAAATGACCATCTCGATACCCCCAATCCAAATCCATACACCATCTACTTCGAATCAATCCGGAACTCCTCGAATCTTCATTCGAAGATTCGAGTCAAACTTGAACTAACACCAAACACTCCCAAAATGATACCACACCCTCGCCTCACCTCCCTAACACCCTAACCGTCGTTGGTTCTGCTCGAATCTTGCCAGAACTGGCAAAACCCCAAATCCCACTCACATGAACCCTAAAAATCCAGAAGGTCGAATTAAGCCTAATTGATCGAAATCCAGGGGTCTAATGGACCTTATTTGAGGTGTTCTCGATTGAGAACACTTCAATTAAGGTCTATTCGACCTCAAAGTGGTCAATCCGAGTTCGAGCCTGGGTCACCTACAATTCTGAGGTATTTAGCTTCTTTTCCTTCATTCTATATGAACATTTTTGTATGCTTACATGTTATGCTTGGGTTATTGGATTGGTATTTTCTAGCAATTTTTTTGCTCTTCCCAACAGACCTTTTATTCGGTCGATTCCCATCTTTACCTGTTTTGTTTAAATTCAATGCTGTAATTGCTTTGTATGTCTAGTTTATTTAACGTCGGCAAATTAGTTAGCTTGTATGTTTGCTCATTCCTTGGTCTGCCCGTATGCAATTCATAAGTCTGTGGTTTATTGTTTGTTTGATTTTAGATTAGGGATTAATTGGATATAGCTGATAGGGTTTAATTAGTATTAGTTTTTTTTATACCCTGCCCATAAGAGGGGCTAGTGGAACCTGCTGTACAGCAGGGTATCCCACTAGTCTCCTGCAATCAGTGTTTTTAATGTTAAAGTCCATACAAGGACACTTAGTAGTGGGGGGTTCAGGGAACCTAATGGGTTGGACAGAGATAGGGATGGGCGAGGGTTTAGTTTAGTTTTCTTGCACCATCCAGGTTTTAATGGCCTAACTATAAGTAGAGGGGTTCGGGAATTCTAAAAGGGCAGTGATAGGGAGAGATACAGACACACATACAGAGAAAAAGGCATACAATTTGAAAGAAAGAAGGGAGAAAACATTCTGCGTTTCACTTTCTCATTGTTTCAGTCCAGTTTACTGTTCTATTGGATTGGTAGAACAATCTTGGGTGTTGGTCGATTCATTCATACTCCTTTTTGATTCATTATTCAACCACTGGAATTCCAGAGGGGTGTTAAGCTGATTCCAGTCAGTCTTTGGGTCCATTTGAACGATATTTTGATATAACATTGGTCTATTGAAGTTTTTCAAGTATCCGTTAGGTGTTTTGAAGTTAAAACTGGTCTATTTGAGCTGTTTGGGTGTCATTCTAGGGTCATCTGACATTACTGGATATAGCATTTGGTTGGTTTGGTTTTGAATCATTCCGGGGTTTGATTTAAACATTAAGTTTGTTGCTGTTGACATTCCTGGGCTTTCTCTGTCAAGTTGATACTGTTTGGCCTTCTTAAAGTTGCCCCATTGCTGTGATTGTTTACTGCTGAAACTGCTGTCAAGTTGTGTTGTTGCTGTTGCTACTGTGTTACTACTGCTGATTGCTTCTTTTCCTTCTTCTATTGTCATCATCCAGGTACACATTTATAAATTTCAATCTCATGGAAATGAAGTGAATGCTGTTTGGAGTTCTTATACTGAAGATATCGTTTTTTTGTTGTTATTTTCCTTAATACTTTGTAAAAAAAATAATGCATTCAAATGTTTTCATTCCTGTCTCCATGTGCTATTTATTAATTAGACCAACTTTAAATTTATATAATGATGACTATAAGTATAAGGCTGCAATTACTCGTATACATTAGATAGAAGTGAAAAGCTGTAGGTTACTCTAACACTGTTTTAGTAATAAGAAGTGGATAGTTGTAATTTAGTAGTGTAGTATTGATTCGATATTCGTTCAAAAAATTAAACTGGACTGTTTTTTGAAGGTAGGAGAACTTGAACAAAAGCCCAGAATTAAAGGTCCAACTGGACTTAAACCTAGGAATCGAAAACATCAGTGAGCCTCAATTAGATTCATTTGTGTTTAATCCTTACCTCACATTGTCAGCAAGCATAGAAGTGAATAAATAAGTGAATGAACATGCACCCACTAGTGATACAATAACTACATGATTAAATAATGAATAATTTATTTTTGTATTAATGCCACTGTAATATTTTCACTATCAACCTCATGATAGGTAACCGTTTCGAACAAATTGTTAACCGAGTCTGGGTCTCTTTGGCCTCTCATGCTACATTCGAATTTGGGCCATCTTACGGTTTGGGCTTGAATAAATTAGTGGGGATAATATACTGGTTTGGGCTTGTTTAATTTATTCGTTAGATCCCTTTAAGAATTCTATAGCAATAAACCTAACAATAATAAACGAGAATTAGGACTTTCTTTTGATAAAAAATAATAATAATAAAACAATGGAAAATCTAACTATTCTAGGTATGAACTTTAATAAAGTGAAATGAGCCTCGCCGCACTAATTACACAATTGCGGGGCCCTCAAATAAATGGTTATAAAAATTTTAGAATCGGAAGGACCGTTTAGTAAATTTCACGGTCTTTCCCGAAGTTAACAAAAAAGTAGAATCTTTAGGCACGACTTGTGGATAAAAATACTTTCCCAATTACGGGTGCGCATTTATGTGACCCAAATCTATCTCCCGACTAAACTGAAATACATTAGAGTCGCAGGCGTACCGGTTGCGGTGTGACTCGAAATGTGTTTTCGTGATGTCGCAATTCCCCTAAAATTGAAAAGCGGAACATTAAAAGCATCTATTTGATGTATATAAAGAAATCAGATAAAAGCAAAAAATTGCAGTTGAGCGACCGTGCTAAAACCACAGAATCCGGGAGTGCCTAACACCTTCTCCCGGGTTAACAGAATTCCTTATCCAGGTTTCTAGTTTCGCATATTGTATTACAGAGTCATAAATTTCCTCGGTTCGGGATTAAACCGGTGACTTGGGACACCATTATTTTCCCAAGTGGCGACTCTGAATAATTAAATAAACGGATCCCGTTCCGGCCGTCCGTTAAATGGAAAAACTCCTTCACCGATTATTATTATATTCCTTCTCATGGTGTAGTAATAAACAGTAGCACATTTAATATATGCGCCAAAAGGAGGTGTGACAGCTCTGGCGACTCTGCTGGGGACAAGTAACCCGGAACTTCGGTTCGGGGTTTAAGAATTCGAGCTCAGTAAAATTGCTATTTTTGCTTATATCTGATTTCATTATATGTTTTGATTAATGTGCTGCATGTTTACCGCTTTGATATCACGTGAACTGTGTATATAAACTGTGCCGAAAACCCTTCTCTTCTCACCCCCGGGGATGTGCTCACTGGTTGAGACTCCCTATTCTGTTAGTGTCATACCCCGAAATAATAAAGAGGCTCGGAAAGTTTCTAAGCCGGCTGGCCTTTTGGTTCCCGGAAAGGAGCTCCTTCCTCAGCCCAAGTTGTCCGCTTGGGTACACAGTCTAGATCATGTACCGAGGTTTTTGAGCTTAGAATAACATAACTTCATACCGGATCCCTAGTAGGAAATGCTTATTTGCATCACGTTGCATTTGACTTAGGGGACTCAACACAGGGGTTGGGTCCGTCTAGGACAGGCAACCTGAAATGAAAAGACCATCCTGCTACACCATGTTTGTTTTAAGCATTTATTTGGACTTGCATGCTGACCAGCTTTTAAGTACTGAAGAAAAAACGAAAAAAAGGAAATAGTATGGGAAATAGATATTTTTCAGAAAATACAAAAATGTGTTTTACCAACAAATCAATAAATTTAGTTTGCTAATAAAAGACGACGGAAGGTTGACTTTGCCAACAAAATGGTTTCCTTAACAAAATATATTTTCTTTGTCGGTCAATAAAATATAGTTTGTTTTGATGGACCGAACTACGCGGGTTTGATTCTCACCGGATGTGAGATACGTAGGCAACCCCCATCGGGTCCAACTTGCCCTTTTTCAAAAAATACCAAATTTTAAATTTTAGAGTCATCGCCTCGAAAATGCTGAAAGGTCGCGGTCGAAAATTAGATCATCTGTTCAAAATTTGAAAATAGTCCAATCATTGTCAGCCAAAATGATCTTCTTCTTTAAATAAATGTGCAGGATGAGCACGATTCGAAATGAACCCTTTTCACTCATGACTAAAATCCCGGTCCAAATACGACTATGGTGGGATGATCTAGGCGAAGAAAGGCAGGATGAAGTTAAGAAATATTTGAAAGGTCTCACAGGTCTGCTTGAAATAAAGCCTCGAGGGGATATCATAAGAGCATTAGTCACATACTGGGACTCCGCGCACAATGTCTTTCACTTCTCGGATTTCGAGCTTACCCCAACTTTGGAGGAGATGACCGGATACATTGGAAACACCGATATACCATTGGGGCACCAATATCTAATCGCTCCCAGGGTTGTCGCCATACACCGGTTTTTAGACTCACTGAAGATAGCCAGAACGGTACATAACCCAGATCTAGCACAAGGGTTTTGTACTTTAAGCTTCATCTACCAAAGGTACGGTCATGTGGGAGGTCTTGACAAGCCAGAGAATAAGTTATGCAGCAAGGGTAATCGCCGGAAATGGGAGGAGCACAGACGAATTGCCTTCATGATAGCCTTTTTAGGACTTATGGTATTCCCGAGAAAAGACGGGAATATTGATATAAAGATAGCCGGAATTGTCAGTACTTTGCTTGCCCAAAACGAAAGTACTCTTGCTCCCATGATACTATCAGACATATATCGAGCTCTCACAGCCTGCAAAGCCGGAGGAGACTTTTTTGAAGGCTGTAATTTATTGCTACAAATGTGGATGATCGAACACCTGTGTCGCCGTACCCAGTTCTTGAGGTACGGGTTGGCTGAGAAAACTTGCATAAACGAATTCTATACAAGGATTGATAGGACCATCTTACCTGAAGGAATCTTGGCGTGGAGGGCGTACTTTCAGGCTCTCAGCGCAAGTCAAATACAATGGACGTTGGGTTGGTTACAGATAGACAGAATCGTGTATATGCCGGCGGCTAGGTCCCACTTTCTCTTAATGGGACTTAAGAGCATTCAACCTTATGCGCCCCATCGGGTTTTGAGACAGCTTGGGAGGTGCCAGATAGTACCCAAAGACGAAGACCTGAGTACCCAGGTTATTGAAATTGGTCCCGACGGTCAATTCCTAGAAGCAAGGGTCCGCCAGATCTGGAGCAAATGCCAATATCTGGAGGCAAACACTTGTGTGCAGGATCGAGCTAGAGGAGAGGTTGTATCCAGATATCTTACGCGGTACAAAGGAGAAACATCGGGTGAAAGGCCAGCCAAAAGACCTCACCTCAGGGAATTTGCCGAAGAGTCACAAGAACAATGGGACTGGTTAGCCAAGGAAGAAGTTTACAGAACAAGGATCGGCAAGATAGAGCAACAGGTCCAAGATCTCCAATTTGAAAAGGATATGCAAGCTGCCGCCGACGAAGGAGATAAAAAGAAGTTGGCACAAGAAAATGACTTTCTGAGAGTTCAAATCCAGCAAATGAAAAGGGATGCCGACAGACAGCTGAGGAGTCGATCAGACGAAAAATTGATAAAGGGTTTAAAAAGTCAAGTCGCCGATGCCCAAAGAGAATTGGAAGAGTCAAAGACCCAAACAATGAAGATACGTGCTAGCTGGAGAAAGGAGGCGCATCAACAGGCACTTCATCTACAACGGGTGGAAGAAGATTACACTGAAATCATCACTAATCTAAGGGAAGCAAATTTTATCCTCAGGGAGCGGGTTTTCAAGCAAGCCCGGGGTGCCAGAGCAGACCTCGACCGTTGCCACAATTTGATGGCCCGATTGCAGGAACAAGTGGATAGGCTTTTAGACCAGGTCACCAACAATGCTCGAAGATTGGGGGTGAAGAACTAGCGGATCGAACAGCTACTCAGAGAAAGGGACAGGATCAAGGATAGAATTGAAGAAATCGGGCATTACGTCACCATGAAGTGCTTAGCTTGTGAACAGATGCCCCGCACCACCCTTTTTGCTTCGGTTATGGACTATGTTCATCAGATCATGAGAGAGTTAAGGGGACTACACAGGGACCTCACACCAAGGCCCGCGGCAAGGCCGAACGATGCCTCGCGGGCCCCCGGGAGTTTAAGAGCATTAGGCTATTGATTAAAAGATGTATTTTTGAAATTTTGAAAAATTGGTTGGCATTTTTATTTCCTTTTATTATTTTTATATCTTCTTGAGTCAAGCATTTCTCTCATTTTGTTGTAAGACATGTTTTGTAACCGTAAAGGTCTTCAATATAAGAATTCCAGAATTTTGCCACAAATCTTATTACCAGAACTACGCTCGGTCTGATTCACGCGGGGACGTGATACGTAGGCAATCCACATAAGGTTCGACCATCACTTAAAAGGAGCTGAAATGAAAAAGAGAATGTTAATCGATAAAAATGCTAATAACAGGCGAGGGTTTCAAAGCTAATTAAAAAAGCTGGAATGACACACGCGGAAAATACATATAGAAATGGTTAACTGATTAGGTGCATTGCATTCAACGTGCGATGAGGTATCTGTTAAACTCAGTAAGCTAATGAGTTTGTTGATTTCCAGAAAAGTTTAGCAGTTGATTTGACAGAATATACTGGCCAGCCACCATTACCATACTAGATTTAAAGGGCCAATTCCAGCAAGCAAGTATGTCCAGCTCCGGTAAAAGTCTCGAGGAAGAGAAATCAGAGATACGGATCATGAAAGAAGAGGTAGATCGGTTGAAACAGCAGATAACAGAGATGCACCTAGCCTGGGCTAGGGGACAATCTTCACCAAACCTCCCTACTCTCGCATCAGCTCCAGAACACCCACCCCTTGATCCTTCGACAAGCGCCCCGATCTATCCATACTATCAAGGGGAAAACCCTTATACCACCCAAATTCCACCAGCCAAACAAAATCCTCCTCCCACGGTCACCCCTGTTTTTGTGGCACCTCCACCTGCTAATCTACAAAAGTCATCCGGTGAGCCGCATGTTCAAATCCATGACAATTCTTACTATCCTCCCGAGCCTACCTTTAGGGCTCCCGAACCGCATCCACACACCCCTCACTGGGATAACCCGGCAGAACCGGAAAAGCACTTCCAAAGTTTGGAGCATGAGGAAGTTATTAGAAAAGTTAAAAGCCTGGAGCAGTCCTTCAGGAATATGCACGGTTTGGGCAACCAGGTCAGTGTCGCTTACAAGGATCTGTGTCCATTCCCAGATGTCCAGTTGCCAGTCGGGTTCAAAATGCCCAAGTTTGACCTATACGAGGGGCATGGTGACCCAGTAGCCCATCTTCGAGGTTTTTGTAGTAAAATGCGAGGAGCCGGAGGGCGAGATGAGATTCTGATAGCTTACTTCGGTCAGAGCTTGGGGGGTCTGCACTAGAGTGGTACACTAGGCAGGATCCCAGCAGATGGTTTACATGGGATGACTTGGCTCAAGCATTCATCGGCCAGTTCGAGTACAATCTTGAAATAGTCCCCGACCGCTTATCATTGCTAAAGTTAGAGAAGAAACCCGCCGAAAGTTTCAGAGAATTTGGTTTTCGCTGGAGGGAACAGGCAACAAGGGTAGATCCGCCTATGAGAGAGAATGAGATGGTGGATTACTTCCTGCAGACACTGGAGCCAACCTATTTTGGACATCTGGTGATGTCCGTGGGTAAGTCATTCACTGAGGTGATAAAGATGGGGGCTATGATCGAGGAAGGCTTGAAAGCTAACAAGATCATGAGTTATTCAGCGTTGAAAGCCACCACCCAAGCTATTCAAAGTGGCACCGGAGGAGTGCTTGGGAAAAAGAGGAAAGAAGAGGTCACGGCAGTCGATTCCGGAGCATGGTTTAGAAATAGAGGCCCCGCACCCCAGTATAACCCGCCACAGCCTCACCACCAAAATTACTTCCACAATCCATATAACCACCCGCAACACTACTATCCAGCACCTGATCCCCATTTTACTGTCCATCACGCCCAGTCATATACCACACCTCCCGTCCATGCACCATGGCGTGCACCAAACCCGCAAAATAATTATCCACCCCCAAGAGCATATAGAAACCCCACGGGCGCGGGTTTTCGTCCGAACCAAGCATTCAAGAGCGACAGGGCGCCAAGGCCAAAGACTTTCACTCCCCTGGGAGAGTCTTACACCAGTTTGTTCCACCGATTGAAGCAAGTAGGGTTGCTGAATTCGGTCGAGGCTAAGCTACCAAACCCTCTACCAAAGAACCTGGATCATTCAATAAATTGTGCATATTGCTCAGGATGTCCGGGGCACGACACAAAAAAGTGTTGGAGGTTGAAAACAGCTATCCAGAAACTCATCGACACTCGCAGAATTGAGGTCCAGACTCCAGCGGAACCCAACATCAACCAAAATCCACTTCCAACTCATCATGAGACCAACATGATCGAGTTGGTACGGGTAGAAGAGGGAAAGGAGAAAACCTCTCAGACCGTAATGATGATCAAGTCTAGTGGGGTAGGAATGAAAAAGGGGCCAAGCCTTGATGAGTCACTCATCTGCAAGAAGGACGTACAAGAGGGGTCGGAAGTAGAAAAGGGAAGTGTGAACAAAGTGCCTATGAGGCCAGAGGGAGTAAAAATAGTTGTACCGGGGGCAGCAACCAAACCCGTCTTGACTGTAGCAGGTGTTCGAGTGGATCCTTTCATCATCAAGCCAGCAATACAGTTGCCAATAGCCGATAGCAAAGCTATTCCATGGAATTATGATCGGGTCACGACAACCTACAAAGGAAAAGAAGTTAAAGAGGAAGTCTGCGAAGCGCAAGGCTTGACCCGTTCATGGAGATATTTTGCCCCTGCGGAATTGAGGAAGACTACTCCGGCAACACTAAAAAGCCGGTAACTGACGAAGAGGCAGAAGAATTCCTGAAAAAGATGAAGCTGCATGATTATTCTGTCTTAGAACAGTTGAAGAAAACCCCTGCGCAAATCTCATTGTTGTCCTTGCCGATACATTCTGAAGAACATCGGCAAGCTTTGATGAAAGTTTTGAATGAGGCCCATGTACCTGATAAGATCTCTGTGAGTCATTTGGAAAAGATCACCGATAGGATCCTCGAAGCAAACCGGATCACTTTCACCGATGATGAGTTGCCCGAGGAAGGCACCGAGCACAACAGGGCTTTATATCTTACGGTGAAGTGTGAGGAGTCGGTGGTCAGCAAAGTCCTGGTCGACAATGGGTCCAGTGCGAACATTTGTCCTCTCTCTACACTAAACAAGTTGAAAGTGGATATCGGCAGGATACGCAAGAACATCATATGTGTCCGAGGGTTTGATGGAGGAGGCAAGGCATCGGTCGGGGACATAGTGTTAATCTTGACAATCGGACCAGTGGAGTTCACCATGGAATTCCAGGTGCTGGACATGGTAGTTTCATATAACCTTCTGATAGGGCGACCGTGGATCCATGCCGCAAAAGCAGTTCCATCCAGCCTACACCAACTAGTCAAGTTTGAGTGGGACCAACAGGAGATCGTAGTCCATGGAGAGAATGATCTACAACCAGGCACCATCGTCCCCTTCGTTGAGACGGAAGAGGATGTTGGGCCATGGGTATACCAGATCTGTGATGCGGTATCTGTCAACCGAGTTCCAGAAGGGGAATGCATTCTCAATGATAGAATAATTACTGCAGACGTCATGGTGGCTCATGAAATGCTGAGAAACGGTTTCGTACCCGGCAAAGGTTTAGGTGCATCTCTGCAAGGAATCATACAACCGGTATCCGTGGTCGAAAATGTGGGAACCTTCGGCTTGGGATTCAAGCCAACATCAGAGGACATCCAGCGAATAAGCAGAAGACATGGGTGCTCCCGAAGCCTGTTCCGCGCCTTGCCCGATCTTTTGTCAGGTCCGGGATAAGAGGACATCCGACGACAAAGATTTCCAGTCCTATGGTTAGGCCAGACGAAGAGTTCTTGAGAAAGTTCGAGGACTTATTCTCGGATGTATGCATGCTAGAGGATGGCGAAGGACCCAGCCATGCCGAGATACAGTTTGTGGGATCAAAAGCAAAGTTGAATAATTGGAAGGCTACTCCTCTCCCTATCCGGAAGGAGTCTTGGTAGTTTGTTTTGGATTGTTTCTTTCAAAATTTTGTGTTGGGGCTGTCCCCGAAGTAAAATCCGTTTGTTTTAGTTTTGTTTTGTTTGAGTATGCAAGTTTGTTTTTCCTTGTACTGTTCCCATTAATGAAATTTTGTTCCCTTTGTTTCTAATTTTGTTTATTTTTCTCCTTTTTACTTTTCTGAGCAGCTTTCTTTCAACTGATCTTAATGATATGGCGTGCTTAAAGATTAATCAACCCAGTCTAGAAAGTCAATCCGGTTTGGAAATAATAACGCATGAAATAAGAGGTGACGAGAGTGAATCGGAATACGGCGATGATGAAGCCGTAGAAGAAATCGGTGAAGAATTAAGTCACTTCGAGGAAAAACCCAAACCAAATTTAAATGATACCGAGGTTGTTAATCTGGGGGGCACAGATGACGTCAAAGAAACCAGAATAAGTGTCCATATTGAACCAAACCTGAGAGAAGAGTTGATCAAAACACTCATGGAGTTTAAAGACATTTTCGCATGGTCGTACGACGACATGCCGAGACTCAGCACTGATCTAGTGGTTCATAAATTACCCACTGATCCGGCATATCCTCCCGTCAAGCAAAAACTGCGGAAATTCAAGACGGAGATGAGTGTGAAGATTAAGGAGGAAGTAACCAAGCAGTTGCGGGCGAAAGTCATTCGTGTCACTCGATACCCTGAATGGTTGGCTAACGTAGTACCGGTGCCAAAGAAAGACGGAAAGATCAGAGTATGCGTGGACTACCGCAATCTCAACAAGGCGAGCCCTAAGGATAATTTCCCACTTCCCAATATCCATATCCTGATTGATAATTGCGCCGGACGTGAAATCGGATCCTTTGTGGACTGCTACGCGGGATATCATCAGATCTTGATGGATGAAGAGGACGCAGAAAAGACGGCTTTTATCACACCGTGGGGGACTTATTGCTACCGGGTGATGCCGTTCGGTTTGAAGAACGCAGGGGCAACATACATGAGGGCGATGACTACGGTATTCCATGACATGATACACAAGGAAATTGAAGTGTACGTGGATGATGTGATCATAAAATCTAGACGTCAAGAAGACCACGTTGCCGACCTCGGGAAGTTTTTTCAAAGACTTCGAAGATATGATATCAAGCTCAATCCGGCCAAATGTGCATTCGGAGTTCCATCAGGAAAGTTGCTAGGATTCATCGTCACCCGACGGGGCATTGAGTTGGACCCATCCAAAATCAAGTCCATTCAGGAGCTACCCCCGCCAAGGAATAAAACAGAGGTAATGAGTTTGTTGGGAAGATTAAATTACATCAGTAGGTTTATTGCTCAGCTTACAGCAACCTGTGAGCCCATATTCCGTCTGTTGAAGAAAGACGCTGCGATAGAATGGACGACAGAATGTCGGGAAGCGTTTGACCAAATCAAAGGGTATCTGTCAAACCCACTCGTACTGGTTCCGCCTGAACCGGGTAGACCCCTGATTCTTTACCTAACGGTCTTGGAGAATTCGTTCGACTACGTGCTGGGGCAGCACGATCTTACTGGCAGAAAGGAACGGGCCATTTACTACCTCAGTAAGAAATTCACGGTTCACGAGGTTAAGTACACTCATTTGGAAAAGACATGTTGTGCCTTGACTTGGGTAGCCCAAAAGCTGAAACATTATTTGTCTTCTTACACCACTTACCTCATTTCGCGTTTGGATCCGTTGAAGTATATTTTCCAGAAGCCTATGCCTACAGGGAGGTTAGCAAAATGGCAAATATTACTTACAGAATTCGACATCATATATGTGACAAGGACGGCTATGAAAGCTCAAGCCCTAGCCGATCACTTAGCCGAGAATCCTGTCGATGACGGATACGAACCTTTGAGGACGTATTTTCCGGACGAAGAAGTATTGCAAATTGATGGGTTGGAATTAACTGAGGATCCGGGGTGGAAGCTTTGCTTCGACGGAGCGGCGAACGCAAAAGGAGTCAGAATAGGGGCTGTGCTTATCTCTGAAACGGGACATCATTATCCTGTTACTGCTCAACTGCGTTTTCATTATACCAATAATATGGCCGAGTACGAGGCATGCATCTTAGGGTTGCGATTAGCGGTGGACATGGATGTACAGGACGTCTTGGTCTTGGGGGACTCGGACCTTCTGGTACATCAGATTCAGGGAGAATGGGAAACCATAGATTTAAAGCTTATCCCGTATCGTCAGTGTTTGCATGATCTGACTAAGCGTTTCCGGTCGGTAGAATTCAAACATATCCCAAGGATGCATAATGCGGTTACCGATGCTTTGGCTATTTTGGCATCAATGCTACATCACCCGGACAAGGTTCGTGTCGATCCATTACATATTCAGGTTCGGAATCAACATGCTTATTGTAATATGATAGAAGAAGAGATGGATGGTGAGCCATGGTTTCATGATGTCAAAGAGTACCTCATGTTAGGAGTAATCCCAGAGCAGGCAACTGGAGATCAAAAGAGAGCTATTCGGTGATTGGCGAACGGATTTTTCGCGGTTCGGACCCTTGGTAGTGATTTAAGTTTCAAAATGTAGAATAAAATTTTTCCAGAAAAATGTCAATCTGCGGTGCACATTTGCGACCGCAGAATCAATATGCGGTCCGCATAGTGACCGCAAATCGTTCCAGAGAGTTGCCCAAAATTGTGTCCAATGTGCGGTCGATATGCGATCGCATGTCAATCTGCGGTGCACTTTTGCGACCGCAGAATCAACATGCGGTCCGCATAGTGACCGCAAATCGTTCCGGAGCCTTGTTACCGGTGAGCCATTCTGCGGTCATTATGCGGACCGCATGTTGATTCTGCGGTCGCATAGTGACCGCATATTTGACCCCGGCCCAGATTTTGTGATATTTTGACCCGATCTCTTCTTTAATATAACACCTTTCTTCTTCATTTGATCATATTATCTCACCAAAATTAGAGAGAGAAGAGAGGGTTTTTAGAGAGAGAAGTTCTTCATCTTCAAAGATTGTTCCAACTACTTAATTCCAAGGGATTCTAGGGCAAGGATTCAACTTCCCCAATATTTTCAAGGTAAAAACCCTAACTATTTTCTTTGATTTTCAGTTTTAATTGGGTAAAGAGAGGTTTGCATATAATAGCTTTTAAAAATAGAATTTTTACACTCATGCATGATTATTGAACTTGAATTCTAGTAAAAAGAAGTGAGTAGAAGTAAGAGTCTTCAAGAACAAGGTTGGCAAGAGTAGGATATCTTGGGTAAGCATAAAGTAGGAGGAAAAAAATCATCACCAGGTATGTATGGCTAATTTTGATTCTTGTAAAATCGCCCATATGTGTGAAATTGTTTGGCATGTGTTAATTTGAGAGATTTTATGTGATTTTTCGATATCATTGTTGGGTATACAATTGATGATTGAACTACATTTGGTATGGTTTGAAATATGAATCGAAAGATGACAAAGGAATTGAAATTGGTAAAGAACTGAGGAAAATTGTTGTTATGGCATATATGGTTCCTTTTGGAAAGAGATGAAACATTTGAATTGTGGAAATATTGTAACATGGTTGTGATATTGAATTGAGAAGAAATTGAGAATATGAACTAATGTGTAAGTTGCTTATTTGAACTTGTTGAAATTGTGTGTAGTACCTTATCTCCTGTTTGAAATTGTTGTGTTTTCAACTGTAAGGCGGGGTCGTGTTGCGCGCCGCAACGTGGGGAAATAAGGTGTGGGTTGGGGTGATAAGGGTGGCCGAGGTAATAAGGGTGGTCAGGGGCAATAAGGATGGAAAGCGATCGAAATCGCTATTGAAAATTGATACATAAATCAATAATGTGAAATTGTGAAAGGAGACGGCAGGAGAGTTTGCAACCTGTGGGGCACTGATTGCCCCTTTGTTTGACTACTTGTGCTTTACGTGATTGATTGGTAATTGTTAAATTGGTTGATCGTAGAAAGTGCTTTGTGTTGAGAATTATTTGAAATGAGGAAAATGTGGAAACATGGTTGGTTGGCTTAATTAATTGTTGACGTAATTTAATGGCTTGAGTTTACTTGGGACAAAGTTTGTCCATACATACCAGTACAATTCAAGTGTACTGACGTCCCTTTTGCGGGGGACGCTACATTCGTGTTATGATTGTAGGTGGATCAGTAGCAGGCACTTCAGCTCATCGGCAGTAGTATGCTTCTCCTTTCACTGCCCGTTTTTTGTGAGCCCCTTTCTTCCTCGGGGCCTTGTGTGGTTCATGCCACTTCGGTTTAGATTTCATTTTGGTTTTGTAAGGTATAACCGGAGCCTTGTTACCGGCAAGTATTGTATTTCTCTTTTTTGTATCCTAGAGGCTCTGTAGACATGTAAACCGTGGGACTCCAGCATTATGTATATATTGTGTTATGTCGGGCGTTGTAAAAATTGAAATCTTGTTAATGAATCACTCGTATCGTTTTATTTGTTTAATATGAAATCAATTATGATTAGTAATATATTTGGTTAATGAGAAGCAGTCATCACAGGGGTAACGCATGGGAATGAAAAGCACCCAGGTCCGCTTGATAGAAGAAGAGATGGATGGTGAGCCATGGTTTCATGATGTCAAAGAGTACCTCGGGTTAGGAATATACCCAGAGCAGGCAACTGGAGATCAAAAGAGAGCTATTCGGCGATTGGCGAACGGATTTTTCCTTAGTGGAGGGGTGCTGTACAAAAGAACCCCAGATTTGGGATTGTTAAGATGTATAGATGCGAGTCAAGCCACAACAATGATGACAGATATACACTCGGGAGTTTGTGGGCCACACATGAGCGGATATGTATTGCCAAAGAAAATTCTTCGAGCGGGATATTACTGGCTCACTATGGAGCGGGATTGTATAAGTTTCGTGCGAAGATGCCATCAGTGTCAGATACACAGAGATTTGATTCATTCCCCATCGACCGAATTGCATACAATGTCAGCGCCATGGCCATTTGTTGCGTGGGGTATGGATGTTATCGGACCTATAGAACCTGCGGATTCCAATGGTCATAGGTTCATTCTGGTGACGATCGATTATTTTACCAAGTGGGTGGAGGCCAAAACCTTCAAATCAGTGACCAAGAAGGCGGTGGTGGACTTCGTACATTCCCACATCATCTGCAGGTTTGGAATTCCAAAGATAATCATCACAGATAACGGTGCCAATCTTAATAGCGGATTGATGAAAGAGGTATGTCAACAGTTCAAGATTACACACCGAAATTCCACACCATACCGTCCCAAAGCAAATGGTGTGGTTGAGGCGACAAACAAGAATATAAAGAAGATATTGAGGAAGATGGTAGAAGGGTCTAGGCAATGGCATGAAAAGTTACCATTCGCACTGTTGGGTTATCGCACTACCGTCCGGACTTCGGTAGGTGCAACTCCTTACCTGTTGGTGTACGGGACTGAAGCAGTAATACCAGCAGAAGTTGAAATCCCATCCCTCCGAATTGTCGCTGAAGCTGAGATTGATGACGACGAGTGGGTCAAAACCCGATTAGAGCAATTGAGCTTGATCGATGAAAAGAGATTGACGGCAGTATGTCACGGCCAATTGTATCAAAAGAGAATGGCGAGAGCATATAACAAGAAGGTACGTCCCGGGAAATTTGAAGTGGGACAGCATGTGCTGAAGAGAGTTCTACCACATCAGGCCGAAGCGAAAGGCAAGTTCGCTCGAAATTGGCAGGGACCATTTGTTGTGACTAGAGTATTATCCAACGGCGCTCTATGTCCAACTGATATCGAAGGAAGGATGCACTGATATGGCTATCAATTCTGATGCAGTAAAGAGATATTATGAGTAATTCTTTAATGCATTTGTCAACGTTTGGTTTCGTTTGTTTGTAGTTGGCATTTTTCGGAGAATGAAATGACAGAGGCAATTTTTCTACTACCCAAACACCTTAACCCTTGTTTTCCCTTTGAGCCTTAATTATTCTTTCATATACCCTCTTTCGGAATCATCAAGGAAGATGTGTAACAAAATAGAAAAAAGAAACAAAAAGAAAAGACACAAGAAAAAGTGAACTACGTTTGACCTGATTCCTCAAGAAGGATACGTAGGCGCCACACGACTCGGTCATAATAAAATAAAAATCAAAGATTCCCCAAGCAACAAAACTGGGGCAGAAGTCATTGTTTCGTTTGAAAAGATAGTGTGGATTCCGAAAGTTGTAATGAGCTAACCGTTGAGGTTAAACCCCTTTTCTTTAGCCTCACGCACAAAAACCACATTAATGACCAAAAAAGACCTCTCGATCAGTATTTGAGAAATGCCAAGTCATGCGAATGAAAGCCAAGAATGACACTCCGATCCTCGATTGAATCCAGGATGCATAAGCCGAAAAGGGATAATGCTTTAGAGGGAATCTCGTGGGTAATACCCCAGCCCACCGCATGGAAGAAAGCAAAATGAGAGAGTCTTAACGGTGAAAACCCTCGCGGGCACCTTAAGGCGAAGAAAGCTAAGAGAAATAAAATGAGAGAGTCTTACGGTGAAAACCTTTACAAGCACCCTAAGGCGACGGGAGGTCGAGAGAAATGAGAGAATCTCATTAGTGAAAACCCGTTGAAGGGCACTATGAGGTGACAAGGCGAGATGGTTACAAGGTGTCTGCATAAGACAAGGTTGGGACATTCGTGTGCTTCTAGCAAAACGCAGCCGTCAGAAAGTGATTGACATAAATAGACTGGGTAGATTAATCTCAAAGGCGCGGCATAACCATTGGATCAGTTATACATTCAGATAAGTTTTTCCCAGTTTTGAGTTCAGAAAAGTTTTCCCTTTCTTTTGTCATTCGCAGTCAGCATTCTTTATCTATCATTTTTTCTCTCCTTTTAAAATTTTTTTCTTTTTTTTCTTTCGAGAATTGACTTTTCAAAGCTTACTACCAAGTTTCCCAAAGCGGTACAATGAAGATGAATAGGCCTGGAACAAGGCGATAAGACAAAAGTCATTCCGATATTAAGATTGGAACGACATGTTGATTGGAAGGTTCACAGGAATTACGAAGTATGGTGGACACATATTACACATCCGGAAGATAGTTTCTCACAACAGATCACCGACTAAGAGGGTCGGACCACACTGAAGTTTGGAATAAAAGGAGAGATGAGAGATCTCGTTGGAAAGAGCACCATCCGCCAGCAAGTATCAACGTCGTCCCCAAAGTTCGAGGAAGGCCAAGCAGCTAAAAGAGAAAAGGAAAATTGCCCCAGCAAGAGTGGCATGACCACTCACGACATTTTGAAACTAACAATTTTTCTTTGATTTAAAGCAGGAGAAAAGAGGGTTCGTCGGCGGAAAAGCATGCCACGTAGAAGGTTATCAAACTGGGGCAGAAAATTTTCTCCCATTGCGAAAATTTTCTTGAAAGCAAATACCCAGGGGATAAGGATGAAAGCAACACAAGATTTTGGGAAATACCAGTTTCGAGCAAAATAGTTTTGAAAGAGGCCAGACAACACGAGGAAGGGATCTTTGAGCCTGGTACCGTCCCCAGCAGTTCTTGGAGAAATGAAATACTGATTTTCGAGATTTCCCCAGCAACATTATATACCATAAGTTTTTTAAGGAAGCAAAGCGCGAGTCCCGAAGGAGGTTTGGAAAGAGGAAGAGGAAAAGAGATTCCCCGCCAGGGAATTCCTCAGTCAATGAAATTTCAATCCCCAGCGAGCCCGGGAGAGAATAAAGGTTGAAGGAAGTAGAAAGAGAAATAAAGAATACTTCCCCCATCAGCATCATCCCCAGCAGGTGAGTAAACAGTTCCGAAGGTATCTCCAGCAGCCAAAGGAAAAGTAACACGACCCGGGGGAAAGCAATTCCAAGACAAGGTAATTCAGAAGAAAAGGGTGGCCCAAGAGACGAGGCAGGAAGAAGAAAATGGTACAGGAAACAAAGGAAGGCAAAAAAGATGGGATGAAATTAGTGAGTCGTAATTGAAGTCAGGGAGCCCGCCCGAAGAATGGAGTGGCGATTTATTTTTTTTAAAAATCGTAGTTGAAGTCAGGGAGCCTGCCTGAAGAATAGAGTGGCGATTTATTTTAAAGTTGTTGTTGAAGTCAGGGAGCCCGCCTGAAGAATGGAGTGGCGATTTAGTTTTGAAGTTGTAGTTGAAGTCGGGGAGCCCGCCCTGAAGAATGGAGTGGCGATTTAGTTTTGAAATTGTAATTGAAGTCAGGGAGCCCGCCTCTGAAGAATGGAGTGGCGATTTAGTTTTGAAGTTGTAATTGAAGTCGGGAGCCCGCCTGAAGAATGGAGTGGCGATTTAGCTTTGAAGTTGTAGTGAAATCAGGGAGCCCGCCTGAAGAATGGAGTGGCGATTTAGCTTTGAAGTTGTAGTGAAATCAGGGAGCCCGCCTGAAGAATGGAATGGCGATTTATTTTTTAATTTGGTTGAGGAAAGCGGTAGAGTGTAACGGAAATCCCCAGCATGAATCCAAGTTCATAATCAAAAGGAAGGCAACAAGGATCAGAAAGATAGGTTCAGACTTCGAAGGAGAATAGTTCGAAGATCACAAAGAAGGGACCAATGGTCGGAGTTCGGCAATCAAGATAGGCCGAAACAACAATTGTCAGAAGAGAAGAAGTATGTGAAGAAACATCAGAGCCAGCAGGATGGCAAGGAACATGACAAGATCAAGTTGAAAAGATAGATAAGAATTTGCAATATTGTAACTTAGTCTAGCTTCTTATTTTTGTTTAGCACGGTGTAATAAGGAGATCGATTAAGCAGTGGCAACAACAGCAACAGCAGTAACAGCAAGATCACAGCAGTCATGGTAGTCCCAGCTACCAAAACTTCCCGAACTACATTGACCTGATTCCCTTTTTAGCCAGGGATATGTAGGAGACCTTTTGAAGCAAAGGTTCGGTCAAACTTTTCCAAAAATGCTTCATACGGAGTGCTTGAACGGGCAAAAATTGCTCGTATCCGCTCACTTATCTTTGCACGAAAACTCTTCATGTTTACGCGCAAAGAGGGGAAGCTGTGAGCACATGATTTTTGCCTCACACGAATTACTCCCAAAAATTCAAAATAAAAAGAGTTTTTGTGTTTGTTTGCAATATTTGTGGATTATATGTTCTTTTTCTTATTGTTTGCGTTTGCGTGTCCATGTTTATTTGTTAAATCAATAAAAAATTACAAAACATGTTGCATTTGCATTTTTATCTAGCAATTTTGGGTTTCAAGTTAAGGATTTTGTTTTAAGTCAATTATGTGTAAAAAACAGGCCCAAGGAAAACGACCAACCCAGGCCCAAGAAAAATCCGGTTCAGGCCATCTCCGGATACGCCCAAATGATACCGTAACAGGCCAGGATATTCAAGCGGTTGGATCATTTTGATCCATCGGTCGCCAATCGCACCTGCACCTCGACCCGTATCCACATAAGAACAAACCACCCGGTCTCAAACTTACTCAAACGACTTTGTTTCGATGAGTAAGTTGATCCAAGCCGTCGATCTTAATCGATCCAACGGCCTGGATCAAATCCATCAGCAGGTATATAACCCCAAAAGACCTACCCAGCTCCCCCTTAAGCCAGATCCCCACCTTCATCGTCTCTCTTAGAGACAAACTGAGCCCCACCATCTCCGCCGCACTCCGCCTACCGGAAATCGCCTCACGGCGGTTCCGGTAGGCCAAACCTCACCATATTAACACCAAATGACCATCTCGATACCCCCAATCCAAATCCATACACCATCTACTTCGAATCAATCCGGAACTCCTCGAATCTTCATTCGAAGATTCGAGTCAAACTTGAACTAACACCAAACACTCCCAAAATGATACCACACCCTCGCCACCTCCCTAACACCCTAACCGTCGTTAGTTCGACTCGAATCTAACCGGAATTGGCAAAACCCCAAATCCCACTCACATGAACCCTAAAAATCCAGAAGGTCGAATTAAGACTAATTGATCGAAATCCAGGGGTCTAATGGACCTTATTTGAGGTGTTCTCGATTGAGAACACTTCAATTAAGGTCTATTCGACCTCAAAGTGGTCAATCCGAGTTCGAGCCTGGGTCACCTACAATTCTGAGGTATTTAGCTTCTTTTCCTTCATTCTATATGAATATTTTTGTATGCTTACATGTTATGCTTGGGTTATTGGATTGGTATTTTCTAGAATTTTTTTGCTCTTCCCAACAGACCTTTTATTCGGTCGATTCCCATCTTTACCTGTTTTGTTTAAATTCAATGCTGTAATTGCTTTGTATGTCTAGTTTATTTAACGTCGGCAAATTAGTTAGCTTGTATGTTTGCTCATTCCTTGGTCTGCCCGTATGCAATTCATAAGTCTGTGGTTTATTGTTTGTTTGATTTTAGATTAGGGATTAATTGGATATAGCTGATAGGGTTTAATTAGTATTAGTTTTTTTTATACCCTGCCCATAAGAGGGGCTAGTGGAACCTGCTGTACAGCAGGGTATCCCACTAGTCTCCTGCAATCAGTGTTTTTAATGTTAAAGTCCATACAAGGACACTTAGTAGTGGGGGGTTCAGGGAACCTAATGGGTTGGATAGAGATAGGGATGGGCGAGGGTTTAGTTTAGTTTTGTTGCACCATCCAGGTTTTAATGGCCTAACTATAAGTAGAGGGGTTCGGGAATTCTAAAAGGGCAGTGATAGGGAGAGATACAGACACACATACAGAGAAAAAGGCATACAATTTGAAAGAAAGAAGGGAGAAAACATTCTGCGTTTCTCTTTCTCATTGTTTCAGTCCAGTTTACTGTTCTATTGGATTGGTAGAACAATCTTGGGTGTTGGTCGATTCATTCATACTCCTTTTTGATTCATTATTCAACCACTGGAATTCCAGAGGGGTGTTAAGCTGATTCCAGTTAGTCTTTGGGTCCATTTGAAATATATTTTGATATAACATTGGTCTGTTGAAGTTTTTCAAGTATCCGTTAGGTGTTTTGAAGTTAAAATTGGTCTATTTGAGATGTTTGGGTGTCATTCTAGGGTCATCTGACATTACTGGATATAGCATTTGCTTGGTTTGGTTTTGAATCATTCCGGGGTTTGATTTAACCATTAAGTTTGTTGCTGTTGACATTCCTGGGCTTTCTCTGTCAAGTTGATACTGTTTTGCTGTTGAGTGTATACTATTGCTGCTATAGCTGAAGCTGCTGTGAAGTTGTGTTGTTGCTGTTGCTACTGTGTTACTGCTGTTGATTGCTTCTTTTCCTTCTTCTATTGTCATCATCCAGGTACACATTTATAAATTTCAATCTCATGGAAATGAAGTGAATGCTGTTTGGAGTTCTTATACTGAAGATATCGTTTTTTTGTTGTTATTTTCCTTAATACTTTGTAAAAAAAATAATGCATTCAGATGTTTTCATTCCTGTCTCCATGTGCTATTTATTAATTAGACCAACTTTAAATTTATATAATGAGGACTATAAGTATAAGGCTGCAATTACTCGTATACATTAGATAGAAGTGGAAAGCTGTAGGTTACTCTAATACTGTTTTAGTAATAAGAAGTGGATAGTTGTAATTCAGTAGTGTAGTATTGATTCGATATTCGTTCAAAAAATTAAACTGGACTGTTTTTTGAAGGTAGGAGAACTTGAACAAAAGCCCAGAATTAAAGGTCCAACTGGACTTAAACCTAGGAATCGAAAACATCAGTGAGCCTCAATTAGATTCATTTGTGTTTAATCCTTACCTCACATTGTCAGCAAGCATAGAAGTGAATAAATAAGTGAATGAACATGCACCCACTAGTGATACAATAACTACATGATTAAATAATGAATAATTTATTTTTGTATTAATGCCACTGTAATATTTTCACTATCAACCTCATGATAGGTAACCGTTTCGAACAAATTGTTAACCGAGTCTGGGTCTCTTTGGCCTCTCATGCTACATTCGAATTTGGGCCATCTTACGGTTTGGGCTTGAATAAATTAGTGGGGATAATATACTGGTTTGGGCTTGTTTAATTTATTCGTTAGATCCCTTTAAGAATTCTATAGCAATAAACCTAACAATAATAAACGAGAATTAGGACTTTCTTTTGATAAAAAATAATAATAATAAAACAATGGAAAATCTAACTATTCTAGGTATGAACTTTAATAAAGTGAAATGAGCCTCGCCGCACTAATTACACAATTGCGGGGCCCTCAAATAAATGGTTATAAAAATTTTAGAATCGGAAGGACCGTTTAGTAAATTTCACGGTCTTTCCCGAAGTTAACAAAAAAGTAGAATCTTTAGGCACGACTTGTGGATAAAAATACTTTCCCAATTACGGGTGCGCATTTATGTGACCCAAATCTATCTCCCGACTAAACTGAAATACATTAGAGTCGCAGGCGTACCGGTTGCGGTGTGACTCGAAATGTGTTTTCGTGATGTCGCAATTCCCCTAAAATTGAAAAGCGGAACATTAAAAGCATCTATTTGATGTATATAAAGAAATCAGATAAAAGCAAAAAATTGCAGTTGAGCGACCGTGCTAAAACCACGGAATCCGGGAGTGCCTAACACCTTCTCCCGGGTTAACAGAATTCCTTATCCAGGTTTCTAGTTTCGCAGACTGTATTACGGAGTCATAAATTTCCTCGGTTCGAGATTAAACCGGTGACTTGGGACACCATTATTTTCCCAAGTGGCGACTCTGAATAATTAAATAAACGGATCCCGTTCCGGCCGTCCTTTAAATTGAAAAACTCCTTCACCGATTATTATTATATTCCTTCTCAGGGTGTAGTAATAAACAGTAGCACATTTAATATATGCGCCAAAAGGAGGTGTGACAATATATATATATTAACCCACATTTTGTCCTTAAGGATATGACTTGAAATTTTAGGATATTACTTGAAATATTTCAGATATGACTTTAATTTTTAGGATATGACTTGAACCTTAAGGATATGACCTAAAAATTTTAGGATATTACTTGAAACTTTTAGGATATGAATTGAACCTTATGGATATGACTTGAATTTTTAGGATATGACTTGAACCTTAAGGATATTACTTGAAATTTTTAGGATATTACTTGAAATTTTTAGGATATGACTTGAACCTTAAGGATATGACTTGAACTTTTAGGATATGAATTGAACCTTTAGGATATAACTTGAAATTTTTAGGATTTAAATTGAACATTTAGGATATGAATTGAACCTTAAGGATATGATTTGAACCTTAACGATATTACTTGATAATTTTAGATGGAAATAAGACACTTAGTCTTTTTAAGGAAGGCTTGTTTTGGAAAAGTCAATCGGATGTTGACTTTTGAGTTAGAGGGATCGGATGTGCTTTATGGCGATTCGGTTAGCTTCGGGAGATTATTTGTGACTTAGGAGTGCGATCAGAATTGATTTTGGAGGTCCAGTGTAGAATTAGGCTTGAATTGGCGAAGTTTTTATTTTGGCGAATTCCGTTTGATAGGTGAGATTTTTATCCGAGGGTCGGAATGGGTTTTCGAGAGTTGAGTAGGCTTTTTAGGTGATTTTGGATGTGTGTCCAAAATTTTAGTTTATTCAGAGGTGATTTGGTTGGATTTTTGATCGAATGCGTGTTTCAGATGATTTTGAAGAACGTAGGTTTGAATTCGGTGTAATTTGATGATTTTGGTGTTAGTTGAGGTGTTTTGCTGATTAGAGCAAGTTTGAATAATGTTTTAAGATGTGTTGGTACTTTTGGTTGAGGTCTCGAGGGCCTCGCGGTGATTTCGGATGGCTAACAAGATGGAATTTGGAGTTTAAGGATTGTTGAAGATTTGGTATATGGTATTTCTGCTTATACGGAAATGGACCGTAGAAGTTGTTCCGTAGAAGCGTATGGGAAGTCGTAGAAGCGAAGTTGGGCATTTTGGAGATTTTCGGAGCAGCAAACCATTTCCCGCGTAAGCGGTTTCCGCAGAAACAGTTAGGGACCGCAAAAGCAGTCCAAGGAAATAAGTGAAGTTCCATAGAGGCGGAACTATTTTTGAAAAAGCGGTGTCGGAGAAGTGACATTAATATCCGTAGAAGCGAACAGGCATGTTCAGAGGTAGTAAAATTCTATCTTCGCGAATATTTGAAAGAACCTAACATTTTCACTGCGGACTTGGAGGCTTTTGTGCGATTTTAGAGACGGAATCAAGGGACTCCATTTAGGTAAGGAATCTTAAACCTAAAACATAAATCTAACGTGTTATTGCATGATTTAAGGGTGAAAAATAAAGGAACTAGAGGTCAAAAATGAGGTTAGGGCTTGAACTTAAGAGAATGAAAATTTGAGGTTTGAGCAAGCATTTGAGCTTGGAATTTGGTAAATTTGATATGTATAGAGTCTTCGCGAGATAAGGAATCCGTTGATGTGAATTTTTTAATTTTTTGAGAAGTTGGCCTGGCGCTCAGGTTTTGCCAATTTCGCGATTTTAGATATTTTTGGAGTCTTTTGACTGAGTTATGTTCCCTTAGCCTACTGTGACGTATTCCTTGTGGTGTTGATCAGATTCGACGCACGAGGAGGTCGATTTGAGAGGAAAAGGCATATCAAGATAGACTTTTGGCTAGCAAGAGGTGAGTAATGATTTTAAATGATGTCCTGAGGGTTTGAAGCCCCGGATTTTCACACCTTGGTGCTATGCTGAGATGAGACATATGTTAAATGACGAGCGCGGGGTCATTTACTGTTGGGGATTGTAACTCGGTCCAGTCCGGATGATACTTTACCGCGTATTTGACTATGACTTGTTGTTTTTCACTATGACTTGGGCTTATTGCCATATTTGGGGCTTATTGCCGACTGATTGAACTCGTTCTAAGCTATCATCACTGCTTTCCTCCCTATTTGAATTATTTTTTTGAACTTTGTCCATTTGAATTACATTGTTTCATGAACTCAGTTATATTTTTACACAAGCTTGAGTTATAACTGATATTGAACTATTGTTTGAGCTGAGCATTATTGTTTTCACAGATGCCCGAGGAGCATATGATTATTTTTGTATTAATTAAGGCCGAAGGCCATGCGTGAGAATACAATGAGTGATGTGAGGAGGCTTTCAGGCCTCGGGTGATATGTGAGGAGGCTTTCAGGTCTCGAGTGATATGTGAGGAGGCTTTCAGGCCTCGAGCAATATGTAAGGAGGCTTTCAGGCCTCGGCAATATGTGAGGAGGCTTTCAGGCCTCGAGTGTATTATGAGAAGGCTTTAAGGCCTCATGTTGATATGTATAGGTTCATGCCTTATGATCATATAACGTTTGGGTTGTAGGAGCCCCTCCGGAGTCTGCACCCCCACAGTGAGCGCGGGTACCCATGTGATTTGAGAGTGAGGCTGATGTTATATTGTGTGACTGACACTGAGCCCGCGGGGCTGGTACTGTATTGAGAGTTTGTGTCACGACCCCAATCCTGGTCCTGATGGTGCCCAACACAATACTAGGCAAGCCCGACTATTTCAACAATCTCAATCCACGGACAAAGCTCACTACCAAGTAATATAGTTAAATTACCAGTTTACTATGGTTTCAATCCGTGATAATAGATAAAAGAAGGAGAAAAAGCCATAAAATATCAATACAACTCCCAAAAGATCTGGTGTCACGAGTCTAGAGCCTCTAAATACAACTGAGTAGCAAATCTATACATATGAGAGTCTAGAATGCGGAAACAAAAGGGATAAGGAGAGAAATCGGTTCCAGCGGACGCCAGGCAGCTACCTCGATAACTCTAGTCTTCAAGTCCATAAAACTCACAAATTACCATGTCTGATCCTAATTTTAATACTATCTTATATAACTCACCTCTAGTACCGAGGCACATCATGAGAGATACTCTAAAATTCTTCTATGCCACCAAGCAAACTAGAATAACAACAGTCAATTTATCTTGCAAGTGGCGCACTACTACCCTGTGCCATTAACTTAATCACATTGCCCTTTTTTGAAACATATAATCTCGTCAAGTCATTTCTAATTAGCAGTACCACTTTCTTAATTATTTGAGGCTAACCTATGCCTAAGAGTTTTAAGACATGGCAGGGCAAGGCCATGGCACGGGTCAGGGCATGACAGGATGTAGTAGGACATGGCAGGTCGTGGCCATGGCAAGCGTCAGGACGTCACAGGACGTAGCAGGATGTGGCAGGACGCCGCAGGGCGTGGCCATGGCATGGGTCAGGATGTGTCAGGACGTAGTAGGACATGGCAAGGCATGGTCGTGGCACAGGTCAGGATATTGCAGAACATAGCAGGACATGGCAGGGCATGGCCATGGCACGGGTCAAGACGTAGCAGGACATGGAAGGGCGTAGCCATAGTACGGGTTAGGAAATGTTAGGACGTAGCAAGACATGGAAGGGTGTGGCCATAACACGACTGAGGACGTGGAAGGACATGGTAGGGCGTGGCGATAGCACGGGTCAGTACGTGTCAGGATGTAGAAGGACATGGCAGGGTGTGGCCATGGCACGAGTCAGGACGTCGCAGGACATGGAAAAGCATGGCCATGGCATGGGTCAGGACGTGTCTAGATGTATCAAGACATGGTAGGGCATGGCCATGGCATGGGTTAGGACATCGCAGGATGTGGAAGGACATAGCAGGGTGTGGCCATGGCACGGGTCAGGACGTGTCAGGCCATAGCAAGACATGGCAGGGCGTGGCCATGGCACAGGTCAGGACGTCGTAGGACGTAGCAGGACATGGCAGGGCGTGGACCTGGCACGGGTCAGGACGTGGCAGGACATGGCAGACGTGGCCATGGCACGGGTCAGGACATTGCAGGACATGGCAGAGCATGGCCATGGCACGGTTCAGAACGTCTCAAGACGTAGCAGGACATGGCAGGGCGTGGCCATGGCACGGATCAGGACGTCGCAAGACGTAGCAGGACATGGCATGGCGTGGCCATGGCACGGGTCAGGACGTCATAGGACGTAGCAGGATATGGCAGGACGTCGCAGAGCGTGGCCATGGCAGGGGTCAGAACGTGTTAGGACGTAGTAGGACATGGCAGGGCGTGGCCATGGCACGAGTCAGGATATTGCATGACGTAGCAGGACATGGCAGGGCGTGCCCATGGAATGGGTCAAGATGCAGCAGGACATGGCAGGGCGTGGCCATAGCACGGGTCAGGACATGTCAGGACGTAGCAAGACATGGCAGGGCGTGGACATGGCACGGCTCAGGATGTGGCAAAACATGGTAGGGCATGGCCATGGCACGAGTTAGGACATAGCAGGACATGGCAGGGCGTGGCCATAGCACGAGTCAAGACATCACAGGACATAGCAGGAGATGGTAGGGCGTGGCCATGGCATGGGTCAAGACGTAGCAGGACATGGCAGGGCGTGGCCATAGCACGGGTCAGGACATGTCAGGACGTAGCAAGACATGGCAGGGCGTGGCCATGGCACGGGTCAGGACATCGCACGACGTGGCAGGACATGGCAGGGCGTGGCCATGTCACAGGTCAGGACATGTGAGGATGTAGCACGACATGGCAGGGCGTGGCCATGGCACGAGTCAGAACGTCGTAGGACGTAGCAGGACATGGCTGGGTGTGTCCATGGCACGGGTTAGGACGTCGCAGGACGTGGCAGGATATGGCAGGACGTGGCCATAGCATGGGTCAGGACGTCGCAGGACATGGCAGGGCGTGGCCATGGTTAGGGTCAGGATGTCACAAGACGTAGCAGGACATGGCAGGGCGTGGCCATGGCGCGGTTCAGGACGTGGCAGGACGTGTCAGGACATGGCATGGCGTGGCCATGGCACGGGTCAGAACGTGTCAGGACATAGCAGGACATGGCAGGGAGTCGCCATGGCACGGGCCAGGACGTCTCACTACGTAGTAGGACATGGCAAGGCGTGGCCATGGCACCGGTCAGGACGTACCAAGACGTAGCAGGATATGGCAGGGCACGGGTCAAGACGTGACAGGACGTAACAGAACATGGCAGGGCGTGGCCATGGCACGGGTCAGCCAGTCTCATGAAATGGCAGGGCGTGGCCATGGCACGGGTTAGGACGTCGCAGGACGTAGCACGACATGGCGGGGCGTGGCCATGGCACGGGTCAGGAACTCGTAGGACGTTGCAGGACTTGGTAGGGCGAGGCCATTGTAAGGCCCCGTAAAATTTTTGTGCATAAAACCTAGTAGCGGTGGTGTCATGGTCCGACTCACCAAATCAGCTCACTTCCTGCCTGTCAAGTCCACTGATACTGCGGAGCAATATGCAAGATTGTACATCAAAGAGATAGTAAGGCTTCATGGAACTCCACTTTCTATCATCTCAGATCGCGGGGTTCAGTTCACCGCTAACTTTTGGAAGAAGTTTCAGCAAGGTTTGGGAACTCGGGTGAATCTCAGCACAGCTTTCCATCCACAGACCGATGGACAGGCTGAGCGGACCATTCAGACGCTTGAAGATATGTTGCGGGCTTGTGTCTTAGATTTTAAAGGTAATTGGGATGAACACTTGCCACTGATAGAGTTTGCTTACAATAACAGCTATCATGCTAGCATTCAAATGGCCCCGTTTGAGGCATTGTACGGGAGAAGATATAGGTCGCCAATCGGGTGGTTTGAGGTAGGTGAAGCGGAATTGCTAGGGCCAGATATGTGTTAGGAATGCGTAGTTCGGACCCTTGGTAGTGATTTAAGTTTCAAAAATGTAGAGAATTAATTTTTCCGAAAAATGTCAAATATGCGGGCAAGAATGCGACCGCAAACCTGACATGCGGACCGCATTCTTGCCGCAAAACGTTCCGGAGAGTTGCCCAAAATCGTGTCAAAAGTGCGGTCGATATGCGATCGCATGTCAAATCTGCGGTGCACTTTGCGACCGCAGAATCAACATGCGGTCCGCATAGTGACCGCATTCCTTAACAGAATCTGTATAAAATTTGGGGCAATTCTGCGGTCACTATGCGGACCGCATGTTGATTCTGCGGTCGCATAGTGCACCGCATAATTGACCCCGGCCCAGATTTTGTAACATTTTGACCCGATCTCTTCTTTAATATAACACCTTTCTTCTTCATTTTATCATATCATCTTACCAAAATTAGAGAGAGAAGAGAGGGTTTTTAGAGAGAGAAATCTTTCATCTTCAAAGATTGTTCCAACTACTTAATTCCAAGGGATTCTAGGGCAAGGATTCAACTTTCCCAATATTTTCAAGGTAAAAACCCTAACTATTTTCTTTGATTTTCAGTTTTAATTGGGTAAAGAGAGGTTTGCATATAATAGCTTTTGAAAATAGAATTTTTACACTCATGCATGATTATTGAACTTGATTTCTAGTAAAAAGAAGTGAGTAGAAGTAAGAGTCTTCAAGAACAAGGTTGGCAAGAGTAAGATAGCTTGGGTAAGCATAAAGTAGGAAGTTAACGGAAGAAAACTCATCACCAGGTATGTATGGCTAATTTTGATTCTTGTGAAATCGCCTATATGTGTGAAGTTTGTTTGTTTCGTGTTAAATTGACAAATTGTGTGAAATTCTTGATGTTGTTGTTGGATATTCAAAGTTTGTTGTTGAGTTATGAGTGATGTAAAATGAGAGTTTAATTTGGCAAAAGAATTGTGAATAATGACTATGATGGCCTATATGGCACCTTGTGGAAAACAAACGAAACAACTTGAGAATTGGTTTATTGTGGAAAGAGATGAAACACTTGAATTGTGGAAATATTGTAACATGGTTGTGATATTGAATTGAGAAGAAATTGAGAACATGAACCAATGTGTAAGTTGCTTATTTGAACTTGTTGAAATTGTGTGTAGTACCTTATCTGCTGTTTGAAATTGTTGTGTTTTCAACTGTAAGGCGGGGTCGTGTTGCGCGCCGCAACGTGGTGAAATAAGGTGTGGGTTGGGGTGATAAGGGTGGCCGAGGTAATAAGGGTGGTCGGGGGCAATAAGGATGGAAAGCGATCGAAATCGCTATTGAAAATTGATACAAAAATCAATAATGTGAAATTGTGAAAGGAGACACAGCAGGAGAGTTTGCAACCTGTGGGGCACCGATTGCCCCTTTGTTTGACTACTTGTGCTTTACGTGATTGATTGGTTATTGTTAAATTGGTTGATCGTAGAAAGTGCTTTGTGTGAGAATTATTTGAAATGAGGAAAATGTGGAAACATGGTTGGGTGGCTTAATTAATTGTTGATGTAATTTAATGGCTTGAGTTTACTTGGGACAAAGTTTGTCCATACATACCGGTACAATTCAAGTGTACTGACGTCCCTTTTGCCGGGGACGCTACATTCGTGTTATGATTGTAGGTGGATCAGTAGCAGGCACTTCAGCTCATCGGCAGTAGTATCCTTCTCCTTCCACTGCCCGTTTTGGTGAGCCCCTTTCTTCCTCGGGGACTTGTGTGGTTCATGCCACTCGGTTTAGATTTCATTTTGGTTTTGTAAGGTATAGCCGGAGCCTTGTTACCGGCAAGTATTGTATTTCCCTTTTGTATCCTAGAGGCTCTGTAGACATGTAAACTGTGGGACTCCAGTCTTATGTATATATATTGTGTTATGTCGGGCGTTGTAAAAATTTAAATCTTGTTAATGAATCACTCGTATCGTTTTATTTGTTTAATGTGAAATCAATTATGATTAGTAATATATTTGGTTAATGAGAAACAGTCAACACAGGGGTAACGCGTGGGAATGAAAGGCACCCAGGTCCGCTTGACTGGGGCAACCCGGTCAGGCGCCGGTCATGTTCCTCGATTTGGGGCGTGACAAACTTGGTATCAGAGCTTAAGGTTTTAAAGTGTCCTAGGATGTCTCGGAGCCGTGTCTAGTAGTGCCCTTCTTATAGGTGTGTTGTCGACCACATCATATAAGTAGGGGGCTACACGAGCATTTAGGAATTTACCTACTTCTTTGATAATCTATATCGTGCGGTAAAGTGCAATGTGGAGATATCCGTGTCTAATTCGTGCCTTGTTCCCAAATTTTCAGAATATGGCACCTAAGAAGAAGGCTAGACTCGGCCTTAGGGCCAATGCGGGCCCAAGTGCAGCTGTTAATCATGTACCCGATGCCGTGGGAGAGAATGACCCACCAGTCCCGAATTTGCCTGGCCCATCTGTTCAAAACCCAAGTGTCCCTATTCCAGCTGCGGCAGAGGATGCTACCATTCCTCCTGCCGGTGTTCCTGACTCAGATACAGTTCCTGCTTCGGGCTCTGGTATCTCTAATGAAGAACTTAGGGGAGCCATCCATATGTTAACACAGCTAGTGGCCGCCCAGGCCCAGAGATCCCATGATGCCCCTGCATCCTCCAGCGGACAGGGAGATTCCTTTGGCTCCAGAGTCCATCAATTCTTGCGATTGGCCCCTCCAGAATTTTCAGGCACCGATCCGGAGGCTGACCCACAGGAATTCCTTGATGAGATATACAAGACCCTCAGAGTGATGAAGGCTACAGATATAGAGGGGGTAGAGTTGGCCTCTTACAGGGCTGAAGGGAGCGGCACGTTCATGGTTCGAAATGTGGGAGGATTCCCGTGAGGAAGGGAGCCCTCCGGCCAGATGGGATGAGTTCGTAGATGCGTTTATGGACCACTTCTTGCCTGCCGAGGTGATGGCAGCCCGCGCCACGGAGTTCGAGGTTCTCAAACAGGGCAGTATGAGTGTTTGGGAGTATCACATGGAGTTCGTAAGGTTGTCCAAGTATGCTCCTCATTTAGTGTCGACCATGGATGCCCGGGTCCGACGGTTTGTTCAGGGCCTTAGCCCTTTGGTGGTGAATGAGGCCGCCACAACAGCTTTGCACTCGGATATGAATTATGGGAAGATTGTGGAGTTTGCTCGGACCACAGAGGCTAAAAAGTTAAAGATCCATGCGGAAAGAGAGAGTAGCGGCAGGGGCCGGTCAATGGGTCACTCAGGGAGACCAGTTTTAGGGATAGGGTCATCAGATCCATCACAGTCATATGCTCAGTCCTCAGCATGTATGCCGCCATCTGTGCACAATTATTAGAAGGGCAGTTATTCGAGACCAGGTTCAGATAGTAGGAGGTCCCGCCAGTCTGGTCATCTGAGAGTGAGGTCCCAGTAGTAGGGGAGACCTACGTGCCCCAAAAGTGGGAGGTTCCACACAGAGACGTGTTATTTGGATATTCCAATATGCTTTAGGTACGGGGTAAGAGGTCACATTCAGCGGGACTACCATGCACCCAGTCAGGGTATGGGTAGGGGATTGCTCAGTCATCTGGTTCTTCGGTTGCTACATCATCAGCGCGTACTCCAGCAGCAGCAGGGCGTGGTGCAGCTAGGGGTGGAGCTCAGGGTAGGGGTGGACCTAGCCGATTCTATGCATTGAGTGGCCGCCGAAATGCCGAGGCTTCTCCAGATGTTGTTACAGGTATCATGTCTGTTCAGACTATTGATTGCTATGCCCTTATTGATCCGGGGTCCTCCTTGTCTTATGTTACTCCATTCATTGCTTCAAGTTTTGGGATAGTACCCGAACAGCTTCATGAGCCGTTCTCTGTGTCGACTCCAATTGGTGATTCTATTACAGCCTTACGAGTCTATAGGAATTGTATTGTTACGGTGGGTGGTCGTGATACCACGACCGATCTTATTGAGCTTGGGATGGTAGATTTTGATGTAATTATGGGGATGGATTGGCTCTATTCGTGCTTTGCCAAACTTGGCTGTCGAACGAGAGTTATGAGGCTCGAGTTCCCTAACGAGCCAGATTATTGAATGGAGAGGAAATGGTGTAGTGCCAAGGGGTAGGTTTATTTCCTACCTTAAGGCTTCGAAGATGATTAAGAAAGGGTGTATCTATCACCTGGTTCGGGTAACGGACACCACCTCGGAGGTGCCTATCCTCGAGTCTGTGCCAATTGTGAATGAATTTCCTGAAGTGTTTCCAGATGAGCTTCCAGGCATCCCGCGGATAGGGAGATTGATTTCGGAATTGATGTATTGCCAGATACTCAGCCAATATCCATTCCACCTTACAGAATGGCGCCAGCAGAGTTAAGGGAGTTAAAGGAGCAGTTGAGGGATTTATTAGAGAAAGGGTTCATACGGCCGAGTGTGTCGCCATGGGGTGCTCCGGTTCTCTTTGTCAGAAAGAAGGATGGGTCACTTCGAATGTGTATTGATTATCGGCAGACTCAACAAAGTCACCATCAAGAATAAATATCCTTTGCCTCGAGTGGATGATCTGTTTGACCAATTGCGGGGAGCGAAGTTCTTCTCAAAGATTGATTTACGGTCTGGGTACCACCAGTTGAAAATCAGGGAGCAGGATATTCCTAAAACCGCCTTCAGAACTCGTTATGGTCACTTTGAGTTTTTGGTCATGTCTTTTGGGCTAACCAATGCCCCAGCCAGCTTTCATGGACCTTATGAATCGGGTTTTCAAGCCATTCCTAGATTCCTTTGTGATTGTATTCATTGACGATATTCTCATCTACTCTCGGAGCGGGGAAGATCATGCCGTTCACCTCAGAGCAGCATTGCAGACCCTTCTTCAGCATCAATTGTATGCCAAGTTCTCAAAATGTGAGTTTTGGTTGGAGTCAGTAGCTTTTCTAGGGCATGTTATTTCCAGTGAGGGAATTATGGTGGATCCTCAGAAGATTGCGGCGGTGAAAGATTGGCCTAGACCCACGACCCCGACAGAGATTCGCAGCTTTTTGGGTCTGGCAGGGTACTATCGGAGGTTTGTAGAGGGATTCTCAACCCTCGCTTCCCCATTGACAAAACTGACGCAGAAGGTAGTTAAGTTCCAGTGGTTCGAAGCATGTGAGAAAAGTTTCCAGGAATTGAAGTCAAGATTGACCTCGGCACCAGTATTGGCCTTGCCAGAAGGCACAGAGGGATTTGTGGTTTATTGTGATGCCACCAGAGTCGGTTTGGGATGTGTATTGATGCAGCACGGAAAGGTTATAGCTTATGCTTCCAGACAACTCAAGAACCATGAGAAGAATTATCCGACGCATGATTTGGAACTTGCAGTTGTTGTGTTTGCCTTGAAAATATGGCGACACTATCTTTATGGGGTTCATGTAGATGTGTTTTCGGACCACAAGAGCCTCCAGTATTTGTTCAAGCAGAAGAGCTGAATCTGAGACAGCGGCGGTGGTTAGAACTACTCGAGGACTATGATATGGACATATTGTACCATCCGGGGAAGGCAAATGTGGTAGCCGACGCTCTTGGTCGGAAATCCATGGGTAGTTTGGCTCATTTGGGTGTGGATCGAGACCCCCCTGGCTCGAGAGGTCTACCGATTAGCCGAGTTTGGGGGTTCGTATTTCGGCGTCGGACGAGGGGATATCTTGGTGCATAATGGAGCGAGAATCGTCATTGGTCGCGGAAATCAAGGAAAAACGAGTTCATGGATCCGGCATTGGTTCGGGTGAAGGAAGCGATCATGAATGACAAGACCTCAGCATTTGTACTCAGCGGCGAAGATGGTGTATTGCGGTGTCAAGATAGGCTATGTGTTCGGGATGTGGACGAGCTTCGGGAAAGAGTGATGGCAGAGGCTCATACTTCCAGGTATTCTGTGCACCCTGGTTCAACGAAAATGTATCACGATCTCGAGGAGATTTATTGGTGGAACGGTATGAAAAGGGATGTGGCAGGCTTTGTAGCTAAATGTCCGAACTGTCAACAAGTGAAGGCCGAGCATCAACGGCCCGGTGGATTAACTCAGCTTATAGAAATACCAAGGTGGAAATGGGAGATGATCAATATGGATTTCGTGGTGGGGTTACCTCGCACTCAGCGTAAGTTCGATTCAGTATGGGTGATAGTAGATCGACTCACCAAATCAGCTCACTTCCTGCCTGTCAAGTCCACTGATACTGCGGAGCAATATGCAAGATTGTACATCAAAGAGATAGTAAGGCTTCATGGCACTCCACTTTCTATCATCTCAGATCGCGGGGCTCAGTTCACCGCTAACTTTTGGAAGAAGTTTCAGCAAGGTTTGGGAACTCAGGTGAATCTCAGCACAGCTTTCCATCCACAGACCGATGGACAGGCCGAGCGGACCATTCGGACGCTTGAAGATATGTTGCGGGCTTGTGTCTTAGATTTTAAAGGTAATTGGGATGAACACTTGCCACTGATAGAATTTGCTTATAATAACAGCTATCATGCTAGCATTCAAATGGCCCGTTTGAGGCATTGTACGGGAGAAGATGTAGATCGCCAATCGGGTGGTTTGAGGTAGGTGAAGCGGAATTGCTAGGGCCAGATATGGTGTACGAAGCTATGGAAAAGGTCAAGGTTATTCAGGAGAGAATGAAAACAGCACAGAGTCGTCAAAAGTCCTATGCGGACGTTCGTCGAAGGGATTTGGAGTTTCAAGTCGATGATTGGGTGTTCTTGAGGGTATCTCCTATGAAGGGAGTCATGCGATTCGGAAAGAAAGGGAAATTGAGTCCTAGGTATGTCGGGCCATATCGGATCGTTCAAAGGATTGGTCAAGTTGCTTATAGGCTAGAGTTGCCTCATGAGATGTCATCAGTGCATCCGGTATTCCATGTGTCCATGTTGAAGAAAGTGATTGGAGATCCATCCACCATCATGCCAGTCGAAGCTATAGAGGTTAATGAAGATTTGTCATATGAAGAAGTTCCGGTTGCCATTCTTGATAGGCAAGTCCGTAAGTTGAGAAATAAGGAAGTTGCCTCTGTTAAAGTATTGTGGCGAAGTCAACAAGTTGAGGAGGCCACATGGGAAACGGAAAAAGAGATGAAGGAAAAGTACCCCCATTTGTTCGATCAAGCCTAGAAGAAATTAGGTGACCCTCCTACTCCTAGTAACTGTCATCTTGTCTAAGTTGTTTCCCTCTTAGTATTAGTAAAGTCCCTTCATTTTGTAATGAGTTAAATGTGTTGTTACCTTGGGTCACTTGAACCGTTCTTGATAAATGAAAGCCTTATAAAGATTTACGTGTTAAATAAATAACTAATAGTAAGTTTAGATTGGTAATGGTTTGTTAAGTGTACATGGTGTGTTAAAATGGTTAAATAAGGTAAGAATTCATTGAAGTGACTAGTTTATGTGCAATTGTAACAATGTGATAGAATATGTGCATTCGTTGAGGTAAGAAAGTGTATACCGGTTGTGAAAAGTGTTGTAGTTGTATATTGTTGTTTGGTAATGTGTTTCGGGGGCCCTCTGACAGGTGGATATGTCCATAATACAAAGGAAACTCCGGCGAAATTTTTCTAAAATATAAGAGTTAGTCAAAATTTTGATGGTTGCATATCATGTCTTTCAAAACCAACTCATTTATTTCAAAATCCTCATTCGAGGACGAATGATCTTAAGGGGGGAGGATGTAAGGCCCAGTAAAATTTTTGTGCATAAAACCTAGTAGCTGTGGTGTCATGGTCCGAATAATGTGTTAGGAATGCGTAGAATTCTTCGCGGCGAGCTTGCTCGCCGCGGTTCGGACTCTTGGTAGTGATTTAAGTTTCAAAAATGTAGAGAATTAATTTTTCCGAAAAATGTCAAATATGCGGTCAAGAATGCGACCGCAAACCTGACATGCGGACCGCATTCTTGCCGCAAAACGTTCGAGAGAGTTGCCCAAAATCGTGTCAAAAGTGCGGTCGATATGCGATCGCATGTCAAATCTGCGGTGCACTTTTGCGACCGCAGAATCAACATGCGGTCCGCATAGTGACCACATTCCTTAACAGAACCTGTATAAAATTTGGGGCAATTCTGCGGTCACTATGCGGACCGCATGTTGATTCTGCGGTCGCATAGTGCACCGCATAATTGACCCCGGCCCCGATTTTTGTAACATTTTGACCCGATCTCTTCTTTAATATAACACACTTCTTCTTCATTTTATCATATCATCTTACCAAAATTAGAGAGAGAAGAGAGGGTTTTTAGAGAGAGAAGTTCTTTATCTTCAAAGATTGTTCCAACCACTTAATTCCAAGGGATCCTAGGGCAAGGATTCAACTTCCCCAATCTTTTCAAGGTAAAAACCCTAACTATTTTCTTTGATTTTCAGTTTTAATTGGGTAAAGAGAGGTTTGCATATAATAGCTTTTGAAAATAGAATTTTTACACTCATGCATGATTATTGAACTTGATTTTTAGTAAAAAGAAGTGAGTAGAAGTAAGAGTCTTCAAGAACAAGGTTGGCAAGAGTAAGATAGCGTGGGTAAGCATAAAGTAGGAAGTTAACGGAAGAAAACTCATCACCGGGTATGTATGGCTAATTTTGATTCTTGTGAAATCGCCTATATGTGTGAAGTTTGTTTGTTTCGTGTTAAATTGACAAATTGTGTGAAATTCTTGATGTTGTTGTTGGATATTCAAAGTTTGTTGTTGAGTTATGAGTGATGTAAAATGAGAGTTTAATTTGGCAAAAGAATTGTGAATAATGACTATGATGGCCTATATGGCACCTTGTGGAAAACAAACGAAACACTTGAGAATTGGTTTATTGTGGAAAGAGATGAAAAACTTGAATTGTGGAAATATTGTAACATGGTTGTGATATTGAATTGAGAAGAAATTGAGAACATGAACCAATGTGTAAGTTACTTATTTGAACTTGTTGAAATTGTGTGTAGTACCTTATCTGTTGTTTGAAATTGTTGTGTTTTCAACCTGTAAGGCGGGGTCGTGTTGCGCGCCGCAACGTGGTGAAATAAGGTGTGGGTTGGGGTGATAAGGGTGGCCGAGGTAATAAGGGTGGTCGGGGGCAATAAGGATGGAAAGCGATCGAAATCGCTATTGAAAATTGATACAAAAATCAATAATGTGAAATTGTGAAAGGAGACACAGCAGGAGAGTTTGCAACCTGTGGGGCACTGATTGCCCTTTGTTTGACTACTTGTGCTTTACGTGATTGATTGGTTATTGTTAAATTGGTTGATCGTAGAAAGTGCTTTGTGTGAGAATTATTTGAAATGAGGAAAATGTGGAAACATGGTTGGGTGGCTTAATTAATTGTTGATGTAATTTAATGGCTTGAGTTTACTTGGGACAAAGTTTGTCCATACATACCAGTACAATTCAAGTGTACTGACGTCCCTTTTTGCCGGGGGCGCTACATTCGTGTCATGATTGTAGGTGGATCAGTAGCAGGCACTTCAGCTCATCGGCAGTAGTATCCTTCTCCTTCCACTGCCCGTTTTGGTGAGCCCCTTTCTTCCTCGGGGCCTTGTGTGGTTCATGCCACTCGGTTTAGATTTCATTTTGGTTTTGTAAGGTATAGCCGGAGCCTTGTTACCGGCAAGTATTGTATTTCCCTTTTGTATCCTAGAGGCTCTGTAGACATGTAAACTGTGGGACTCCAGTCTTATGTATATATATTGTGTTATGTCGGGCGTTGTAAAAATTGAAATCTTGTTAATGAATCACTCGTATGGTTTTATTTGTTTAATGTGAAATCATTCATGATTAGTAATATATTTGGTTAATGAGAAACGGTCAACACAGGGGTAACGCGTGGGAATGAAAGGCACCCAGGTCCGCTTGACTGGGGCAACCCGGTCAGGCGCCGATCATGTTCCTCGATTTGGGGCGTGACAGCCATGGCACGGGTCAGGACGTCGTAGGACATGGCAGGGCGTGGCCATGGCACGGGACAGGATGTCGCAGGACGCAGCAGGACATGGCAGGGCGTCACCACAGCACGGGTTAGGACGTGGCAGGAGATCGCAGGACATGGCAGGGCGTGGCCATGGCACGGGTTATGACATTTCAGGACGTAGCAGGACATGACAGGGTGTGGCCATGGCATGGATCAGAACATGTCAGGACATAGCAAGACATGGTAGGGTGTATCCATGGCATGGGTCAGGACGTCATTGGATGTGGCAAGACGTGGTAGGGCGTGACATGGAGTTGGTTCTTAAGGTTGCTACAACATTCATTAGACCTCAAAATTGTTGTATTTTATTAGTTCATTACTGTTATGTTGTATCTCATTAGTTCATAACTGCTGCATTTCATTACTGTTCTGTAGCATCTCAATAGTTTCATTACTGCTGCATTTAACTACAGTTTTATTATTGCATTTAATTGGTTTGTTCCACTGTTGCATTACTGGAGATGTTCAGTTTTTGATGCATTTCTTTACTATTTTGCATCGTAAGGATTTGATTGATTCAATCCACTTGGTTCTTCCCGAGGCACACCATAGATATTGTTTAAAGCACATAGAGGAAAATTGGTGCAAAATATGGGGACATGGGGAATATAAGAAGTACTTATGGTGGGCTGCATGAAGCATTTATGAGAAAGATTTTAAAGACCAATGGGGAATATCAGTCCACTTGGTTCTTCTCTGAGAAGAAGTATTGCTTTGCGATATTGATGAAGATGAGAGAAATAGAGTCGAGCAAAGGAGAAAGAAAGAGGCAATGATGATGAATTTGAGCTTGAACCCTACGTTTATTCGACTGAGATTGTTTTTAGGTGGAGGGGTTATCAAATGGAGCGAGTTATTATGTGGGGAGGGTTGTAATAGTCTAGTTGGAAATTTATTAATTAGTTGTCACATTATTAACAGGGACCCGGTTGCCACGTATGAGCTCCGCTAAATTTGGGTACTATTTCTCCTACATTAATAATGTCACATATTGTTTTAGCCCGAAAGTAAAACGGGGTATTAATGTGGATAAATTTCAACAGTAGGGGTACTTTTTTGGCCTTTTTCCCAAATATGTTAGATTTAGGTACAAATTAATCTACTTTAGTAACGGTAGGGACAATTTTGCATACTTTATTAATGGTACGGACAATTTTAGCTTTAAAGTAGAATGGCATACTAACGTGACTAATTTTCGATAGTAGGAGTATAATTTTGGCCCTTTTCCCTTTTTTTTAAGAATATATAAGAGGGGTAGAGGTGTTGAAAGGCACCTCAGGTGCTTGCTTCCAAGCAGTGCGGGCATGCATGGGGGACGCTGGCATGGGACATGGGCATAGGGGGCATGCATGACTTGTCTGTGCTACATCCTTGAAGTTCACAAACCACGTTGGCAAGTACTCGTGTGAGCTCGTAGCATGCCTGGTGGTGACACCGCTCGTGGCAAACATTGGCTTTTGGCAACAAAAGGTGGAGAATCTTGCAACTAGCACCTCTAGGTGTTGTGCGCATGTGGCGAAGCTTAATAATTGCCGATTTCCAATGGATGTTGCGGGCAAAATCGGGAGGCGACAATGCTCTTGGCGGAAAATGGCTTTTACAAATGGAATGGCAAAGCAACGTGCAAGTAGCACCGCAAGGGGCCATGCGCATTGGGCGAAGCTTACTAAGTTGCTGATTGCCATCGGTTGTTACGGGTTGTGTCTGGCATAACATCGGGAGGGGACATCGCTCGTGATGACTGATGGCTTTTTGCAATGTAACGGTAACGCATCGTGCAAGTAGCGCCGAAAGGTGCCATACGCATGGGGAAAAGCTTAGTAAATTGTCGAATTCCATCGGTTGTTGTGGGTTGCGTCTGAATCACACCACTCATGGCGGTTGATGGATTTTGGCAATGGAACGGCACAACAACGTGCAGGTAGCACTGCAAGGTGCCATGCGCATGGTGAGAAGCTCAGTAAGTATCCCATTGCTATCGATTGTTGTAGGTTATGTCTGTAAACCCCCCCCTCCCATAGCCCGTAATGGCTGATGGCTTTGGACAACAAATGGCGGAGCATCCTGCAAGTAGTGCCATAAGGTGCCGTGCGCATGGGGCGGAGCTCAATAGATGTCGATTGGCATGGGTTGTTGTGGGCAACAACCGATGAAGACATCGCTCATGACGGTGGATGGCTTTTTGCAATGGAACGGCAATGAATCGTGCAAGTAGCTCTGAAGGGTGCCGTGCACAAGGGGCAAATCTTAGTAAATTGCTGATTGCCATCGGTTGTTGCTGGTTGTGCCTAGCATCGCTCGTGGCAGATGATGGCTTTAGACAGTGAACGGCAGAGCATCGTGCAAGTAGCGTCACATGGCGCCATGCGCATGGGGTGAAACTTTGTAAATGTCGATTGCCATCGATTATTGCGGGCAACATCGGGAGGCGACATCGCTCATGATGAGTGATGGCTTTATCCAATGGAACGACAATGCATCATGCAAGTAGCAGTGAAAGGTGCCATGTGCATGGGGCAAATCTCAGTAAATTGCCGATTACCATCGGTTGTTACTAGTTGTGTCGAACATCGGGAGGCGACATCGCTTGTGATGACTGATGGATTTTTGCAAAGGAACGGTAATGCATTGTGCAAATAGTACTAAAAGGTTTCATGCGTATGGGGCAAAGCTCAGTAAATTGCTGATTGCCATCGGGTGTTTCGGTCAACATCGGGAGGCGACATCGCTCGTGGTGGCTGATGGCTTTTTGCAATAGAACGACAACACATCGTGAAAGTAGCGCCGAAAGGTGTCATGCGCATGGGTTAAAGCTCACTAAATTATCGATTGCCATCGGTTGTTGTGGTTTGTGTCTTGCATCGCTCGTGGCAACTGATGGCTTTAGACAATGATAAGAGGTGAATTTGACTATATTTATGCCCTAAATAATCATAATTTATTGTTGTTTTGATATTATTTATGATGAAAAACTTCTCTTATTAGTGTTTAGTGTATTATAGGTACACAAGAGTTAATGAAGGCTAAAAGAGCGGTTTTGGAATCAAAAGAAGGTGAAAATGGCCAAGTGTGGAGCAAGTCGAAAAATTGTGCTGAAATAGCCAGTAGAATCCGAGGCACTGTTTGACCACGGTTCCACCGCGACCACAACAGAACAGCGGTAGAACAGGCTTGCGAATGTTTCAAGATTCAGAAGACTCAATCCACCACGGTTCCACCGCGATCGCGGTCAAACCGCGCTGGAAGGCAGAATTTTTAAGTACTAAAGTGTAAAAACAAAAGTTGTGTAACCTAAACCCTATATATATTGTTAGGATTCGCCCAAAGGAGGCATGTTTTGTACTATTCACTACTTTTGCAAGCAAACTAGTAAGAGAGAACTCTCTCAACATCTTTCTTTCTTTTACATTGAATTCTTAATTATGAAATCAATTATCTATTTTGTTTTCTTGATTATGAGTAGCTAAATCTTTATCTAAGGTTTTGATGGAACCTATTGATTGATGAACTTCTGGGTTATGTGAATACAAATTGTTAGATAGATTTCTATTTGAACTTTGTTCTTGTTGTAGTTAATTGATAGGATCCTCAATTAGTTGTGCCTATTTAGTGTGCATAACTTGGAAAAGAGTGCATATTTAGGTTATTGTTGAACAACACCACACCTAGATTATTGGAGGAATCTATAATTGTGGGTGTAAAGGTGGGGTTAGAAATAACGAAACCTTGGGTGCAATCTAAAGTGAACTGTGCAAATTAAAGCTCGCTAGGGTAGCCCGGAAGAGTGCAATAGTAAATTATTGTAACTTATCGGGAGAGAATTACGGTAGAAATAGAGTTCATGACTGATAGAAAAATATTGACAATTTGTATTAGCATAAACAGAAGGAATTCCATCAATAGGGGAAATCAATATCTTAGTCTTTCTCATTATTCTTTACATCACATTCAATTATTTTCTTCAAGTCTTTAGTTTCTTGCAAAAAGTAGTTAGTAGAAATCATCCACAAATATATTCAAAAGTTTGGGAAGCTGATTTAGGAGTATTGTTGGGTTTTGGAAGTGCAATTGATAGGTTAATTCTCTGTGGGATTCGACTCTGGACTTAATAAACCAGATTATATTGACAACAACCGCATTGTCTTTTATACGACATAGTTGGGTGTGATAAAATTTTGGCGATGTTGCCAGGGAATTAACAGAATTATCAATTATCATTGACAGAACTACAAGATTCTTGTGTATTCAGGTTCTTTCTACACACTCCAAATTGAAAATTTTGACGGTTGTTGAATTGGGTGGTCAGGTGCATGCCTAGGAAATCGGCAAGGACTGGAGAACTAATTGAAGGACTCTCAGACCCCGAGAAAACATTCCGGGCACGTAACAGGGCAATCAGACAACTTCAACAATCGCAGCAACCACTGAAACTAGAATTTGACATGGGAGTGTAAACGACCCAAACCAGCAAGCTGGGTTGAACGAACAGGAGGCGCAAGAGGCGCATGAAGGTGTTCTGTTTGATTGGGCACAACCAACTGCTGATAATTTGGCAAGTGCCATTGTTGTGCCCGCCATTCAAGCTGAATCATTCCAGATCACTAACGACATGCTGCACTTGTTGCAAAACAAGGGACTATATTCTGGGACTCAGGTTGAAGATCCACAGCAGCACCCGAAGAATTTTCTTTCTATATGCAAGACGCAAAGGCAACCAAATGTGACACCGGAAGAATTCAGGCTATTGCTGTTTCCATTCTCAGTTACTGGGCTGCACATGTATGGCTCAACTCACTCCTCATTAACTCTATAGCAACATGAGATGAGTTAGTCGAACAATTCCACAACAATTTTCTTCCACCTAACAAGACAGCTCAGCAAATTGATGAGATTGTGAGCTTCAAGTAGAAACCAATGGAGACATTGCATGAGACTTGGGGCAGATTCAAGGGTATGCTATTTATTTGTTCTCACCAGAGGGTTCCCGAATAGATGTTGGGTCAAAGGTTCTACATGGGGCTCTCAGACAGTATGAAGAATATAGTAGATGCCTCGGCAGGTGGGGCTTTTCTGAGCAAAACTTGGAGAGATGGCTAAAATTTGCTTGACAAGATGGCTCAAAACTCTGGGTGGACGACCAAGAATGCTCCTATCACTTTAGTGGTAGACTCTGTACCTTTGAATCCTTCCAACACTATGGAGGAGAACATGGCTACTTTACTGACACGAATGAGCATCCTGACGAAAAAGGTGGAAGAATTTGGGGTCAAGCAGCTGGTTCATATTGTAGATACTACCAATGGTGGTTTATGCACATCTTGCATTAGACAACCCATAGGAAATCCATAGGCTGCAGACCAAGAACATCATCATCAGCATGAAGACACGAACTATGTGACTAATTATGGAGGGCAGTGACAGGGCAACCAGAGTTGGGGTCAGCAGGCTCCACATTAGTACATGTCCTCCTCAGCCACAATATAATGCAGCAGGTATGAGGCCACCCCAACAATATCGCTCCATATCCTAGACCCCAGACCTTCAACAATCAGCAGTAGGGGTATCATCCCCCTCCACCACAACATGGGGGTAGACATGATGATGGGTTCACAAGGTTGGAAGCTATGATGTAGCAGGTAATTGGGTCACATGCCAAAATGAATGAAAGGATAGATGCACATGATGCAGCTATCAAGAATATAGAGGTGCGGGTGGATCAGATTGCTATGACACTTAATAATCGTCCTCAAAGGACATTTCCTGCAGACACATAAATAAACCCAAAAGATCAAATCCCAAAGCAGCTGATGGCAGTTAATCTGAGAAGCGGTAGAGATCTTGATGTTGAGCAGGACATCGCTAGAGACAATTTGAAAGCTAAGACACTCATTCCAGTACCCATTGAACTTGATGAGTCCACCGGGTAGATAGAAGTTACAGTCCAGCTAGCAGCATAAACTAATGATATGCAACAGGGAACGTCTAAAGCAGCTGGACCGGTAGAATAGCCGGTTATGGAACATGTAGTAGAGAAAGAAAAATCCTAAGTGATTGGGAAGAAGAGGCCTCCAACCCCATTTCCCCAATGGTTGGCCAAGCACCAGAAATAGGAGCAATGCAAGAGATTCTTCGAGATGCTCAAGCAAATCCAGGTAAATATTCCCTGAATTGAAGCTTTGAAAGAGATGCCTGGGTATGCTAAGATTATGAAAGACTTGATGTCGCGGCAATTTGATTTCCAAGATTTGGCCACTGTGACTCTTACATAGACATGTAGTGCAGTGATATCTAGACCCATACCTGAGAAGCTATCTGACCTAGGTAGCTTCACTATTCCATGCACTATAGGAAACTTTGCCTTTGCTAACACATTGTGTGATTTGGGGGCTAGCATAAATCTTATGCTCTTGGTGATCTATAAGAGGCTGGGCATCGGGAGAGCCAGGCCTACTTCTATGTTATTACAGCTTGCTGTCAGGACGGTTAAGTGTCCATTCAGGATATTGGATGATGTGCTTATCCAGGTGGGGATGTTTGTGTTTCCCGTAGATTTTGTAATTCTGGACTACAAGGTGGACGAGGAGATTCCTATAATCTTATGAAGATCATTCCTATCCACGGGTAGAGCACTGATTGATTGTGAGACTAGGGAGATCAAGATGAGGCTAAATGATGAGGAGATCATATTCAATGCACAAAAGTCTATGAGGCGCCCTAGTGAGTTCGCGGTTTGCTTTCTCATTGATGCAGTAGATGTGATAGTAGAGATAGATGATGTAGAATTGACAGCTGAAGATCCACTTCAGGCATGCCTGATGAATTTAGAGGAGGTAAATGGTGAAAGTCTGGCGGAGTGGGTGCTATCTCTGGAAGGCCGAGTTTGAGTTTGAACCACTACACATAAAAAAGAGAGAGGCCCCTCCATCAAAACCATCCATTGAGGAGCCACCAAAGCTTGAACTTAAGCCATTACCAGCTCATCTCAGGTATGAATTTCTAGGCCTTAACTCCACTTTAACAGTTATTATCTCATCTGGTTTGCTAGATGTGCAAGCTCAAAAGCTTGTACAGGTACTCAAGGAATGTAAAACTGCCATTAGTTGGACCATGGCAGACATAAAGGGGATCAGCCCCACATACTGCATGCACAAAATTCTCCTGGAAGAGGAGCACAAACCGTCCAGGGAACACCTGTAAGACCCCGTAAAAGTTTTGTGCTTAAAACCTAGTAACTGTGGTGTCATGGTCCGAATAATGTCTTAGGAATGCTTGCTGTGGTTCGGGCACTTGGTAGTGATTTATGTTTCAAAAATTGAAAGAATTAAGTTTTCCAAAAAGTGTCGATTCTGCGGCCAGGAATGCGACCGAAGATTTGCTATATGGACTGCATTCCTAACGTAGAGCTTAACAGAATGTTTTCAAAAATGTTGTTGAAAATGCGGTCGATACGCAATCGCAGAATGGATCTGCGGACCGCAGATCTGCCGCATAATTTCTTGAGAATTTTGAGTGTCAAATCTGTGGTGCATTATACGACTGCAGATCAAGAATGCGGACCGCATTTTGGTCACATTCCGTAACAGAACCTATGAAAATTTTGAGGCTATTGTGCGGTCAATATGTGGACCGCATGTTGATTCTGGGATTGCAGATGCGACCGCATAATTGACTCGGCCCAGCTTTTTGTAAAGTTTTTACCCGACCCGTTCTTTAATAAAACACCTTTCTCCTACATTTTATCATGTCTTCTTAATAAAGTTAGACAGAGAAGAGAGGGGTTTTAGAGAGAGAAGTCTATCATCTTCAAGAATTGTTCCAAAAATTTAGTCCGAAGGATCCTAGGGCAAAGATTCAACTTCCCCAATCATTAAAAGGTAAAAACCCTAACTATTTTCCCTATTATTAAGTTTTAAAATGGGTAAAGAAAGGTTTGCATATAATAGCTTTTGAAATTAGAATTTAACACTCATGCATGATTATTGAACTTGATTTTTTTGTAAATAAAAGTGAGTAGAAGTAATAGTCTGCATGAACAAGGTGGGCAAAATACGATAACTTGGGTAAGCATAAAGTAGGAGATTAAAGGAAGAAAACCAGACATCAGGTATGTATGGCTAATTTTGATTCTTGTAAAATTGCCCATATGTGTGCAATTTGTTTAGTACATGTTAATTTAGAGATTGTATGAAACTCTTTGATTTTGTTGTTGGGTATTCAATTGATGTTGAAACACGTGTGGTGTGATATGAAATATGAATTCAAAGATAAGAAGGGAGCAAAAATTGGTTAAAAATCGATAACAATCGTTGTGATGGTACACATGGTTTATTGTGTAAGGAATTGAAACAGTTGCATTGTGGTAAATTGTTGGACATACTTGTGTGAGTACTCTCGAATATGGAAACATGGTAACTTGGTTGTGATATCAGTTTGAAAAAGTATTTGAGAATATGAACTGAATTGTAAGTTGCTCATTTGAACTTGTTGTAATTTTGTGTAGTGCCTTATTTGCTGTTTGTGATTGTTGTGTTTGAACCTGTACGGTGAGATCGGGTTGCACGCCGCAACACAAAAAAAATAAGGTGGGGGTTGGGGTGATAAGAGTGGCCGAGGTAATAAGGGTGGACGAGGTAATAATGATGGAAAGCGATCGAAATCGCTAATGAAATAGATATAAAATTGTGATATGAAATTGTGAAAGGAGACAGCAGGAGAGTTTGCAACCTGTGGGGCACTGATAGCCGCTTTGTTTGACTACTTGTGTTTTACGTGATTGATTGGTTGTTTTTCTCCTTGTTGATCTTAAAACGTACTTTGTGTTGAGAATTATTTGAAATGAGGAAAATGTGGAAAACATGGTTGGTTGTCTTATCATCGTGATTACCTATTTAATGGCTTGAGTTTACTTGCGACAAAGTTTGTCCATACATACTAGTACAATTCTAGTGTACTGACGTCCCTTTTGTCGGGGTCGCTACATTCGTGTTTTGATTGTAGGTGGATCAGTAATAGGCACTTCAGCTCGTCGGCAGTATTATTCTTCATCTTCCACTGCCCGTTTTGGTGAGCCCATTTCTTCCTCGGTGGCCCGGTGTGGCTCATGCCACTTTTGTTGTAGACTTCATTTTGATTTTTGTAAGGTATAGCCGAAGCCTTGTTACCGGCAAGTATTGTATTCCCTTTTGTATCTTAAAGGCTCCGTAGACATGTAAACTGTGGGATTCCAGTCATATGTATATGTTATGTCGGCGTTGTAAAAACTGTAAACTTGTTAATGAATCACTCGCATGGTTATGTTTGTATATTGTGAAATCAGTTATAATTGGTAAGATATTTGGTTATTGAGAAACAATCAACACAGGGGTAATGCGTGGGAATGAAAGGCACCCAGGTCCGCTTGACTGGGGCTACCCGGTCAGGCTCCGGTCATGTCTTTCGATTTGGGGCGTGACAAACTTGGTATCGGAGCCTAATGTTTTAAAGTGTCCTAGGATGTCTCGGAGACGTGTCTAGTAGTGCCCTTCTTATAGGTGTGTCGTCGACCACATCATATAAGTTGGGGGCTAGATGGACATTTAGGAATTCACCCACTTCTTTGTTAATCTATATCGTGCGGTAAAGTGCAATGTGGAAATATTTGTGTCTAATTCGCGCCTTGTTCCAAACTTTTCAGAATATGGCGCCTACGAAGAAGGCTAGACTCGGCCTTGGGGTCAATACCGGCCCAAGTGCGGCTACAAATCATCTACCCGATGCCGTGGGCGAGAATGACCCACCAGTCTTGAATTTGCCTGGACCATCTGTTCAAAACCCGAGTATCCCTATTCCAGTTGCGGTAGAGGATGCCAACATCCCTCCTGCCAGCGTTCCGGACTCTGATACAGTTCTAGCTTCTGGTTTAGGTATCTCTAATAAGGATCTTTGGGGATCCATTCATATGTTAACAAAGTTAGTAGCCGCCCAGGCCCAGAGATCCCATGATGACCCTGCATCCTCCAGCGGACAGGGACATTCCTCTAGCTCAAGAGTTCACCAGTTATTGCGGTTGGCCCCTCCAGAATTCTCAGGCACCGATCTAGAGGCTGACCCATAAGGCTTTCTTGATGAAATATATAAGACCCTCAGAGTGATGAAGGCTACAGATACAGAGGGGGTAGAGTTGGCCTCATATAGGCTGAAGGGAGCGTCAGGTTCATGGTTCGAAATGTGGGAGGATTCCCGTGAGGAAACGATCCCTCATGCCAGATGGGACGAGTTCGTGGATTCATTCATGGATCTCTTTTTGCCTGCTGAAATAATGGCAGCCGGTGCCACTGAGTTCGAGGTCATCAAACAGGGCAGTATGAGTGTTTGGGAGTATCACATGGAGTTCGTAAGGTTTTCCAAGTCCGCTCCTCATTTAGTGTCGACCATGGATGCCCGGGTTCTAAGGTTTGTTCAAGGCCTTAGCCCTTTGGTAGTGAATGAGGCCGCCATAGCACCTTTGCACTCAGATATGAACTATGGGAGGATCGTGGGGTTTGCTCAAGCCACAGAGGCTAGAATGTTTAAAATTCGCGCAGAGAGAGAGAGAGTAGAAGCACGGACCGGTCGATGGGTCAATCAGGGAGATCACTTCTAGGGATAGGGTCATCAGGGCCATCCCAGTCATATGCTCAGTCCTCTGCGAGCGCACTGCCATCTATGCACAGTCATCAGCAGGGTTGTCATTCGAGACCCGGTTCAGACAGTAGGAGGTCTCGTCAGTCTGGTCGTCTTGGGGTGAGGTCCAAGCAGCAGGGGAGACCTACATGCCCCAAGTGTGGGAGATTTCATACAGAAACCATCTACCTTGATATTTCGATATGCTTCAGGTGTGGGGTGAGAGGTCACATTGAGTGGGACTACCGTGCACCCAATTAGGGTATGGGGAGGGGATTTGCTCAGACATCAAGTTCTTCGGCTGCTACATCATCAGCATGTCCTCCAGCATCAACATGGCGTGATGTAGCTAGGGGTGGAGCTCATGGTAGGGGTGGACCTAGGCGATTCAATGCGTTGAGTGGCCGCTAGAGTGTTGTGGCTTCTCCAGATGTTGCCACAGATATCTTGTCTGTTCAGAATATTAATTGCTTTACCCACATTGATCCGGGGTCTTCCTTGTCTTATGTCACCCTTTCATTGCTTCAAGTTTTGGGGTAGAACCCGAATAGCGTCATGAGCCGTTCTCTGTATCGACTCCGGTTGGTGGTTCTATTAAAGCCTCATGAGTCTATAGGGATTGTGTTGTTACGGTGAGTGGTCGTGTTACCACAGCCGATCTCATGGAGCTTGGGATGGTAGATTTTGATGTAATTATGGGGATGGATTGGCTCTATTCGTGCTTAGCCAAGCTTCACTGTCGGACGAGAGTCGTGAGGCTCGAGTTCCCTAACGAGCCGGTTATTGAATGGAGAGGAAATGGCGTAGTGCCAAGGGGTAGGTTAATTTCCTAACTTAAGGCTTCAAAGATTATTAAGAAGCGATGTATCTATCATTTGGTCCAGGTAACGGACACCACCTCAAATGTGCCTACCCTCGAGTCCGTGCCAATTGTGAATGAATTTCCTGAGGTATTTCCGGATGGGCTTCCAGGAATCCCGCCAGATAGGGAGATCAATTTCAGGATTGATACATTGCCAGATACGCAGCCAATATCCATTCCACCATACAGAATGGCACCAGCAGAGTTAAGGGAGTTAAAAGAGCAGCTGAGGGATTTGTTAGAGAAAGGGTTCATACGACCGAGCGTGTCACCGTAGGGTGCTCCGGTTCTCTTTGTCAGAAAGAAGGATGGGTCACTTTGAATGTGTATTGATTATCGGCAGCTCATCAAACTCACCATCAAGAATAAATATCCTTTGCCTCGAGTGGATGATCTGTTTGACCAATTGCAGGGAGCAAAGTTCTTCTAAAAAATTGATTTACGGTCCGGATACCACCAGTTGAAGATCAGGGAGCAGGATATTCCTAAGACCGCTTTCAGAACTCGTTATGGTAACTTCGAGTTTTTGGTCATGTCTTTTGGGCTAACCAATGCCCCAGCAGCTTTCAGGGACCTTATGAATCGGGTTTTCAAGCCATTCCTAGATTCCTTTATGATTGTATTCATTAACGACATCCTCATCTACTCTCGGAGCAGGGAAGATAATGCCATTCACCTTAGAGAAGCATTCTAGACCCTTCATCGGCATCAAATGTGAGTTTTGGTTGGAGTCCGTAGCCTTTCTAGGGCATGTTATTTCCAGTGAGGGGATTCAGGTGGATCCTCAGAAGATTGTGGCAGTGAAGGATTGGCCTAGATCCACGACCGCGATAGAGATTCGTAGCTTCTTGGGTTTTGCAGGGTACTATCGGAGGTTTGTGGAGGGATTTTCAACCCCCGCCTCCCCATTGACTAAACTGACGCAGAAGGCAGTTAAGTTCCAGTGGTCCGATGCATGTGAGAAAAGTTTCCAAGAATTGAAGTCAAGATTGACCTCGGCACTAGTATTGGCCTTGCAAGAAGGCACAAGTGGTTTTGAGGTTTATTGTGATCCCTCCAGGGTTGGTTTGGGATGTGTTTTGATACAGCATGGGAAAGTCATAGCTTACGCTTCCAGGCAACTCAAGAACCACAAAAAGAATTATCCGACACATGATTTGGAGCTTGCGGAAGTTATGTTTGCTTTGAAACTATGGCGGCACTATCTTTATGGGGTTCATGTAGATGTGTTTTTAGACCACAAGATCCTCCAATATTTGTTCAAGCAGAAGGAGCTGAATCTGAGGCAACAGCGGTGGTTAGAATTGCTCAAGGACTATGATATGAACATATTGTACCATCCAGAGAAGGCAAATGTGGTAGCCGACGCTCTTAGTCAAAAATCCATGGGTAGTTTGGCTCATCTGGGTGTGGATCAGAGACCCCTGGCTCGGGAGGTTTACCAATTAGCCAGTTTGGGGATTCATATCTTGGCGTCAGACGAGGAGAATGTTTTGGTGCATAATGGAGCAGAATCATCATTGGTTGCAGAAATGAAGGAAAAGCAGTTTATGGATCCAGCAGTGGTTCGGGTGAAGGAAGCAATCGTGAATGACAAGACCTCAGCATTTGTACTCAGCAGTGAGGATGCTGTATTGCGGTGTCAAGGTAGGCTATGTGTCCCAGACATGGACGAACTTAAGGAGAGAGTAATGCTAGAGGCTCATATTTCCAGGTATTCTGTGCACCCAAGATCCACGAAAATGTATCATGATCTCAAGGAGATTTATTGGTGGAACGGTATGAAGAGGGATGTGGCAAGCTTTGTAGTTAAATGCCCGAACTGTCAGCAAGTGAAAGCCGAGCATCAACGGCCCATTGGATTAATGATAATAGGTTAATTTGACTATATTTATGCCCTAAATAATCACGCTTTGTTGTTGTTTTGATATTGTTTATGATGAAAAAATGCCTTTATTTGTGTTCTTAGTGTGTTATAGGTACATATGAGCTAATGAAGACTAAAAGAGCAAGTTTTGGAGTCAAAAGATGGTGAAAAAGGCCAAAGTGTGGTACAAGTCAAGAACTTATGTTGAAAATAGCCGGGAAGGTGTGATTCCGAGCTATATGGATGTTATGGAATGCATTTAAGTGATTCAGAGCTTTTAAGTCTGAGTAAAAGCTCAAGGAATTAAGCCGGGATCGAGTTCGGGGGTCAAATTTGATAAGGGTAGTACAAGCGAAGAATGGATGAGGCATATTGTGTACTGTCTAGTAAATTGGACATAACGTTTCTCTCAGAACTCCATTTTGTCTCTCTAATATATGGTTGGAAAGCTAACTCAAAGGGCTACAACTTTCATGTTTTTAGTTATGCCAAATTCCCAACGGCACAGGGTGAAAACCCGCGGTTTCTATGCAACCGCGGATGAACCGCGAAAAAACAGGCTCTCTGAAGTTTACTGTTCGCGGCCCGTCCGCGGCCGCGAACGAACCGCGGAAGTCGCCGCAGCAGCAGTCCTAATTGTACTGAAACTTAGTTTTTTAGCCCTAAAACCTCTATATAAAGCCCTAGTTCGCCCAATAGAGGCATGTTCTGTATTTTTCACTACTTTTGCAAGATACTTAGTAAGCGAGAATCTTCTCAACTCATTCTTTTATTTTATATCAAGTATTTCTTTATGATTTAAATTATTATTCTTGTTTCTTTGAGCATGAGTAGCTAAATCCTTTTCTAAGGTTTTGATGGAACCTATTGGGTGATGAACTTATGGTTTATGTGATTACAAATTGTGAACTAGATTTCCATTTGTTCAACTTCGTTCTTGTTGTAGTTAATTGGTAGACGTCCCAATTAGCGGTGCCTATTTAGTGTGCATAACTTGGAATAGAGTGCATATTTAGGTATATTGTTGAACAACACCACACCTAGGTTATTGGAGGAATCTATAACTTTAGGCGTAAAGACGGGGTTAGGAATAACGAAGTCTTGGGTGCAATCTTAAGTGAACTATTCAAATTAAAGCTAGCTAGGGTAGCTCGGGAGAGTGCACTAGTACATTATTGTAATTGCTTGGGAGAGGGTTACGATACCCACAGCATTCATGATTGATATAATATATTAACAATTTTGTATGAGCATAACGATAAGGGATTCCATGAATAGGGGAAATTAATACCTTAGTCCTTCTCCATATTATTTTTACTCAACATTCAAGTCTTTCTTTTAAGCATTTTTAATTCTTGCAAAGGTAGTAGTTAGTCGAAATCCATACACAAATATACTCTAAATTTTGGGAACTTGATTCGGAAGTACTCTTGGGTTGTGAAAGTTGTGATTGGTAGGTTAATTCTATGTGGGATCGATCTTGGACTTATTAGACCATGTTATATTGACTACGACCGTTGCTTGGACGTGAATCAATTTTGGCGCCGTTGCCGGGGAATTAACGGAAAATGGGAGATGATCAATATAGATTTTGTGGTGGGGTTACCTCGCACTCAGCATTAAGTTTGACTCGATATGGGTGATAGTGGATCGACTCACCAAATCAGGTCACTTCCTGCCAGTCAAGTCCACTGATGCTGCAGAGCAATATGCAAGGTTGTACATCAAGGAGATAGTGAGGCTTCATGGCACTCCACTTTCTAGTATTTCGGATCGCGGGGCTCAATTCACAGCTAATTTTTGGAAGAAGTTTCAGCAAGTTTTGGGAACTCAGGTAAATCTCAGCACAACCTTCCATCCGCAGACCGACGGTCAGGCCGAACGGACTATTCAGACGGTTGAAGATATGTTGCGGGCTTGTGTATTAGATTTCAAAGGTAATTGGGATGAACACTTACCACTGATAGAATTTGCTTATAATAACAGCTTTCATGCTAGCATTCAAATGGCCCCGTTTGAGGCATTGTACAGCAGAAGGTGTAGGTCGCCAATCGGATGGTTTGAGGTAGGTGACACGGAATTGCTAGGGCTAGATCTGGTGTACCAAGCTATGGAAAACGTTAAGGTTTTTCAAGAGAGGATGAAAACTGCACAGAGTTGCCAAAAATCCTATGCAAACGTTCGCCGAAGAGATTTGGAGTTTCAAGTTGATGATTGGGTGTTCTTGAGGGTATCTCATATGAAGGGAGTCATGAAATTCGAAAAGAAAGGGAAATTAAGTCCTAGGTAGTTTGGGCCATATCGGATCGTTCAAAGGATTGGTGAAGTTGCTTATAGGCTGGAGTTGCCTCCTAAGATGTTATCACTGCACCCGGTATTCCATGTGTCCATTTTGAAGAAATTGATTGGAGATCCATCCACCATTATGCCAGCCGAGGCTATTGAGGTGAAAGAAGATTTGTCATATAAAGTGGTTCCGGTTGCCATCCTTGATAGGCAAGTTCGTAAGTTGAGAAATAAGGAAGGTGCCTCTGTCAAAGTATTGTGGCGAAGCCAACAAGTTGAGGAGGCCACGTGCGATGCAGAAAAAGAGATGAAGGAAAAGTACCCCCATTTGTTTGATCAACCTTAGAAGAAATTAGGCGATCCTTCTACTCCTAGTAACTATCGTCTTGTCCAAGTTGTTTCCCTCTTAGTGTTAGTAAAGTTTCCATTATTTTGTAATGAGTTGCACGTGTTGTTACCTTGGATCACTTAAACCTTTCTTGATAAATGGAAGCCTTATAAAGATTCATGTGTTAAATAAACAACTAATAGTAAGTGCAGATCGATAATTGTTTGTTTATGTGTACATGGTGTATTGAGATGGTTAAATAAGGTAAGAACTCATTGAAGAAACTAGTTTATGTGCAATTGTAACAATGTGATGGAATATATGCAGTCGTTGAGGTAAGAAAGTGTATACAAGCTGTGGAAAGTGCTGTAATTATGTATTGTTGTTTGGTAATGTGTTTCGGGGGCCCTCTGACAGGTGGATATGTCCATAATACAAAGGAAACTCCGGCGAAATTTTTCTAAAATATAAGAGTTAGTTAAAATTTTGACAGTTTGCATATCATGTCTTTCAAAACCAACTCATTTTCAAAATCCTCATTCGAGGACGAATGATTTTAACGGGGGAAGACGTAAGACCCCGTAAAATTTTTGTGCTTAAAACCTAGTAACTGTGGTGTTATGGTCCGAATAATGTGTTAGGAATGCATAGAATTCTTCACGACTAGCAAGCTCGCCGCGGTTCGGGCCCTTGGTAGTGATTTAAGTTTCAAAAAATTAAAGAATTAATTTTTCCAAAAAGTGTTGATTCTGCGGTCAGGAATGCGACCGCAGATCTGCTATGTGGACCGTATTCCTACCGTAGAGCTTAACAAAATGTTTTAAAAACTGGTGTTGAAAATGCGGTCGATATGCAATCGCAGAATGGATCTGCGAACCGTAGATCTGCCGCATAATTTCTCGAGAATTTTGAGTGTCAAATCTGTGGTGCATTCTGCGACCACAGATCAAGAACGCGGACCGCATTTTGGTCGCATTTCGAAACAGAATCTATGAAAATTTTGAGGCGATTCTGTAGTCAATATGTGGACCGCATGTTGATTCTGCGATCGCAGATGCGACCGCAGAATTGACTCGGCCCAGATTTTTGTAAATTTTTGACCTGATCCCTTCTTTAATAAAACACCTTTCTCCTTCATTTTATCATGTCTTCTTACCAAAATTAGAGAGAGAAGAGAGGGGTTTTAGAGAGAAAAGTCTATCATCTTCAAGAATTGTTCCAAACATTTAGTCCAAAGGATCCTAGGGCAAAGATTCAACTTCCCTAATTTTTACAAGGTAAAAACCCTTACTATTTTCCCTAATTTTAAGTTTTAAAATGGGTAAAGAATGGTTTGCATATAATAGCTTTTGAAATTAGAATTTAACACTCATGCATGATTATTGAAATTGATTTTTTTGTAAAAAGAAGTGAGTAGAAGTAAGAGTCTGCAAGAACAAGGTGGGCGAAAAAGGATAACTTGGGTAAGCATAAAGTAGGAGATTAAAGGAAGAAAACCCGATACCAGGTATGTATGGCTAATTTTGATTCTTGTAAAATCGCCCATATGTGTGCAATTTGTTTAGTACATGTTAATTTAGAGATTGTATGAAATTCTTCGATTTTGTTGTTGGGTATTCAATTGATGTTGAACCACGTGTGGTGAGGTATGAAATATGAATTGAAAGAAAAGAAGGGAACCGAAAATGGTAAAGAATAGATAACAATCATTGTGATGGTACACATGGTTTATTGTGGAAGGATTTGAAACACTTGCATTGTGGTAAATTATTGGACATACTTATGTGGGTACTCTCGAATATGGAAACATGGTAACTTGGTTGTGATATCAGTTTGAAAAAGTATTTGAGAATATGAACCGAATTGTAAGTTGCTTATTTGAACTTGTTGTAATTTTGTGTAGTGCCTTATTTGTTGTTTGTGATTGTTGTGTTTGAAACTATACAGTGGGATCGGGTTGCGAAACGCAACACGAAAAAATAAGGTGTGGTTGGGGTGATAAGGGTGGCCGAGGTAATAAGGGTGGACGAGGTAATAAGGATGGAAAGCGATCGAAATCGCTAATGTAATTGATACAAAATTGTGATATGAAATTGTAAAAGGAGACAACAGGAGAGTTTGCAACCTGTGGGGCACTGATTGCCCCTTTGTTTGACTACTTGTGTTTTACGTGATTGATTGGTTGTTGTTCTTCTTGTTGATCTTAAAACGTGCTTTGTGTTGAGAATTATTTGAAATGAGGAAAACGTGGAAAACATGGTTGGCTGTCTTATCATCGTGATTACTTGTTTAATGGCTTGAGTCTAAGCTTGGCTGTAGATTCTAGGATATGCCTTAAATTGCATAATACAGCTTGCTTGAACATTGATAGGACTTAGTAGATGAACCTGATTCTAAATGTGTTGTATGCTACGTGTGTGTGAGATTTTACTTACATTATATGTTTTACATGATACCTAGAACTTTCCCTGTGTGTTTGTAAAGCAAAAATAGAAGTTGTTTGGTTGTAGAGATGATAGAGGCATTTCTTTGTGTAACCCCATAAAATCAATAAGACATGAATTCACCTGTACATAATATCCTAGTTAACCCCTTTGAGCTTAAAACCTATTCTTTGATAACCCTCGAATGTTCATAAAAAATCGATATTGTTCCACTTTACCTCCTAGAAGCACTTGTGTTGTAATGAGTATGCAAAAGTCTAAGTGTGGGGTGAAGGGACGTTGAAAAAGGGAAAATCAAGAAAGAATGGTAGAAAATGTTAAACTGGCAAAATAATGTAAATTCGTTGCAAAGCAATGTTTAAAAAAAATTAATGTATATATGTAAAATAGAAAGGCCAGTTACACCAACAAAAGAAAATTGGGGGATTAAAAGGAACAAAGGTGAAGGAATGTTTAGGGGAGACATAAGGAAGAAAACTAAAATGGAAGTTGTGAAAAAAGAAAGAAAGTGCTTAGGGAGGTTAGCCACTATAACCAAAAGTATCCTACCCGTCCCGTAGACAACTTTACATCCCTTAAAGACTTCTTGATCTATGATTGAATAACTCAATTAGTGGAGTATTACACTAGGGGCAGGCCTATGGTGTGTCTGTATGCATATGAATGTTCTTTGTTGAGAGTGAGTGAATTTTTTCCTATATCTATAAGTTCCATGATCTAAATTATTTATGTGTCGGAACTTCTCTCATTAAATTATGTGAGGGCATGTAACTCAAGAAGGAAAAGACGAATTTGCAAGTCTCTGATAATAACTAGAGTAAGCAATAGTGTGTTGGCATTTGAGTTTACGGTTAGGTAAGGATTGTGCATGTATTAGGTTAATCATCAAAGATAGCTTTTGTGACATATTTTGGGGGAGACATTAATAAAATTGGCCTAAAGTGTGATTAAGGTTGCTCGAGGACGAGCAAAGGTTTAATTGTGGGGTATTGATAAAAGGTGAATTTGACTATAATTATGCCCTAAACAATCACGCTTTATTGTTGAATTGATATTGTTTATCAAGACAAAATGCTTTTATTAGTGTTTTTTTGAGTGTTATAGGTACACATGAGCCATTGGAGACTAAAAGAGCCATTTTGGAGTCATAAGATGGTAAAAAGGCCAAGTGTAGAGCAAGAGTGAAGTTTGCATTACAAAATAGGAAGAAGAACTCGTGATACTATTCATTCGCGGTCCATTTGCGACCGCGGACGAACCACGGAAAAAGAGGCTCGTGGAACCTCAACAAACTTCAGAGGACCTGATTTCTCGCGGTCCATCCGCGACCGCGGACGACGTTGAATTTCCGAAGTCCAAACTTGTATAAACTCAAATTTGTAACCTAAACCCTCTATATAAGTATAGGATTCGCCGAAGAGAGGCAAGCATTGTATTATTCACTACTTTTGCAAGATAATTAGTAAGAGAGAACTCTCTCAACTTATTTCTTTCTTTTACATTGAATCATTGATTGTGAATTCAATTATTATTCTTGTTTCTTTGATTATGAGTAGCTTATTTCTTTATCTAAGGTTTTGATGGAACCTATTGAGTGATGAACTTCTAGGTTATGTGATTACAAATTGTTAGCTAGATTTCTATTTGTTCAACTTCGTTCTTGTTGTAGTTAATTGATAGAGCTCTCAATTAGCCGTGCCTATTTAGTATGCATAACAAGGAAAATAGTGCATATTTAGGTATATTGTTGAACAACACCACACCTAGATTATTGGAGAAATCTATAATTTTAGGCGTAAAGGTGGGATTAGGAATAACGAAACCTTGGGTTCAATCTAAAGTGAACTATTCAAATTAAACCTAGCTATGGTAGCTCGTGAGAGTGCACTAGTAAATTATTGTAGTTGCTCGGGAGAAAATTATGGTAAAAATAACGTTCATGTTTCATAGAGTAATATTGACAATTTGTATGATCATAAATAGAAGGTATTCCATCAATAGGTGAAATCAATACCTTAGTCTTTCTCTTCATTCTTTACACAACATTCAATCCTTTCTTTCAAGTCTTTGAATTCTTGCAAAAGTTAGTTAGTAGAAAACTACCACAAAAATATATTCAAATGTTTGGGAAGCTGCTTCAGAAGCGTTATTTGGTTTCGGAAGTTGTAGTTGATAGGTTAATTCCTTGTGGGATTGACTCTGGACTTAATTGACCGGATTATATTGACTACGACTATTGCTTAGATGTGAATCATAGGACGTGGCCATGGCATGGGTCAAGACATGTCAGGACATAGCAAGACATGGCAGGGCATGGCCATGGCATAGGTCAGGACGTCGCAGGATGTGGCAGGACCTGGCAAGGCGTGGCCATCGCACGGGTCAGGACGTCTCAGGACATAGGAGGACATGGCAGGGCTTGGCAATGGCAAGGTTCAAGACATCACAGAATGTAGCAGGACATGGCAGGGCGTGGCCATGGCACGGGACAAGACATAGCTGGACATGGCAGGGCGTGGCCATGGCACGGGTCATGACGAGTCAGGATGTAGCAAGACATGGAAGAGGATGACCATGGCACGGGTCAGGACGTCGCAGCACGTAACAAGACATGGCAGGGCGTGGGCATGGCACGGGTCAGGACATGTCAGGATGTAGCAGGAAATGGCAGGGCGTGGCCCAGACATGGGTCAGGATGTCGTAAGACAAAGCAGGACATGGCAGGGCGTGGCTAAGGCACGGGTCAGGACGTGTTAGGATGTTGAAGGACATGGCAGCGCGTGGCCATGGCACGGGTCAGGACACCATAGTACGAGTCAGGACATCGCAGGACGTGGCCATGTCACGGGTTAGGACTTGTTAGGATATTGCAGTACATGGCCATAGGACGGGTTAGGATACCACTGGACATGGAAGTACATGGTCATGGAATGGGTCAGGATGTGTCAGGACATTACGGGACATGGCCACATGACATGTCAGGACATCGCAGGACATGGCAGGGCGTGGCCATGGCACGGGTTAGGACGTGTCGGGACATTATAGGACATGGCCAACGGATGTGTTAGGACGTCATAGGACATGGTAGGATATGGTCATGGCACGAGTCATGGCGTGTTAGGACATGGCCATGGCACGTTTCAGGACGAGTCAGGATGTCGCAGGACATGATAGGGCTGGCCATGGCACGGGTAAAGATGTGTTAAGATGGTGCAGGACGTGGCCATATGACGTGTCAGGACATGACAGGACGAACATGGCAGGGCGTGGACATGGCACAGGTTAGGACGTGTTAGGACGTAGCAAGACATGGTGAGGTATGGCCATGGCACGGGTCAGGACATCGCAGGACATGGCAGGGCGTGGCAATGGCACGAGTCAGGATGTGTAAGGACATAGCAGGACATGGCGGGGCGTGGCCATGGCAAGGGTCAGGACGTCGTAGAACATAGCAGGACATGGCAGGGCGTGGCCATAGCACGGGTCAAGACATAGATAAACATGACATGGCATGGCCATGGGACGGTTCACGACGTGTCAGGACATAGCAAGACATGGCAGGGTATGGCGATGGCATGGGTCAGGACGTGGCAGGACATGGCAGGACATGGTAGGGCATGGCCATGGCACAGGTCAGGACGTCTCAGGACGTAGCAGGACATGGCAGGGCGTGGCCATTCCATGGTTCAGGACATCACAGAACGTAGTAGGACATGGCAGGGCGTGGCCATGGCACGAGACACGACATAGCTGGACATGGCAGGGCGTGGCCATGGCACGGGTCACGATGTGTCAAGACGTAGAAAGACATAGTAGGGATGGCCATAGCACGGGTCAGGAGGCCGCAGTACGTGACATGACATGGCAGGGCTTGGCCATGGCACTATAAGGATGTGTCAGGACGTAGCAGGACATGGCAGGTTATGGCCATGGCACGGGTCAGAACGTCGCAGGACATAGCAAGACATGGCAGAGCATGGCCATGGCACGATTCAGGATCTCGCAAGATGTGGCAGGACATGGCAGGGCGTGGCCATGGCACGGGTCAGGACGTCGCAGGACGTAGTTGGGAGTGGCCATGGCACGGGTCAGGATGTGGCAAGACGTGGCATGACATGGCAGGGCGTGGCCATGGCACGGGTCAGGATGTGTTAGGACGTGGCATGACATGGCAGGGCTTGGCCATGGCATGGGTCAGGATGTGTCAGGACGTAGCGAGACATGGCAGGGCGTGGCCATGGCATGGGTTAGGACGTTGCAAGCCGTAGATGGACATCACAGGGTCTGGCCATGACATGGGTCAGGACATCGCAGGACGTAGCAGGACGTCGCACGGCATGGCCATGGAACGGGTCAGGACGTGTCAACATAGCAGCACATGGTAGGGCGTGGCCATGGCATGGGTCAGGATGTCGTAGGACGTAGCAGGATATGGCAGGGCATGTCCATGGCAAGGGTCAAGACGCAGCAGGACATTGTAGGGTGTGGCCATGGCACGAGTCAGGACATACCCTAGACATGGCAGGGTGTGGCCTCGTTATCCAGGTGGGCACCTGATGCATGAAAATGAAAATACATAAAAATATTCCCTCGATATCCAGGTGGGCGCCTGAACATAAATTAAAACACTGAAAAGTATTCCCTTGTTATCCAAGTGGGCGTCTGATGCATGAAAATGAAAAATCAAAAAAATATTTCCTCGTTATCCAGGTAGGCGCCTGATGCATGAAAATGAAAATGCGGAAAAATATTCTCTTGTCATCCAGGAGGGCGCCTGATTCATGAAAATGAAAATGCAGAAAACTATTCCCTCGTTATCCACGTGGGCGCCTGATGCAAAAATGAAAATGCAGAAACATATTCCCCCAGTTTGATAACTGGGGTGTGAATTTTGAAAAGACAATACCACCCTTGCTGTTTGGGTAGGTTCCTGATTATTGAGTGAGTCCTCCTTTGTGGATTCTCCCCTTTTATTGTTGTTTTTCTTTTTTGATGTTTTCTCCCACATTGGTCACATTCACTTTAAAGTGATTGGTGAGAATTTGAATCTTTTGTCCTTGTCTAAAACAGTAAACAATCTTATTAGTTATAAAATGATGGTAAGTAACTGGCATTCTTGCTGGCCTTGCTTGCATCGTCCGCCTCTTCTTGTTTCATTCTGCTTTGAAATTTATTGCCATGTTTTTCAAATTTCTCTTGCAATCTTCTTTCGCTTTTTCTCTTTTTGTTTCTTTTCCTTTCATTTTCCTTCGGCCTTGATCGCCATCCTTTTTTTTCTCTTTTCCTTTGACCCTATGTTATTACGCCTTTTAACATGAGAAGCTGGTAGTTAGCTCTCAACGAGCAACTGGTTTTGATCAATGAAATGCAAAAATATGAATTTGAGGGGGTAAGGGTATTTTGAAGTAAAGACAAAACTTATCTGGGTATGACAGCTGATTCCTTTGACCATGCCATGTATTTAAATATCCGACCCAATTTTTCCAATCGAATCGTTGTTGTCTCACTTTCCTTCAACCCAAACATTTCTTATTTTTGTTGTTTCTTCTTTCATCAAGACATTCCTCACTTTCTCCTTATGGTGCCTGTGAAGGTTTTCACTAATAAGAGTCTCTCATTTTATTTATCTCTCACCTCACATTTGCCTTATGGTGCACGTTAGGGTTTTCACCAATAAGACTCTCTCATTTTTATTTATCTCTCATCTCATATTCGCCCTATGGTACCCGTTAGGGTTTTTACCGATAAGTCTCTCTCATTTTATTTTTCTTTATTTTGTTTCCAAACCTCCGGGTATTGTCCATGCCATGTTTCTCCTTATTCTTATTGTATCATCATTTTCTTGAAATTAATCAGAAGGTCTTTCTTTGGACTATAATGTGGCTTTTGGATGGGTTTAGAAAGAAAGGTATAAAGGCTCAAAATTTATATGAGGGTTCAAAAATATTTACAACACTCGGAATCATAACATAACTTCTGCCCCAGTTTTCAATTTTTGGAGAAATCTTGGATTTTTTTACATCATGAATGAACCTCATTGAGGCTGCCTATATACCCTTGCGGGATCAAGTCAAAACGTAGTTCGGAACATAAGATCGTTCGTCTTTTGACTTTTTCCCGATTTTTCTTTTATATACTTTTTTTTCATCATCATCATTTTCTTTCATTTTCTTCATTCTCATTTTCTCATTCTCTTTTCTTTTCTTTTCAATCTCTTGTTCATAATTGATTCTGAGAGAGAGATATGAAAGAATAATGTAATCAGGCTCAACAGGGGTATCAATGGATAAAGTGTTTGGATAGACAATAAAATGCGTTCATCATTTCAATTTCAAAATTATGACAAGTACAATTGTACATATGAAAAGGGAATCATACATAATATCTCTTGACTGCATCGGAGTTGATAGCAGTCTCTACACATTTTCCTTCAACATCTGTTAAATATAAAGCTCCGTTCGACAATACCCGGGACATCATGAATGGACCTTGCCAAGTAGGTGCAAACATTCCTTTTTTCTTCGGCCCAATAAGGTAAAATACGTCTTAGCACCAACTGTCCAACTTCGAAGTTTCGTGGACGTACTTTCTTGTTGTATGCTCTGGCCATTCTCCGCTGATATAACTATTTGTGGCAAACCACTGCTAACCTTTTATCATCAATCAAGCTCAATTGTTCTTGCCTAGCTTTTATCCATTCATCATCATCAATTTTAGCCTCAGCTATGATTCGAAGGGAAGGTATTTCAATTTCTGCAGGTATGATTGCCTCCGTTCCGTACACCAATGAGTAAGGTGTTGCGCCAATTGAAGTACATACAATTGTACGATAACTCACGAGAGCAAATGATAGTTTTTCATACCACTGTCTTGACTCTTCTACCATCTTCTTGAGAATCTTCTTAATATTCTTATTCGCAGCCTCAACTGCTCCATTTTCTTTAGGCCTATAAGGTGTAGAGTTACGGTACAGGATTTTGAACTTTGACAAGCCTCTGTCATGAGGTGACTGTTCAGATTTGCTCCATTGTTTATGATATTCACCTTAGGAATCCCAAAGCGACAAATGATATTTGTGTGTACGAAATCCACTACCACCTACTTTGTTACGACCATAAATGTCTTCGCCTCCACCCATTTAGTGAAATAATCAATTGCTACCAAGATAAACCTCTGCCCATTAGATGTTGCGGGCTCTATTGGACCAATGACATCCATGCCCTAGGCGATGAATGGCCACGGTGCTGACATTGTATGCAACTCATAGGGTGGGGAGTGAACCAAATCTCCGTGTATCTGACATTGGTGGCATTTCCACACATATCTAATGCAATCATGCTCCATGGTGAGCCAATAATATCCTGCTCTTAGTATTTTATTGACCAAAACATATCCACTCATATGAGGTCCGCAAGCTCCTGCGTGTATTTCAGTCATGATTGTGTCAGCTTGTTGTGCTTCTATACATCTTAATAGACCCAAATTCGATGTTTCTTTTGTATACAACTCGTCCACTGAAGAAAAATCCATTTGCTAGTCACCTTATAGCCCTTTTTTGGTCCCCTGTGGCTTGCGCTGGGTACACTCATGTCCTTAAATAATCTCTGATATCATGACCATGTGTCACCATCAAGTTCTTCTTCCACGACAAAATAATAAGCATTTTGATCATAAACTTGTATCTGCAGTGGATCTATATAAGATTTATCTGGGTAGTGCAACATGGATGATAATGTGGCTAGAGCATCCGCTACATTGTTGTGCATTCTTGGGATGTGCTTGAACTCTATGGATTGAAATCTCTGAGACAGTTCATGCAGGCAATGCCGATAAGGTATAAGTTTCAAATCCCTTGTCTCCCATTCTCCTGGAATCTGATGTATCAAGAGATCCGAGTCATCCATGACCAAAATCTCTTGAACACCTATGTCTATTGCCTTTCTCAATCCTAATATGCATGCTTCATACTCGGCCATGTTATTAGTACAGAATAACCTGAGCTGAGCGATAATAGGATAATGCTGACCCGTTTCTGAAATGAGTACTGCTCCGATTTCGACCCCTTTACTATTGACGGCCCCATCAAAGTACATTCTCTTGCCTGGATTACCTTCTTGTTCCACTTCTTCAACATTCATTGTCTCCTCATCAGGAAAATATGTCTTTAATGGTTCATACTCATCATCGACCGATTTTTTACAAAATGGTCAGCAACTGCTTGTGCCTTCATTACAGTGCGAGTTACATAAATGATGTCAAACTCTGTAAGTAGAATTTTCCATTTAGCGAGTCTTCCTGTGGGCATAGGCTTCAAGAATATATGCCTTAGTGGGTCAAACCGAGATATCAGATAAGTAGTATAAGCCGACAAGTAATGTTTCAATTTCTGCGCAACCCATGTTATAACATAACATGTTCCTCCAACTGAGTGTATTTTACCTCGTAAGATGTAAACTTCTTACTAAGATAATATATTTCTTGCTCTTTTTTCCCCGATTCATTGTGCTACCCTAGTACACGGCCAAAAGAATTATCCAATACAGCCAAATACATGATCAAAGGTCTTCCCGGTTCTGGAGGAACCAATACAGGACGATTAGCCAGATATTCCTTAATTTTGTCAAATGCTTCTTGACATTCATCAGTCCAATTCACCGCATCATCTTTCTTTAATAATTTGAAAAATGGGCTCACAGGTCGATGTTAACTGAGCAATAAATCTGCTAATATAATTCAATTTGCATAATAAACTCATCACTTCTTTCTTGTTCTTCTGCTGAGGCAAATTTTGGACTGCTTTTATCTTTGTCGGCTTACTATGAATCATAATAACTTTCCAGATGGCACTCCAAAAGAACACTTTGCTGGATTAAGCTTGAGATTATATCTTCGGAGCCTCTGGAAAATTTTTCTTATATCCTTGATGTGGTCACATTGCTTTTTGGACTTGATAATAACATCATCCACATATACTACAATCTCTCGATGCATCATGTCATGAATCACAATGGTCATTTCCCTCATATATGTAGCCCCAGCATTCTTTGACCGAAACGGCATCACCTTGTAGCAATATGTTCCCCAAGGCGTGATAAAGGCTGCCTTTTCTGCATCTTCTTTGTCCATCAAGATCTGATGATAACCCGCATAACAATCCACAAAAGAACCAATTTCACGTTTGGCGCAATTGTCGATTAATATATGGATATTTGGCAATGGAAAATCATCCTTTGGACTAGCTTAATTGAGGTCTCGATAATCAACGCACACCCTGGTCTTTCCATCTTTCTTTGGAACTGGCACAACATTAGCTAACCAGGTGGGATATTTAGTTACCCATATGACCTTTGCCTCGAATTTCTTGTTAACTTCTTCTTTTATTTTCACACTGATGTCTGTTTTAAACTTCCTTAACTTTTGCTTTACTGGCAGGCATTCTTGATAGATGGGCAATTTATGTACCACCAAGGCAGTACTGAGCCTGGGCATGTCATTATAAGACTACGAAAATCTGTCCTTGTACTCATGTAACAACCTGATCAAATCTTCTCTGAGGGAAGTCTCTAAATGCACACTAATCTTTGTTTCTTGGACATTCTCCTCACTTCCCTAATTAATAGACTCCGTCTCATTTAAGTTCGGTTTGGGTTTTTCTTCATAATGACTCAAATCTTTACTAATTTCCTCCAATACATCCTCTTCCTCATATTCCACTTCATGTTCATTTTCAATTTCCTATATAACTATTCGATAATCAAGACTGGACCGGGAATCCTTCATGAATGACATATCATTGGAATCAGCAAATATTGAACTGTACAAAAGAAGAAAAATAAAATAAGGCAAAAATGAAGGAAGAAAAGAAATTGCATTTCATTGAATTTTAAAGGTAACAAGGGTTGGATACATTTGATTTGACGTGATATGGGATTACAATTTTAAAACCACACAATTTTGGGAATGACATATTTATAGCTAACTACCACAACTCCCTCCTGATCAGAAGAGGAGTAGCTTCCTAGTTATTTAGTATAGTGTGGGGTCCCATAAATTGAACGGCCATTTTGCTTGTTCCTTCACCCATCTCTATCACATTCACATCTTCAAATAACCTTTCAAATCTTGCTAAATGCTCGTCATCCGGTTTTATCTCCGTAGCATTTGGCATGATAGTTGCCAGACGTCTCTGTGTACCAGGCTTGACATAGGAGTTAGATAGTTATGGAATAGCTTTGGGGAGGGTCAACCCTTTCTTTTTCAACTTATTAGCTCTCTAGATATCAGCAATGGTTGGTTTAAATCCCAAAGCCAAAATTATCAGTACTGCCTAGAAGGTGAATCGGCTGTGTTATACCTTTCAAGGTAGCTCCTAAGCCCTTTCCTGGAGAAAACCCATTCTTTATCATCTCTTTGGCGACTATAACTGTTGTAGGGGCCACCGTGGGTACTGGCATGTTTTCTCCCTCAGATATTTTGTTCACAATCATAGTGTCCATTACTTGATATACCCACAAACCTTTATCTCCTTCAACTTCCTCAAACGGTGTAATAGCATTGCAAACACCGTCTTCCCCGTGCACTATTATTTCTTGTTGCTCCCACTAAAATTTTACCATTTGATGCATAGAAGATGGTACTGCTTTTGCGGTGTGGCTCCATGGATGCCCTAACAAAAGGTTGTATGATACAGCGACATCCCGCACTTGAAACTCCATAGTGAAATGCACTGGTCCGATAGTAAGCTCTAGTATGATATCCCATACGGTGTTCTTTCCGCCTCCATCAAAACCCCTCACACATACACTGTTTTGGTAAATTCTCTCATGATTGACTTTCAGCTTCTCCAGAGTTGACAATGAACAGATATTGGTGCTTGATCCGTTGTCCACCAAAACACGAGTTACTATAGATTCTTCATATTTTACTGTGAGGTATAGTGCATTCTTATGCTCCGTCCCTTCTAGTGGCAGCCCGCTGTCCGAAAATGTTATTTTATTTGTATCAAAGATCTTGTTTGTGATTTTCTCCAGATGACATACCGAATACTTCTCTGGTACGTGGGCTTCATTTAGAATCTTCATCAACGCCTTTCTATGTTCATCAGAATGAATTAGTAGGGATAACAACGATATCTGTATAGGCGTCTTCCTCAATTGCTCAACTATAGAGTAGTCTTGAGCTTTAATCTTCTTCAAAAATTCCTCAGCTTCCTCCTCGGTAACTTCTTTCTATACATAAGCTGGGTTTTCTTTCCCCACTTTGGTCTTTCTCAGTTTATCCGGGGCAAAGCATCGCCCAGAGCGAGTTAAACCATGAGTTTCACAAATTTCTCCCTTAACTTCCTTCCCTTTATACATCACTGTCACCTTATCATAATTCCAAGGTACAACCTTGGTATTCACAACTGGCATCTGTACAGCTGGTTTGATAACCACTAGCTCTATATAAGCACCCTTCAAAGTCAGCAAAGGCTTCACTCCGGGTACTATTACTTTCACGGGCTCAATCATTGATGGCTTCTTTGTTGGTAACTCAATTGACACTTTCTCTCTTTCAACTTTCTACTCAACCTTGTTTGCTTTAATCCTCATCACTGTTTGAGAAGGTTTTCTGCAGCTCTCTCCATTTTCTAGATCTATCATGTGTATCTCATGATGTGCTAGGAAAGGATTTTGCGTTATATTGGGAGTCTCTAGAGCTTGCACCTCAATTCTCCTGGAGACTATAAGTTCTTGTATTGCAGACTTTAAATGCCAACACTTCTTCGTATCATGTCCCGGTGCCCAGAACAGTATTCACAATAGACATATTTGTCTAGATTTCTGTGTGGAGGGTTGGGAATTTTAGCTTCAATAGGGCTCTACATCCCTAGTTCTCTCAAACGGTGAAAGAGACTGGTATATGATTCTCCCAGAGGAGTGAATGATCTTTTCCTTTGAGCCCTATCACCTTTTACTTTAGGATCGGGATGGAAGTTGGGTCGGTCTGGATTTCTGTAGGTTTTTTAGGGTGGATAGGAATTTTGTGCATGGTAGACATTTTGTGAAGCTGGGGTACGCCATAAAGATGGAGGCGGTGGGTAAGGTTGAGCATGTTAGATAGAAAATTATGGACCAGTTGGAGGATAATATGGTGGAGATGGATTATATGGTGCTGGTGAATATGGTTGGTATGGGCGAGGTTGATGATGATATGGCTTGGGGCCCTGGTACCAAGATTTACCTTCGATGACCGCCACTTCTTCCTTTTTCTTCTTTCCAATCGACCCTCCTGTTCCTATTTGTATTGCTTGGTTTGTAGCCTTGACGGCTGAGTAGCTCATAATCTTATTCATTTTTAAACGTTCTTCCACAAAGCTTCCCATCTTTACTACCTCGTTAAAGGTTTTTCCAATTGCAGACACCAAATGGTCATAGTATGTTGGCTCCAAAGCTTGTAAGAAACAATCTACCATTTCTCCTACTTTCATTTGTGGATCTACACGTGTAGCCTGTTCCCTTCACCTGAATCCATACTCTTGAAAGCTTTCTCCAGGTTACTTCTCCATCTTAGTCAATGATAATCTATCAGGGATAATTTCCAGATTATATTGGAAATGGTTTGCAAATGATTGAGCTAGATCATCCCAAATGAACCATCGGGTATGATCTTGACGAGTCTACTATTCCAATATCGAGACACTGAGGCTTTGACTGAAGTAAGCCATGAGTAATTCATCCTTTCCTCCTGCTCCATGCATTTTACTGCAGTATCCTCTTAGATGGGCCACTGGATTACCATGGCCATCATACATGTCAAACTTTGGTAACTTAAACCAGACAGGTAGTTGTACCTCAGGAAACAAACATAAGTCTTTGTATGCCACACTAACTTGGCCTCTCATCCCCTGAATATTATGAAACGACTGCTCAAGACTCTTTATTTTACGAGCCATCTCCTCCTGTTCAGGGTTTCTAGCGGGTTTCTCCTCCTCCATCATGTCTATGAGTGTGGTGTAAGAATCATGTTGCCTGAAAGTGGGTTCAGGCGGGTAATAATGGGTATCCTGGACATGGAACATAGGTTCACTGGAGGATTTGTGTAAAGTAGCTGGTGGCGGTTCCACATATACTAGAGTGACCTGAGGTGGTGGTGGTGGAGCTTGTTTTGGTAGGGGTGGCGGTGCTTGTGATTTTGTAGCATAATAATGTGGGTAAGCTGGATATGTGGAGGATGAGTTCATGGTGGGTGGTTCTTGGTTTTAGTTCGGAGGAGGAATATATGCGGGGTTGGCTGGGTAAGAAGGTAAGGGTTGACCCCTCGACCAAGCCTGGTACATCTCTGACATCTGCTGTTTCAATTTGTACATTTATTCCTTCATACTAGTTACATCCATAACTTCTTCCTCTTGCACAGGATCCATAATTGTAGGCTCGATTTCTTGGGTTACCGCTTTGGTAATGACTTTAAAATGAGTGTTGTAGTTGTGATGTGCCAGAATGCTAGTTGCTAACTGTTTATCTGATACTCATTAACAACAAAAAACTTGTTAATAGTTAGATAATAAGGGATAAACATCACAAGTTCTAGAACCACAACTCTTGCCTTGTAATTATGCATTATCCCGGCTTTATTCTTCTTTTCCATTTTTTTGTTGTTTTTTCATTCCTATATGTTTTCCTATCGCCCAAGTAATTTACATATATAAGAGAAAAAATAATGGCAATTTTTTTTAATTTTCATTGATATTCAAACATCGGTTACAAATGATGTTGTACTACAAATGTAGAAAGCAAATACAAATACAAAAATGCATGACCTATGAATACATTAAAGCTCCTAGAGCCAGCGAAACATCGTTCCGTCTTACCGCGGGCCTATATGCTAATCCACTTTGGAGTTTGTCCAGGTCGGTCATTACTTGCTTCACAAAGATCATTGTTGCTGATGTGAATGTTGACTGTGACATATCCTCGCACAGTTGGCATTTTCGTGTGATATACTGAGCGATGTTGACAATTCTTTCCCTGATGACCCCTTTTTCTTGAGGCAACCTGCCAATTTGTTCGGCACGAGCATCTAAGGTTTTCTGGTTCTTCTTTTGAAGTTGTTGTAGCTCCAATTCTAACCGATCCATGGCCATGTAGCAATGTTCTCTCTCTACCTCAAATTCTTTGGTTTGTTTGATACTTTTGACCTCGGCTGTAATGATGTTCTTCCTCAATCGGACTACCTCAACATTATGTTCATCTTTAGCTGTCGAACCATCTGAGCTCTTTCTTCAGCATTCTTGGCCAGTTGTTTCCGAACCCCAACTAATTCCTTCTCAGCTTTATCTAGATCAAATCTATAGTCGTTCACTTTGCACCGTAGATTTTCAATTAACTTTTCATCTTGGGCAAGTCGAACTGGGGTTTTGGTTGTAGTTCTCATCTTTGCAATTTGAGCCTTCAGGATTTCATTTTCTTTTCTCAGCTATTTCTTTTCACCCTCATCGGCTCCTGCTTGTAGGCTGCTTTTGAATTTGAGGTCCTGGAATTGTTTTTCCAACAAGCTGATTCTGGCTCGATATTCATTTTCCTTGGCCATCCAATCTTTTTGTTCCTTAGACTGCTCGGCCAACTGTTGAATGTGAGGCCTCTTCATCAGTTTCTCATGCTCAACATCTCCGCGATACCATGAATACCCCGGTGATAGTTCTCCTCTAGCTCGATTTCCCACACAAGTGTCTATTCTCATGCAATGGCATTCATTCCAGATTTGCCAAATTTTTGCTTTCGGGAATTTCCCATCAATAGTGATTTCTATTGCTTGAAGGCTGACGCCCCCATCTTTTGGTACGACCCGATATCTTCCGAGTTGCCTTAATACCCGGTATGGTGCATAAGGTTTGATGCTCTTGAGACCCATTATCAGATAATGCGACCCTTCTGCTGGCAGGTATATAACTTCGTTGAGGGGCAACCATCCGTATGCCCAATCTATCTTGCTAGCAGTCAGTGATCGCAAATATGTGATCCGCCCTTTTGATCCTTCTGGCAACTTAGCTTCCTTTGTCCTCACATAGAATTATTCAATACACGTCTTTTCAGACGATCCATAGCTTGAGAAATGCGGGTGGCGGCATAAATGCTCTATCATCCACATTTGGAGAAGTAAATTGCACCCCTCAAATAAATCATGTCCTGCTTAGCAGGCTGTGAGAGTACGGAAGATATCGGCCACTATCATCAGTGTCAGTGTACTGTTGTCTTACACAAGGAGGGTACTGGCAATTCCGGCTACTCTAATGTCAATATTTCCATCTTTCCTCGGGAATATGATCAATCCAAAAAAGTCTACCATAAAGGCGAAACGCCTATGTTCCTCCAACTTAGCCCGGTTTGCTTTGTTGCAGAGTTTGTTTGTTGGATCATTAAATCACCCAATGTGACCATATCTGCGGTATATAAAGCCCATAGTGCAGAACTCGTGAACCAAGTCTTCATTGTGAATATTTCTGGCAATCTTTAAGGAGTCGAGGAATCTATGTACTGTAATAGCCCTTGGAGCCACCAGATATTTTTCCTTTAGGGGAACCTCGCCTTTCCCGATGTAGTTAGCAAATTTCTCCAATGTCGGAGTGAGCTCAAAATCTGAGAAGTGGAGCACATTATGTGCGGGATCCCAACAAGCAACTAGAGCCCGAATAATATCACCCCGAGGTATTATGTTCATTAGCCCAGTAAGATCTTTTAGATATTTGTTGACCAAATCCTGTCCTTCTTGGACTAGATCGTTCCACCATAACCGCAACTCCAAAGGGATTTTTTTCATTAGTGCAAAGGGTTCATTTTGTATTGTGCTCATCCTTCACATTTATTAAAGGAGATTTTATTCAAAAAGGAAAATCTTTTTCAAAGACAATTTTTCATTATTTCGAAAGAATTAACCATTCCATATTTTATTTGAAAATTTCAAGGCTATTATTTTAAAGAAAAAGAAATGACTTCAAAGCCGCCATTTTTGCACAAACAGCCTTCCGGCGTCCTTTCGGAACATTCGGCTATTTTCAAAAATAACATCACTTCGATTTATTGAGAACTAAAATTCAACAATTTTTTGGTTATTTTGTTAAAAGAGATGGTCGGACCCATCACGGGTTGCCTACGTATCTCGCCTAGTGGTTAGAATCAAACATGCGTAGTTCGGTCAAATAATTTTGTGACCAATTATTTCAACTAAATATGTTCAACCTATTTTCAAACTTTTCTTTTCAAACATTCGGCAATGTTTCGTCAATATTTCGGTATTTTCTATTGCAAAACTTTTCTCTCTTTTTTTCCAGGAATTTAGACGGTCGGCATAATAATCCAGGACAAATAAATGGAACATATAATATGCTCGGTCTTTGATATCCAGGTCACCTATTCTAGACGGACCCAACCCCTGTGTTGAATCCCCTAAGTCAGATATGATGCAAATAATCGTCCTAAATCTAGGCTTAATATCCTGATGATTTTCATGGTACTGGACTGTGTACCGGAGTGGACAACTCGGATCGAGAAGGGGGCTACATACCGGGGACCCGCGGGGTCCTCCGGCTTTGTAAATTATCCGGCCTCTATTTCTTATTAGGGTATTGACACTAACAGAAAGAGGAGTCTCAACTAGTAAGCACATCCCCGGAGGTAAGAAGAGAAAGGTTTTCGGCACAATTTTATATACAGTTCACGTAATGTCAAAGCGGTAAACATATAGCATATTTATCAAAGCATATAATGAAATCAAATAATATCAAAACAACAATTTAATCGAGCTCAAATTCCTAAAGCCTGAACCGAAGTTCTGGGTTGCTTATCTCCAGCAGAGTTGCCAGAGCTGTCACATCTCCCTTTTTACTACTTTTTAAAGATAAAATATAGCTAGCTATTTACTAATACACCCCAAGAAGGGATGTAATAATAACAACATGGAAGGAGTTTTTCCACTTTAAGGACAATCGGAACGAGATTTATTCAGATTTCAGAGTCGTCACTTGGGAAGATAATGGTGTCCCAAGTCACCGGTTTAGTTTTGAATCCAACGAAATATGACTCTTTTTTAACAGTCCGTGAAACTAGAAATCCGGATAAGGAATTATGTTAACCCGGGAGAAGGTGTTTGGAACTCCCGAGTTTCGTGGTTCTAGCACTGTTGCTCAACTGTTGTATTTGTCTTATTTGATTTCTATATATGCTTTTTACAAATGTAAATGTCCCACTTTGATATTTTTAATGACTTGCGACGTCGCGAAAATGCATTTCGAGTCACACCGCAACTAGTACGCCTGTGACTTTAGTGCATTTTAGCTTCGCCGAGATTTGAGATTTGAGTCACATAAATGTGCACTCGTATTAAGGATGTATATTTTTAATTGCATCTATAAAGTCTACGTCATATTATCTTTAGGAAAGACCGTGAAATTTGCTAAACGGTCCTTCTGAATCTAATACTTTATATTAAAATTCATATGGGGGCCCCGTGTATCTTTTTATTTTTTATACGAGGCTCGTCCATTATTTTTAAAGTCAAAACCTAATTTTATACTATGTTTTCTATCTTGTTCTTTCTTCCTAATTAGAATATGGTTTTGTATTGTTTCTAAACTAGTTATTACATGGTCCAGGCCAAATATTTACTACTAAGGCCTGGATTTTTGGACTACTTTAACAGTCCATTGTGGGAAAACGGGCCTCTGAAGCCCAGTGTATGTTAGTATATCTACACTGAGGGTCCAAAAGTAACGTTAATCAAATCTGGGCCTGAATTCATGATTAGGCCCAGAGTAAATGGACGAAATATAGAACAATTTTGTAATTTCAACATAAAATTTAAACAAATGTTGCTCAAATGACAGAAGAATCCAATAAGATTTATATTATTTCAGAAGGCACAAGATTACATATCATTCGCTACAAATTTTGAATTCTAATAACTAATTGAACACTCTAAGAACAGGAATTTGGTATTAACACTATTATTTCAGATACTTAGGTAATATTTACAATACTAGTTGTAAACTTGTTTGTTACCTAATTTTAACTAAAGGAAAACAACATAGAAATATTAACTAGACAGACTTGAATTATTAACAATTACAGAATTCTAAAATTAACCTATAGTAAATCGTTGTTAAGTGAAGTTGGTCGACAAAATAGTTCGAACTTAATCCACTTATTACCTTTTTTTTGAATTAATCGATCCTGATTCGGAACTTAATTAACAGAGGTAGTTAATTACCAGCTAATATATATACCAGTTTTATAGATGAATTAATTTTACTATTATCCTGTTTTGAATTTGGATTAGGTGATAGCTATTTCTAACTTTGTATTACTACTATACTAGCTACTATATTTCATCTCGGATTCATATAGGTGTTAGTTATTACAATCAATCCTAATGAATTACAATGATTCTAGGAAATAACAATTATAAACTAAAAGGAAAAATACAAACAAGTTCATCCAATAACTCATGCAGCTACATTTCATCAACACTGTTGTGAGGAATAGAAGTGTACCTGATTCAAAAGCAAGTCTATAAGTGTAGGCTTTGCGGATAAAGAATAATCAGCAATATAACAGCAACAGAGCAGCAACAACAATGAGATATATCGATAATAGAGAACAGCTAACAGAATTCCAAAGATAGAAATCCAGCAGATAAACAAAGTAGAATCAAGGAATTCAAGCATAAATCCAGATGAATCAACGAACAGTAGACCTCTAAATTTATGGACTAGACCCTTCGTAAAATGCAGAACCCTTAATTCTAAATTTAGAGCTGAACCCTTAAAGCTTTTCAGATTTTTGGAACTTCTAATCTCTAACCTTTTTTTTAATTTCAAAATCTGGACCCTTTATCAGGCTCATTAATGGCCTATTTATAGACTGATTTTGGGGGGAATTGGGGGGCAATTGAAATAAGTTATTATCAATCCCCTCCCCTTATTCTTTTCAATTATTTACAGATTAGTTCATTAAGAGTGTATCTAAATGCCTTAGAGCCATTGCTAGAAGGTTCTACGCACTTCTATAGTATTCTATTAGGTGTATTTTACTTGGTTACCCTCACTTGCTAAGGTTTATTACCAGAATGCCTTTTAACTATGCCCAGTTTGTCCTTTATTTTGTAGGTAATTACAGAAATACTAGATACTAAAGTCATTTTTAGCCTTATAGGCTCCATTAAATCTTCGAGAATGCCATTTGTTGTTCCTCTTATACCCTTATTATTTATCTCAATTTACCCGACCTACTAAGGTCTGGAAGACTTAGGGTTATGAGTTATTTAACAAATAACCACTTCTTATAACTAATTTAAGACATAGCCAATCACAGCCCCCAAACCCCTTTCATATTTAGCCCACATTTAACAGACCCAAACAATTATTTAACATAAAACCCCTTATTAAAACAAGGTAACTAATTAACCAACAGATATTTTTACAGAAACAACCACTTAATAACACTAAGAAATCATTATAACCACTTCATAATAAATATCCACTTTAACGATCGGACTTTATTCTTTCAAAAATAGCCACATACTTTAACTTTCAAAAATACCCCAAAATCTTTACAATCATAAGCCGAATCACAAAAGCATCCAAAGATTCAGAATGGACTCACAATTGAATCAGATTACAAATATAGTCAGTTTATATTATTTTGCACATATAGCCTTAATCGTAAATCGGCTTTCAATTAATCAGAACTCAGACGGAAAATTTGATAATGGTTGAATCCCAAATAATCAAAACTTAATTGTTGACAGATCATGATGAACAAACACATAAACATGCCTATTTACTCATGATTCATACGTAATAAACATTAAGAACCCTAAGAATACTATAACAGACGTATGCATGTGTAAAACTAGAGGTAGATCTTATCATTTAAGCATGCAGAAGAGATAGGCTCATTAGGATATCAGAAACATATCAAGAAAACATTTTCAGAATCAAATAGACAAAGAAAATAGGAACACAGATAGTAAAACATAGTTTTTTGGGGCTTTCTTTTTCCTTCTCTTTTCTTTCTTTCTTTCTTCTTTCTTCCTTTCTTTATTACCAGATTTCTAAAGTTTTGAAGACTTTTAATCTTCTGATTGTTGGCCTTCTCTGATGAGGCTTCTTTTTTGAGTTTTGGTAGGTTTGGGGTGGTCTGGGGCTTGGTTTAGTGGTTTTGGGTTAGTCTTGGATTTGTGTTATCTAACATATGGAATGAACTAACGTGTGTGGATATGGGTTGTAACATTCGAGACTAGCCACCTAGGTGAAGTAATAGATCACCTCAAGGTGGTCTTATGGTGTTAGTTTCCAAGGCTGGTTCATAGTTTTTGAGGTCGCTGGCTAGGGTTCTGGCGACCGGAGTTTCAAGAAGAAGGGGGGTCTTTGGTTTAATAGAGTTTTAAGGTGGTTGCTGGGTTTGTGAGGCAAAAAGTGAAGTATTTAATGGCTGCCTGAGCCGGAAATGGTGGTGGTAACAGGCCTTCCGGCCAGTCTCCATAGGAGTCTTAGGAGGAGGAAGGAGATAGAAAGGAGGCGGGTAGGGTTATACAGAGTATATGTGTATGAATGTGGTGAATTATGAATGGAGATGAGGATATTTATACTCACCTTGTCTCGCATAATCCTGGGCCTTGGATTAACCAAGATCAACGGCCAGGATCTTTTCCTTCAAAATGGCAACGTTCGATTAAGTGAGAGGCTGCTTCATGTCTGTTGGATATTGAGTTTGAATGGCCAAGATTAATCACTTATACTACGTCGTTTAGATTTTAACGAGACTTGGTATCATCCGTTTGATCAATCCTATTGAACGACCAGGATTAGTCCTTTACACGATGTCGTTTAATTTTTAATGATGCCGCCTCAGCTAATCCGTTGGATTCATTTCATCAATGGCTGAGATTCAAATGGCTCATACGCCTTCGTTTGGCTATGCGCCTGAACAGACCAGGCTGGTCTTTTGGGCCTAATATACTTGGGCTTATCACATGTATATATATTTCATTATATAGCACAAGTTGTATTGTATTTTTGTATTTTTGTCTTGTATTTTAATTATTTCTTGTATTTTATTTTGTATTTCATTTTCTCTTTTTGTATTTATTTTCAATTGTTATATTTCTTTTATTTCCTATTTTTCCTGATTTTTCTTATATTTTATGATATTTTCTGCCATTTTCTTTTGTTTTTCGGTATTTTGTATTATTATTGATTTTTTCTGAATTTTCATATTTTTGTAATATTTTCTAATTGATTCCTTTTTTGTAATTTTAATTTCAAATTTATTTTTAAAGAAAACACACAAGTATTTCAATTAAATCACATAATTGCACACCAAAGCTATTTTTGTATCATTTTTATATCTAAATTGGAATTTATTTGCTCAGGGCAAAAATCACGTGCTCACACCGATGGCTTTAGACAATGAACAGTGGAGCATCATGCAAGTAGCGGCACAAGCTGCCATGCGCATGGGTCGAAGCTCATTAGATATCGATTGCCATTGGGAGGCGACATCGCTCGTGACGGCTAATGGCCTTTTGCAATGGAACGGCAATACATCGTGCAAGTAGCGCCGAAAGGTGCCGTGCGCATGGGGAAAAGCTTAGTAAATTGCCGATTGCCATTGATTGTTGCTAGTTGTGTCTAACATCGGGAGGCGACATCGCTCGTGATGGCTGATGGCATTTTGCAATAGAACGGCAATGCAGCATTCATGTAACGCCGAAAGGTGTTGTGCGCATGGGGCAAAGCTCAGTAAATTGCCGATTGGCATCGCTCGTGGTAGCTGATAGACATAGACAATGAACGGCGGAGCGTTGTGCAAGTAGCGCCGAAAGGTGCCGTGCGGATTGTGCAATGCTCAATAGATGTCGATTGCCGTCGGGTGTTTCGAGCAATATTGGGAGGTGACATCGCTCATGACGGCTGATGCTTTTTGCGATGGAATTATAACGTATCGTGCAAACAGCACCGAAAGGTGTTGTTCGCATGGGGCAAAGCTTAGTAAATTGTCGATTGCCATTGGTTGTTGTGGGTTATGTCTGGCTACGCTCATGGCAGCTGATGGCTTTAGACAATGAACGGCGGAGCATTGTGTAAGTAGTGCCACAAGGCACCTGTACGCATGGGATGAAGATCAGTAGATGTCGATTGCCATCGGTTGTTGCGGGCAACATCGGGAGGCGAACATCACTCGTGACGGCTGATGGCTTTTTGCAATGGAATGGCAATGCATCGTGCAAGTAGAGTTAAAACGTGCCACGCGCATGTGGTAAAGCTTAGTAAATTGCCGATTGCCATCGGTTGTTCCGGGTTGTGTCTGGCATCTCTCGCGCCAGCTGATGGCTTTAGGCAATGAATGGCGGAGCGTCGTGCAAGTAGCGCAGCAAGGCACCGTGCGCATGGGGCGATGCTCAGTAGATGTCAATTGGCATCGGGTGTTTTGGGTAACATCGGGAGGCGACATTGCTCGTGACGAATGATGGCTTTTTTCAATTGAATTACAACACATCATGAAAGTAGCGCCGAAAGGTGTCGTGCGCATAGGTCAAAGCTCAGTAAATTGTCGATTTCCATCGGTTGTTGCGGGTTTTGTTTGGCATCTCTCGTGGCAGATGATGTCTTCAGACAATGAATGGTGGAGCATCATGTAAGTAGAGCCACAAGGTGTCGTGCGGATAGGGCGAAGCTCGGTAGATGTCGATTGCCATCAGTTGTTACGGCTGATGGCTTTTTGCAATTGAACAACAACTGATCGTGCAAGTATCGCTGAAATGTGCTGTGTGTATGGGGTGAAGCTCAATAAATTGCCAATTGTCATCGGTTGTTGTGGGTTGTGTCTAGCATTGATTCAACCCCTATTTGTGCTTTGCGGGGCTTGTCTTTGCTTTGGAAGGTTGGCATCGGGAAGAACACATGGCTGCGCATCTCGAGTTGGGGCTTTTGTTGGCATATGAGTGGTGTTCGGGTTGTGTGGCTAGGTTGGATCCCTACTTGTGCAGCGATGTCTTAGCCCGCATGCCATCTCAGTCATGGCACAAGTGCAAATTAAGCTTGTTGGGCGTCAGTTTTTTGTGTTGCATACCTAATGCCAAGGCATTATCATCCACAATCGGTTTCCTTTCACCCCTCGCGTTCGACGTGCAGGGTGAACCAAAAGCTGCAATTGTGTCCAAGGTTGTCCTTGCTTTGCCTTGCAATGGCTTGGTCCATGACTAGTCTGCTCGGACTCTCCGATTTGGTAAATGCTATCATGGGCACGAGGTTTTCATTGGCTCCTATCTGCCCAAAGAATGCTCCTTAAGAATGACAGTCGTGCATGTATTGAACTTGGCCATGCCCTTTGGGTCAGCCATGCTACCTGGTTGATCCTGCCAGTAGTCATATGCTTGTCTCAAAGATTAAGCCATGCATGTGTAAGTATGAACAAATTCAGACTGTGAAACTGCGAATGGCTCATTAAATCAGTTATAATTTGTTTGATGGTATCTACTACTCGGATAACCATAGTAATTCTAGAGTTAATACGTGCAACAAACCCCGACTTCTGAAAGGGATGCATTTATTAGATAAATGGTCGACGTGGGCTTTGCCCATTGCTGCGATGATTCATGATAACTCGATGGATCGTACGACCATCGTGTCGCGACACATGATTCAAATTTATGCCCTATCAACTTTCCATGGTAGGTTAGTGGCCTACTATGATGGTGACGGGTGACGGAGAAGTAGGTTCGATTCCAGAGAGGGAGTCTGAGAAAAGGCTACCACATCTGATTCACGTCCAAGCAACGGTCGCAGTCAATATAACCTGGTCTAATAAGTCCAAGATCGATCCCACAGAGAATTAACCTATTAATTACAACTTTCACAACCCAAGAGTACTTCCGAATCAAGTTCCCAAACTTTGAATATATCTTTGTTTGAATTTCGAACCACTACTTTACAATAATTAAAAGGCTTAAAAGAAAGAATTGAATATTGGGTAAAAATAATATGGAGAAGGACTAAGGTATTGGTTTCCCCTATTGATGGAATCCCTTATCGTTATGCTCATACAAATTGTTAATATATTCTATCAATCATGAATGTTATTTGTATCGTTACCTCAAGAGTACTTGTCCTAAATAGTCCCTCAAGAGTACTTGTCCTAAATAGTCCGTCATCAGGAAGAGTCTTCTACTCTTATTTTTGGAGTTTTAAATTTTCTGATTTTTTTTATGTTTTTTATTATTCCGACTTGGTCCCTTAAGAAACCCGTCGCCAAGTATCCATCATCGGGCCAAGCCAGCTAATATAATTTACAGCTACATCTACTATATACAATATACAATACAAGATAAGTCTCCCACCCTACACTTACAAGCATGCCATGTCCTCATGGCATAATAATATATGTATAGCACAGAAGGGTGAGAAAACTTACCTTGGATGTACCCCGTGTCTAGCCACTTTATCACTTTCTTTTTCACCCAATTCTTCATATTCCGGTTCAACCTTCTTTTGCGTTTCCTGAAGGTTTGTGCCCCTCTTCCCGGAGTATCTTGTGCATGCACTATGCAAGGCTGATCCCCTTTATGTCTTCCATGGTCCAACCATTGGCAGCTTTACATTCCTTGAGTACCTGTAATAGCTTTTGAGCCTGCACATCTAGCAAACCAGATGTAGTATTAACAGGTAAAGTGGAGTTAGGATCTAGAAATTCAAACCCGAGATGAGATGGTAGTGGCTTAAGCTCAAGCTTTGGTAGCTCTTCTATGGATGGTTTTGGAGGAGGGGTCTCTCTTTTCTCTAAGTGTAGAGGCTCGAATTCAAGCTCTCTCTCCCAAAACCCCTTTCCTTCTAGAGATAGTACCCATTCTTCTAAACTTTCACCATTTACCTCTTCCAAGTTCATCAGGCATGCTTGAAGTGGATCTTCAATGGTCAATTTTGCATCGTCTGTCTCCACTATCACATCAACCGCATCAATAAGAGAGCAATTCGCAAACTCACTAGGGTGCCTCATGGATTTTTGCACATTGAATATGATCTCCTCATCATTCAACCTCATCTTGAGTTCCCTAGTTTCACAATCAATTAAAGCTCTCCCGGTGGCTAGGAATGGTCTTCCTAGGATTATAGGAATTTCCTCGTCCACCTTGCAATCAAGAATCACAAAATTGGTGGGAAAAATGAACTTCCCTACCTGGATAAGAACATCATCTATAATACCAAATGGACAGTTAACCCTCATGTCAGCAAGTTGTAATAACATAGAGGCCTGGCTCTCTCAATTCCTAGCCTATTATAAATAACCAAGGGCATGAGATTAATGCTCGCCCCCAAATCACACAATTCCTTTGCAAAGGCATAATTTCCTATAGTGCATGGAATGGTGAAGCTACCTGGATCGGATAGCTTCTCAGCAATGGGTCTAGAGACCACTGCACTACAAGTTTGAGTAAGAGTCACGGTGGCCAAGTCTTGGAAATCAAATTTCCGCGACATCAAGTCTTTCATCATCTTAGCATACCCAGACATTTCTTTTAAAGCTTCAATTAAGGGAATGTTTACCTGGATTTTCTTGAGCATATCAAAGAACTTTTTGTATTTCTCTTCTTTCTGGTACTTGGCCAACCTTTGGGGGAATGGTGGTGGAGGCCTCTTCTTCCCAATGACTTGGGACTTTTCTTTCTCTATCACATTCTCTTCGACATGCTGCTCTACCTGTTCAGCAACTGGCTAGACTATAACTTCTGTCAATCCTGTGGACTCATCCAGTTCAATGGTCACTGGGGTGAGTGTCTCAGCCTGTGTGTCAATTTTCTCTCTTCTTTTCTCAGCATCAAGATCTCTACCACTTCTCAGAGTCACTGCCATCAGCTGCTTTGAAACTTGGTCTTTTGGGTTTGTTTGTTTATATCCAGGCAATGTCCCTTGAGGACGATTGTTGAGAGACATAGCAATCTGGCCCACTTGTACTTCAATATTCTTGATGGCTGCATCATGTGCATCTATCCTCTCATTGGTTTTGGCATTTGACCCAATTACCTGCTGCATCATAGCTTCCAACCTTGCAAACCCATCATCATGTCTACCCCCATGTTGTGGTGGAGGTGGATGGTATCCTTGCTGCTGATTGCTGAAATTCTGAGGTCTAGGATATGGAGCCATGTTGTGTGGTGGCCTCATACCTTCTACATTATATTGTGGCTGAGGAGGCCTGTACTGCATTGGAGCCTGCTGTCCCCAACTCTGGTTACCTTGTCGTTGCCCTCCATAATTAGCCATATAATTTATGTCTTCATGCTGATGATGATGTTCTTGGTCTACAGCCCATGGAATACCTATGGGTTGGCTAATGCAAGATGTGCATAAACGACCATTGGTAGTATCTACAATGTGAACCTGCTGCTTGACCCCAGATTCTTCCACCTTCTTTGTCAGGATGCTCATTTGTGTCAGTAAGGTTGCCATGTTCTCCTCCATAGTGCTGGATGGATTCAGAGGTACAGAGTGTACCACTGGAGTGATAGGAGCATTCCTGGTTGTCCACCCGGAGTTTTGAGCCATCTTGTCAAGCAAATGTTGGCATTCTCTCCATGTCTTGCTCAGAAAATCCCCACCTGGTGAAGCATCTACAATATTCTTCATACTATCTGCAAGCCCCATGTAGAACCTTTGACCCAACATCTACTTAGGAATCCCATGGCGAGGACACATAACCAGCATACCTTTGAACCTGCCCCAAGTTTCATGTAATGTCTCCATTGGTTTCTGCTTGAAGCTCACGATCTCATCAATTTGCCGAGCTGTCTTGTTAGGTGGATGAAACTTGTTGTGGAATTGCTTGACCAGCTCATCCCAAGTTGCAATAGAGTTTATGGGGAGTGAGTTTAGCCATACATGCGTAGCCCCTGTAACTGAGAACGGGAATAGCAATAGTCTGATGGCTTCCGGTGTCACATTCGCTTACCGCTGTGTCTTGCATATTGAGAGAAAGATCTTCAAGTGTTGTTGTGGATCTTCAACCTCAGTCCTAGAGAATAATCCCTTGTTTTGCAAAAAGTGTAGCATGGTTTTAGTAATCTGGAAAGACTCAGCTTGAATCGCTGGCACAATAATGGGAGTTGCCAAATTATCCGTTGTTGGTTGTGCCCAGTCATATAGTGCACCTTCCTGTGCCTCCTGCGCGTTTAACCCAACTTGCCAGTTCGGGTCGTTCACGTCTCCCATGTCAAAATCTAATTTAATTGGTTGATAAGATTGCTGAATTTGTTTGATTGCCCTGTTACGTGCCCGGAAAGTTTGCTCTAGGTCTGAGAGTCCTTCAATTAGTTCTCTAGTCTTTGCAGATTTTCTAGGCATGCACCTGAGTACCCAATTTCAACAACCGTAAAAAATTCAATGTAAAGTGTGTAGAAAGAACCTGACTGCACAAGAATCTTGTAGTTCTGTCAATGGCAATTGATAATTGCGTTAATTCCCCTGCAACGACGCCAAAATTGATTCACGTCCAAGCAACGGTCGCAGTCAATATAACCTGGTCTAATAAGTCCAAGATCGATCCCACAGAGAATTAACCTATCAATCACAACTTTCACAACCCAAGAGTACTTCCGAAATCAAGTTCCCAAACTTTGAATATATCTTTGTTTGAATTTCGAACCACTACTTTGCAATAATTAAAAGGCTTAAAAGAAAGAATTGAATATTGGGTAAAAATAATATGGAGAAGGACTAAGGTATTGATTTCCCCTATTGATGGAATCCCTTATCGTTATGCTCATACAATTTGTTAATATATTCTATCAATCATGAACACTATTTGTATCGTAACCCTCTCCCGAGCAATTACAATAATTTACTAGTGCACTCTCCCGAGCTACCCTAGCTAGCTTTAATTTGAATAGTTCACTTAAGATTGCACCCAAGACTTTGTTATTCCTAACCCCGTCTTTACGCCTAAAGTTATAGATTCCTCCAATAACCTAGGTGTGGTGTTGTTCAACAATAAACCTAAATATGCACTATTTTCAAAGTTATGCACACTAAATAGGCACCGCTATTTGGGACGTCTACCAATTAATTACAACAAGAATGAAGTTGAACAAATAGAAATCTAGTTCACAATTTGTAATCACATAAACGATAAGTTCATCACTCAATAAGTTCCATCAAATCCTTAGAAAAGGATTTAGCTACTCATGCTTAAAGAAACAAGTTTAATAATTGAAATCATAAAGAAATACTTGATATAAAATAAAAGAATGAGCTGAGAGGATTCTCTCTTACTGAATATCTTGCAAAAGTATTGAAATAAAGACAACATGCCTCTATGGGGCAAACTAGGAGTTTATATAGAGGTTTTAGGGCTAAAATAACTAAGTTTGAGTCTAATTAGGAGAGCTGGGCGTCGTCTTGCGCGGTTGGTTCACGACCGCGAGCCGACCGCGAACAGTAAAACTTCAGAAAGCCTAATTATTCGCGGTTCATCCGCGATCGCGAATGAACCACGGAGGAATAGTGCTGCGGCTTTTCCTCTGCATTTTCCAACTCTTTTCACCTTAGCTCTTCTCTTGACCTTTTTAACAACATATGACTTCAAAATGGCTCTTCTTAGCATCCATTGCATCACATGTACCTATAACACACAAACAAACACTAATCAAAGCATTTTGTCCTCATAAACAACAATAATACCATAACAAAGTGTGATTATTTAGGGCATAATTATAGTCAAATTCACCTATTGTCAGCATCCAAGGAAGGTAGCAGGCGCACAAATTACCCAATCCTGACACGGGGAGGTAGTGACAATAAATAACAATACCGGGATCTATAAGTCTGGTAGTTGGAATGAGTACAACCAAAATCCTGTAACGAGGATCCATAGGAGGGAAAGTCTGGTGCCAGTAGCTGCGATAATTCCAACTCCAATTGGGTATATTTAAGTTGTTGCAGTTATAAAGCTCGTAGTTTGACTTTGCAATGGGCCGACCGGTCCGCCTTAGGTGTGTACCGGTCGTCTTGTCCCTTCTGCCGACGATGCACTCCTGGCCTTAATTGGACGGGTCTTACCTCTGGCACTGTTACATTGAAGAAATTAGAGTGTTGAAAGCAAGCCTACACTCGATATACATTAGCATAGGATAACATTATAGGATTTCGGTCCTATTACATTGGCCTTTGGGATCAGAGTAATGATTAACATGGGCAGTTGGGGGCATTCGTATTTCATAGTCAGAGGTGAAATTCTTGGATTTATGGAAGACGAATAACTGCGATAGCATTTGCCAAGGATATTTTCATTAATAAAGAATGAAAGTTGGGGGCTCGAAGACAATCAGATACAGTCCTAGTCTCAACCATAAACGATGCCAACCAGGGATCGGCGGATGTTACTTTTAGGACTCCGCTGACACCTTATGACAAATGAAAGTTTTTGGGTTCTAGGTGGAGTATGGTCGCAAGGCTGAAACTTAAAGGAACTGACAGACGGGCACCACCATGAGTGGAGCCTCCGGCTTAATTTGACTCAACACGGGTAAACTTTCCAGGTCCAGACATAGTAAATATTCACAGTCTGAGAGCTGGTTCTTGATTCTACGGGTGGTGGTGCATGGCCGTTCTTAGTTGGTGGAGCAGTTTGTCTGGTAAATTCCATTAACGAACGAGACCTCAGCCTGCTAACTAGCTATGCGGAGGTACCCATTCGCGGCCTGCTTCTTAGAGGGACTACGATCTTTTAGGATGCAACAGTTTGAGGCAATAATAGGTCTGTGATGCCCTTAGATATTCTGGCCCGCACGTGCGCTACACTAATGTATTCAACGAGTTTATATCCTTGGCCGACATGCCCGAGAAATTATTAAAATTTCATCATGATGGGGATAGATCATTGCAATTGATGGTCTTCAACGAGGAATTCCTAGTAACCGCGAGTCATCAGCTCGTGTTGACTACATCCCTACCCTTTGTAGACACCGCCTATCGCTCCTACCAATTGAATGATCTGGTGAAGTGTTCGGATCGCAGCAACGTGGGCAGTTCGCTGCCTGCACTGTTACGAGAAGTGCAATTAACCTTATCATTTAAAGGAAGGAGAAGTCGTAATAAGGTTTTCGTAGGTGAACCTGCGGAGGGTTCATTGTCGAAACCTGCAAAGCACAATGACCTGCAAACCTGTTTAAACACTGGGGAGCAGCGCAGTCGGGGTGCTTCGGCCTTTGTCCGCAAGGCTCCCTCCTATCCCCTGTGTGTGCTCTTGCCTGCGTGTCGGGTGATTAAAGAACCCTAGCGCAGAAAGTGTCAAGGAATACTAAGTGGAAAAGCCTGCCCCTCGCACCCTGTTCGTGGCACACGTGGGATGACTTGTGTTTCTTTTGAAACACAAACGACTCTCGGCATTGGATATCTCGGCTCTTGCATCGATGAAGAACGTAGCGAAATGGGATACTTAGTATGAATTGCATAGTCCCATGAACCATAGAGTCTTTAAATGCAAGTTGCACTCAAATCCATGAGGCCGAGGGCATGCCTTCCTCGGTGTCACGCATCGCATCGCCTCTGCACACCGCGCCAGTCTCATGGTCGCAGCGGTGTCGTAGGGTGGATATTGGCCTCCCGTGCACCTCGAGCGTGTGGTTGGCCTAAATTCGAGTCCATAGCGATGGACATCACGACAAGTGATGGTTGAAACACAACTCTCGTAATGTCGTGGATCCAACCCATCGCACGTTTGCGCTCCCCAACCCTTATCGCGCTTAGGTGCTCCGACCGCAACCCCAGGTCAAGCGGGACTACCCGCTGAGTTTAAGCATATCAATAAGCAGAGAAAAAGAAACTTACAAGGATTTCCCTAGTAACGGCGAGCAAACTAGGAAAAGCCTAGACTTAGAATCGGGCAGCTCCGCCGTCCGAATTGTAGTATGGAGAAGTGTCCTCAGCGGCGGACCGGGCCCAAGTCCCCTGGAAGGGGGCGCCAAAGAGGGTGAGAGCCCCATTGTGCCTGCAACCTGTCGCACCACGAGGCACTGTCTACGAGTCGAGTTGTTTTGGGGAATGTAGCCCAAATCAGGTGGTGAATTCCATCAAAGGCTAAATACGGGCGAGAGACCGATAGAGAACAAGTACCACGAGGGAAATATGAAAAAGAATTTGAAAAGAGAGTCAAAGAGTGCTTGGAATTGTCGGGAGGGAAGCGGATGGGGGCCAGCGATGCACTCCAGTTGGATGTGGAACAGCGTTGAGCCATTCCGCTGATCGACATGGGGCGTTGATCGGCGTGGATTGGAAGGGGGGGCTGATAATAGGTGAATTTGACTATAATTGTACCCTAAATAATCACACTTTGTTATGGAATTAATGTTATTTTTGATGACAAAATGCTTTGATTAGTGTTCGATTGTGTTTTACAGGTACATGTGATACATTGGATGCCATAAAGAGCTATTTTGGAGTCCTAGGTTGATGAAAAGGCCAAAAGAAGAGCTAAAGTGAAGACGTCTTGAAGAAGCAGGGAAGAATCAGAAGAATTGTTCATCCGCGGTTCACTCGTGGCCGCGGATGAACCGCGAAAAAAGAAGGCCTCTGAAGTTTGACCGTTCGCGGTCCGCTCGCGGCCGCGAACGAACCGCGAGTGGCTCCGCAGCAGCAATCCCAATTAGACTCAAACTTAGTTTTTAAGCCCTAAAACCTCTATATAAACTCCTAGTTTGCCCCATAGAGGCATGTTATATTTTTTTCATTACTTTTGCAAGGTTTTTAGTAAGAGAGAATCCTCTCAAACTCTTTCTTTTATTTTATATCAATTATTTCTTTATGATTTCAATTATTATTCTTGTTTCTTCAAGCATGAGTAGCTAAATTCTATTCTAAGGTTTTGATGGAACCTATTGAGTGATGAACTTATCGTTTATGTGATTACAAATTGTGACTTAGATTTCTATTTGTTCAACTTCATTCTTATTGTAGTTAATTGGTAGAGCTCCCAATTAGCGGTGCCTATTTAGTGTGCATAACTTGGAAAAGAGTGCATATTTAGGTTAATTGTTGAACAACACCACACCTAGGTTATTGGAGGAATCTATAACTTTAGGCGTAAAGACGGGGTTAGGAATAACGAAGTGTTGGGTGCAATCTTAAGTGAACTATTCAAATTAAAGCTAGCCAGGGTAGCTCGGGAGAGTGCACTAGTAAATTATTGTAATTGCTCGGGAGAGGGTTACGATACACATAGCGTTCATGATTGATAGAATATATTAACAATTTGTATGAGCATAACGATAAGGGATTCCATCAATAGGGAAATCAATACCTTAGTCCTTCTCAAAATTTTCTTTTTACTCTACATTCAATTCTTTCTTCCAAGCATTCTTCATTATTGCAAAAGTAGATATTAGAAAATCACACAAATATATATTCAAAGTTTGGGAACTTGATTAGGAAGTACTTTTGGAGTTGTGATAGCTGTAATTGGTAGGTTAATTCTCTGTGGGATCGATCTTGGACTTATTAGACCAAGTTATATTGACTACGACCGTTGCTTGGACGTGAATCAATTTTGGCGCCGTTGCCGGGAATTAACGGAATTATCAATTGCCATTGCCAGAACTTCAAGATTCTTGTGTATTCAGGTTCTTTCTACACTCTACATTGAATATTTTGATGTTTGTTGATTTGGGTATTCAGGTGCATGCCTAGAAAAGCTGCAAGGACTGGAGATCTAATTGAAGGACTCGCAGACCCCGAGCAAACCTTCCTGGCACGCAACAAGGCCATCAAATAAATTCAACAATCTCAACAACCAATCAAACTGAACTTCGGCATGGGTGACATAAACGCTCAAAACCAGCAAGCCGGGCTAAATATGCAAGAGGCATGAGAGGCACAAGAAGGTGCATTGTTTGACTGGGCACAACCCACAGCGGATAATTTGGCAACTGCCATCGTTGTGCCAGCAATTCAAGCTGAGTCTTTCCGGATTACCAACAACATGCTACACTTGTTGCAAAACAAGGGATTATTCTCTGGGTCTTAGGTTGAAGATCCACAAGCAGCACCTCAAGAACTTTCTATCAATATGCAAAACACAAAGGCAACCGAATGTAACTCCGGAAGCTATCAGATTATTACTCTTTCCGTTCTCAGTTACAGGAGCAGCACAGATATGGCTAAACTCAATCCCAATAAACTCCATTGCAACTTGGGATGAGTTAGTCAAACCATTCCACAACAAGTTTCATCCACCTAACAAAACAACTCAACAAATTGATGAGATCGTGAGCTTCAAGCAAAAACCAATGGAAACATTACATGAAACTTGGGGCAGATTCAAGGGTATGCTTGTTATGTGTCCTCATCATGGGATCCCTGAGCAGATGTTGGGTCAAAGGTTCTACATGGGGATTTCAGACAGTATGAAGAACATTGTAGATGCTTCAGCAGGTGGGGCTTTTCTGAGCAAGACTTGGAGAGAGGGCGAAAATTTGCTAGACAAGATGGCTCAGAATTCCGGGTGGACGTCCAGGAATGCTCCTATTACACCAGTGGTACACTCTGTACCTCCGGATCCATCCAACACTCTGGAGGAGAACATGGCAACTTTATTGACACAAATGAGCATCCTAACAAAGAAGGTGGAAGAATCAGGTGTCACGCCCCAAATCGGGAACATGACCGGCGCCTGACCGGGTTTCCCCAGTCAAGCGGACCTGGGTGCCTTTCATTCCCACGCGTTACCCCTGTGTTGATTGTTTCTCATTAACAAATATCTTACTAACCATGAATGATTTTACAATACGCAAACAAACCATACGAGTGATTCATTAACAAGTTTGCAGTTTTTACAATGCCCGACATAACACAATACATATACATAAGACTGGAGTCCCACAGTTTACATGTCTACAGAGCCTCTAGGATACAAAAGGGAAATACAATACTTGCCGGTAACAAGGCTCCGTCTATACCTTACAAAACCAAAATGAAATCTAAACCGAAGTGGCATGAACCACACAAGGCCCCGAGGAAGAAAGGGGCTCACCAAAAACGGGCAGTGGAGGATGAAAGATACTACTGCCGATGCGCTGAAGCGCCTGCTACTGAACCACCTACAATCATAACACGAATGTAGCGTCCCCGGCAAAATGGACGTCAGTACACTTGAATTGTACTGGTATGTATGGACAAACTTTGTCCCAAGTAAACTCAAGCCATTGAATTACATAGACAATTAATTAAGCCAGCCAACCATGTTTTCCACATTTTCCTCATTTCAATTAATTCTAAACACAAAGCACTTTCTACGATCAACCAATTTAACAATAACCAATCAATCACGTAAAGCACAAGTAGTCAAATAAAGGGGCAATCAGTGCCCCACAGGTTGCAAACTCTCCTGCTGTCTCCTTTCACAATTTCACATTATTGATTTTTGTATCAATTTTCAATAGCGATTTCGATCGCTTTCCATCCTTATTGCCCCCGACCACCCTTATTACCTCGGCCACCCTTATCACCCCAACCCACACCTTATTTCCTCACGTTGCGGCGCGCAACACGACCCCGTCTTACAGTTTAAAAACACAACAATTTCAAACAGCAGATAAGGTACTACACACAATTTCAACAAGTTCAAATAAGCAACTTGCACATTGTTTCATGTTCTCAATTATTTTTCAAATCAATATCACAACCATGTTACAATATTTCCACAATTCAAGTGTTTCATCTCTTTCCACAATAAACCGAGTCTCGAGTGTTTCGTTTCTTTTCCACAAGGTGCCATATAGGCCATCATAATCATTATTCACAATTCTTTACCCATTTCAACTCTCATTTAACTTTCGGTTCATATTCCATACCACATCACTCATATTTCAACAACAACTTTGAGAATTTCAGACAATTTGTCAAATTAACATTAACCAAGCAATTTTCACACATATAGGCAATTTCACAAGAATCAAAATTAGCCATACATACCTGGTGATGATTTTTCTTCCTACTTTATGCTTACCCAAGATATCCTACTCTTGCCAACCTTGTTCTTGAAGACTCTTACTTCTACTCACTTCTTTTACTAGAAATCAAGTTCAATAATCATGCATGAGTGTAAAAATTCTATTTTCAAAAGCTATTATATGCAAACCTCTCTTTACCTAATTTAAAACTGAAAATCAAAGAAAATAGTTAGGGTTTTTACCTTGAAAAGATTTGGGGAAGTTGAATCTTTGCCCTAGAATCCTTTGAACTAAGATGGTTGGAACAATCTTTGAAGATGAAAGATTTCTCTCTCTAAAACCTCTCTCTTCTCTCTCTAATTTTGGTAAGATGATATGAGAAAAATGAGGGTGAAAGGTGTTATATTAAAGAAGAGATCGGGTCAAAATGTCACAAAAATCTGGGCCGGGGCGAATCTGCGGTGCACTTTGCGACCGCAGAATCAACATGCAGTCCGCATAGTGACCGCAGAATGGCCTCAAAATTAACTCAAGTTCTATTATAGAATGCGACCGATATGCGGTCCGCATTCTTGATCTGCGGTCGCAAAGTGCACCGCAGATTCACTATGCGATCGCATATCGACCGCATTTTCAACACGATTTTTGGGAGACTTTCTGGAATGTTTTGCGGCAAGAATGCGGTCCGCATATCAGGTTTGCGGTCGCATTCTTGACCGCATATTTGACATTTTTCGGAAAAATTAATTCTCTACATTTTTGAAACTTAAATCACTACCAAGGGTCTGAACCGCGTTTTTTTTTTTTTTACGGGGCCTTACATCAGGAGTCAAGCAACAGGTTCACATTATAGACACTACCAATGGTGGCTTATGCACAACTTGCATTAGCCAACCCATAGGTAATCCTTGGGCTGCAGACCAAGAACGTCATCATCAGCATGAGGATATAAACTATGTGGCTAACTATGGAGGGCAGCGACAAGGTAATCAAAACTGGGGCCAACAGGCTCCAATGCAGTATAGACCTCCACAGCCACAATTTAATGCAGTAGGTATGAGGCCACCACACAACATGGCTCCATATCCTAGACCTCAGAATTTCGGAAATCAGCAGCAGGGATACCATCCACCTCCACCACCACATGGGGGTAGACAAGATGATGGGTTTGCAAGGTTGGAAGCTATGATGCAGCAGGTAATTGGGTCAAACGCCAAAACAAATGAGAGGATAGATGCACATGATGCCACCATCAAAAATATGGAAGTGCAGATGGGTCAGATTGCTATGTCACTTAACAATCGTAATCAAGGGACATTGCCTGCAGATATACAAACAAACCCAAAGAACCAAATCCCAAAGCAGATGATGGCAGTGACTCTGAGAAGCGGTAGAGATCTTGATGCTGAGAATGAAAGTGAGAAAATTGACAGACAGGCTGAGACATCCACTCCATTGTCCATTGAACTGGATGAGACCACATGGTTGACAGAAGTCACAGTCCAACCCGTTGCTGAAAATAAAGAAGAAAAACAGGGAACGGAGAAAGTAGCCGAAAAGGTAGAGCAGCAGATTGATGAGAAAGCGATAGACAAAGATAAATCCCAAGTCACCGGGAAGAAGAGGCCTCCACCACCATTCCCCCAAAGATTGGCCAAACACCAAAAAGAGGAGCAATACAAAAAGTTCTGCGACATGCTCAAGCAAATCCAGGTAAATATTCCATTAATTGAAGCTTTAAAAGAAATGCCTGGTTATGCTAAGATGATGAATGATTTGATGTCGCGGAAATTTGATTTCCAAGACTTGGCCACAGTTACACTTACCCAGACTTGTAGTGCAGTGGTCTCTAGACCCATTGCTGAGAAACTATCTGATCCAGGTAGTTTCACCATCCCATGCACTATAGGGAATTATGCCTTTACTAAGGCCTTATGTGATTTGGGGGCAAGCATTAATCTCATGCCCTTAGTTATCTATAAGAGGTTAGGTATTGGGAGAGCCAGACCCACCTCTATGCTTTAACAGCTTGCTGACAGGACGGTTAAGCGTCCATTTGGTATTATAGATGATGTGCTAATCCAGGTTGGGAAGTTCGTGTTTCCAGCCGATTTTGTTATTCTTGATTGCAAGGTCGACGAAGAAATTCCCATAATCCTGGGAAGACCATTCCTGGCCACTGGGAGGGCCATAATTGGTTGTGAAACTGGGGAACTCAAGATAAGATTGAATGATGAGGAGATCATCTTCAATGTGCAAAAATCCATGAGGTGTCCTAGTGAGTTCGCAAATTGCTCTCTAATTGATACGATTTATGTGATAGTGGAGACCGACGATGCAGAATTGACTATTGAAGATCCACTTCAAGCATGCCTGATGAACATGGAAGAGGTAAACGGTGAAAGTTTGGCCAAATGGGTATTATCTCTGGAAGGCAAGGGATTCTGGAAGCGCGAGATCGAATTCGAACCCCTACACATAGAGAAAAGAGAAAGCCCACCAGCAAAGCCATCCATAGAAGAGCCACCGAAGCTTGAACTTAAACCACTCCCATCACATCTAAGGTATGAGTATCTAGGTCCTAACTCCACGCTACCTGTTATTATCTCATCTAGTTTGTTAGATGTGTAGGCCAAAAATCTTATACAAGTACTCAAGGAATGCAAGACTGCCATCGGGTGGACCATGGCAGACATAAAGGGGATCAGCCCAGCCTATTGTATGCATAAAATTCTCCTGGAAGGTGGACACAAACCTTCCAGGGAACATCAAAGAAGTCTAAACCCCAACATGAATGAAGTGGTGAAGAAGGAAGTAATAAAGTGGCTAGATGCGGGAATCATCTTCCCAATCTCAGACAGCAGCTGGGTTAGTCCGGTCCAATGTGTGCCCAAGAAAAGGAGGCATGACGGTAGTGAAAAATGACAACAATGAACTGATTTGAACAAGAACCGTCACCAGATGGAGAATATGCATGGACTACAGGAAGTTGAATCTAGCCACCCACAAATATCACTTCCCACTTCCCTTCATTGATTAAATGCTTGACAGGTTGGCAGGGAGGTCCCACTTTTGCTTTCTTGATGGATACTCGGGGTACAATGAAATCTCCATAGCCCCCGAAGATAGAGAGAAGACCTCCTTCACATGCCCTTACGGCGTCTTCGCCTTCAGGAGGATGCCGTTCGGACTATGCAATGCACCTGCCACTTTCCAAAGGTGCATGATGTCTATTTTCACCGATATGGTGGAAGACATTATGGAGGTGTTCATGGATGATTTCTCAGTGGTAGGGAATTCATTCGATGAATGCCTTGCCAATCTGACTAGAGTGCTACAAAGGTGCATGGAAACAAATTTAGTGCTAAACTGGGAGAAGTGCCATTTTATGGTGCAAGAAGGTATAGTACTGGGGCATCGGGTTTCAAGCAAAGGCATTGAGGTAGACCGTGCTAAAGTTGATGTCATTGCAAAGTTGCCTCCACCAACATCCGTCAAGGCCATAAGAAGCTTTCTTGGACACGCCGGTTTTTACCGGAGGTTCATTAAACACTTCTCCAAAATATCAAACCCTCTCTCTAAGTTACTTGAAAAAGATCACCCTTTCATTTTTTCTGATGAATGCAGGATTGCTTTTGAGGAACTGAAGAAGAGGCTGGTCACAGCACTAATCATCATTACCCCAGACTGGGAGCAACCTTTTGAGTTAATGTGTGATGCAAGTGATTATGCAGTAGGGGCAGTGGTGGGCCAAAGGAAAGATAAGCTGATGCATCTAATATACTATGCAAGTAGAACTCTGAGTGGAGCACAGTTAAACTACACAGTGACGGAAAAGGAGATGTTGGCGGTCGTGTTTGCATTCGACAAATTTCGGTCCTATCTCATAGGATCAAAGGTAATCGTATACACAGACCATGAAACTTTAAGATATTTAATTGATAAAAAGGACTCTAAGCCACGCCTAATTCATTGGGTGTTGCTTCTCCAAGAGTTCGACCTCGAAATTAGAGATAGAAAAGGTACTGAAAATCAAGTAGCTGACCATTTGTCAAGACTTGAAGGAGCTGAACTTGTCAAAGAGAGTGAGGAAATTCTTGAAACCTTTCCAGATGAGCAGTTGCTCACCACCTCTCTTCTAGAAGCACCATGGTATGCTGACTATGCTAATTATCTAGCTAGTGGCATTGTTCCTCATGACCTCTCATCGGTCCAGAGGAAAAGATTTTTTCGGGAAAGTCAGTATTATTATTGGGATGAACCATATTTGTTTAGGATATGTCTTGATAACATGATCCGGAGATGCGTTCCCGAGATAGAACAATCTTCTGTTTTGCAGGCATGTCATGCTTCAGCATATGGTGGTCACTTTGGAGGAATACGTACAGCCGCCAAAATACTTGAGGCCGGGTTCTATTGGCCGACGGTGTTTAAGGATGCGCACTTGTGGGTGAAAGGTTGCAACGAATGTCAACGCACCGGGAACATCTCCCGGCGTCATGAGATGCCGATGAATCCAATCCAGCAAGTGGAAGTATTCGATGTCTGGGGAATAGATTTCATGGGGCCCTTTATTAGCTCATACAGCAATAAGTACATACTTGTTGCAGTTGACTACGTGTCAAAATGGGTGGAAACTGCAGCATTACCCACCAATGATGCTAAGGTGGTAGTGGGATTTTTGAAGAAGAATATTTTCACCCGGTTCGGGACCCCAAGGGCTATCATTAGTGACGGGGGCACACACTTTTGCAGCCGAGCTTGTGAGAAATTATTGGCCAAGTATGATGTTAAACACCGTGTGACCACTCCATATCACCCCCAAACTAGCAGACAAGTTGAGGTCTCCAACTGGGAGATAAAAAGTGTACTGACTAAAACAGTGAACGCCACAAGAACCGACTGGTCCAGGAAGCTTGATGATGCACTATGGGCATATAGAACAGCATTCAAAACACCCATTGGAATGTCTCCTTACAAATTGGTGTTCGGAAAATCTTGTCATTTACCGGTTGAATTAGAGCGTAAAGCGTGGTGGGCATTGAAACAATTGAATCTTAACTTGGATGAAGCAGGTAAAGCAAGGTTGACTGGGTTGCATGAGTTAGAAGAATTTCAGTATCTGGCATTTGAAAATACAAGATTGTATAAAGAGAGGATGAAGTGGATCCATGATCAAAATATCATTGAGCGTACCTTCAAAAACGGGGACAAAGTACTACTATACAATTCAAGATTACGACTGTTCCCAGGTTAATTGAAATCCAGGTGGTCAGGACCCTTCAAGGTAATTGAGGAATTTGAGTCAGGAGCTGTAGAAATTCAAACTATGGATGGATCACGTACATTCAAGGTAAACGAACTGCGGTTGAAACAATACATAGGCCTGGATGACATGGAGGACAAGGTAGAATTGCGGTTGGATGAACCTCAAAGGTCTAGCGAGCCGTAAAATGCGCTTAGTTGAGTCGTGCCGCAACGTTAAATCAGGCGCTACGTGGGAGGCAACCCACGAACATGTTGTAAGTAATTTTATCTTAGTATTAAGTAATAAAGGAAAATGAGAAAAACACAAATTTTTGCTGAACAGTCGAGAAATTTTTTCAGAGAGGAGCACTGTCTGCGGTCCATCCGCGACCGCGGATGAACAGCGGAAAAATGCCCTCTCTGAACTTTCTCTGTTCGCTGTCCATTCGCGGCCGCGAACCAACCACAAAAAAATAACCTCTCTTAATCTCGACTGTTCGCGGTCCATCCGCGGCTGCTAACGAACCGCGAACAGTCGCGGTCAGTTCCGCGGTCGGCGAAAATAACTATTTTTTTTTATTTTCTTTTCCCTCCCCTCTTTAAAACCCTAAAATCACTCCCCCTCTCCCTCACAACCACTCAGCCGCCCCCCACTCTCCCAATTTCTCTCTCTCTCTAACTCAAAACTCTCCCCCTTCTCTCTAAAAATTCCCAAAACCCTCTTCTCCAATTCACCCCATTCTTCCTCCATTACTTCTTCATTGTATTACTTGTAAGTTTCTCTACTTCTCTTCTCTCTTATTTTGTTTTTATTCTTAGTTCTTGATTATTTAGTTTGTAGAAGTAATTAGATATTGTTAGTTTAGTATATCTTTTGAATATGATGTGGTTTTCTTTGTACTATACATGTTTCCATGAATTTTTACTAAGGAACCTTGTCATATAGTTGAAGTTTGGTAAAGAATTGGTTTGTGTGTTTTCAATTGTGTTGTTGATGCTAATTTTATGATTTGGAAACCTAAAATAGTATGAACACCATATATGTTGATTAGTAAGCTAAGTTGGGCAAATTATAATTGTTCATAAGGTATTGATGTAGTTTACGAAAAATAATGCCCAACTCATGAATTGATAATGGTGTAGTTTATTGGGGATGGACTAAGTCAATGGGGTAATATTAGAATTGTTCAAAGAACTAAGTGTGGGGTGCTCAAATAGGCATGTGTAAAATAGTTAGATAAAGAATCTTAATATAGGAGTATGAGGGAATTGCACAAAAAGAATGGTCAATTGTGAGATTTCAAGGATGGCGAAGTCTGAGTAGCCTTCCAATGACTAACGGTTTACAAACTTTTTGGCTATCTTAATTATGCAGGATCATGGCCCCAAAGAGAGCACGACATGGTGCTAGTTCATCCAGACAACCGACTTATGACGAGTCTAGGTTTGCTGATGAAGGAGCCGAAAATGCATATCACATTAAAGCAAACAAGAAGTGGCTCCAAGAGGTAGAAGTTGACAGGATAGATATCCGCTCGGAGAAGCCGGAAATTCGTGACGAGATTTGGAGGCGCGAGATGGAGTTCCTCTTTGACTCACCTCTTAAGGTGAACAAGATGCTCGTCCGAGAATTCTACGCCAATGCTCCTTATGCTATGGTCAGAGAAGTTTTCGTCAAAGGTAAGCGGGTCAATGCTCATATTCCTACTATTCGGCGGGTACTTCGCCTGCCATTGCACACTAGTGATGTTGATTACTACCATGATAGGCCTGGTGTCACATGGGACATGCTAATAGAGGCCTTATGTGTAGATGGCATCCCAGTATGGATTAGAAATCAAACTCTGCACTCTAACTATTTTACACACACTGCCAAATGTTGGTTCTCCATAATTTGCAACCGTATTTTGCCCTCAAGTAACACCACGGATGTTAACTTTAATAGGGCTGTTTTGACTTGGTGTTTTGTAACACATTGGGATGTTGATATTGCCCGAGTCATTAGTGACGAGATAGTATTGAGGGGATCCCTCACTGCCAAGGGTTTTTATTACCCATCTCTTGTCACTACGTTGTGTCTCCTCAACCACACCCCAGTTACTGATGCTGACGGTGAGCTACTACCGAGAGCTCCATTTAGAGCTGCTACTATCCGGGTTGGATGAGACACAACCCCTATTGATTTAGATGAGGAAGACGATCCTGTATTGGAGGCCCGGTCCAGGCACTCCACGGATTCAGCCGGACCTTCCAGGTCTGCTCCTCGTGGAGCAAGCATGTCTAGATCCGAGTCCACACGACCTATGTTAAGGTCAATGGAGGAGGAGGTTGCTGCTCTGCGCACCTCTGTAGATGGCTTACACACACGGCTAGATGCCATGTCCATTAGGCAAGCCCGGTCAGAAAACAAGTTTATGGCATGGTTCAGAGCACTTGGGAGAGCATGCCATGTCGACCCATCCATCGTCTCCGACTCCGAGTGAGTCACAGGTATGTTCTCTTGCCCCTCTTGTGCTTTCATTTTTATTTGTGCCATGACGACATGACATATTTTTAAGTGTGGGGTGGGAAACTTATCTTGTACATAATGTATATATTAGTGTAGTAAGTAATATAAAATAATAAAAATACAAAAAAATCAGAAAATTTTAAAAATCCAAAAATATGAGTAGAGGACTCTTCCCGATGACGGACTATTTAGGACAAGTACTCTTGAGGGAAGTAGTCCACGTAGGAATTTTTCTTTCTTTTATTTTTCTTTTTCTAGGTAATGTATCATCTCCCCCTTGGTTTTTCTTTTGACCACAGTTCTTTTCCAAGGGTTTTTATTGAACCGGGTTAGGTAGAGTTTTTTTCTTTCTTTCTTTTTTTCTTAGGATTAGAGGTAAAAGGGCAACATGTAACCCCGAATATGCACATTAGCAAAAGCATAAATTGAACTTGAGAATGTATCTTCTAAGCTTGATTGTAGAATCTCAATATGCCTTAAATTGCACAATAATGCTTGCTTGAACATCGATAGGACTTTGTAGATAAACTGGATTCCAAATGAGTTGCATGCTATGTGTGTGTGAGATTTTACTTACATTATATGTTTTACATGATACCTAGAACTTGCCCTGTGTGTTTGCAAAGCATAATAGAAGTTGTTTGGTTGTAGAAAGGATAGAGGCACTTCTTTGTGTAACCCCATATACCAATAAACAAGAATTCACCCGTACATTATATCTTAGTTAACCCCTTTGAGCTTAAAGCCTATTCTTTGATAACCCTTGAATGTTCTTCAAAATCTTATATTGTTCTACTTTACCTCCTAGAAGCACTTGTATTGTAATGAATATGCAAAAGTTTAAGTGTGGGGTGAAGGGAAATTGAAAAGGGAAAATCAAGAATGAATGGTAGAAAATAGTGAGCTGGCCAAAATAATGTAAATGTATTGCAAAGAAATGAGAAAAAAATATATATATATACATATTCTAAGAAAAAGATCTATTTTGAATAAAATTTTAGAAAGGCCAGCTACATCAATAAAATAAAAGTGGGGGTAAAAGTGAAGGAAGGTGAAGGTATGTTTATGGGAGACATAAGGAAGTAAACAAAAAGGGAAAGTTGAGAAAAAGAAAAGAAAAGTGCTTAGGGAGGCTAGTCACTATAACCAAAAGTATCCTACCCGTCCCATAGCCTACATTACAACCCTTAAAGACCTCTTGATCTATGATTGAATAACTCGATTAGTGGAGTATTACACTAGGGGCAAGCCTATGGTGTGTCTGTATGCATATGAATGTTCTTTGTTGAGAGTGAGTGAAATTTTTTTTCAATTTTTATAAGTTCCATGTTATGAATTGATTATATGTGGGAACTTCTCTCAATAAATTATGTGAGGGTGTGTAACTCAAGAGGAAGAAGGTAAATTTGCAAGTTTTTAGTAATAAGTAGAGTAAGTAATAATGTGCTGGCATGAGAGTTTACGGTTAAGTAAAGATCATGCATATCTTAGGTTGTTCATGTATAATAGCTTTTGTGACATAATTTGGGGAGACTAATTTTTGTTAATTGGCCTAAAATGTGATTGAAGATTGCTCGAGGACGAGCAAAGGTTTAAGTGTGGGGTATTGATAATAGGTGAATTTGTCTATAATTGTACCCTAAATAATCACACTTTGTTATGGAATTAATGTTGTTTTTGAGGACAAAATGCTTTGATTAGTGTTCGATTGTGTTTTACAGGTACATGTGATACATTGGATGCCATAAAGAGCTATTTTGGAGTCCTAGGTTGATGAAAAGGCCAAAAGAAGAGCTAAAGTGAAGAGGTCTTGAAGAAGCAGGGAAGAATCAGAAGCATTGTTCATCCGCGGTTCACTCGCGGCCGCGGATGAACCGCAAAAAAAGAAGGCCTCTGAAGTTTGACTATTCGCGGTCCGCTCGCGGCCGCGAACGAACTGCGAGTGGCCCCGCAGCAGCAATCCCAATTGGACTCAAACTTAGTTTTTAAGCCCTAAAACCTCTATATAAACTCCTAGTTTGCCCAATAGAGGCATGTTATATTTGTTTCATTACTTTTGAAAGGTTTTTAGTAAGTGAGAATCCTCTCAAACTCTTTCTTTTATTTTATATCAATTATTTCTTTATGATTTCAATTATTATTCTTGTTTCTTCAAGCATGAGTAGCTAAATTCTATTCTAAGGTTTTGATGGAACCTATTGAGTGATGAACTTATCGTTTATGTGATTACAAATTGTGACTTAGATTTCTATTTGTTCAACTTCATTCTTATTGTAGTTAATTGGTAGAGCTCCCAATTAGCGGTGCCTATTTAGTGTGCATAACTTGGAAAATAGTGCATATTTAGGTTTATTGTTGAACAACACCACACATAGGTTATTGGAGGAATATATAACTTTAGGCGTAAAGACGGGGTTAGGAATAACGAAGTCTTGGGTGCAATCTTAAGTAAACTATTCAAATTAAAGCTAGCTAGGGTAGCTCGGGAGAGTGCACTAGTAAATTATTGTTATTGCTCGGGAGAGGGTTACGATACACATAGCGTTCATGATTGATAGAATATATTAACAATTTGTATGAGCATAACGATAAGGGATTCCATCAATAGGGGAAATCAATACCTTAGTCCTTCTCAAAATTTTCTTTTTACTCTACATTCAATTCTTTCTTCCAAGCATTCTTCATTATTGCAAAAGTAGATATTAGAAAATCACACAAATATATATTCAAAGTTTGGGAACTTGATTAGGAAGTACTTTTGGAGTTGTGATAGCTGTAATTGGTAGGTTAATTCTCTGTGGGATCGATCTTGGACTTATTAGACCAAGTTATATTGACTACGACCGTTGCTTGGACGTGAATCAGGGGCAAAGCCCGGGCTTTTGATACACTTATGGAATGTTGTCTCCTTGATTATGGTGAGCAGTGCACGCCCCTAGTGTGGTTCGGCATCAGTACACTCCAGACGCTGGCTTGTTGGCTCCCCATTTGACCTGTCATGAACCATGGACCAAGGAGTCTAACATATGTGCGAGTCAACGAGCGATTAAAACCATAAGGCATATGGAAGCTGATTGGTGGGATCCCCCTGAGGGGTGCCCCGTCGACCAACCTTGATCTTCTGTAAAGGGTTCGTGTGTGAGCATACCTGTCGGGATCAGAAAGATGGTGAACTATGCCTGAGTGGGGCAAAGCCAGAGGAAACTCTGGTGGAGGCCCGTAATGATATTGACTTGCAAATTGTTCTTCTGAATTAGGTATAGGGGCGAAAGACTAATCGAACCATCTAGTAGCTGGTTCCCTTTGAAGTTTCCCTCAGGATAACTGGAGCTCGCGTGCGAGTTCTATCGGGTAAAGCCAATGATTAGAGGCATCGGGGGCGCAACGCCCTCGACCTATTCTCAAACTTCAAATAGGTAGGACGACGCGACTGCTTTCTTGAGCCGTGCCATGAAATCAAGAGCTCGAAGTGGGCCCTTTTTGGTATGCAGAACTGGCGATACAGGATAAACTGGAACTCGGGTTACGGTGCCAAGCTGTGTGCTAACCTAGATCGCACAAAGAGTGTTGGTCGATTAAGACAGCATGACGGTGGTCATGGAAGTCGAAATCCTCTACGGAGTGTTTAACAACTCACCTGCTGAATCAACTAGCTCCAAAAATGGATGGCGCTTAAGCGCGTGACCTACACCCGGCCATCACGGCAAGTGCCAGGCCCCAATGAGGAGGAGGGTGCGATGGTCGCTGCAAAACCTTGGGCGTGAGCCTGGGCGGAGTGGCCGTCATTGCAGATCTTGGTTGTAGTAACTAATATTCAAATGAGAACTTTGAAGGCCAAAGAGAGGAAATGTTCCATGTGAATGACACTTGCTCATGGGTTAGTCGATCCTAAGGGTTGGTGGAAACTCGACAGATAGCGCGTTTTACGCTTACTACGAAAGGGAATTGGTTTATAATTCCTGAACCGGGACGTGGCGGTTGATGGAAACGTTAGGAAGTCTAGAGACGTCGGTGGGTGCCTCGGGAAGAGTTATCTTTTTCGTTTAATAGCCCGCCCACCCTGGAAATGACTTAGTAAGAGGTAGGGTCCAATGGCTGGAAGAGCACTACACGTCATGTGGTGTCTGGTGTGCCCCCAATGACCCTTGAAAATTTGGAGGATCGAGTGTCGTGCATGCCAGATCTTACTCATAACCGCATCAGATCTCTAAGGTGAACAACCTCTGGTCGATGGAACAATGTAGGAAAGGGAAGTCGGCAAAATGGATCCGTAACTTCAGGAAAATGATTTTCTCTGAGGGCTGGGCACGAGGGTCCTAGTTTCGAACCCGTTGGCTTTCGGCTGACTGCTCGAGCTACTTTCGTAATTTGAGCGGGTCGCCGCATGCCATCCGGGGGACAGACTGGGAACGGTTCCTTCGGGAGGCTTTCCTGGGTGTTGAACAGTCAACTCAGAAACTGGTATAGACAAGGGGAATCCGACTGTTTAATTAAAACAAAGTATTGCAATGGTCCCTACAAATGTTTACACAATGTGATTTTTGCCAAGTGCTCTGAATGTCAAAGTGAAGAAATTCAACCAAGCGCGGGTAAACGGCGGGAGTAACTATGACTCTCTTAAGGTAGCCAAATGCCTCGTCATGTAATTAGTGACGCGCATGAATGGATTAACGAGATATTCCCACTATCCATGTCTACTATCCAGCGAAACCACAGCCATGGGAACATGCTTGGCAGAATTAGAGGGGAAAGAAAACCCTGTTGAGCTTGACTCTAGTCCGAATTGTGAAATGACTTGAGAGGTGTAGTATAAGTTTGAGCCAAAAGGAAAAAGTTAGATACCACTATTTGTAACGTTATTTTACTTATTCTGTGAATCGGAAGCGGGCACTGTCGCTCTTTTTGGACCCAAGGCTTGATTGCAGGCCGATCCAGGCGGAAGAAATTTCAGGTGGGGAGTTTGGCTGGGGCGGCATATCTGTTAAAAGATAACACAGGTGTCCTAAGATGAGTTCAACGAGAACAAAAATCCCATGTGGAACAGAAGGGTAAAAACTTGTTTGATTATAATTTCCAGTACAAATATGTATCGTGCACGCGTGGCCTAACGATTCTTTAGACCTTCGGAATTTGAAGCTAAAAATGTCAGAAATGTTACCACAGGGATAACTGGCTTTTGGCAGCCAAGCGTTCATAGCAACATTGCTTTTTGATCCTTCGATGTCAGCTCTTCCTATCATTTTAAAGCAGAATTTACCAAGTGTTGGATTGTTCACCCAAAAATAGGGAACGTGAGCTGGTTTTAGACCGTCGTGAGACATGTTAGTTTTACCATACTTATGATAGAGTCACAATAGTAATTAAACCTAGTACGAGATGAACCGTTGATTCGCACAATTGGTCATCACGCTTGGTTGAAAAGCCTGTGGCGTGAAGCTACCATGCGCTTGATTATGACTCAATGCCTATAAGCGATGCATGTGCCCACCGTCTGCTTTCCGACCCGTAGTAGAGGCCTTTGGCCCCCAAGGGCACATGATGTTGGCTAAGTTATCGCAGCGAAAGAGCCGCGGTGGCCACCTTGATGTACAATTTCTATCAAACGGCGGGTAGAATACTTTACAGATGACTTAAATACGCGACGAGGTATTGTATGTGGCAGAGTGGCCTTGCTGCCACGATCCACTAAGATTTAGCCCTTTGTCGCTCTGATTCCTCCCTCTCCCTCTTATCCAATCAATTTCTATCTTTCCCGAAAAGAGGTTTAGTCCCCTCTTGATGCTAAATAATATACTAAGTATTGGAAAACCGTACAAGTCCTCAAGACCTTGGGAACTATACAATTTGTGTATTAGGTGGACAATGGGACCTGACACTTAGTCATGTCGAGGGAACGGCTATGTTCCAATACACTACTAGCGGCTTCTCGGTGTGTCGGTTTAGAGGTCGAGGCCTATGCTAAGGGGCGATATGTGCAAATAGTTGTTTCTTGGGGTGTCGCTTGAGAGGCCAAGGCCCAATGCATCGTGGGCGTGGCCATGGCATGGCACAAGGCATCGCTCGAGAGGCTAATTCCTATGCCAAAGGCATGGCACGACATCACATGACATGGCAGGAGGTGGGCATCGCACGGGTCAGGACGTGTCAGGATGAAGTAGGACTTGGCATGGCGTAGCCATGGCACGGGTCAGGACATCCCAGGATGTAGCAGGACATGGCAGGGCTTGGCCATGGCACGGGTCAGGACGTCGCAGGATGTAGCCATAAGACAGTCGCAGGATATGGCATGACATGGGCACGTCATGTGTCAGGACGTGTCAGGATGTAATAGGACATGGCAGGGCGTTCCCATGGCACGGGTCAGGATGTCATAGGACGTGGCCACATGACGTGTAAGGACGTCGCAGGACATGGCAGGGCGTGTCCATGGCACAGGTCAGGATGTAGCATGTTGTGGTAGGACATGGCCATAGGACATGGCAGGACGTCCCAGGGCGTGGCCATGGAACGGGTCACGACGTGTCAGGACGTAGCAGGACATGGGAGGGCATGTCTATGGCATAGGTCAGGACGTCGCAAGACGTAGCAGGACCTTGCAGGGCGTGGCCATGGCATTGGTCAAGATGTAGCAGGACATGGCAGGGCGTGGCCATAACACGGGTCAGGACGTCGCAGGACGTAGCAGGACATGGCATGGGGTGGCCATGTCACAGGCCAAAACATAGCAGGACATTGCAGGGCATGGCCATGGCATAGTTCAGGGCGTGTTAGGACATAGCAAGACATGGAAGGGCGTGGCCATGGCACGAGTCAGGACGTGGCAGGACGTGGCAGGACATGTCAGGGCATAGCCATGACACGGGTCATGACGTGTCAGGACGTAGCAGATCATTGTATGGCATGGCCATGGCATGGGTCAGGATATCGTAGGATGTAGCAAGACATGGCAGGGTGTGGCCATGGCACAAGATAAGACGTAGCAGGACATGGCAGAGCGTTGCCATGGTACTGGTCAGGACATGTCAGTACGTAGCAAGACATGGCAAAGTGTAGCTATGGAACGGGTCAGGAAATCACAGGATGTGGCAGGACATGGCAGGGCATGGCCATGGCATGGGTCAGGACATCGTATGACGTAGCACGACATGGCAGGGTGTGGCCATGGCACGGGTCAGGATGTCACAGGATGTGGTAGGATATGGCAAGGTGTGGCCATGGCACGGGTTATAACATTGCAGGACATGGCAGGGCCTGGCCATGGCACGGATCAGGATGTGGCAAGACGTGGCAGGACATGGCAGGGTGTGGCTATGGCATAAGTGGCCATGGCACGGGTCAAGGACGTGTTAGAGTGTATGAAGACATGGCAGGAAGGTCCATGGAACAGGTTAGGACATTGTAGGACGTGGCAGGACATGGCAGTGCGTGGCTATGGCATGGGTCAGGATGTCATAGGACGTAGCACGACATGGAAGGGAGTGGCCATGACACGGGTCAGGACATCGCTTGACATGGCAGGACATGGCAAGGTGTGGCTGTGGCATCGGTCAAGACATCACAAGACGTGGTAAGACATGGCAGGGCGTGGCCATAACAAAGGTTAGGACGTCACAGGACGTGGCAGGGCATGGCCATGGCACCGGTCAGGATGTCGTATGATGTGGTAGGACATGGCAGGGCGTGGCATTGGCAATGGTCAGGACGTGTCAGGACGTAGCAGGACATCGCTGGGTATGGCCATGGTACGGGTGAGGACATGTCAGGACATAGAAAAACATGGTAGGGCGTGGTCGTGGCACGGGTCAGGATGTCGCAAGACATGGAAAAGGCGTGGCCATGGCACGGGTTAGGACGTGTTAGGACATAGCAATACATGGCAGGGTGTGGACATGGCACGGGTCGCGACATCACTGAAAGTAGCAGTATGTGGCCATAGGACGTGGCAGGACATTGCATGGCGTGGCCATGGCACGTATTAGGACGTCGGAGGATGTAGCAGGACATGGCAGGGCGTGGCCATGGCATGGGTGAAGATGTAGCAGGACATGGCAGGGCTTAGCCATGGCACGGGTCAGGACGTAGCAAGACATGGCAAGGCGTGGCCATGGCATAGTTCAGGATGTCGCAGGACGTGGCAGGACATGGCAGGGCATGGCCATGGCACGTGTCAGAAAATCGCAGGATGTAGCAGGATATGGTAGGGCATGGCCATGGCACAGGTAAGGACGTCGCAGGACCTGGTAGGATATGGCAGGGCGTGGACATGGCACGTGTCAAGACATGGTAGGGCTTGGCCATGGCATGTGTCAGGATGTCGCAGGATGTAGCAGAACATGGCAAGACGTGGCCAGGGCATGTGTCAGGATGTGGCAGGATGTGGCAGGACATGGCAAGGCATGGCCATGGCACGGGTCAGGACGTGTCAGGACATAGTAGGACATGGCAGGGCGTGGCTATGGCACGGGCTAGGACGTCGCAGAATGTAGGCGGACATGGCAGGGCATGGCCATGGCACGGGCCAGGACATCACAGGACATGGCAGGGCTTGGCTATAGCATGGATCAGGACACCGCAGGACATGGAAGGACTTGGCAGGGCTTGGCCACGGCATAGGTCAGGACGTGTCAGGACGTAGTAGGACATGACAGGGCGTGGCCATGGCACGGGACATGACGTGTTAGGACGTCGTAAGACATGGCAGGGCGTGGACATGGCACGGGTCAGGACGTGGCAATACATGGCAGGGCATGGCTATAGCACGGGTCAGGACGTCGCAAGATGTAGTACGACATGGCAGAGCGTGGCCATGGCATGGGTCAGGACGTCGCATGACATGGAAGGACATGGCAGGGCCTGGCCATGGCACGGGTCATGACATCGCAAGACGTGTCAGGACATGGCATGGCGTGGCCATGGCACGGGTCAGGATATTGCAGGACATGGCGGGGCATGGCCATGGCATAGGTCAGGACATCACTAGACATGACAGGACATGGCAGGGCGTGGCCAGGGCACGGGTCAAGACTTCGTAGGACGTAGCAGGATATGGCACAGCATCGCCATAGTACTGGTCAGGACGTGGCGGGATATGGTAGGGCGTGGCCATGGCATGGGTCAAGACGTCGCAGGGTGTAGCACAACATGGAAAGACGTTGTCATGGCATGTGTCAGGACGTGGTAGGACGTGGCAGGGCATGGCCATGGCACGGGTCAGGATGTGTCAGGACGTGGCCATGGCACGGGTTAGGATGTCACAGAATGTAGCCGGACATGGCAGGGCATGGCCACAGCAAGGGTCCGGACATCGCAGAACATGGTAGGTCGTGGTCATGGCATGGGTCTGGATGTCGTAGGACGTGGTAGGACATGGCACGGCGTGGCCATGGCACATGTCAGGATGTCGTAGGACATGGAAGGGCATGGCCATGGCATGGGTCGGAATGTGTCAGGACGTTGCAGGACATGGCAATAGGACGTGTCAGGACGTCGGTAGACATGGCAGGACGTGGGCATGGCACAGGTCAGGATGTTGCTCAGGTCAGGACGTCATAGGATGTAGCACAACATGGTAAGGCATGGCCATGGCATGTGTCAGGATGTCGCATGACATGGCAGGACATGGCAGCACGTGGCCATGGCACGGGTTAGGATGTGGCAAGACACTACAGGGCATGGCTGGGCGTGACCATGGCATAGGTCAGGACGTTGCAGGACATGATAGTGCGTGGTCATGGAACGGGTCAAGACATCATTGGATGTGACAGGACATAGCAGGGCGTGGCATGGCACGGTCAGGACGTGTCATGACGTAGAAGGATATGGAAGGGCATGGCCATGCCACAGGTCAGGACGTGTCAGGATGTAGCAGGGCATGGCAGGGCATGGCCATGGCATGGGTCAGGACATCGCATGACATGGCAGGACATGCCAGGGCGAGGGCATGACATGGGTCAGCATGTGTCAGGATGTAGCAGGACATGGCAGGGCGTGGCCATGACATGGGTCGGGACATTGCAGAATGTAGCAGGATGTGGCAGGACGTCGCAGGGTGTAGCAATTGTACGAGTCAAGACGTGTTAGGATGTAACAGGACATGGCAGGGCGTGGCCATGGCATGGGTCACAACATCGTAGGACGTAGCTGCACATGGTAGGGTGTAGCCATGGCATGGGTAAAGACGTAGTAGGACATGGCAAGGCGTGGCCATGGCACAGGACATTACATGTCAGGACGTAGCAAGACATGGCAGGGCATGGCTATGGCACGGGTTAGGATGTCGGGCGTAGTAGGACATGGCAGGTCGTGGGCATGGCACGGGTCAGTACGTGTCAGAGCGTAGTAGGACATGGCAAGGCGTGGCCATGGCACGGGTCGGGACGTGTCAGGTCGTAGTAGGACATGGCAGGGCGTGGCCATAGCACGGGTCAAAACGTAGTAGGACATGGCAGGGCGTGGCCATGGCACGGGTCAGGATATTTCAGGACGTAGCAAGACACGGCACGACGTGGCCATAGCACGGGTCAGGACATCGCAGGACCTGGCAGGACATGGCAGGGCGTGGCCATGGCACGGGTGAGGATGTTGTAGGACATATGAGGACATGGCAGGGTGTGGCCATGGCACAGGTTAGGACGTCGCAAGAAGTGGTAGAAATTGGTAGGGCATGGCTATGGCACGGGTCAGGACGTCGCATGACATGGCAGGGCTTGGCCATGGCACTAGTCAGGACGTAGCAGGAGATGGTAAGGCATGGCCATGGCACGGGTCAAGACGTGGCAGGGCGAGGCCGTGGCACGGGACAGGATGTGTCAGGACGTAGCATGACATGGCAGGGTGTGGCCATGGCATGGGTCAGGACGTCACATGATGTAGTAGGACATGGCAGGGCATGGCCATGGCACGGGTCAAGACATCGCAGGACGTGGCAGGACATGGCAAGGCGTGGCCATATCATGTGTCAGGACGTTGCAGGACATGGCAGGGCGGTGCCATGGCACAGGTTACGATGTCACAGGACGTAGAAGGATGTGGTAGGGTGTGGCCATGGAATGGGTCAGGACGTGGGGGGACGTGGCCGAACATGGCAGTGCATGGTCATGGCATAGGTCTGGACGTGTCAGGACGTAGCAGAACATGGCATGGTGTGGCCATGGCATGGGTGTGGAGATCACATGACATAGTAGGACATGGCAGGGCGTGGCTATTGCACGGGTCAGTATGAAGAAGGACGTGGCAGGACATGGCAGGGCGTGTCCATGGAATGGGTCAGGACGTTGCAGGATGTAGCACAACATGTTATGGTGTGGCCGTGGCACGGCTCATTACGTCATAGGACATGGCAGGGCGTGGCCATGGTATGGGTCAGGACGTTGCAGGACGTAGCAGGACATGGCAGGGCGTGGCCATGGCACGGGTGAGGACGTGGCAGGACATGGCAGGGGTGTGGCCATGGCACGGGTCAGGACGTGTCACGACATTGAAGGACATGGCCACAGGACGTGTCAGGACATGGCAGGACTTGGCCATGGCACGGGTCAGGACGCATCAGGACGTCGCAGGACATGGCCACGGGACGTGTCCGTACATGGCCATGGCACGGGTCAGGACATCGTAGGACCTGGCAGGACATGGCAGGGCGTGGCCATGGCACGGGTCAAGACGTGCCAGGGCGTAATAGGACATGGCAGGGCATGGCCATGGCACGGGTGAGGATGTCGTAGGACATAGTAGGACACGGCAGGGTGTGGCCATGGCACAAGTTAGGACGTCGCAAGATGTGGTAGAACTTGGTAGGGCATGGCCATGGCACGGGTCAAGACATCGCATGACATGGCAAGGCTTGGCCATGGCACTAGTCAGGACGTCATAGGACGTAGCAGGACATGGAAAGGCATGGCCATGGCATGGGTCAAGAAGTGGCAGGGCGAGGCCGTGGCACGGGTCAGGACGTGTCAGGACGTAGCATGACATGGCAGGGTGTGGCCATGGCATGGGTCAGGATGTCACATGATGTAGTAGGACATGGCAGGGCATGGCCATGGCACGGGTCAAGACATCGCAGGACGTGGCAGGACATGGTAGGGCGTGGCCATATCATGTTTCAGGACGTTGCAGGACATGGCAGGGCGGTGCCATGACACAGGTTACGATGTCACAGGACATAGCAGGACATGGTAGGGCGTGGCAATGGAATGGGTCAGGACGTGGGGGGACGTGGCCGAACATGGCAGTGCGTGGCCATAGCACAGGTCTGGACGTGTCAGGACGTAGCCGAACATGGCATGGTGTGGCCATGGCACGGGTGTGGAGATCACAGGACATAGTAGGACATGGCAGGGTGTGGCTATTGCACGGGTCAGTACGAAGAAGGACGTGGCATGACATGGCAGGGCGTGTCCATGGCACGGGTCAGGACGTTGCAGGATGTAGCACAACATGGTATGGTGTGGCCGTGGAACGGCTCATTACGTCACAGGACATTGTAGGGTGTGGCCATGGTATGTGTCAGGACGTCGCAGGACATAGCATGACATGGCAGGGCGTGGGCATGGCACGGGTGAGGATGTGGCAGGACATGGCAGGGTGTGGCCATGGCATGGGTCAGGTCGTGTCACGACATAGCAGGAAGTGGCAGGGCGTGGCCATGGAACGGGTCAAGATGTCGCAGGACGTAGCACGACATGGAAGGGTGTGGCCATGGCATGGGTCAGGACCTCGCAAGATGTGGCAAGATATGGTAGGGCGTGGCCATGGCACGGGTCAGGACGTGGCAGGACGTGGTAGGGCGTGTCCATGACACGGCTCGGGACGTGTCAGGACGTAGTAGGACATGGCAGGACATAGCAAGGTGTGGCCATGGCAGAGGTCAGGATGTGGCAGGATGTGATAGGACATGGCAGGGCGCGTCCATGGCACGGGTCAGGATGTGTTAGGAAATTGCAGGACGTGGTAGGGAATGGCCATGGAACGGGTTAGAACATCGCAACATAGTAGAAGATGGTAGGGCGTGGCCATGGCACAGGTCAGGATGTCGCAAGATATAGCAGGACATGGCAGGGCGTGGCAATGGCACAAGTTAGAATATTGCATGACATTGCAAGACATGGCAGGGGGTTTCCATGGCACTGGTCAGGACGTCGCAGGACGTAGCAGGACATGGCAGGGCATGGCCATAGCACGGGTCAGGATGTCGCATGACATGGCAGGACGTGGCAGAACGTGGAAGGACATGGTAGGACATGGCATGGCGTGGCCATGGCACGAGTCAGGACGTGTCAGGACAAAGCTGGACATGGTAGGGAATGGCCATGGCACGGGTCAGGACGTCGCAGGATGTAGCGAGACATGGCAGAGCATGGTGATGGCACGAGTTAGGACATCGCAGGATGTAGCAGGACATGGTCGGGCGTGGGAATGGCACGGGTCAGTACATAACAAGACGTTGCAGGACATGGCAAAGCGTGGCCATGGTACGGGTCAAGATGTTGCAGGATGTAGCAGGACATGGCAGGGCATGTCCATGGCATGGGTCAGGACGTCGAGGGACGTGGCAGGACATGGCAGGGCGTGGCCATGGCAAGTGTCCGGACATTCCAAGACATGGCAGGGCGTGGCCCAGGCACAAATCAGGACGTCACAGGACATAGCAGGACATGGTATGGCGTGGCCAAGGCACGGGTCAGGACGTGGCAGGATGTGGCAGGACATGGCAGGGCGTGGCCATGGTACAGGACAAGACGTGTCAGGACGTAGCAAAACATGGCAAGGTGTGGCCATGGCACGGGTCAGGACAATACAGAATGTAGTAGAACATGGCAGGGCGGTGTTAATAGGTGAATTTGACTATATTTATGCCTTAAATAATCACGCTTTATTATTGTTTTGATATTGTTTATGATGAAAAAACGCTTTTATTACTGTTCTTAGTGTGTTATAGGTACACTTGAGCTAATGAAGACTAAAAGAGCAAGTTTTGGAGTCAAAAGATGGTGAAAAAGGCCAAAATGTGGTACAAGTCAAGAACTTATGTTAGAAGTAGCCGGAAGGTGTGATTCCGAGCTATATGGATGTTATGGAATGAATTTAAGTGATTTGGAGCTTTGAAGTCTGAGTAAAAGCTCAAGGAATTAAGCCGGGATCGAGTTCGGGGGTCAAATTTGATAAGTGTAGAACAAACAAAGAATGGATGAGGCATATTGTGCCTTGTATAGTAAATTGGACATAACATTTCGCTCAGAACTCCATATTGGCTCCGTAATATATGGTTGGAAAGCTAATTCAAAGGTCTACAATGCCCATGTTTTAAGTGTTTCCAAATTCCCAACGGAACAGGGTGAAAAAACGCGGTTTCTCCGCGACCGCGGATGAACCGCGGAAAAACAGGCTCTCTGAAGTTTTACTGTTCGCGGTCCCTCCGCGGCCGCTAACGAACCACGGAAGTCGCCACAGAAGCAGTCCTAATTGTACTCAAACTTAGTTTTTTTAGCCCTAAAACCTCTATATAAACTCCTAGTTTGCCCCATAGAGGCATGTAATCTTTATTTCATTACTTTTGCAAGGTTTTTAGTAAGAGAGATTCCTCTCAAACTCTTTCTTCTATTTTATATCAAGTATTTCTTTATGATTTCAATTATTATTCTTGTTTCTTCAAGCATGAGTAGCTAAATTCTTTTCTAAGGTTTTGATGGAACCTATTGAGTGATGATCTTATCGTTTATGTGATCACAAATTGTGACTTAGATTTCTATTTGTTCAACTTCATTCTTATTGTAGTTAATTGGTAGACGTCCCAATTAGATGTGCCTATTTAGTGTGCATAACTTGGAAAAGAGTGCATATTTAGGTTTATTGTTGAACAACACCACACCTAGGTTATTGGAGGAATCTATAACTTTAGGCGTAAAGACGGGATTAGGAATAACAAAGTCTTGGGTGCAATCTTAAGTGAACTATTCAAATTAAAGCTAGCTAGGGTAGCTCGGGAGAGTGCACTAGTAAATTATTGTAATTTCTCGGGAGAGGGTTACGATACACATAACGTTCATGATTGATAGAATATATTAACAATTTGTATGAGCATAACGATAAGGCATTCCATCAATAGGGGAAATCAATACCTTAGTCCTTCTCTATATTATTTTATTCAACATTCAATCCTTTCTTTTAAAGCATTCTTTATTATTGCAAAGTAGTAGTTCGAAAATCTTACACAAAAATATTCTAAATTTTGGGAACTTGATTCGGAAGTACTCTTGGGTTGTGAAAGTTGTAATTGGTAGGTTAATTCTCTGTGGATCGATCTTCGACTTATTAGACCAAGTTATATTGACTACGACCATTGCTTGGAGGTGAATCAATTTTGGCGCCGTTGCCGGGGAATTAACGGAATTATCAATTGCCATTGACAGAACTTCAAGATTCTTGTGTATTCAGGTTCTTTCTACACTCTACATTGAATATTTTGAGGTTTGTTGATTTGGGTATTCAGGTGCATGCCTAGAAAATCTGCAAGGACTGGAGAACTAATTGAAGGACTCTCAGACCCCGAGCAAACCTTCCGGGCACGTAACAAAGCCATCAAACAAATTCAACAATCTCAACAACCAATCAAACTAGACTTCGACATGGGTGACATAAACGCTCAAAACCAGAAAGCCGGGCTAAATATGCAAGAGGCACAGGAGGCACAAGAAGGTGCATTGTTCGACTGGGCACAACCCACATCGGATAATTTGGCAACTGCCATTATTGTGCCAGCGATTCAAGCTGAGTCTTTCCAGATTACTAACACCATGCTACACTTGTTGCAAAACAAGGGATTATTCTCTGGGACTCAGGTTGAAGATCCACAAGAGCACCTGAAAAACTTTCTCTCAATATGGAAGACACATGGGTAACGGAATGTGACACCAGAAGCCATCAGACTATTGCTATTCCCGTTCTCAGTTACAAGGGCTGCGCAGATATGGCTAAACTCACTACCAATAAACTCCATTGCAACTTGGGATGAGTTAGTCAAACAATTCCACAACAAGTTTCATCCACCTAACAAGACATCTCAACAAATTGATGAGATCGTGAGCTTCAAGCAAAAACCAATGGAAACATTACATGAAACTTGGGGCAGATTCAAGGGTATACTTGTTATGTGTCCTCATCATGGGATCCCTGAGTAGATGTTGGGTCAAAGGTTCTACATAGGGCTTTCAGACAGTATGAAGAATATTGTAGATGCTTCAGCAGGTGGGGCTTTTCTGAGCAAGACATGGAGAGAGGGCCAAAATTTGCTAGACAAGATGGCTCAAAATTCCGGGTGGACGTCCAGGAATGCTCCTATCACACTAGTGGTACACTCTGTACCTCTGGATCCATCCAACACTCTGGAGGAGAAGGTGTAAACTTTATTGACACAAATGAGCATCTTGACAAAGAAGGTGGAAGAATCAGTGGTTAAGCAGCAAGTTCACATTGTAGACACTACCAATGGTGGTTTATGCACATATTGCATTAGCCAACCCATAAGTAATCCATGGGCTGCAGACCAAGAACATCATCATCAGCATGAGGATATGAACTATGTGGCTAACTATGGAGGGCAGCGACAAGGTAATCAAAACTGGGGCCAACAGGATCCAATGCAGTATAGACCTCCCCAGCCACAATTTAATGCAACAGGTATGAGGCCACCACACAACATGGTCCCATATCCTAGACCTCAGAATTTTGGCAATCAGCAGCAGGGATATCATCCACCTCCACCACCACATGGGGGCAGACATGACGATGGGTTTGCAAGGTTGGAAGCTATGATGCAGCAGGTAATTAGGTCAAATGCTAAAACAAATGAGAGGATAGATGCACATGATGCCGCCATCAAGAATATTGAAGTACAGGTGGGTTAGATTGCTATGTCCCTCAACAATCGTCCTCAAGGGACATTGCCTGCAGATACACAAACAAACCCAAAGGATCAAGTCCCAAAGCAGATGATGGTAGTGACTCTGAGAAGCGGTAGAGATCTTGATACTGAGAATGAAAGTGAGAAAATCAACAGACAGGCTGAGACACCTACTCCATTGCCCATTGAACTAGATGAATCCACAGGGTTGACAGAAGCCACAGTCCAGCCAGTTGCTGAAAATAAAGAAGCAAAACAGGGAACGGAGAAAGTAGCTGAACAGGTAGAGCAGCAGATTGATGAGAAAGTAATAGAAAAAGATAAATCCCAAGTCACCGGGAAGAAGAGGCCTCCACCACCATTCCCCCAATGGTTGGCCAAACACCAGAAAGAGGAGGAATACAAAATGTTCTTCGACATGCTCAAGCAAATCCAGGTAAATATTCCATTAATTGAAGCTTTAAAAGAAATGCCTGGTTATGCTAAGATGATGAAGGATTTGATGTCACGGAAATTTGATTTCCAAGACTTGGCCACAGTTACACTCACACAGACTTGTAGTGCAGTGGTCTCTAGACCCATTGCTGAGAAGCTATCTGATCCAGGTAGTTTCACCATCCCATGCACTATAGGGAATTATGCCTTTACTAAGGCCTTATGTGATTTGGGGGCAAGCATTAATCTCATGCCCTTAGTTATCTATAAGAGGTTAGGTATTGGGAGAGCCAAACCCACCTCTATGCTTTTACAGCTTGCTGACAGGACGATTATACGTCCATTTGGTATTATAGATGATGTGCTAATCTAGGTTGGGAAGTTCGTGTTTCCTGCCGATTTTGTTATTCTTGATTGCAAGGTCGACGAAGAAATTCCCATAATCCTGGGAAGACCATTCCTAGCCACCGGGAGAGCCATAATTGATTGTGAAACTGGGGAACTCAAGATGAGGTTGAATGATGAGGAGATCATTTTCAATGTGCAAAAATCCATGAGGCGCCCTAGTGAGTTCGCGTATTACTCTCTTATCGATGCGGTTGATGTGATAGTGGAGACAGATGATGCAGAGTTGACCATTGAAGATCCACTTCAAGTGGTGAATGTTTAGCTGAGTGGGTACTATCTCTGGAAGGCAAGGGATTTTGGGAGAGAGAGCTTGAGTTCGAGCCTCTACACTTAGAGAAAAGAGAGACCCCGCCTACAAAGCCATCCATAGAAGAGCCACCAAA